>OX376656.1:17574977-18774977 GCA_947386135.1 Melanchra persicariae | reverse complement strand
TGTCTTGTGTTTCACGCGCGCCTCAAAGAGATGTCAGCAAAGTAGATGGGGCCCGATAGGGCCAAGGTTGCAGAATTTGTTCGAAAGAGTCACCATGGTCCTGGAACGCAAAGGGCATGGGGAGGAACACGGATGGGTTTTAGTCAGTCACTCCTTTCCGCTCCACCCAGAACGGAAGAAGTCATTTAATGATTTCCCATCCACAAAAAAAAATCAAACCCACGAAATGAATCCAACTAGACACACGAGGCATTGTTTTGATTTCAATCCTAAAATTCCTGGCTTAACATAATCCTACCATAATATACTCATAACCCGTGAATTGAATAAAAAAACCCATCCTTACCTCATGTTTACTTCCCAAGTATTTAACAAAGGAGTTCAAAAGAATCCAAATACAAAGCACTTCTTAAAGAAACCGAAAAAAATCTTAACATTCTCTACCAATACCAGAATTGGGGTTCCAGATTGACCTGTGTAATGTACCAGAAAATGGAATTTGCGTGTGTTACCGATAAAATCGTAAGGAATTACGCACTTTCGGGTCGATTCAATAATGTGCCTTTGGTTCACGTAAGTCTGGTACCTTTTCAGTACGGTTAAAAGGTTTCAATTATATTCGCAGATGTTACCGTGACGGGTAATCATGTAATTTATTTTCTGTGATGCCTTTCTTATCGATTATGGATATGGAATTTGGATGAATGGCTTTAGATTCTCATCTACGTACGTGTATGAATAATTAAAATTAGTTATTAACTTTATACGTTTGGGATTAATACTGTTACCATAAACCGTATCCGTGCATTTAAAGCAAACCAATTAGGACCATGTTTAGGAAAAAATGGAAGTTTGTGCAATGTTCGAAGAATGTCTGCATTTTGTAATTGATTCTGCAGTAAAATTAATTGATGAAATAGCAAACTATTTAGACGAGGTATTTGTTATGAAGATTTAAGTTACCAAAAATCTTCACACGATCTTAAAAAACCTTGAAACTTTATTAAGAAAATCAAGTACCTAATTTAAACATGCAACAAAAGCGGAATTTTATACGGGAATGTTTGCCAACAATAACGCTACTCATAAAAATAATTAATAACGGTATAAAGCAACGCACGCGAGTCGAATATTCTCACATAATTTAGCAAGTTGATAAACCCCGCAGGTATTCAGCATAAGCTGAAAATAAGTTCAGCTCCAATCCACGTAACTTAGCAATTTAAGTTTTCAAAACTATCCTGAAGTTGTGCTAGTTAAACGCTAGTTGTACGGCCCTAGAGGTTTCCTATTGAGTGTCGGTGTGATGTTGAAGCAAAAGCGAGTAAACATTTCATGAAAAAAATCCTACCGTATTGCTTTTTGTAGCGGAATTTGTTCGAAAGAGTCACCGCGGCCATGGAACGCAAAAGGCATGAGGAGGAACACAGATGGGTTTTAGTCAGTAAGAGTCTGACACTCCCTTCCGCTCCACTCAGAGTGGAAGAAGTCATTTGCTGATTTCCCATTCATAAAAAAACAACCTAACAAATTCAGGTAAGGTCAGCGACAAAAATCTATCCACAATTATTCTACTTTTATATGTTATCAAAATTGTCATAGAATGGTTCGAAATCCACGCATATGGCATTTCATATAAAAATAGTACCTACTAGTTACTTCTCTTTCGATTTGAACTAAATATTTTGCTCAAAGTATAGATATAGAAAACCAAAGTGTTAATCGATTTTTATCACTGATCTCTGATTGATTAGATTTGATGATCATTTAGGCCTAAAACACTTGAAAGTGAATAAATAAAATTGTATCGAGATAATTAATGGTTCTTCTCACGTACTTTCATCACTACATAAATGGACACTGATGTGTAATGGACTCATGGTACGCCACGCTACAGCAAGCTACGTGTTACGCGTCGTAGCACTGTGCTGTGAGGTCTCTACAACTTGGTAATTTTTTAGTAAAAAATGCGTGAGTGTGGAACACTCGGTTGGAACGAAGTTCCGATCGTAGTATATTATTACAAATTTCACGTTTTTTATGATTTATTTTCATTTGTTTATACTTTCATAAAATTGGTTCCCTTGGACGGTAGAGGTTAACCAACAAAAGTGTTTACAAACAATTAGTAAAGAGGTAACGCGTGTTTTGTTAAACAAAACCGACTTCCAAAAAAACAGTAAAAAGTACAAAATAACTTCACTTTCGGCAGTCGGTGTTTTTGGTTGCTTCTTCGTTATTTGACACCGACTTCGAAATTCAAGCTATTTCGTATTTTGTGGTGTTTTTTTTGGACTTCGGTTTTTTTTTTGTGAAAATGTTTTTTATTTTTCACTTTTTAGTGGTAACCTAACATAACAATAATAATTAAGCCGTAGTAGCCTGTAAAAACTATAAGCCTGTAAAAATTATCTACATAGCAGTGTTTTGTTCATAATAATATAAAATATGTTAATATAATCAATGTTCGCTTTGTGAGCTTGTTAGAACCAACCACAATAGAAATTATTGACATTTGAATAAATATTGCAATCATTTAGTTTCAATTAATTGGTTTGATAATTATTAATATAACAATAGAAATTGCACATATGTAACCGCATTTTGGCATATTTAACTGATTGAAATGTAATGTTATTTAAACAAAATTTTTGACGAGCTTTTTAGAGTTCCGTACATCTGAATGAATAAACGGACATTTTATAGGATCACTTGTGTGTCCGTCAATCATGGTCAATGTGTTCCGATTCTACTGGCTTAATTTCCTTGGAATATGGTACACATGTGAATAAGCCGTAAAGCCGTTGGTCTTGACTGTCATTTGCAGATCTTGGCAGTCGTTACGGCATGTCAGAAGCCAGAAGAAAATTTGAGACCAAGACTGGTGTCAAATTTTCTAGAGGTGCCAAGAAATACCGTGTTACCCAGTTAATGGGTTGTGGAGGTCTGGTAGGCAGCCGCCACACGTAAAAAACTGATATTCAGCTTAATCCGGTTTGACTGCGAGCCGACCATAATATAGTTGGGAAAAGGCTAGGCAGAGATGATGGTACACATGTGAATTTCTGTGTACCTGACACAAATAATCTTTGAGAACTATATGGGTTTAACACAACATGTTCAACATCAGAATCCTTTGCTCATATATACGACTCGTACTTGGGCAGTTTTTATTGTTAATGAAGTTATGTGCTATTTTAGTTTATCCGAAAACCTACGCGGGTCCTGTTGGATAGGCTACAGCAGCGAAGTCGCGGATTTTTTTTCGTGAGGAGCAAATTTTTTTTTTCTGGCTAAGCCAGATTTCAACACAACAGTTTTGACACTTTCCACAAAGGTGCCAATTTTTAGTTCAAACACAACTGCCAAAAGAAAAATCGAGAATTTCATTAGAAAATTATGAGCGATTTACCCGCTGCCTCGCTCAACTTAACCCCCCCATTTTAGACGGTTGATGATGCTTTTAACCGTAATTCCAGCAATTTCGGTTGACTCAAGTCTGCTCACTGTAGCGGTGCGTGCACACAAACTTGCTTCTTTTGTTCATTATAGCAAAATTTACTGCCAAGACTAGAAGAAAATTTAGTTTGAAGTGTCGGTAAAGTTGTGTTCTCGCTCAATTTCCGGCACGCGAGTGTACGGTAATTGGTGAATGCAATTTGTTAGTTTTTTGGCAAAATTGGACCGCCAAGAGAGTATCTTATAATGTGTAACTATAGTCCTAATGTAGTGGTCGCTCACAATGGGCCTCATCAGTTTTGGGTGGCTTAAAGTCACCCAAAGGGATATGGAGAGGACAATGCTCCGAGTTCCCTTACGCGATCGATTCAGGAATGATGATATCCGCAAGAGAACCAAGGTTACCGACATAGCCCGAAGGATCGCCAAACTGAAGTGGCAGTGGACTCGGCACATTGCTCGCAGAATAGATGGTTGATGATGCCGAAAAGTTCTGGAGTGGCAACCGCGTACCGGAAGACACAGCGTTGGAAGGCCTCCCACAAGGTGGACCGATGACCTGGTGAAGGTTGCTGGTAGCCGATGGATGCGAGACGTACAGGACTGGTTGTTGTGGCGACACTTGGGAGAGGCCTTAAGTGAAGTTGTGACCGTAATAGCTCCTGGATTAAAGTCTGTAGGTACTATTTTACTTGCTTTAATCAAATTCTATTTTAAATCTTATTTATTTGTTGTACACCTACCACGTATAACCTTTTTAACCCAAAGGTTGACTGGTAGAGAATGCCTTGTTGCATTAAGTCAGCATGTGCCGACTTAATGCAACAAGGCATTCTCTACCAGTCAACTGATATTTATTAATTATAAATTTATACTACACTAGCTTTACCCCACGATAATGCTCGCGTTAAAGTAGCCTCTAGCCTGATATCTCTGTACCAAACTTAATCAAAATTGAACAGGTCGGCTTAATTAGGCGTGAAAGCGTAACAAACAAACAAACACACCTTGGCATTTATTTATATTACGAATTAGTTAGGATTTATCCCGCGGCTTCGCTAAAATATCAGTGAATAAATTTTCGTTATCAGATCGGTACTTTCAGAGGCTCCCTTTTACAAACTAGCAAAACATTTCACTTTGTTTCGTTTAGATAAAATAGTAAACAAAAATCTACCAGTATTTTTTGTCGGTAAATCCCAAAAAAATACCCCTTGTGAAAAACGGAAAGCGGAAAATCAGTACAGATAGAGTGAATAGCAAAATATTGTTTGAATGCAGTTTGCATAATTTAAACAAAACTAAATGCAAACTTGACAACATCTACATAACAACGAAAGGGACGGAACTGGGAAACTAACTAAGTCATTAAAACTACCAATCTGATTAAAAAATCAGCTATTAATTAACCTAGTCAAGAGTGAATAGGTTACTTCTAAGCTAGCGTGCTGCATTTTCCACCATATCATTGCTTGCCATCAGGTGAGATAGTGGTCAAACGCGTGCCTCACAATAGTAAAAAAAAGCTTTAAAGAGGGAGATGGGCACTTTTGACTCGGCGATCCTTTTTTGCCCATTTGTGTCACTCTAAGTATACAAATCTTCAGATGAAACATAAACGAAAAAGCTACTTGTTCGTGCGTCTATCATCCACTTCAGACGTACTTGAAAAACTCAAGAAGGCCATTGATTATAATCATAAAAGTATCAAAAAAATAAACAAAACGTTACTGGCTGACTACAAAATTAATCGCACATCAGAAAACTAAAGCTGCGTACTGAAAAAAAATAAAAAAACAATACGAAGCAAAAAAATCTAATTTCACAATTTGTCTGCAGCACACTGCAATGTTTTTAATTGAAATTTATTCGAACAAACGCCATGTTTTTTCTACTCTTTGCAGTTTATGTCTGCCCGTTTATTTTTATTTTTATGAATAAGTTTTTCATATCACCCCTGCGTTGGGAATATTTTCCTGCTTGTTGGAAAGTAAGCCATTTAAAACCAGTCATACATTTGAAAGCCGGGAAAGAGTTATGTATGTTATGAGAAGTTATTTTCGATGTTCGAAATGCTACTAATTTTGAATTAAAAGTAAATAGATAAAGCGATTTTTTATTTTAAAAAAACATTGCCCCACACTAGGAATTTCTCCTGTATCGTGGGTGCGTTTACAAACACACAAACTCACATACACAAAAAAAGCCAGACCCGGAACAACTATCTGTAGGCCATACAAATATTTGTTCCGTGTGGGAATCGAACCCACGACACGCAGCGCAACAGTTAATTGCTCAACCACTGCGCCAACCGTGCCTTCAAATTCAATATATAAATAAATAATTGCAGTCAGCACATGATAGTCAATTGCCAATTGACTATCATGTGCTGACTGCAATTATTTTTGAAGAACAGCTTTGTTAATAAAAAAATATGAGTATTTATATGTTATCAGTTTTAACACAAATTCTTTTATAAAACATTAATTTTGATTAAGAACCTGTTGAACTAATAAGGCCTATTTTTCTACTCAATGTGGATTTTTTATTATGGGCTTATTCCTGCCACCTTGTACCTAAGTTAATATCAATCAGGTAGTGGCATAGGCCAGTAAACTGTTATTTATATGTTGCAACCAATTTATTTAATCAGCCGTTTAATTGTTGGCCTAGCCTTTTCATTTAAATGCGCCGATTTTTTGCGAAATAAGTGACAACTTTTTCTTATTTTTATTCTTAGCTTTTGTTCAATAGCGTTTAATGACTTGCCCATATCACGTCGGCTTTTAATGAAACAGCTGATTAAGTTAACTGGTTGCGACAAACATACCATTTCTCGATCAACATAGTAGTAGATTATATTATTAGGTTAGCCTCCGAAGTCGATTGAGAGAAATAGGTCAAATTGTCTACAGGTGACAGAGTGACACGCTGTCGCGTCGTCACATTGCAATTTACTAATGTAATCAATGAGGTTTTACCAATAGAGACGTCATGCTCATTGTAAAGAAATAAAAACATGGCGATATTTTAGTAACTACCTACAAGAACCTAAGCAACTGCATTTCTATCACTGAGTACGTTAGAAGATGACAGAGATATATATAGGACCCAATATATAGGACCAACGTCAAAAAGAGATAAACATATTGTTAACTCCCGCTTAAACGTACGTTCGCATAGCGGCCAGACGCAGGACCACGCAGGACGGACTGACTGAGTTCACTCAAGCTGATCAGCTTGTGTTTGTATCTCCGCGCAGACGTCGGTAAAACGTATCTACCTCAGATTATATAATATAATATCATTGAATGTAATGCTCTCGCATAAAGCAAATAAGACAAGTTACTAATAAAAAGTAACAGATAGATACCTAGGTAGACAGATGGACTTTTGAAAATACTATGTATTACAGCTGTTACTTTTTTCATAGGTAACTTTTGCAACTGTCAAAAACGTACCTTAGCTAATATATAATTAAATCGTAATTATTTTTACTGCATAAGATTCAGATTCTTGCGTTTATTCCTTGCGGCGTTTTATACGAACTGTCTTGGAAATGAATGAACCGATTTTAATGAAACTTGGTGCCTACGCATATGCAATATATCTAGACCTAAAAAAATTTAAAAACTAAAGAAAAAACTTAATACTCTCTGTATTAAGTTTTTGTATGGAAAGTTAAAAATCACTCTCTCCTTTCCTCAGAAATGTTTTTTCGCTCTTAAACAGTACACAATTATTAGCCCAAGAGGCCTTCGTTATTCAATCCTGATACAAACACCTTTACTTAACATATTTGTGAGCAACTCCTTATACATATTGCATTACCAGCTTTTTAAGTAAGAGAAAGATCGAGAGGAGCTCGTGGTTGAATTATAACAGACGTACGGGCCGATCTACAAGGTTAAGCAACGCTTGTCGAGGTTATTCTGTGGATGGGTGGCCATCTTAACATACCGAGAATCCTCCGCGCCTTGGAAAGCACTTTAAGCCGTTGGTCTGTCATTTGGAGATATTTGGCAGTCGTTACGGATGGTCAGAAGCCAGAAAATCTGACTCGAGTCTTGCCAAGAAAAACCGTGTTACCCAGTTGTGGAGGTCTGGTAGCCGCTCCACGTACAATACTCGTATTCAGCTGAATCAGGTTTGACTGGGAGCCGATCCCAACATAGTTGGGAAAAGACTAGGCAGATGATGAGCTTTCTACGTTAGAATTGAAGAAAGAAGTCTCTCGTAGACGTTATTTATTTAAAGTCAAAACACTCCAATTATATGTGGCTCGTGGCTTTTGACAGTGTTAATTACTGAATTCACACATCACTGATCCAGACCGTAAACCGCCACTTGTCTTTTAAAAGGTTCATTAGAAAACTTTTGTCTGACAGCATCAGTCTTTCTGACATATCGCTGAGCCCAGTGCGGATGGGTGGACGTCACTTACCTTCGAATTTTTATGTGTATACGGTTGCACCAAATTACATCAGAATCGGTTCAACGATTTAAGTGTGAATGAATGAAAGAAAGAAAGAAAGAAAAAGCGTTTATTCCGCCAGAAAAGACGCACAAAAACAACTTAAAATAATTAAAACAAAGTTAGCTAAAACAAAACCCGTATCACTGCCACCAGGCTATGTCAGGACCGACACGAGTCTTTGGTCATGCCATAGACAAAACAGAACATCGTTCTAGCTTTGTCCATGGCATGACGTCCGGCACTGACTGTCGACTGACAGTGACAAGTTGACAACTGGCAACATATAAACAAGTAAACAGTATTATTACAGTTTCTGTGGCTCCCTCTATTCATTAGTAAAACAATGCACACTTGCTTCTCCAATCTACTTTGGACATTGGCAGAATAGTCGACATCGGCTTTGTTTGCCATATATAAAAATAGAATAGAATACAGTTTCTGTGTACAATAAAAAGATACAAATAATTCTCAAATATAAAAAAATCAAGTTGTGCGTCGCATCCCAGCAAAAATCGGTAGTTGCGGGTGACCCTGGATAAATCCCACAATCAACGGCGCTGATTTTCAGCAACCACCGTTTGAGTGACCTTCTGGCGTCCCCCCGTGAGTGTAAACAAAGCAGGTCAGATATTATTTAAAACACGGAATTTTCGGAATTAGAATGCGGAACCAAACAAACCAACCACCACAAAATTAATTTACAACGTACCTAGAAAGTATCTTGTACAGTCTAAAATTACCCTAAGTGGCCAACATTACTGAAGCCTTGTACAAACGCTTTTACAAATATATTGGTGTATGTTAGACTTGTTACTGACAACCTGATAGACACGTCTCATTTAAAATGCAACGTTTTACTGAAATTATTTTAAGTTGATGGAGAGAAGCTTATTTTGTAGACGTTATTTATTAAATATTTATTTATTCAAATAGAATTCTTATATTGTTTTATTCATTGACATACCACTGAGCCAGACCATGAACCGCCACTGAAAGGTTCATTAAAGATCAAGGTCTGACAGCTAGTATTTCTGTGAAATGGACATTTATAGCGCAACCATGAGGCACACACGTAGTTTTTTGCATATACGAGTACCTATTTAAAAAAATAAATTTATGTATTTTGTTTTACTGCTTTTAATTATATTTCAAAATAACAGAATCATATTATACAGTTAATAACTTACTGGTAGGTAAAGTAATAACACTATCATTTTGGAGGTATCAAAATGATAGTGTTCAGTCTATTAATCAGCTAAAAGCCAATTCATGTTTTTGATCCTGATCAAAATGGATATGTAGGTATATATGTATGTTTATTTGCTTGCATATTGTGGTCAATGGCCATTACAATATGATCTAAAATTTATTTCTGACTGATAGCAGAAAAAGCTTTTCCTATCCGACATGAATGAATGATGAATGTTTGTTACTATTTCACGTAAAAACTAGTGAATGGTTTCATATGAGCACATATTTACTTTGGAACCTGGATTAAGAGAGTTTACGATGTAGGGCATTTCATACAAACTGTCAAATCCTAATTTTACGAAATGAACGAACCGATTGTAGTGAAACTTTCTACGCAGCAGGATATAAAGGTCTGAAAAGTTATTAGAAAGCATTGTTTTAATGAAATATAGTATCTTGAGACAAGAGGCCCTAGACAATGTGCCATTCAATTAGCGAATGCGACTGTCGAAATGCCAAAATGTAGGGCTTTGACCACGTGACATTTCGATAGCATCTGTCAATGCCAAACATTTTTGACGTATTGACAATCGCCTTCGCCACGCTACCGTTGACAGAATGTCACTTGTCTAGAGCCCAAGGTTTGCTTAACAAACAAATACAACTAGTTTCATATTTCAAAAAAACTTTTGAATACCCTTATTTGGTTTTTAATTTCATTTCTTTAAAAAAGTATAGAAACATTAGTTTCAATTTGAAACACTCATAGAATATATGAAACAAACCTTACTTGCCATTTCGCAACCCTTATGAATGTATCGAATCGGACACAATACATACGAAAGTACCTACCGTCCATTCATCGAGAAATATAATAATCTTCTTTTCATGTCGTACTTGGAATAAGTGTTGAAAGACAAATTGTCATAAAAAATGTTTAATAATGTACCTACCCATACGTAAAAATTTTAACACCACTTGATAATATCTTTAGATGATCATAGGTACTAATTAAATCTTACTGAAATTAAATTTGAAATGTAAAAGTCCGAATATTTAGATATTAAAACGTTTGGAATTCAACTACGCCTCGATGGCTGTAAGAATTGAAACGAAATTTCGCGCTCGAGTTGACCAGGACCGGAAACCATATTTCGTAATACAAACATTTATACTATATCGACCGAATATAAAGAAAGATTTTTTCTAGTGGGCGTGGATGACAGCGAAAAACACTCAAAAGATATCCGGGCCCAATTTTGATGTAAACTAAAAAACTGCATCACCAACTTCAGTTTTCATTTTATCATTTCAACGTATGCTTTTTTTACCTAATGTTTACGCCAATAAACAAGTATTTATATAGTTCAGACAGATTTTTAACCGACTTCAAAAAAGGATGAGGTTATCAGTTTGGACGTTATATTTTTTTATGTACCTACGTTCGGGTATAACTTCATCCGACGGATTATTATTTTGTTTGATAGAGGCATATTTCGAAATGGTCGTATTGAAATTTCGTAAAGATCTGAAGAAAAACTTCGGAAATAGACAATAGAATTTTACCTAATAACAACTTTCACAATTAAAGTTATTTTGTAGTGATTTTTATTTGGAAGTCGTTTAGATTTTTCTGTTAAAAAAGGTTTTTTTAAATTATGAAGCAATGGATGTAGAATTACTTTCAACTTTTTACTACTGGAATCTGGTGTCTACATTACGTTTGAATAAATATTCTAAACATCCTAACAAAAAACTATATCCATTTAAAATCGCAGTAAAATAATAAAAGAAATTGTTGCAAAAATATTGCAAAACAAATAGATTCAAAGGCGTGTCGGTGTGCTGAATGAATAAAGTTCGCTTTAGGCGCTGCATGCCTAACGAAATCTGTCGCTTTACAACTCAACGCGAATCTGAATAAGCAGAAACAAGTTCAGAACTGACTCCGGGACTACATGGGTCCTAGGGTTGGCGACGTGGAGTGTTTTGAATTATGTTTTTCGGGAATGTAGTAGGTAACTATTTATTTCATTTGACTTATGTAAAAGTCAGAGTCTGTGTTTCCTGATAGATACAACCCGGAAGTCTTTAAGTCAAGAGTGAAAAGGAAACTTCTAGGCAAGCGTGCTCCATCTTTGGCCACATCATCGCTTACCATCAGGTGAGATAGTGGTCGAGCGCGTATCTATATAATTATAATAAAAAAAAGAAAGAGTGTAATTACTTCATAACTTGAATAAAGTAAAAATAGGTTCGGTTTTAACAATTTCTTTTGGTCTGCTTGTGGGATTACAAGGCTTCTTATTAGTGAAATTATTTGTTATTAAATGTTTTGTAAGTATTTTATAAAATAATGATGTATAGACAATACATTAAGACATAGTAACATAATCAAGTAACAAACTCAAATAATATTGAATTGATTATTAAACAGGGTAAATACTTTCCCTTTAATAACATTATTTGTATTCCTAAATTAAGGTAATTTGCTACAAATAAAAATCACGTGATTAAATTATTTTGATATCTATTTTTTCGTTTTTATATTTATACACTTACACAGAATTCGTTACATTTATGAATTGTTAACCAACCTTAACTAACCCACCCAAACTATGTCAATAGAAATAAATAAAATCCTGTGATTGATGATGAAGACTGCATTTTGTATCACCATAGTAAAAGTTGTTTATAATGGTGAGTACAATCACCCCTTAAGAGATATTGCTTTTATTCTGTTACACGTTGTTTAAAGCTGCATAAATCTATATTTTTTTAAAATAACTACATAGCAATAACTTACAGTCCTGACAATACAGCGTTAGGCTCAGCAACAAAACAAAAATAGCAACGGGCGCATAGATATCGCTTAAATCTAAACACAATTATCACAAAGGTACTTTATTGCCAACCCCGCAATTACTAACGCAATAAAAAGCTATTTCCTTCACTTTTATTGCTCTCTTGTGCTGATAAGCAGCTGGTTCATTATATTTTCTTTCGATATATAGGTACTGTGTACTTAATTAGAAATATTTTCAAGGTCAGTCCAATTTGAATACGCATTGTTCACATTTTGTAGGTTTCAGCTCGTAATTGGAAACAATTTTAAAAAATATATGTAGGTACCTATAGATTTGTTATCATCGCCACGCTTGGCAGGCGGGTTGGCGATCGTAGCAATGTACCTACAGAGAATGCTGCTGCCCATTCTCTGGTGAATCTCTTAGTCGATTCTTACGACACCCACGGAAAGTGATGGGATGGTGCTATTCTTTTACGTCCGACACCATACGATAGATTTGATAAATATACCTTTTGACAGATCCTCCAGTTTATTTGCCATCATTCAATAAAAATAAAACTCTAAACTGTCAAGCATTTACTAAGTAACAGATTAGCAAATTCTCTATAGAGCATTTAATGATGAATAGAGGTGCTAAACAGTTTTAAGAAAGAAAGGAACCAAAGGTTTGTAGAAATTGCTTGATAGCTCAATTTCTACTCGAGCAGGAATCGAACCTGTAGTGCAGTTTAGCATGGTATACCTATTGACGAAGATTACAAATAAAATTTACACTGAGACTGTTACATGCCAATTGTAATATTCCATTTGTAGGTTCCGGTTCCGGGTGTCAAAGCGACAACAGTGAACGAAAAAGTGCTTCCAGTTTTTTTAAAACCCGAAATCACTGAAAAATTGTAATAAATAAAGCAAAAAGACTATTGTTCCGACACAGGTTTATACATTTTTTTGTAAATCGTCCTTCAAAAATTGTATGCTATACGCACGCCTGCATAAATTGGGGACCCTTTCTAAGTGGTACAAATGCGTGAGGGTCACAAAATTAATGCAGGCATGTACGAGTACAAACATGTCAAATACTCGCTCAGAACCAAAAATTCCATTAAAATCGACTTAAATTTCGTTAGACCCTTATTAGGACGGCACTTAGAGGCAAAATATTTTGTTTGTTCAATTACATAGGTAAACCATTAGGTACACATATTTCATGGGAAACTAAATTTTGCTAGCGACTTCATCCGCGGTGGTTCACAAGGTCGAAATGATCCCAGGGGAAGGTACTGACGTAGGTACATAATGATAAGCTGAAGCCCTTTTAGCGCAATAATGTTAGTAAGAAAAGAAAAAAAGAAAACTATATTCAGTGGCTCGTTGCAAAGGTATTGTTAAACGCAGTTTTTTTTGGGTGTTTCAGCGAAATCCGTTCAGTCTTTAAGGCGATTACCTACAATATAACATAAAATCACGCATTTATTCCCTGATGCATAAGGCAGAAGAGAGTACACCCATTCGCTGATTATGTTTACGACCCATGCAAAAACAGGGGCCAATTTCGGACTACTACTGACAAATTTGAAATAGAAAAATCCAATAACACTATGCCCGACCCAGAAATCGAATCCAAAGACGCTAGACAAAGTGCCGGACAGATGTGTTGCTGGGGAGTTTGTTGCGCCAGTTCTTCTTCCCAGCTAAAACACTAGGAAGGGGTGACGGGTGGGCATTTTGAGGGACTGTCTTTCTGTAAAATTTGACATTCAAAAAGTGATGTCTCTCGGTCTAATTTGAATAATTAATGACTCTTTTTTTTGCAATTCTGTTAGCGGATGTGAATGCCAAAATATAAGGGATTGACCACGTGGCATTTCGACAGCGTTTGTCAATTCCTCGACATAGCACCGTGCACCGTTCACAGAATGTCACTTGTCCTGAGCTTCAGGACCTCATATTTGGCAGTAGCGCTTACTTCCACTAGACCCCCATCCAACTGCCTAGTCTTTTTTCAATATTAGGGTCAGCTTCCAGTCTAAACGGATTCAGCTGAATACCAGTATTTTATTTCCGCTAGACCACCGAGGATTGATAAATAAGCATCCGTTTATACAAAACTAGCTACCGCACGCAGCTCCGGCCGCTTAAATGTCAAAAAATCCCAAGGGAACATACTCCCCGGATAAAAAGTATCCTATGTGTTATTCCAGACTATAATCTACCTCTGTGCCAAATTTCATCAAGATCCATTCAGTTTTTGCGTGAAAGAGTAACAAACATCCTTAAATCCGTACGTGCAAACTTTCGCGTTTATAATATTAGCAAGGATAAGGATTACACATTTATGACGCTAGCAAGATAAGATTATTCCAAATAAAAAAACCTGTGATCAAATAGCCGGTCAATTTACGTGACAACCCTAAAACTGGCGCCCTCTACGTTAGGTGATTGAATCAGTCCGTGTTGGGGTACAAGCTCTTTAATTGGAAATTGTCGAACGGTAAACCACTAGGTGTACTACAGCACACCATTTTGATTTCATATACGACTGGATGAGAGTTAGCCAACTGCCAGTTACAAATGCGATTTACCTAACTAAACCTAAGTTTTTAACAAACAATGTGTATTTTACTGATTGCAGCTAGATAATTTAATTACTTCATTATTTGCTTCACTTTGTATCCTATCCAAATTATTTGCGACAGTTTGGGAAGGCCTATGTCCAGCAGTGGACGTCTTTCGGCTGATATGATGATGATGATGATGATTGGCATCTTAATTGGTTGAGATTTGTCCTATTCAGCTCCGTTTCTCTGTTTCACAATGGAATAATGATGGCATTGGCACCTCGTAGTAGGCAATCATAATCATCAGTACGGCTGAGAGATGTTGGGTACTGGATATAATAATATCCAAACAGTCTCATAGGGCTATTCTGCGCTACCTGCATTGATAATTAGTTACAGCGTATTCCCGCACTTTCACTTTGTCACTGATCTACTTTATGGGTTAGTTATATGGTTAGTACCGATTGAAAAGAAGACAGAAGGTCAAATCTTGCACTAAAAAACGTTCAAATTCAAGTCGCAATATTATTGAAGCAGGAGTGGAAGTCAAGAGTGAAAGGTATGCGTGCTCCATCGTCGACACATCATTTCCATCAAGCGAAATAGAGCCTATGAATAATTAAAAAATCACAGCGAGAACTTATTTGTAAAAACTTGCCATAATGTAGGAAAATTAGAGGTTTTTTTCCTTATTCTTATTCTTTATTCTTTATTGTACCAAAGTTATTAAAATACAGTGAAGAAAAGTTCATGTACAAAGGCGAGCTTAACTCAAACACACACTTTTTTCACAAATTTTTTGTTGTGATACTTATGCGAACCTCATCCACCTAGCCTTTTTCTCATCTACATTGGGGTCGGCTTCCAGTCAAAGCAGATTCAGCTGAATACCAGTATTTCACATGGAGCGGCTGCCCACCGGACCACCACAACCCATTAAACCCAGTTAAACACGGTAGTTCTTGGCAAGACTGGTGTCATATTTCTGGCTTCTGACAATTCGTAACGACTGCAAAATATCTACAAATGACAGCCGGAACCAACGGCTTAACGGGCGCTCTGAGGTACAGAGGAATCTCGATATGATAAGATGGTCACCCATCTACAGACCGACCTTGGCAAGTGTTGCTTAACCTTGAAGATCAACCCGTGTGGCTGTTATAATTTAGCCACGAGCTCCTCGAGCTGTAATACGAATGCGAGAGTTCCTTAAAAATACTGGAATAGCCCATCAGAAAAGAGTGTAACCTTTTAAAGTTTTCGACAAACGCAATTACGCAATTACCTAGACATGAACAGGGTACTTTCACCCATCCAAAAACTCCTCATACGACCCGCAAAGCTAGTAATTAAATAAAGAGCTCAATTAGCGACAGCCCTGAAACTCGCGTCCTATGTTTGTCGAGCGAATTTAGTCTAGTGACGTGACAAGTTCTAATTGGTACACGACTGCTGTATTTTCTTAGCCGCATGTACTTAGTTGTAAGTTAAAGTTTATCATACTGGATAACTGTTGGTTTGATGATGATGTCAGTTAAGTTAAGTGTGTGAAGTTGCGGCTGCTTCTGATATGGGTTGGTTTACTTAGACAGTTTCTTCGGCTATAGTTTTGAGGTTATCTGTGTATCGATGTGAAGTGAGTGTATCTCTTGTCGTGGTGATACAATCAGTAAGATAGATAGCAGAAGTATTCTGCTATCTATCTGCAGTCATAATTTTAACAACTATTGCTTCCGTCTCTATTATGACGTGATCCGTTGGTCTCGTAGTCGTAACCGCAACTGCTGAGCGTGTAGTCTTGGGTTCGATTCCCAGTTCGGGCAAAAAGCGTTATTAGGTTTTTCTAATAGGAATTTCTCTGTGACAGACGGAGTTTGGAAGTTGGTGTTGGACTCCCCGTACTTGGGAAAGCATGTTAAGTGGTCCAGAGCCAGAGAGGAGCCAGATCTCTCTCCGTTCGTGTCGGGTTGGCGTCCCATCGGACGATGAGAGTGATGGAAGAGTTTTATAATATATCTCCCTTGAGATTGACCGCCATGGCCGAAATCGATCAGGACTATATTCACTTAAACAAACAATTGAAACGATAAAATGCGATGAAAACTCGTGTGACGTCACAATTTAGTACACTTTTCACCCGAAAGTGACGTCATAAGCCTCCGCTCCTTCGTTTTATATTCGTTAATTCTTAAGCTGGGTACTGACCGGTGTTACAGGCTGTAATGTAACATTCGCAGCGAGCACGCTATGTTACGCCGTGTCCTAAAATCCGTATAAAACACAACACATACGCATCATATTCGTGCTCGTTTCCACGTATTGACTGCACGAATGCTCGCTTTGTAACATGTTACATTACGCCGTGTAACACCGGTCAGTACCCACCTTTATTGAATTGACAAAATTTAAAATACGAATCCAATATTTTTCGAGAATCACATTTTTTTACTCAGAAATCATCCCTATTTATACGGGCGGACATGTCAAAGCACCATTTAATTTTTTTTGTTACGAAATTATCATTTGTGCATTGGAATACATAAGAACTTCAGAATAAAAGTTAAAATATATGGAATCGTAGAAACAATTTCAGAAGCTAGTGGTACCTATTGTAATCACGATGAATTTGAGTTTCAGGAAATGGAGGTTCATTCTTATCAGCATGCAAGCTGCTCAGCCTACCCCCATTTGTTTCCCCGAGGCGGTTTTTTTGCTGATAGCAACGTAAGAGACATGGTGTACGTGCCATGCTTAAAGATTACCCAATTTTTAACCGACTTCAAAAGCAGGAGAGGACAATGTTATGTGTGTTCTTATCGACTTCTTATGACTGTTATGATCCTGATGTTATCGTTGTTGCCGGGCACCGTAGCTTCACACGCATCGAGCTGTGTATTATAGCGCTACTGAGGTTTTTGGATTCGATTCCCATGTCGGGCATAAAGTATCATTGGGTTTTGTTTCATATTAGTTTTGATTTTAACTAACTTCAAAGTATCGTTTAGATTTTGTACTAGCTTTGTTCTGAATCAAGCATTTTCGACCCTTCTTGTGTTATCTTGTTTTTTTTTACACGTGGCTGTTTTATGTTCTAAACACTGAGTTTGAAACACTAACTCTGAATAAATAGAAGGATCCTCTAATTTGTTTAGTATGATCATTATCCTTTCCATTAATGTGAATGTTTGGGATGAAACCTTTTTGCTAAGGTGTCAAAATTCCTGGCAACTACTTTTCAACCTTATTGCTAAGGCTATAAGGGCGAAAAGTTTGAATCCAATAATGTTAATAATAAAAAAGTAAAGCTAAAAATCTATTATTTACACTATTTTATTGACTGTTCATTTGCTGATGCGTACATAATATTTACCTACCTTTGACATTTTCTGTGTGCAAATAAATTCTATTTTCTGCCATAAAAATGTAATGGAATTGGGATTTTAAGATGCTAAATTAAACCATAAACATAGTGTTCAGTTTTTATATCATCATTTCAGACGAAAACCGGTCCTGGGGGTCTATTCTCGAAGCCAGAAGTCCATAGTTTCGGCCTTAGTAACAGGCGTTTCCTGCTCCGTATAACCTACGGACTTACGATTAGCCCCGAGCCCGAACTAAAAACAACTGTCAAATCGTGTTGTCATTCATTATTAGTTCGGGCTCGGGGCTACTCGTAAGTCCGTAGGTGATACGGAGTAGGATACGCCCGTAACTATGGCCAAAACTACGGGCTTCGGGCTTACAGAATAGACCCCCAGTGTTGGTCATAAGCATCGCTGAAATGCCATCATATTGACCGATCCTGTGCTTTTCGCATCCTGTGGTCTCCCGAAGACCTCAAGTTCAATCTTATATTTATTCAACGCGATATTTTATTCATCCATATTATGTAAACCACAACTATATCAGGCTCGGCATCCATATTCAGTTTTGACCTATGTCAATACAGACTACAAAATATAGTTAGGTTGGTAGTAATATTCCGGCAACTCAAATATCAAGTCTATTTAAACTTGTTGGTGGGGCTCCTATATGTGAGTACATTCAAACAAGTTAGATTGGCTGAATTTGAATTCATGGCTGAATTGCTCATCGCTGCCCACTCGTAGGGTAAACGTGGGGTAACTAGAGATCTAAAATGCCTTTATATCGTTTACTTGAAATAAACGCTTTGACTTGACTTTGACTTTGATAAAAGTGACAATTCTACTTAATTTTCAAACAATGTTCCCATTGCATCTCAATCGCAATCTATCAAAAATGTTTGCAAATTAAGAGGCCGAAGAGCCGAACCTAATTCTCCCAGTTTCGATTTTGTATACCTCCCGGTATACAAAATCGAAACTGGGAGAATTAGGTATTCGACAAGCACACGCACACACGCTGGAGCGCTCGATCGCATGTGTGCGTGAGTGCGGAGTCTACGATGGCCAGTACGGGGATTAAACGGTTTTGATTTTTTGATATTTTTTACCTGTCTTTTACTCTCTTGTCAATTGAAATTAAAGGTATGGTAGTATAAAATTAAGCATTTATTAATTAGTATGACCAGGGGCTCTAGACAAGTGACATTCTGTCAACGGTAGCGTGGCGCAGGCGATTGTCAATACGTCAAAAATGTATGGGATTGACAGATGCTATCGAAATGCCAAATGATCAAATTCCTACATTTTGGCATTTCGACAGTCGCATTCGCTAATTGAATGGCACATTGTCTAGGGCCTCAGGTTCGGAGTTCATTTTCGAGAGTCGACAATTTCTGGCAGCATGCACTTGAAGTGAAAATCTACAAGCCATTTTTGTTTCCCAGAAATTGTCGTCCCTCTTGATGATCGGAGGTTTCAATGGAAAGTCTTGGCCAGTCAACAGCAAACAAACAAACATCTTTTTAGGCTTTTTTTGAAAGTTTGCGACTGGCATGCGAATGCGAATGTTGTTTAAAAATGAGTAGAATTTGCACTCTAATTGTTAGCTATCTTTATGGCGTTTGCGTTTGAGTGTGTTGGAGCGTTCTGCTATGTACACGTTTAATTATTTCTAATTTTATTTGAATAGCTTTGGAAGGCCTCCGACCGTTGTGATTCGTTTTTTTGTTAAACGACAGACACTTTTGTTGTAAGGATAGATAGAGAAATATGAAACAAAATAACCCAATTATATCCACAGCTAATGGTACTTAAGTCATTAAAAATAATTTAAAAAAATTGTTACTGGATATGTACTCACATTTTATATTTTAATTATCCTACTTAAACATTATGAAACTGAAAAAGTACACAAGCGGACTTAATACCACTCACAGTAAGTATCGCTACTCGTGGAGTTAATTTTAATGCTACTTATTTTGGGCTTAATTAAAATAATTTATTTTCGGAGTGGTAAAAACTACTAAGTAGATACTTAACTGTGCAAAGATCACAAGTATATGACTACTCCAGGGTTGCGGAATTTGTTCGAAAGGGTCACCGCGGCCCTGGAACGCAAAGGGCATTAGGATGAACACGGATGGGTTTTAGTCAGTAAGAGTCACTTCCTTCCAATCCGCCCAGAGCGGGAGGAGTCATTTAATGATTTCCCATCGTTAAAAAAGTAAAAAAGTAATGCAAAAGTTTGGATGGATGGATGTATGTTTGTACTTACTCAATAATGCCGGATCCACTAAACGAATTTCGATGAAATTTGGCACAGAGATAGGTAGAGTTTTAACCCAAGAGTTCCCTAGGGACAATTGTTGACATTCAGGGTGAAACCGTTCGCAGAACCTGGAAGCAATACTATATAAAAGTTGAGTACTCAGTATTTTCCCGCGAAGATCATGACTAAAATGTATAGCACCTGACAACACAAACTGACTACTTAATTAAAGTATTCTCACATCTAAAAGTGGTACTAACCGGTTACGGGGCGTAATGAAACATGTTACAAAGCGAGCATTCGTGTAGTCAATACGTGGAAACGAGCACGAACATGCACATGTTACATGCGTATGTGGTTTGTTTTACACTGTTTTTAGGACACGACGTAACATAATATGCTCGCTGCGAATGTTACATTACGGTTACATCGATCATTACCTACCCAGCTTAAAATGTACTCCGATGTACAAAACCAAATTTACACAGACTACACATTGAACATGATTGCATAATTCCCTGACTACAGTAACTCTTGCAACGTTAACTATTAACTACAGCGAAATCCTCCGTTTCCGAACAAAGACAAATAAGCTCTTAAAAATACTTTTTTTTCATTCTTTTCAATTCTATAATGTCTGTGGCCACGATGCTTCATCTGAAGGCTCTTAATTAAAAACCAGAAACAATAGAGTTGCCAACGTGAAAATAGCTGGTTGGTACATCGCATGGATATTATGCAGTCTGTGGTTAGTTTCCGGCTTTTTTTTTTGTCTATGGACTCTCTCTACGTTATTGTGACGTCTTTTTATGCCCCCTGGGTGGGAAATCTTGGCATAGTTACCGATCGCCTACCGACTGAATAGGCACACAGTAGTAGGCGATCGGGTGATGATGTCGAGACTTCCCGCCCTGGGCTGGTTTAGAAAATAAGAAGCCACAAACATAACAAAAGTATTTTAGTTCAGACCTACCTTGACTTATCTATCTTTAACATTTTCTAAGCAACTTTTAGTATAAATCTTTTTGAGGATTGCGATAAGCTGAACATAAAACTCTAAAAGATATCCCAGATCAAGAACTCTAATCCTGCTTTGAATTTCTTACGATACAAACCAATCTTTTAAAAAAGATTTTTTGAATTTAATAGCGTAAGTAATCCAATAAGTTTTATTTATATTTTTTTAAAGAAGTCTTATTTAATTTATTTAAAGAAAAAACATTTAAATAAGATTCCACGCATCTTAGTTTGCACAGTATTCAAGGTTTTTATTCTTTTTCTAGGGTATTTTATGCCCGTTTACACCAACAAAGGAAAAACCAAAATATACACGTCTATTGCAGGGACTTGGACTTACCAATAGGTAGGTATAGGTATAAGTGTGTATTTAACGACTCCAGTCACGACATGTGAAAATTCCAAAATAAAAAATAAATCTTATGTAATTGGTAAATAAACACTAAATTCGCGATTAATTCGGCGCACACCGGTGTGTTGCCGGAGCTTGAGCGGTTGCTAAAACATCTATTTAAATTCAATCACATATTTGATGTCGCTAACTGCATCAGACTGCTTGAAAAGTGTTTTTTTATTAATTTTCTATTTAGACATTTCTGCGGTCGGGTTTTTTATTGCAATAAAAGTGTCTTTTAACTGTGTATCAGACCCAGAAAACTGCCCTGAATTCTGACCATGTACTTCTGAAACACCCTGTTATTTGATAATACACTCTTGACGCTAGGCCGAGCGTTGAAAATCCATCAGTGTTAGGCAATAATTAAATTGTCATCTGAAAACTGGCATATGGTTGAATAGATAAATTATTTATCCAGGAAGCTCAAGTTTTGTGGGAGAACGCATTAGTGTACTCTTTTTAGAAGGCTTTACCCGGGTGCACTCAATCTCTTATATGCTGGGACCGCGTAGAATGGCTGACACTGCTCACTGCTTAATCCCTCAACCACACACCCAGTACAGTGGTTTGAAAGAAAGAAAGAAATAAAAATGTTTATTTGGGACTCGCACTACACAAATGACAAAATAACTTTTTATTTTGTTATTAATGTTTTTTTGTTATTTTTGTCTGTAAAGTCGGTTTACAGACGATAGTTTAACGTGACAACGTCCCACTCAAGCCGATCGTGCCTTTCGCTTGTTCGTGTAGCGCTCTCGCTCCGATCGTAACGTAACAATGAGCGTAACGGGACAATGAGTCATCCTTTTTCGTGCGTGCAGACGTCGTTTTTAGACGTTGTTACGTCATAAAATAACTAACAATAATAACGAGTAATAATAGGTAACAACATAAAAAGATGTGCGTGAGGCCAAAAGTCTTCTATCTCAGTGTAAGCTGTCATAAAAATGTTTATTATGGTACATTATTCAAAATAAATTAAAAAGAACCGTTTTGACATAAGCGTCTTATATTTTTAGCCAAATAACCCCCGCATTATGAAGTGAGCATTTGCAACTAAGAACTTGTCTCTACGCTACTTAAATGTTAGTTTTCTCAATTTGGAAATCTGGAGTACGCTGATACTGAGCTCTTCCAAAATTATAATTACGTAGGTAAGGTACTCTAGGCATTTACTTTGTTACAAGTAAAAAATTTAAATACTCGGAAGCTCTTTTATTGCAAACGAGATGTGTACCCATTTCATTGAATTTACATGAATTAATACCCTTTCCGGAGAGAGTATTTATTATGCCTACACGACCTCAGGCCTCTCCCAGCATTAAATTTTAAACCGAATTTTACCGCGCCTTATTTAATTTTTTACTGGCAGGAAAATTCAATCTGCCTTGCATCGTATTCAACTTCTTTTTTTTACTATTAACTCTATGTACACTATCTGACCTGATGGTAAGCGATGATGTGGTTGAAGATAAACACGCTTGCTTATAAGAGACTATGTTGGGTTCAGCTTATGGTCTATCCAGAAGCAGCTGAATATCAATATTACATGAAGCAATTGCTTATCTCTTGATATCCTATTGCAAGACTGGTATCAAATATCAGGAATGAAAGATGTAGATACAAATATTATAATGATTGATTACTAAAACATGTAATAAGTCCGTCAGATAGATTTCCAAAAAATATTAGACACGTATTTTTTCTTTTTTCACTTAACCAAAAAATTAAAAAGATACGGTGCGTTGAAAACTCATATGACGTCACTTGTATGTACACTTTTTACGTACACGTGACGTCGTGAGCTCCAACTCCTGATCTTTGTTGCGTTTTGTCTTCGTCATTTTTTTTTATTTTTTTTATTTATGAATGAGCCAGCTCTTGACCTCGATCACGCCTAATGGAAAGCGATAGATGAGGTCCATGATGAAGCGAGCGTGCCCAGAAGATGCCTTGAGGCACTGGTACTCCCACGCGTCGACGAAACACAGCAGGCTGCTTGACGCCGAACTCCGGTGGGAGGGTGGTGGCGAACCAGGCGGGCGTTAGCCCTACCACCGCAAGGGAAGGATTGGCCAGTCTTATAAGGTGTTAGGTGAGACTGTCCAGGATGCGCCGAGCGCTCGGTTCAGTTGAGTGTCTGATGGAACAAATTGCGCTACACGAGGAGGCTCTTTCATGCATCCCAAAAACGTCATTTTTTATTGATTTGATAAAGCAAAAAATACGTGTCCAATATTTTTCGATAATCTAACTGACGGACTAAATAGATTCATATAATTTTTATCCAGGAATCATACCTATTACAGCCGTAACCAAGGGATTCCTGCCAGGGTTACGGAATTTGTTCGAAAGAGTCACCGTGGTCTTGGAACGCAAAGGGCATTTTCAGGAACACGGACAGGTTTTAGTCAGTAAGAGTCTGACACTCCCTTCCGCTATGCCCAGAGCGAGAGGAAGCCCGCCACACATTCATGGAAATCATGGCAGTTAATGATCACCCATCCTCCGATCGGCGACGTCGGCAAGCAAAAGATCGAGCTTCTATTTTATTCAATTTTAAATTGGCAGCAAAAGTTGTACCGCTATAAAAGTTACAGTGCGGTGGTTGCAATTTCAGTAAGCTACAGTTTTCCTTGTGCATGCCAAAAACCATTTAAGAAAACGCAGACATTTAGGCTTATTGTATTTTTAAAGTACTATTGTCCAGTCTAGACCATTTGTTTTTTGGTCTAATAAAATTTTATGTTCGTATTAAGATCTGCTCTGTTAAATTCTGGGCTAAAATTTGGACCGGGATCAAAAGGTCATTGTTTAGGTCGTGGTTATCTTTGATTATTGGAATGAGTTCAATTTTAAACCGACTTCCAAAAAGCAGGAGGTTCTCAATTTAGTTGGTTTTTTATCTATGTACACCGATTATACAGAGGTTTTTGAACCGATTTGATTCTTTTTTTGTTCGATACGGATGCTTGCCTTTTAGTCAAGTAAAAAATTATTTGGTTCAGTTGTTTTTATTTTTTTGCATTGATCGATTCATGTCGATCCCAAAGCAAAGTAAATTTTTAACTATGAGCTAGTTTGTATTTGGACTGCGAAAGCACATTAATTAACATCTTAACGGAAAATAGCGCAACCACTCATTATGGGAATAATGGTAATTTAGTTGTACTTACCACTATGTAAAAAGTGAATAAAAAAACTTTCTAAAAAGTTATTTTAATACTTTGTAGTGTTTTTTATTTGGAAGTCGGTTGTATTTTTTTGTAAAAAATGTTATAAAACGATATCTTATGAACGTGAGTTAGGAGCACATGGCTCAATGACAATTGATGCTGTCAACGCAAAAGCGGCAAAAAATGTTACATTTTTGTTTTAATTTATTTATTTATTGCAAGCTTAGGCCTAAGATTAATAAATTACATTTTAAAAAAAATAGGATTTATTAAATTATTTGTAGTAGGTACCTAGATAAGTCAGAATATGAAAAATTTAGGGTTAGGCCGCTTTTGCCCTATTGGTCGTAGTGTGATGTTATAATAGAGCCTATAGTCTTACTCGACAAATGGCCTATCCAACTCTACAATGTTTTTCAATTCAAACCAGTAGTTCCTGAGATAAGCACGTTCAACCAAACAAACAAACACTTCAGCTTTATAACATTAGAATAGAAGTACGGATGTTAGTAAAAGTAAAGTTAATTACTATTTGATATTTCTCTGCACTGCAGTGTTGTTGATAAAACAAACGTTGGCGCCATTGTAATAAATCATGGCTACAGTGCATTTTTTACACAATTTCGTAAAATTTATGTAGGTATGTAGTATGAACTTTTCAGCCATTTGAACAAATTAATGTTTGTATTTTCATATACCTACCTACATATTTTACACATGCTATATAACAAATTCGCATGTCGTGTCTGTCGGTGGGGATAAGTTGCTCTGCTTTAGCGAATTTTTATCCGATCGTTAACAAACATCGAGGTGTATTTTGGCAAGTCGTAAAAGCCGTGCAACAAACAAACAAAAAACAAAAAAAAATACAAATATTTTATTGATATTATTATAAAAACTTGATGGAATGATGTCAAGTCAAAGTCAAAGCATTTATTTCAATTAAACCATTTACAGGCACTTTTGAATTGTCAAGGTCGGTCAGTCAAAGAGGTGAAGCTATTTGCACGTTCCAAAGCGTAGATCTCTATGGAGAAGAACGTACAAGAAACTCCATGGACACTCTTTTAAATCAATTAATTATTACAAAGTTGTGGTTACATTGTTCTTGTTGAAATTATTCATAGACATGTGAGAACGATGTAAAAAGACGTGCACGACAAAAGCCAAAAAGGAACAATTCAAAATACTAACAAATCAAAACAAACCGTGGCAGTTGAGAGATGACCAGTCCTAGCTGACGGAGCCAAATGATGAATGAAACACAAACTGCACCATCAGAGAGACTTGAGTGAGCCTGACACTCCCAACAGCCAGGGCACATTAAAGTCTTACCCAAAAATTATAGTTTGACTTGAAGGTACACAGTACTCACACATGTGCCGTTAATGCATGAAATTATACAATGCAAAATTAGTTCGAGTCTATACAATGAAAAATCCATGTTCTTTCAATATTCAGCGGGTCTCACAACTGCTAAAAATAAAAATAAAAAATAATTAAATAACTAATTTGTGCGCCCTAGTGGCTGTGGAGCAGGACCAGCATTGAGCCAAGCATTTTTATCATCAATGTAATCCCCCAACTTATAATATGCTTGCCTGCATAGTGTGCGCTTAACACAAGATTTAAATTTTGTTTCATTTAATTCTAATATCTGGGGAGGTATTTTATTGTAACATTTTAAACAGTACCCCATGAAAGATGTGGCTACTTTAGCAAGTCTGAAGCCTGGTTGAACTAATTGATTCCTATTTCTAGTGACATAGTTATGCCTGTCGCCTCGTTTATTAAAAAGATGAACATTCTTTCTAACGTACATAATGTTTTCATAGATGTATTGACAAGGTACCGTCATGATGTTAATATTCTTGAACAGTTGCCTTAGAGAATCGCGCCGGCGGAGATTGTATATGGCCCTTATGGCTCTTTTTTGCAGAATAAAAATTGACTCGATATCTGCAGCCCGTCCCCATAGTAAGATACCGTAAGACATTATACTATGAAAGTAACTAAAATAGACTAGTCTCGCGGTATCAACATCCGTAAGTTGGCGGATTTTCCTAACAGCATACGCTGCAGAGCTTAGCCGTCCTGCAAGAGATGCTAAATGAGGACCCCATTGTAGCCTTGCGTCAAGCGTAATCCCCAGGATCCCCCGTTCTATCGACGAATTCCAGTTTTTCCCTGTTCAATACTATGTCACAATCACTACTTTTGACATTTGCTAAGGCAAATCTTATGCACTTCGTTTTTTTCCCATTTAAAACCAAATTATTAGCAGTAAACCAATTATGGACCTGCATAAGGGCGTTATTTACGTCGTCAAGATTATTACTGCGTCTATTTATTTTAAAAATCAAAGAAGTATCGTCGGCAAACAAGACCATGTTTAGTTTGTTTAGCAATAAATGGGGTAGATCATTAATATAAACTAAATATAAGAAAGGACCCAAAATTGAGCCCTGGGGCACGCCCATTCTTACGTTTAATCCCGAGGAATTGACACCGTTTATTTGAACCAATTGCTGTCTATCGCTTAAATAAGATTTAACTAATTTTAACGCTATTTTGCCTAGTCCGTAATGCTCGAGCTTCAGCAGCAATGTTTCGTGATTAACGCAATCAAACGCTTTAGAAAGGTCGCAGAAGATGCCTATGGCATCCTGCGCCTCCTCCCACGCATTGAAGATATGTTTTAGTAAAGTTACACCAGCGTCAGTTGTACAACGTCCTTTGGTGACACCATACTGTTTATCATGCAAGATGTTATTCGTGTTAAAATGATTAAGCATCTGATTAAGCATAACCTTCTCAAATACCTTGCTGAATACTGGCAACACGGATACTGGTCTATAATTATTCGTGTCTTTACTGTCCCCGGATTTGAAAAGTGGTATCACTTTACTAAATTTCATTAAGTCTGGAAAGACTCCTTGATCCACACACAAATTAAATATTAGAGCTAAGTACGGCGCTATAGTCTCAATAATTGAGGTACAAACTTTGATAGACAACCCCCATAGATCCTCGGTCAATTTAATCTTGATTTCTTTGAAAGCTTTTATTACAGTTATGGGGTTTATATGCTTAAAATTAAATTCCGTCGGGCAGGCTGAAACATTCGCCTGTAACAAATCAAAAGCCAGCGAAGGCGAGGAATTTAAGGCTTCAGTAGTTCTAATTGGAATACTGGTAAAAAAATTAACAAATTCTTGAGCAACTTTTTGATTATCGCTAATAAGACCATAAGAAGTCTCCAATGTGTAATCAGTATTAGGTCTTTTAGTCCTGTTTGTTTCATTATTTATAATTTTCCAAACCGTCTTTATTTTATTTTCTGCTGATTTAACCTTATTGCTTATGTACAAAGCCTTAGCCACCTTACAAGTATTTTTATAAATTTTTGAGTAGGTAGCTACATACTTATTAAAAGTTTCAGTGTTAATATAAGGCTTAAGGCCATACAGCTCGTAAAGTCTTTCCCTACTTATTCTGAGTCCTTTAGTCGCCCAGTCACTAAATAAAAATTGATATCCGCAAGAGAACAGAGGTTCCCGATACAGAAGAATCGCCAAATTAAAGTGGCAGTGGGCATTGCTCGCTCGCAGGACAAATGATCGATGGGGCCAGAAAGTTCTGGAGTGGCGACCGCGTACCGAAAGGCGCAGCGTTGGAAAGCATCACAAGGTAGACCGACGACCTGGTGAGGGTCGTGGGTAGCCGATGGATGCGAGACGCACAGGACCGGTTGTTGTGGCAGCACTTTGGGGAAGCCTATGTCCAGCAGTGGACATATTTCGGCTCATATGATGATGATGAATAAAAACTTAGATGATAAATTTATCACTAGCTGCCGCCCGCGGCTCTACCTGCGTGTAATTAGCACTTTGAAAATATAAAGATGTGTTAGTATGGACTTGTAGTAACAACTTTCATATATCCTCCGAATTTCACGCGGGCGAAGGCGCTGACACAAGCTAGCATTGTTTTAAATAAATACTTTGCTAGATATGTATTATTTACTTTCTGAATAAAGCCTATAAATACTACATAGAAAATACATGTACCAAACAAATAGCGTACTTAATTCTGAAATCACATTTTTGTTAACATACATTTGTAAATTCACCGACGTGTATATTGATACTTATCACAGGACGTGACGCAACAAAAGTGCTTTTTTCTGAATAAATAAAATTTCTATATATCCAATAAGTACCATTACTTTAACGGACGAACATCTGCGTCTATCAGTGTGTTAGGGACTCTATTCTCGAATATATCGTTATTTTCTCGAGTTTCCAAGTTATACTGAAACCTACAATTGAAAGCTTGTTAGACGACTCAGTTCATCGTTAAACTGCCTAGCCCAGAGTATTCTAGATGCTTCGCTTGAGAGTTTAAACGTGATACCTAAATTGTAGGCAATTTTGTTTATTACAGTAATAAACATTACTGAACACCAGTAATTATACAATCTCATGTGATTGTCGAAGTTTTTGACATTAAGGGGAAATTTTATAGCTTCGCAAACAAAATCGGGCAAGAAATTTTTGGGTATACTGCGATGCGACCTACGCATCCAGTATGCAGTGTCAGTACAAATAAGTAAAAAATACATCCTTGAATCAGCACCTTAAAAAAGCTTACGAGATCAGCAAAAGTAAATTGATTTCATATCAAAGGAAGAGTATTAAAAAATGTCTTTTGCATTGCCTTGAGCAACTGCGGCAATGTAAGAGTTATTTCAATATAGCGGAAAGGATCCACGTTCACAAAGTATAAGGTATCTTCCCACGTTTTCAAATAATGTAATGATATCTTTCAAAGGCCCAACATTATGCCGATAACGTTCAAATATCTGGCGAATGCGTTATCTTTTATCTTTTTGTAACCGTAAATATTTCCTCTATATTATTTTTGGTAACTCTGTAAGAAGGTCTGATGTTTTTATGGTTAAGTAGGTAGGACGGAACCTCGTTCCGTCTCCAAAAATACAGAACTACCGCAAGAAATCGTACCTCCCCATACAAACACCGCTGCAAGTTTTTATCGGTGGTCTAATAAAAAAATCTGGCAACGGAACCAGATTATAGGTAACTCAAAAGTTTTAATTTTCTACCAGGCTCAGTACCAATAAAAATACAAAGTTTGCTCTCGCAATTTTTTATGTGATAGAACTACAAAGAAATGATTTTTAGGGTTCCGTACCTAAAGGGCAAAAACGGGTCAATATTACTAAGACTCCGCTGTCCGTCTGTCTGTCACCAGGCTGTATTTCATGAAACGTGATAGCTAGACCGTTGAAATTTTCACATATGATGTATTTCTGTTGCCGCTATAACAAAAAATACTAAAAACAGAATAAAATAAATATTTAAGAGGGGCTCCCATACAACAAACGTGATTTTTCTGCCGTTTTTTAAAGAAAATGGTACGGAATCCTCCTTGCGCGAGTCCGACTTGGCCGGTTTTTTTAAATTATTTTTCCGTAACTGTGAGTCCTTGCCTTTTGCCTAATTCTATGATGAAGGTTATACGTTCCTGATAAAAAGAATATTGACCGTAACACTAAAAGCATGCCATTACAAAATCGCCTATAAGGCAACAACACAGCTAAGCTGTTTTTGCTATACAAAGTTTTGCCCGTTTTAAATGTTGATGGGCTCCAATACATCCCTAGTAGGTAGGTGTATGCGTGTGAAGGTTTACAGAAGTTTGTTTAATAGCCTGACACGTGTATCTTAGTGATCTTCAAGTGTTGAAGCTTATATTCCGTTGACGTCTCTAATTTCGTAGAGACATTGATATTTTATCTCGCGTGTTTTGTCTAAAGATTGTAACATTAATTAAATGAATAAGTCTAAACGATGTTGTTTTGTTTAGGGATCATTATCGTTCCAATCATTACATATTTTAGTAACACTAGTTAATAAGATAGAATGTAACAAGAAAACATTTATTCGACAAAACCACAACACAACAAGATAGGGTATCAGCCCACCCCACTCATAGTGTGACCATGTCTCATCTATTGGAGGGTTCACTCACTTACGTCCATGACGACGATCTAAGTGTAGGGTATATGACTAAAAAAACCTAATTAGTCCGTCAGATCTATATGAGTAGATTTCCTAAAAATATTCGACAAGTATTTTTTATTTTTTCACGTAAACAAAAAATTAAAACAATACAGTGATTTGAACAGTGAAGGTTCAGGTGAAGTGATCAAAAAGTGAGCTGACATTATATCTTGATTATATTATAGATTGACAGCTCACTTTGTGATCACTTCATCCAAGCCATCACTTCGACACGTTTACAGAATCGCACTGCTGTGTACTCAAAGTTACAATGCCATTATCTGTGTGTATAGAAATATTCAAATAAATTAATAAATATGTACCTACATAAAAGCATTAATGAGTATGTAAGGATCGTAGCCGGTGGCCCTTTGAAGTTTCTTCCTACCCTTGGGAAAAAGACGCGAGTTTATGTATGTTATGGTTCAGTTACACAGAATGGAATAGAAATACTCTTATTAGTAGGTCCATATATGGGCGCAAAACCATTTTTTTTTCAGGATTCATATTGATCACTTCCGTTTCATTTATTTTAAACATCGCTATATCCTGTTGAATTTATATAGATTTAATGAGAAAACTTCCTTTCTAATATAATATAATATAATTTTGGGATGCATGAAGGAGCCTTCTCGTGTAGCGCAATTTGTTCCATCAGACACTCAACTGAACTGAGCGCTCGGCGCATCCTGGACAGTCTCACCTAACACCTTATAAGACTGGCCAATCCTTCCCTTGCGATGGTAGGGCTAACGCCCGCCTGGTTCGCGACCACCCTCCCACCGGAGTTCGGCGTCAAGCAGCCTGCTGTGTTTCGTCGACGCGTGGGAGTACCAGTGCCTCAAGGCATCTTCTGGGCACGCTCGCTTCATCATGGACCTCATCTATCGCTTTCCATCAGGCGTGATCGAGGTCAAGAGCTAGCCCATTTATAAATAAAAAAATAATAATTCTTTAAAAATATTGTAACTTCCTGTTGAATTTACAAAGATTTAATCAGAAAACTTCGTTTCTAATGCTTATAAAATATTGTAACTTCATGTTGACTTTGTAAAGATTTAATTTGATGAAGTTTCTTTATATTTCTATAAAAAGGGATTTATTTTGTTTAATTGCCCTATAATGTTTTCCGCCATATTTGTGTTATTTGACGTCCGCTGTCAACTTTATGCTTGTCATTTTCTGTATAAAAAAACTGATGTAATGCTTATTAAAGATCATTCTTTTGCTGCTCGAGAAATAAACTTAAGCACAGTATTTATTTATTGTTTCTTAAAACATCATCATCTGCCTAGCCTGTTCCCAACTATATTGGGGTCGGCTCCCAGTCAAACCGGATTCAGCTGAATACCAGTATTTTACGTGGAGCGGCTGCCTACCAGACCTCCACAACCCATTAACTGGGTAACACGGTACTTCTTGGCAAGACTGGTGTCAGATTTTCTGGCTTCTGACAATCCGTAGCGACTCCCAAAGATCTACAAATGACGTGCTTTCCGAGGCACGGAGGAGTCTTGATATGTTAATATCAAGGTCACCCATCCACATACCAACCTTGGCAAGCGTTGCTTAACCTTGAAGATCGACCCGTGTGGCTGTTATTATTTAGCTACGAGCTCCTCATTTTATTATACTTAAATACTTACCTCTAATACGCACACGTCGTACTAATAAACAGAAGGAAACTAATAGATGGTATAAACAGCTTTTTGTATACTAGTTATGACGTATATAAACCACACGACATAATAACATCATTCCAGAATACGTTAGCGACTGACAGATCAAACGATATTATGTCAGTTTAACTGACTTAGAAACAAGAACCCTTTAGTTTCTACATAATATGTGTTTAGTGTTAGGTTTCACTAAAATACCTGAAACTACACGGTTTGAAATCAAATATCTGTTTTTCCTAACGGAGACGAAGATAACAACTCCGTCGGACGTGGCGTACCTCAACTACCCGGGCTACTCTCTGGAACACAAGTTCAGGAAGCAGGCTGGGGTCTGTGTGTACGTCCGCGATGACATTTGCTGTCGTCGTCTCCGTTGCTTTGAGAAATCGGGTTTCTCTGCCATATGGCTACTTGTGGACACTGGCGTGGAGAAACTTCTCTATATTGGCGTATACCGATCGCACAGCGGTGACCAGGAGACAACAGCGCTGTTTAATTCCCTCGTGGAGTCGACGGATGTAGCCCAGCAACGGTACCCAACAGCGAAGCTCATTTTTCTGGGGGACTTTAACGCCCACCATAAAGAGTGGTTGTTCCCGTACCAGAAAACTGACCATGCCGGGTTAGAGGCGCGCAAGTTTTCTGTAACGCTAGATCTAACCCAGCTGGTGAATGTGGCAACGCGGGTACCGGATGTTGACGCCCATACACCCAATTGCTTGGACCTTCTGCTGACAACCGATCCGGGCAGTCATTCAGTATCGGTCTCAGCTCCGCTGGGAACGTCTGACCACTGCCTGGTGAAATCCGTGTTGACCTACTCTCCTCCAGATAAGAGTCCTAGGGGCACGAGACGAGTATGGCGATACGAGTCAGCAGATTGGGATGAGATGCGGCACTTTTTTGCGTCTTATCCTTGGCGGCAAGTGTGCTTCTCCTCGGGTGACCCCTCGTGCTGTGCTGATGTGATTGCGGACGTGATTCGGCAGGGGATGGAGTATTTTATTCCATTCTCCGACATCCCGCTCGGTCACAAGTCCCGGCCTTGGTATAATGCAGAATGCGCCCACGCAGAGGCCCGTAAAGAGTCTGCTTACCAAGCCTGGATCAAGGCCCGCGACCGAAAGGCTAAAGCACGTAGGGTTCGCGCGAGGAAAAGAGCCTTTAATTCTGCTGCCAAGTCCTGCAAGCGGGTTTTACGTAGGGCACGTTTTGACCATGTCGGACGTATCGCGGCCAAACTAGCATCACACCCTCCGGGTAGTAAGCAGTTTTGGTCCCTGTCGAAAGCGGTTGAAACGAATTTCAGTCGACCCACTTTGCCTCCAATGCTAAAACCTGATGGTTCCCTGGCTCACTCTGCAAGAGAGAAAGCAAATTTATTTGCCACTCTCTTTGCAAGCAATTCACGTCTGGACGCTGGCTCCAAGCAACCACCAACTTTACCTCGTTGTGACTCTTCGATGCCGGAGATCGCAGTTCACATTAAAGAGGTCCGAAGAGTATTGTGCAGTCTAGACGTGAATAAGGCCGGCGGACCTGACAGTATTCCAGCGAGAGTGTTGAGGCAATGTGCACCTGAACTGTCTCCTGTGTTGACACGCCTGTACCGCCTCTCTCTTGAAAAAAGAACGGTGCCGAAATCATGGAAGCTTGCGAATGTGCAACCGGTGCCCAAAAAGGGAGACCGTGCTGATCCTGCACATTACCGTCCAATCGCCATTACCTCCATCCTATGCAAGGTTATGGAAAGGGTTCTGAACAGTAAGCTGCTGACCTACCTTGAAGACAATGATCTCCTCAGTGACCGTCAATATGGCTTTCGCCAGGGACGGTCAACTGGTGATCTTCTTGTGTATGTCACGCACTGCTGGGGCGAAGCCATCGAGAGACACGGCGAAGCACTTGCTGTGTCGCTCGATATCTCGAAGGCTTTTGACAGGGTCTGGCACGCAGGTCTACTCGACAGGCTTCCTGCTTATGGCATCCCAGCTGGTTTTTGTAGCTGGATATCAGACTTCCTAAATGAACGGTCGATCCGAGTAGTCGTTGACGGCTGCTCCTCTGACCTCATGGCTATTGATGCCGGAGTTCCTCAGGGGTCTGTTCTCTCTGCAACTCTTTTCCTGCTACACATCAATGACCTACTTCAGCCTGGTCTTGTTGGGTACGCAGATGACAGTACGGTTTCAGAGAGATACTTGTCCAGCGCAACAACCGGCGGGGATGAAGTCCGTTCCTTGAGAGAGGCCATGGTAGAGCGGACAAATTTGACCTTAAGCGTTGTCTCCCAGTGGGGTGATGACAATCTGGTCACTTTTAACGCCACCAAAACACAGGCGTGTCTTTTTACCGCAAAAAGGAGTCGCTTTGACCAAACTCCTACTTTTCGGGGTGCATCTGTTCCCGTTACTGATCGGCTCGAGCTCCTAGGCATGGAGTTGACATCCAGTCTCAACTTCGGCGCCACCATCGAGTACAAAGCCCAAATTGCGGCCAAAAAGCTGGGCATCCTAAATAAGGTGAAGCGATACTTCAGGCCTGGACAGCTTTTAACCCTTTACAAAGCACAAGTCCGATCCTGCATGGAGTATTGTAGCCACCTATGGGATGGCTCAGCTAAGTATCAGCTTGCCGCGCTTGACTCGGTGGAACGCAGAGCTAAGAGGCTCATCGGTGACGCAAAACTGGTGGATGCCAAGCTACATAGCTTGGCTCATCGCCGTAAGGTTGCCTGCTTATCGGTCTTCTACAGATTGTACTTCGGTGAGTGTGCCCAAGAACTCCACGACCTCATCCCACCGGCCCCCTTCTACCATCGGACATCCAGACGCACTGCATCTTACCATCCCTACCTTGTAGATATTCCACCAATTCGCACTAAGCGTTTCCAAACGTCTTTTATAATGCGCACAGCAAAGGAGTGGAACTCTCTGCCTGCGTCTGTGTTTCCAAAAGCTTACAGCCCTAATCTCTTCAAAGTTAGAGTGAACAGGCTCCTTCTGGGTAAGCTCGCTCCATCGTAGACTTTGTCTCTGTCATATCTGACATTGACTAGAGTCAAGAGCAAACCCATCACCAATAAAAAAAAAAAAAAAAAAAAAATAGATCTACAGTTTAAAATGTTTGCACTAGCCATACTGACGGCGAATATGCTGATGGAAATAAAATGTGGAGACGTAAGCGATTTGCACGGGACGCTGGTGGCAACAGTTCGGTCGCTCGGCAGAGATCCGAGGGCTTTTGAAGGGAGTGGGTGTTTGATGGTAGTAAACTCATGGTATTGTTGTACCGTGGAGATTGAGTTGAATAAATAAGTTTTGATAAATATAAGTTGTGAGATTAATAAATAAGTTTTGAAGATTAACTGTGGTTATTTCTGAGAGTTCTTTCATCTCAGAAGAGGGGTCAAGATCCGTAAGTACACGCCTACATTATATATATATATATAATAATAATAATAATAACATTTATTTCAGACGAACGAGATTTATGGAACAATGTCCACAGATCTTTGTTAGTAAGTAATACAGCTTACGTAACTATGTTGGTACTTATACTTAAATTATATTAAATTGCTCTATATATATATTTAAATATCTTCCAACATCATTATTATTTTAATTCTCAGTTATTCATGTTTTTCACATTTTAAAAGAAGTACCTACCTAGTTTTGTTTATTATGTTATATATTATGTTTAAAATACCTTTGTACTAGAAATTATAAAATCAGAATTATATTCTCTACATTAAAATTTTAGTCGTCCATCGTAATCATAATTTTAAATTCCTAATAAGTACCTATAACATTGTGTTAGTTGATACGCGCCTTGGGCGGCTTACGCATACTTCTGAATCAGCATTCGCGGTAACGTCGAGATGTTATGGTTAACACCCGGCGACACCGACACGCATCCGCAAAGATAAGGACTCAGTATTAAATACATTGAAGTTGATTTTAGTTTTAAAGCTGGTTAACATACATTAAACGATAGGTAATTGAACTTGTTACTTAACTTGTAGCTGTGACAATCGAAATAAATGCTTTGACTTTGACTTTGACTTTGAATCTAGTCATCAGCAATCAGTCTAGACAATACTATGATGGATAATAAGGGTACCGGGACTATAAAACCTAATGGAATTTCAGGGACTATCTGTTATGCCACACATGAGTGTGGGGGGTTACTAAAAGGGGGTGAACATTTTCATTAATTTTGCTCTCCAGGCCGCACGCAGTGTTTGAGATAAATTAGTTATCTCTTTTCATTTCTTTTATAACTTAGATATTGACGTTTTCGTATTTGGTGACGAGTTTCAGGAAATGGACGAAGGAAGTGGAACTCGTTGGAGCTTGGATACTCCTCGGCGTGATCGCTCGCGCTCCAGACGCAGCCAGCTGAGCGCACGCCAGAGAAGCCGCACCCGTAACCGCAGCCGTACTCGGCGCCTGCTGGAACGAGAACAAGCTTTGTCGCGGGAGCAGGAGCGGGTTCGCCGGATGGAGATCGACCTACAAAAAGAACGCGACATCGAGCAACGGCGACGGAGCGAACGACGGGGCTCATCTGAAGCTGAGACGAGCTGCGAGCGCAGTCGCAGAGGGCTGCCGGGTAGTCGCAGAGAGCTGCCGGGTAGTCGTAGAGGGCTGCCGGGTAGTCGCAGAGAGCAGCCGGGTAGTCGCAGAGAGCTGCCGGTTAGTCGTAGAGGGCTGCCTGGTAGTCGCAACAAAAACGATCGAGATACTACGAGCGCGGATCATCACACCAAAAGGTCATGTAGTCCAACCTTTTCTTCGAAAGATTTAATACAAATAATCCAATCCATTAAAGATGTCTTGCCATCGCAGTCTCAAAACCAGAGCACTGTATCTAATAATAGAAACTTGAATCATAAAAATATCATTTCTGAATTTAATCCTTCAAAAAAAAAAAAATCAACGTATAGATATATGGCTAAAAAAGTCAACGAATGTGCAAAGGTTTATGACTGGGACGAGAAGACTGTGGTTCATTTTGCTATGCAAAAGCTGACTGGTTTAGGTAAGACTTGGTATGAAAGCACACAACACTATATTGTTTACTTGGGCAGAGTGGCAGGTTAAATTAATGGATGCTTTCCCTTCTGAACAAAATTACGGCAAAATTTTAGAAGACATGCTGAAGCGAAAGAGTAGGCCTAACGAGTCAATTGAGATATATATCTATGAAAAGCTGGCACTACTAAATCAATGTGAAATAATGGGTAAGCGGGCCGTTGATTGCATCATTCACGGTATCGGTGATAGGACTATTAGGTCGAGTGCCTTGGCATTACGTTGTGAGCAACCGGACCAGCTTATAAAATTCGTGCTAAGCAATGTTATAGAATTTTCCACACAACAACCACCGCTTAGAGATAGGAATATTAATACAGTAAATGACAAACAGAATAATAAAACGAGTTCAAAAGTAATTTCGAACTTGTATTGTTACAATTGTAAGGAGAAAGGGCATCAGTATTCTAGGTGCCCGAAACCTATAATTAAGTGTACTCATTGCAACAAGGTGGGCCATTCACCCGAGGTCTGTAAACACAAACCAAATACAGGGCTCACGAAGGCTGACCCAGTGGCAAGAACCATGTGAATCTCTAGTTCTATCCCAAGTGGAAAATTTATGAAAGCAGTAAATGTTAATGGTTTTCTTCTGGAAGCATTCGTTGACCTTGGCAGTGAGGTCACGCTTATAAGGCAATCAGATTTTTCAAATCTTGGACTTAGTCATGACCACACTCCGTCGACAATGATGGGTTTTGGCAACAGCCTTGTGCAATGCATTGGTTCTGTAAAGCTGAAGGTTATATTATTATATCATCGATGACGTGGTTGCTACTGTTTCGTGTAGGATTGTGGGTGATCACTTGTTGGAGAAGCCGATGCTTGTTGGTCAGAGCTACTCAGAGCAGCCACACATTGTTGTTTATAAAGACGCGAATAAATTACAGTTTTTGCACATCGGAATCGAGTTATCAGACCTATATGAGCATGGAGAACACTTAGAAAGGGTAAGAGTAATAGGTTATACTCGAATTTATGGTACTGCGAGTATAAGGGCTAAAATAGAGACGTTGTTTAATGGTAGCGTAGTGTTAGATACTAGAATTTTAGGGAAGCCAGACAAACAATTCCTAATTTGGTGGGGTGTTTACGAGGTGAGACATGGTTCACTTATTGTTACAGTGACGCCGTGTTCGATACCGTGTTGGCTCCAGGACAATTTTGTGTTTGCTCGAGCCGAAAAGGTGCAAGTAGTAAACATTCTTGAGAACAATGAATCTCCTGTTTCAGACCAGCAAACTGTCTTCTTCTGTCTTGTCAGCAGAGTGTCTTCGACCAAACGGTTTGATGAGAGTCAAATACGCGTGGGCGTTACTGAGTAAGAAAGTGATAGGGCCAAGCTCATAGAAATTCTTCGACGTCACGAGGAATGTTTTGCTACCTAACGATTTAGTTGACTTAGGTTGCACTAATGTTTCCGAAATGAGAATCGAGTTAAGTAGTCAACGACCGGTAGTTTATAGACCCTACCGTCTGTCTTACTATGAACGTGAAAGGGTTCGAGGAATGGTAGATGACATGTTACGGGCAGGGATAATTCGGGAATCAGCTTCCAATTATGCGAGTCCAATCATCCTCGTGCGAAAAAAGGAATGCGGTGTTCGTTTATGCGTAGACTACCGATTACTTAATTCGATCACTATAAATGAGAGATATCCCATACCTGTTATAGAGGATGAGATAGCAAGGTTATCTGGACAGGCATGGTTTGTTACACTTGATCTGATGTCTGGTTATTACCAAGTGCCCATATCTGAAGATAGCAAGCATTTGACGGCGTTTGTCACACCGGACGGCCAATACGAGTACAACCGTATGCCGTTCGGCCTGGCAAACGCGCCTGCCGTATTTCAGCGTATGATGAACCATGTCTTTGGTTCAGCTAGGTTTGACAAAGCCACCGTGTATATCGATGACGTATTAATTTTTGGTAGGAATCCGACTGAATGCTTGGGTCGATTAGAGGACGTGCTTCTTTTATTACGTAAGGCAAATCTTAAGTTAAATTTATCTAAGTGTAGTTTTCTACAAAACACGATAAATTACTTAGGCTCTGAAATCAGTTCAGTAGGTATGCGTCCGTCCGGGAAATGCAAAAATCCAGAGCGTAGTCGATTTTCCCCGTCCAGACATTGTGCACGGGGTACGACAATTTCTAGGGCTTGTTAGCTATTTTAGAAAGTTTATACAAGGGTTTGCACAACTAGCTCAGCCTATCACTAAACTGCTTAAAAAGAATGCAGTATGGGAATGGTCAAACGATCAACAAGAAGCGTTCCAAGTTCTAAAGGCCAAACTTGTGGATAGACCCGTACTTGCTATTTACGACCCTTTAGCCGAGACCGAGCTTCATACGGACGCTAGTCGAATAGGCATTGGTGGTATTCTCTTGCAGCGTGCTCAGGGGAGTGAGGGTTCTTTTCATCCAGTGGCGTATTATAGTCGTCAGACGACGCCAGAGGAGAAGAATTTTCACTCCTATGAGTTGGAAACATTAGCCGTTATCTGCGCTCTTAAAAGTTTAGGGTATATCTTTTAGGAAAGTCATTCAAAATTGTGACCGATTGTAGTGCACTACGTTCCACTTTTGTAAAGTGCGACCAAATTCCGAGAATTGCGCGATGGTGGCTGGCTCTACAGGAGTTCGATTGCTCTGTGGAATATAGGGCGGGTACAAAGATGAGTCACGTAGATGCGTTATCCAGGAATCCAATTATTGATACAGAACCTCAGAGTCCCGAACAATAACCCTCGGTTATGGCTATTAATTAAAAAGGCACTATTGGTTTGCTAAAATGAAACGTTTTGTAAGAAAGTATGTAGGGTCCTGTATCGACTGTGCATACGCAAAAAAGGCTACCAACACTCGAGAAGGGTTATTGCATCCCATTGAAAAGGTTGGAAGACCTTTTCACACATTGCACATTGACCCACCTTGGACCCTTTGTTAAGTCCAGAAGAAACCATACTCACATATTGACTATCGTAGATTCGTTCACCATGTTTTTATTCATTAAACCGGTCAGGAATACAAATACGCAAAATGTGATAAAAGTTCTACAGGACATTTTGACACATTTAGAGCCCCTGACCGAGTTGTTAGTGATCGAGGTTCTTGTTTCACTTCCCACGCATTTAGAAGGTTTTGTCTTGATCGCGGAATAAAGCATGTACTAAATGCAGTTTCATGCCCTAGAGCCAATGGTCAAGTTGAACGTTACAATAGGACCGTACTCGACTCGTTGACGGCACAGAACCTTAGCGCAGATGAAAAAGACTGGGATAGTAAATTAGGGAGAGTCCAATGGGGCTTAAATAATACGGTACAAAAGACGACAGGTAGAACACCCGCTGAAGCTATGTTTGGGACGGCAATGAATAGCGAGTTTAACGCAGCTTTGAACGAGATAACCGAAACAACGCGCTAGGTCACTTCCTTGCAATCTATTCGTGATGAAGTTAAAAACAGAATTGACAAAACACAGGTAGCACAAAAACGATCTTACGACCAAGGAAGACGACCAGCACGTATTTATAAAAACGGTGACTTAGTTAAAATTGCCAAAGTTGCATTTCAAAATGATGGCAAGAGTACAAAACTCATGCCCTCATTATGAAGGCCCTTTTAGAATCGTAAAACACTAGGTAACGATCGCTATAAAGTGGCACCAATCGCGGGGTTTGAGGGAACGAAGAAAAGCGAACGACTACCATTGCCGCTGACCGCATACGGCCGTGGATTCATGTTGACTCTTTGGAAGTCAATAATGACACTGATAATGATATCGAGAATGATGTAGTTGATGACGATAATATGTCAGAATGATAATTTAATTATGTATTGAATGACAAAATATTTAAGTAGGTGGTAACGCTAGCTAAAATTGTAAATTGTAGGTACAGTTATTGGTAAAATTTACTAATTTTTATACTGGTTATTTACATGCTGTTGTTTTTCTTTTTCAGGTCAGGGACAAGAAATCGCGGAAAGATTTTACGTCTTGGCCTGAAGGAAGAAAAACTGAGAGTTGATCTGTTAAACAATGAGGACTGAACACTCATGGTTGAACAGATTTATGGTTAATGAGGACTAAACACTCATGGTTGATCTGCTAAACAATGAGGACTGAACACTCATGGTTGAACAGATTTATGGTTAATGAGGACTAAACACTCATGGTTGATCTGCTAAACAATGAGGACTGAACACTCATGGTTGAACAGATTTGTGGTTAATGAGGACTAAACACTCATGGTTGATCTGCTAAACAATGAGGACTGAACACTCATGGTTGAACAGATTTATGGTTAATGAGGACTAAACACTCATGGTTGATCTGCTAAACAATGAGGACTGAACACTCATGGTTGAACAGATTTATGGTTAATGAGGACTAAACACTCATGGTTGATCTGCTAAACAATGAGGACTGAACACTCATGGTTGAACAGATTTATGGTTAATGTTGGATAAATGGTTACAAGGATAATTAAATACAAGGATAAGTAGATAAGGATAGTAAATCACAAAGATAATATTAGTTCTAAGGATAAATTGGTTGTTAGAAATAAATTTTTGAGATAAGCTTGTATTCAAAATCAGATATTTCAATCAAAGTTATTTGATATTTTGACTTAAAATTTTCTTATAGTACAATTTATTGTAATTCTTTCAAAATGTGCTCGATTTTTGCCGAGTGTAAGGTTTCACCAGATACGTGTATGAGGACATACACGTCGTCAGGATGGTCGAGTGTAAGGTTTCACTAAAATACCTGAAACTACACGGTTTGAAATCAAATAGATCTACAGTTTAAAATGTTTGCACTAGCCATACTGACGGCGAATATGCTGATGGAAATAAAATGTGGAGACGTAAGCGATTTGCACGGGACGCTGGTGGCAACAGTTCGGTCGCTCGGCAGAGATCCGAGGGCTTTTGAAGGGAGTGGGTGTTTGATGGTAGTAAACTCATGGTATTGTTGTACCGTGGAGATTGAGTTGAATAAATAAGTTTTGATAAATATAAGTTGTGAGATTAATAAATAAGTTTTGAAGATTAACTGTGGTTATTTCTGAGAGTTCTTTCATTAGTTACTTTGATCAAGACAAACTTCGTAGTGTTTGGTAATCAATATACCTAAAATATTGAGAGTACTTAGTTATTATAATGCCTAATTAAAGTCCTCAGTATAAGGATACTACTCGTATTACCACAGGGTGACACTGGTAATATATAAGGGGTGTTCAATTTTATGAATAAACTCATTAAATTGAAAAACTAAATATAAATTTTATAACATACTAACTTAGCATTAACTCAACAAACATGTAGGGGACACCTTTTTTAAATTAATGGGAAATAATCAAATTAATTCTTCTGCTCTGGGTGGAGAGGGAGTATCAGACTCTTAGTGACTAAAACCCATCCGTGTTCCTCCTTACGTGTATATCCTTATTAAAGTCACCGTGGTCCTGGAACGCAAAGGGCAGAAGCCCTTTGCGTTCCAGGACCACGGTGACTCTTTCAAACAAATTTCTCAACAAAAGTTGACCTCGAAATCGCGAAACACGAATTAGATGTCCCCACACCTAATTCGTGTTTCGCGATTTCGAGGTCAACTTTAAACTCTTCACAAAAAATAAACAACTGTTTGGAACCATTCTCAAACAAAAAGTTGTATACTTTCATGAGGGTCTCGTTACACATTTTTTAGTTCCTTTTCACAGAAAAGTACAGGTCTAATTAACTTCACAGACTATTAGAATAAAATTAATTTGTATGCAAAAATGTTAAAATACTACCACTACCTGTGGTAGCTTTTAAAGTGCTTAGACATTTTTGTTAGGCTCTTTCACCACACTATTAAATACATTCATGTTCATTTTAAAATATTTCTTAAAGAAACATAAAATTGTATTCTGCCAGGAATGGGAGCAGGGTCCAGGTTACCTGTGGTCCCAGGGTTGCAGAGTTTTTCGAAGGAGTAACCGCGGCCATTGAACGCCAAGGACATTTTGAAGGAACACGGGTTTTAGTTAGTAAGAGTCCACCCTCCCATCGGCCTGAAGTGGGAGGAGTCATGTTATGATTTCCCTTAAAAAAAAAGAAAGCGCCGGAAGTTTTTTTAAGGATGGGAAATCATCAAATGACCCCTTCCGCTCTGGGTGGAGCGGCAGGGAGTGTAAGACTTTTAGTGACTTAAAACCATCCATGCTCCTCCTAGTGCCTTTTACGTTCCAGGGCCGCGGTAACTCTTTCGAACAAAATCTGCAATCCTGGCAGGCACCGGCCCCAACGGGCCCCTACTCCTATGCTGACATCTCTTTTAGGCGCGCGTGGAACACAACATGCCGTCGGCTTGGGCCTGGTTTTGATCGGACGGCGAGCCACCCAACGCTCGCCATCCGCAGACCCGCACTCCTTATCAGCCCCTTGATTCAGCCGCGCAACGAAAGCTTCGACTAAAATGGTCATCGAGACTTTTGGCAATCAAGGCGTTGGCGGTAACGACAGTCAGAAAATGACAGCCGAATCCACATTGTACATGTTGATCACCTCATGTGCTAAATCAAACTAATTGATTAGTTTCTGATTCTCAGTTTTCAGGAGGTTCTCGTCATGTCACACGTAATATTTTCAGGGTCAGAGAATTCTAAGTTCCTTGGTGATGTGGTATTTCGAGATCAAGTACGTCCTAGGAAGCTTTCAAAAAATAAATTGAATTTAACATAATTTGCAAAAACAAGTATTTTGCTTCAAGAATAATTATAACAAAACTGTTCTATAAATAACACACTTTTATTAAAACATTTTTAGATCACAAGCGTTTGTTGTGAGGGCGGAAAAATAATGTTACATGTAACCCCGCAACTTCCGACTGCTTACAAAAAGACTAGGGACACGGTCCCTGGTCGAAAAATTAGTTTCACAAAGAAAAAATCATCATTTGCTAATGTGACACCCCATCGGGCACAAAGCTTGCAAAACATAAATAACTAAATATTAAGCCCGAAAAATAATAAAAAAACGGCAATCTACTAAAACAACACTAGCCTCCTTCGAATCCAAGTTATTGGAATGTACTGGCCGTCGCTCCTATAATAAATTGCATTGCGATTCGAATAGCTTACAAATTGAAAGCATACCTTTACTTTTGGGAGCATTTGCATTTTAAAAGTTATTTCAAAATACAAATGCTCCCAAAAGTAAAAAAAAAATTACACATTTAAGTATTGCCATCCCACCCGTAGAGATTACTCTACGGGTGAGATGGCGATAGGTACTTAAATGTACTTCATGTGAAACCCGCGGCTCTAAAAGTCAAGTTAGTCTGTGGGAAAGTCAAACATGTTCGTGATTATTCAAGTTAAAATAAAACCTGTACTAAGTGGTTAAAACCGACCAAGTGCGAGTCAGACTTGGACACGAAGATTTCCTTACTCATTATTATTTGCCTAACCTTTTCCCAAATATATTGGGGTCGGCTTCCAGTCAAACTGGATTCCGTTGAATAGTAGTATTTAACGTGGAGCGGCTGCCTACCAGACCTCCACAACCCATTAACTGAGTGACACGGTACCTCTTGTCAAGACTGGAGTCAGATTTTCTTCTGACAATCTGTAACGACTGCCAAAGATCTACAAATGACCGCCGGGACAAACGGCTTATCGTGCTTTCCAAGGCACGGAGGAATCTCAGTATGTTAAGATGGTCACCCATTCACAGACCGACCTCAGCAAGCATTGCTTGCGTCGGTATGTGGATAGGTGAAAATTTCCGTATTTTTTTACCGAAAAAAATCAACGGTTTCGGTATTAAGTACGGAAATCTTATTTATTTAATAACAGCCATAATTTTTTATTGCTCCATACTCTGTGCAAATTTAATTAGGTAAGTACCTATCTATTACGGTTCGTGAAATTCGGATTCACAACAGACACTGGACGAACGAACGCGCTCCCTTCAGTTACGGAACTTTAAAAATTGCCTACACCTGATGAGCAAGCGCGGTGATAAACGTCCGCTCCCTCTATCTCCCGCTTTCAGGAAGGCAATTACAGGTTAATATATTTCCTTTATCCGCAAACCCGATTAAGCAAGCATCCGCAAAGTCTCTCGTTTGTCCGTTAATATTCAATTTGCAATATTGACCACAAAGGACAAAGAAAACAACGGTAATAAATATTTCGGTAGCGTCCGAAGCGACTCGAACGGAGCGAAAGGATCGTCGAAGCGAACTGGCAAATGAAACGTGAAATAATCTGGAAGTACTGTTCAGTATGTTGTCGTTTAAAGTAAATGTAGTATTTTTGTTTTGTGCTGAGTTTATATTTTCGTTGATTGTTTGAGGACGACTTACGATTTGTGAAATCTAAACTAAACACTGTCTATTTCTTCTTCCAGTCGAGAATGAATGATTATGAACCATTATTAGAGAAGAGCCCAGTAGATAGCTACAAGAGGCTGTTCTACTAGGTAGACAAAAATATTGTTATATTTAGTACGGCCGTTACATTTTCAAAAAATATTGGACACTAATTTTTTGCCATTTCAAATCGCTACAATGATAAAGTTAAAGCGCATCTGAGTTCAAGAGAGGGAGATGGTGGCGTCACCTCGCCAGTAAAAATTGTACTATCATAATTTACTAATGCATTGTATTTTCGTAATTTTTGCACTAAATCTGTTAGCATTTCATAATATTGTTGGACCGGCTGAAGATTGTAAGAATGCAATATTTTTCATTGTATAGACTCAACTTATTTATCATTGTATAATTTCATGCACATGATTGTGTGAGTACTGTGTACCTTTAAACTATAATGATCATTTTGGGTAGGACTTGAATTGACCTGGCGATTGGGGATGTCATGCTCACTCAAAAGTCTGGCTGATGGTGGCGCATACGTTGGATCATTTGGCTCCCTAAAAAATGGTTAAGCTGAATGGTGCTAGCGTATGCGTCATGTTCGTGAACGGGCGCCGTCAACTGAGACTGGTCATCTCTCGGCTGCCATGGTTTATTTTAATTATTTCTTTGAATTGTTTCTTTTTTACTCCGGACTCTTTTATCCTGCACGTCTTTTACATCGTTCTCACATATATGTATCATTTCAATATGAATGATGTAACAAAATATTATTTTTAAAAGAGTGTCCGTGGAGTTTTTTGCACGTTCTTCTCCATAGAGATCTACGCTTTGGAACGTGCAAATAGCTTCATATTTTTGATCGACCGACCTTGACAATTCAAAAGTGCCTGTAAATGGTCTAATTGAAATAAATGCTTTGACTTGACTTGACTTGACGTGAAAAAAGAAAAATACGTGTAAAATATTTTTTGGAAATCTATCTGACGGACTAATTAGCAGCAGCAACAGCAACAGTGGCGTTTAGGTGTATTAAATACTAAATTTTAGTCCTCAAAAGAGCAAGTACACTTCGAGTACACGACCGCATAGGTCGTACTGAAATTAATAAATCAATTTTGACAGGTATAATTTTATTGTTTATAATTACATATTTTTATGTTCACATTTCTTCACATACGGTTTCTCACAATAATTAGTCTCACTCACGGCATAGCAACCAAACTAATACTGTATAATAGGTAATAATATTGCCTAACAAACAGGCTTAGTTTGGTTGCTATACAAAGTTCTTAGAATAAACAAAGTCTGATAATTCAGTTTATTATTTGTTCATGTATAAACAGGAATTTAAGAGTTTGATTTACGCATGGCAATTGAAATACCAGGCTAGAATGGTGTTTCAGAATACTTACATAAAATTTAATTATTACAGAAAAGTTTTAGAACATAGTCTGGTTTTCTGTGTAGTACGTGTAAGTATTTTGCCTTTACTTGGAACACACTTATAAGTAACAAAATATATATCTAAAAATCGTTCATCTGCCCTGTCTTATTCCAACTATATTGGGGTCGGTACCATTCCAGTAAGACTGGAATCAACTGTATACCAGCATTTTACGTAGAACGATTGCTTATCTGACCTCCACAACCCAGTAACTGGGTAGCACGGTACTTCTTGGCAAGACTGGTATCAGATTTTCTGGCTTCTGAAAATCCGTAACGATTGCCAAAGATCTACAAATGACAGCCGGGACCAACGACTTAACGTGCTTTCCGAGGCACGGAGGAGTCTCGGTATGCTAAGATGGGCCCATCAACCGATTGACCAAAGCCAACGTTGCTTAACTTTGAAAATCGACCTGAGCGGCAGTTATTATTTAGCCACAAGCAAAGTATGTATGACACAACGATTTTATAGACAAAGTATGTCTATAATCGTAGTGGGTAATAAAATATGAAATGTCTTTTTGTCAGAAAAAGACGTGTTTACATTTGTTTTTTTTTCCACACTTGCACTACGTTGCAGGTACCTAAGTGAGATATATATTACTAATTTGTTGCTGTCAAAGCTAACTAGTTTAGCTTTGACATCAGCACATTGGTAATTACAGTTCTGTCACATAACGCTTAGACAAGCTAATACAAAGGAAATTCTTAAGAATTAATTTATAATTCGAAATAATTTGCATTAATCGCCACAAACTCAATTATCGGTTATAGGGTGGTGTATTTTTAGTATATTTTTAAATGACTATTCACATTAACTTACTAATGATCATCATTGGTTGCTCTAAAATGATTATCAAAGGCGGTCATGAAACTGGACATAGATATCCAACCAACACATCAGTATTTTGTTAAAAATCCATTTGAAAAAATCCATTAGTTTTCCATTTATAATTTCTTTTCAGAATTTGATCCTCAATAGCGACAACTTCGGATGGTGTGATACAGGGTGTGTTTTTTTTTTTCAAATCAACCGGCTCGATTCCAGGCAAGGAATATCCATTTTTAAAAAATTAAATGATGTAGTTTTAGTTTTCATCAAAATCGGGCTGAAACTCTTTTCAGTATTTTTCGTTATTCTTCATAGTTTCGGATATGCCACCCACGCATACTTGAAAAATTCGCCCTATAGGTACCTTTCTTTATATACCTAATTTAGAAGATCCGTACGACCCAATACACTTACTGCCAAATTACTTAACGAAAATGACAGTCAATGACGATCACGGACCCATCACAATACCAATTCGAAAAACAAGACAAAATAAAGAAAATAAAAACCAAGGAAAACAAATGACCAACGGAATAATGACGTCGTTTCCCGCCTTTATTTACGGATCCCTAAAGTAAAAGGGACGAGACGGACAATGAACCTCGGATCGGTCAGTCATACCGAAGATGCCTGCGGATGACATGTAAAGGAATTCCGCATTTTCTACCAAAAAGGAAAATATTGGTATGATAAATGTGGACATAGAATATAGAGGCTGATTTTTTTATTATTGACTAGCTTTTGGCCGCGGCTCCGCCCCCGTGGATGTCGGTTATCGCGTAAAGAAGTATGCCTCTGTCCTTCTCCATATCTCAGGCTATACAGTGTTATTTGTAAAACACCAACAACCTTTCAGTGGGTGAAAGTACTCATGATTATAAACATTTTTAGTATGGGACCAACTCTTAAATTAAAAAAATAAATCGGCTCTTTCATATAAAATGCAATATTCACCCGGTGAAAATGTATGAAACAGTAGATTTTTTCTTCGATTTTTTAGGGTTGGTCTCATAACAAAAGTTGTTTATAATCATGAGTACTTTTACCCACTGAAAGGTTGTTGGTGTTTTACTAATAACCCTGTAAATCTGCCAAAGAATCATGACCATCAACGGTACTGGTTTTTCTCATGCATCAAGATAAAAATTATATTACAATTATTTTCTTTATTTTTGAAGTCATTCTGCAATTAGAATGCCAATTTTGTATAGGGGTTTATTTTGTAAACTTAATAAGTTATGAAATTCTTTTGATAAAATGAATTACCTACTGCCGGCTATTCTTACGTTAAAGTGTTGCCATAATCAAAATAAGTAAATGTATTGACAACTCTAATCGATTTTTTTTGTATACACATTAATATAAATGTAAAGTCATTGGAAAGGTAAATCGCGGGGTTTTTGAGAGATGGAGATGATACTACTGTGGTGTGAAATAATTAGTATTTCACACACACAGTAGTCGTATTATTTTGCTTTCAAAACTTTTTAAAGCAATTTCACTTTGTTGGCTAACGATACATTATGAGTGATTGCATAGATTTTTTTTTAATTATCTTGCTTCGGTTTGATATAAATCGAACCTTTTTAAAAAATTAATGATTATAGAACTAAATCAGTCATTTGAAATAATTGTGTCGAGTGAATTTATTCGATTAATCAATTTTCATTTAAAATCTAAAGTGGCAACATTGGTGTTGGTGTCTCAAATTGAATTGTCATTGTCAAAAAGTCCAATGTCAATTGCGCGTGGTGCATGCTAAGTTTGTTCATAGCGATTTAAATATTACAGTTTTTTTTTTGTGTTGATCGAGTCCTACTCTCCACAGTAATTGTGATATTCATTGTAACTATTTGTTTATTTCTTGTTTTCAATCACTATCGCTTACTTTAATGTGAAATTGTGAATCTTACGCCAGGACGTTTTTACGCCAGGAAGTTTTCACTTTGTTTGAAGTTGTGTGTGATTCGTATTTTGTTGTACTGTTTTAACAGGAAATGTAAAGGCAAGGTACTGATTTATTTAAGTCTCTATCCCATCAGATATGCTAATTAATCTGCTCTCCAAACTACGACCTATAAACTTACCTCTATACACAACGGATATTTCTATTTTGAGGTTAAGTTACGTTTTCTAAAAAAACTTGGAAATGCGAGTTTTGATTCCAAAATGGGAATTGTAGATGGTTATTTGGTTAATTTATAAACCATCTAAAACAACTTTGGAATTGACGCAACTCTGTACCGTGGTCCATATTGTCGTGGTCATTCTCCTTTCATGACGATCCGTTTAGCCGTTTTAGCGTGAAAGCGTAACAGGCAGACTGACAGACAGAGTTAATTTCGCATTTGTAATATTAAATATAATATATGTATTTATATTATACAGGGTGTTTGGGACATCGTAACGCAAACTTCACGAAAAGGCTACACTTAATGCCATTAACCAAATTGTAGAAGTCATTAATCTCGCTAATGATCGGTTTACAGACCACACACGAAAAATTTTCTAGACGGTATGTTATACGCTTCACACACATGGGTTAGTCAATGTTTTGCTCTTAGACAGGATGCGTTGACCTTTTGCAACAAAACAGCTGAGCAGATGCCTTATTCTAGCTTTATTTACATTGCTTTTTTAGTGAAAGTAGTGTTTTAACTATTTTTTTATAAAAAATCACATTGGGTTGGGTAAGAATAATGATTATGAACAGTCTAAAGTAAAAATACGCCTGAAAAAAATGGAAAAATGAGGAAAAAGCCGACGAAAAATTCCAACGCGGGGGGGCCCAGAACCATGTACTGGATCCATGGTATTCGTTTGTGCGTCGAAGTCCCTTACACGCTGTATAATAGGGATAGGCTCGCGTTGATCCAAACTCACCTGATGAAAAACGGTAATGTGGTCGCAGATGGAACACGTATAGAATTAACCTATTCACTATTGACTTAAAGACAACCAGGATGTAGGTAGCTACTGCAGGTAGCACAGTCTCCGTCAGGGAATTTCACTCCTTAAAACTTCGAAAGTAATAATAGATTTCATACACAAGGTAAACGTTATCAAAATGGAGGCCGACTTTTAAAAATGAAAATAAAACAGTGAGAAACACTGTGAAGCTTGCTTTTCTCTGCAAAAAAATAAAACGGACATCAAAAGTTCAAGCCGAACAGCTGTTAAAATACTGGCAAAGATGGTAAAAAAATACATTTTACAGAATAAATAATATAAATTCCAGATTAATATATTTCGCGACATGTCTGCGTGTTTACTTTATTTAGTTTGTTTGTACTGGAGTAAACCCCTATGTTAAACCATTTAAATACACAGACATAAGATTTTCTAAAAGTGAATTGGAAAAACATAGACAAAAAATAAGTCTAAAATCTTATGTTCAAACCAAAAGAGGCGAGGCGGTCAATGTAAAATTATGTTAATACTGGCATGATTTAAATACAGACGTTAAAATATCACTCATGAAGCGAAAATAAAACAGAAGAACTCTAGAATTTTCTTTTCAAACCTGCCACAGAGGTTGCTAGTAAGGGCCAGATCTAAATACAGGCCCAACACATTAAACAATATCACTTTGTGAACTTGAATAAATTAGAAATGTATACAAATTACCCTCGAATTAAAAATACCTGGCAACACAGTTGGTAATCTGTTACTAAGAGAAAATTCTATGTATACAGAATATTCATCATCTTATATTAAGAAAATGGTGTAGCTATTATCAGTTAAAGAATTTCCCTAATTATAATAATAATAATAATATCTTGGGACAATCAACACAACGCCATCTGATCCCAAACTAGGCAGAGCCTGTACTATGGCAACCAGACAACTGATAAACATACTTATATATATTTCTAAATACATACATATGATAGATAAATTACACACCCAGATACAGAACAAATAATCGTACTCATCGCACAAAGATTTGTCCTGTGTGGGAATCGAACCCACGACCTCCGTCCTAGCAGTCAGAGTCACTAACCACTAGACCAACAGGCCACCACATCCTAATTGGATCACTACATCAAATTAGATCATAGAGATTACATTTATCGCTGAAACAAACAAAGAATCAATTGCTTCTAATTATTTTACATAATAATTATTAATACAAATTTCTTGATCTGAGAAAAAAATCCATAGCCTTCCGCCGTGGCTACCCACCGTTAAAAACACACACCCTGTACATTGTTATTGTTGTTGACTCATAATCATTCAAGAGCAGAAGATCGACATGTTTACCCCACGTTCCTTCCAGCTCTTGAGGGGTGCTCTCAGCGAAAACATGTCGAAAGGAAAATGGTGGTACATACTACACTGCATATACGAGTAGTAAATAAGTAATGTAGTTGTCTAGTGGGTAAGCATATGTGCCACGGAGAAGCTTTCTGCGTAATGAAAATACTGTGAATGTATGTGAGCGTTTATAATCTAAAGGGAACGCAAATATTATACAAATAATGGGTTGGTAGAGCTGGTGTGTAGTTAAGTTCATTTTTAATGATATGTGTTTAATTTTTAAAGTGAGTTTCTGGCAGAAACCTAAGTATTTGTTACTAAGCAAACCAGTACCTGTTTTAAAAAAAACTTAGGGTACTGAGCTAAATTCATGAAATTAATCTGGTTCTAGTATGAAAAAGCTGGTTTCGGATTTTGTTTGAAAGAGTCACCGCGACCCTGAAACGTAAAAGGCACTAGGAGGAGCATGGATGGGTTCTATTTAATAAGATTCTGGCACTCTCTCCCGCTTGACCCAGAGCGGAAGGGGTCATTTGATAATTTCCCATCCAAAAAAAAAGTGGATGAAACTCCAAGAAAAGTAGTGACTAAGGACCTGACACTCGTAAAATTATTGTAATCTACACTCATGTGATTTTTATGTAACAATTGTGTGTTTATGTAAAACGGAAAATTGCAAAGCCGTATGATTGTGAAACATCGCGAAACAAAGCTTGAGTGACTGACAGACAACGCACAGCCTAAACTCCTGGTAGTAAATAAATAAAATAAAATAAAAATAGCTTTATTTCCGTCTACAATTTTTTGCCTCAAACTAATGATTAGAGTTTCAAATTTAACTCGTAGTGTAAATATTAGTAATAATGTTTTTCTTCATTTAAATATATTATAAATTATGGTATTACTACTGGTAGTAGAAAGCTGAAATATGGCAGTTGGTTCCATGGGGAGTGTAGGGGAGCACTAAGAGGGGAACTACCGCAATTCCTTCAGGAACGGGAAAGAACGGTAAAAGTGCATACGAAATCGCGGGCAGATGCTAGTATTTTTATAAATCATTGGTATTACTGATCCAATTACAGAGATCTTTCACTGATGGTTCCAATGCAATATAGAACACGGGAACGATGCCGCAGGAAAAGCTAGTGAATAATCGGCTTATCTAAAAAAAATATGTTTATAAAAACAATTGTCGTTGGTTTTCCAAAAACTCGAAAGTTGCTCGAGCGATTTGATTTTATTCTGTTTTCCTCAATGTTGAGGTGGCTTACAATCAAATGGATTTAAGGTACGATGCTAACTGAGTCGTTTAGAATAAAATAAATAATTCTCTGCAAGTGCGAATTTCCGTATCTTCAAGATTTGTAATTCTCATAACAAAGAACAACCGTGCAATTTGTTTTCAAGTGTGTATTATAATGGATGTGAGAAATTGTATCAAAGGGGAGGAAATTATTAAATTACATACAGGTCTTTATAATCTTAAGGTTAAGGCTTCTCGAAGATCAAAAGGTTGTGCGTTTACACCCTTCATTATTACACAGTTAAATGTAAACCATATTGCCATCGAAAAAGGTATGATTTCGACTGCATTCTGCCACTTTACAGAATTAAGTAGGACCTTACCAATGCTGAAAAGTGAATACAATTGAAAAAATGCTTGAAAAGCAAAACATAAAAGGAATGCTTTTATTGCTTTACTTTTCTGCATGGGGACTCAAAAATGCTTCAAAAGGTGACAAAATCGTATTGTGAAATTGAGCCTTTTTATATTTTTTCATCAATCATAATCGATTGATGCAAGAGCTCGTGACTAAATAATAACAGCCACACGAGTCCATCTTCAAGGTTAAGCAACGCTTGCCGGGGTTGGTCTGTGGATGGGTGACCATCATAACATGCAGAGATTCCTCCGTGCCTCGGAAAGCACGATAAACCGTTGATCCCGGCTGTCATTTGTAGATCTTTGGCAGTCGTTACGGATTGTCAGAAGCCAGAAAATCTTACTAGTCTTGCCAAGACGGACCGGGTTACCCAGTTAATGGGTGGTGCCACTCCACGTAAAATACTGGTGTTCAACTGAATCCGGTTTGACGCCGTTAGAAGCCGACCCCAATAGTTGGGAATAGGCTAGACAGACGATGAAAAATCGATTGATACAAAATGCCAAAAGCCCGATTTTACAGTGTAAACCGTGATTGATAGAACATTAAAGTCTTGCTACCATAAAGCAAGGAACAGAGCAAACAGTTTTTTTTCACTACCGCAAGCAAGTATTTAAGGTAAGCAATAATGTGGTCGACGACGGAACACACTTTCCTATAGTTTAATAGTAACCTATCCACTCTTAACTTGAAGCTTAGGTTATGGGTATCAGGAAACACAGACAGTGGCAGGAGATTCCACTCTAAATGTTTTGTGCGTATGCGTAAAATTGTTAATATGGCCATCATGTACCAACCGGTGGTGCATCGCCGTGCGTCTGGTAGTCCGGTGATGGAAAGGAGTTGGCGGAATTAAAACTAAATGTTGATTAATCAAAATAAGAGAACTTGAGACAAGAAGTAGAATCAATTATTAAAATGCTTCTCGCATATACTTTAAGTATTTTTCCCTTTCAAAGTCAATGTCAAAAACATTGATTGCGAACTAAGTGTACAATGAAGCAGCAGCAGCAGCAGTAGCCTTTAAAAAAGAAGTAGTGACTACTTACAATCTCAGACCATAACATAGTTTACTTTCCCTGTATATGGTAGGTTGATACTCGATCTCAATAACTCAACCGCCACACGATTACAACGAAATAAACACAAAATAAAATAAAATAATGTTTCTTTAAGACCTCAGAAACAATTCGATCTTATTTGGTATATTGTCGTATTGGATAAAGTGGCTGTTAGCGTCGGCCATATTGAATTTAGTGACGTCACGTATTCTATGACACTACGGAACGGTAGGACTGTAACGACACCTCGTTTGTTGTTGAAATAAGTTGAGATTGCAAGCGATGTGTGTATTGGATAAGGTATCTTTTTCTCAAGTTGATGGCTACAAACTAAAAATATTAAAATGCAACATCAATTTGCTTAGCCTTCGCGAAACCATTTGGGATATCAGTACTTTGCTCCACATTCATCATCATCATCATCATATCAGCCGAAAGACGTCCACTGCTGGACATAGACCTCCCCCAAATGGGGGGGGTTGCCATAATCGCCACGCTAGGCAGGCGGGTTGGCGATCGCAGTGTAGCTGTAGCAATGTAACTACAGAAAATGCTGCAGCCCATTCTCTGGTGAGTCCCTAAGTGGCCTCTAAAAACTATTTTAGTCATTGTTAAAAAACTAAGAAACCACACGAGAAACATCGACTTCCAAAATTAAAGCTATTTCACTTTTTAGTGCTACCCCCCAAATACTAACCACAGTCCATAGTTGCATATTTAGCTATCTATCTCCGAAATTCTTCATCAGATCTTTACGAAATTTAACTGGGACCATTTCGGAATAAACCTCTTTCAAATATAATAATAAATTGCAAATCTATAAATGACGGAGTAATGCCCGATCATACAAAAATATACATAATATTAATATAAATAAACATCCGAATTGATAACCTCCTCCTTAATCAAGTCGATTAAAAATGACACTGACAGTGACTTTGTGGTAGCAGTAAGTAGGTAAGTGTAATTTTCAAAGTGTAAGTGTTACCATTATGTGAGATTATGTTTCTGGCTCTGTTTGAATAACTAGCCAGTAAGCAAGGTGGTAGCGGCTTACTACTTTACGACTTACTGCAGCCCAGGGTATAAATACAATTAAAGAGACTAAATAATAAAACATCCACCTATCTCTTCAGCTTTTGATGTAAATGTGAATAGGTTTCTTTTGGGGTCATTCGTTCCTTCGTCGATCTCATACCCATCGCTTTCTATCATGCAATACCGAGGTTCATCAAAAGAGGCTCATCACGAAAAAAAAATATTATGATATCAAGAGACAGAAATAATACTGAATATAGATTAGGAACTTTACCGAATCAAAGAAAATTAGGATCATCCTACGGTTAGATCAAAACAGCTGAAGACACGTCTAAGTGCCGTATCACGAAAACACATTTAGAAAGTTAGTAGTTTTCACGCCAATCACACGGTGAATAAACTCACAAAATATTATTCTGGAGTGCGTAAAATATAGCCTTTAGCTATACTCATTATATTTCACAAACTAAAAGCTACAAACTGTTCGAGACAAGACTGCGAGGCAATTACATAAATTATTGCAGCGAATAATTGCTCCTAATTAAACTGTTCTTGCGATATGTGTGCCGAAGCATATATTCAGGCTGGAAAATAACTAGTTTGTAACCCTGGATAATATTTATGGTGACGTCATAGAAAAAGATATATAGTTCGGTATTAAACATTCTTTCGCTGGTAGGTATTTGTTAATATGAAAATGGTGTATCGCCAAAAAGTAGATATTTTTGTTAGAAATTGAGGTTTTGTTCGTTCTTTACTATTAATAAAATAAAGGGATTGTATTGACCCATTGCAGATGATCCGGATCCGACTCGAAGGACCAATGTCAACTTGAGCAAGAATTATAGAGTGAACTTTAAAAATAAAGACTTGATTGATTCCGTACATTAAGTTTTCAGGGACACAGTACATACAACATTGTCTAACTTCTATCGAAATATACTGTCTGAAGAGGAGTAGGTACTTATTTTAAATGCTTGGTAAATGAATAAAATGCCTCCTTTAATCTCTCTCAGATACGTTAACGTACACAAAACGAACTAGCGGGACATTTACTCCATATAATTTTCATATTCACCCATTCTCTCAGTTACCACACTTAACACTTAAGTATTATTCAACCTAGCTTTAAACTAGTTTTAAGTTACGCTCGAGTCTTGACTGAGTCTCTGTGATACAGTCATAGGAGTAAGAGTGTCCAATTTCACAGCAGAAACCACGCCAGCTTAATTGTACAAATCTACAATTAAACTCACAGCAAGGAGGCTTAACGCTCAATTTAGTCTTACATCTGGCCGCATTAAGATACACACCGCTATTTTTATGTAGGTCACAGGCTTTCAAACGTGTAAACCCCATCAAAGTTCCTTCAGCGGTTTTCAAATTACGCCTGCGCAAACACACAAAAGAGAAAAAAGAAAATTCTGAACACTCTTTATTGAAAACAGTCAACAAAAGAGTTAGTACCTAATTTGCTATACAAAATCATGTTTCCACAGCGCTTGTTAATATTCATTGTTATTGTTTGTTTAATAACTTTTGAAAGAAACACATACTGAAGTGGTAAGAAAATGAAGTATCGTGGTAAAACAAGCGCATGGAGTTGTGTTGTTTTTGCCTTCCTCTATGATTAATATGAAACAAGCCAAGCCAATGTTCCAACTCGAATTAAAGCTTGTACCCTTCAATATCGACAACGAGTTGCCGACCTGCTATCGTCGGACTACAAGACATTAGAATAGAATACTCTTTATTATGTACACCATATAAGTACAACACACACATAAGGCAACACACAAAATAAGGCGATGCGCTACTGGTAAATGATGGATATATCGCAGCCAATTAGCATAATCAGTCATTTCATTAAAAGCCTAGCCTTTTCATTGAACTGCGCCGTTTAATCAGCGATGTAAGTCACATGGGCAAATCATTAAACGACATTGAACAAAAGATATCACTTAGGTTGCTGAAAAATCCGTGCATTTAAATGAAAGATAGACCACTTATTCGCACAAAACGTTTTGGGAATAAGGTAAAACCGGGATAAATGCCCCAGTAGTATAGGTGCCCCAATCGTAATTTTTCTAGTTTCGCGGATGAATCCCTCGCTATTTTATTTATCTATTAAGAGACTTTCCAACTACCACTAAGTGGACCGTGTCTTTTGTCTCTGTGTGATTGCATGGGAAGGTAAAGTGCGATCAAAGTTTTTTCGGCAATGATTGTTTCTCAGCGGGTCGTCTATCCTAAACGTGATTTATATAGACTTGGCAACTATACCATGTATGGGATAGATGTCCCAAAATAACTTAAACTCTGGAAATGTCAAAGATAATGCTTTTTACTTTTCAAAAATTTGTAGTGAAGATGAAGTAAACTGTCATTCCATCTTGTTTGTATGAATTGACGCTCACTTCATTTTAACTTCACCTAAGCCTACAAGGTGAGATGTATGTTTCTAGTTCATTTTTACAGAATCGCTCTGCAGGTGAGGTATTGATCGACTCGAGACGATAACTATAAAAAAATGTTCTACACAAAATGTAACATTAAAATATTGAATAAACAAAGTTATGAATCAGAAGACATGGCCAAAACTTGTATGGTTTGTACCCCAGAATGTACAGATATAAAATCAATGTCATTTAATACTACTAGTCTTCTATGAAAATATTTTAGGCTGCATATAAAAAACAAAAGTCATCACGGCATATAGAACAAAATTCAACAAAAAAACTTTTAAGTAAGATTATTTTTCCACTTCTGCTATTGGGCATAAAAGCTATTCAACATTATTTATTTATTTTATTCAAATGAACTGCAATTAATGTATGTTTGTACTCAAGGGCAAATTTTGTACATCTCTTTTCATCGATTTACCACTTCTTTAAAAACAAATAAACCACAAAATAAACAAATATTCGCTCACAACTTCGACTCACTTATTTGGTTAAGAACCTAGCTGACAAAGTATGAAATTCTACTTTGTATGAAATTTCGGTCGCCTGCCGTTGGACGCAAATAAAGCCTGAACTTTACAGGCTATAAGAGAGCTGAGCTCGGCTTTTCTCCATGTAATAAAATAGAGAATGAGGAAACTTTAGAACCGAATTATAGTGGGTGTATAATAACTTAAGTTCGGCACTGGGGTCGACAAGCCACCCCCTCTGAGGTCCCCGTAATAAATGACTATCGGCAGATTTATACACTATTAATATAAGTCGAATGACCTACTAGTACAGGACCGTTTGATGTAGCGAAGTTTTGTGGAGGCCCACGTCCAGCAACTGACGTCATTTGGCTGAAAGGATGTTGATGGAAATCAATACCAATAATGAAAACTCTTATGCTAACTTAGCTCTCACTAGTAATTCGACATTGTTACTTGCTGACATGCAAGGTCATTGTTTTTAGGGTTCCGTACCTCAAAGGGAAAAAACTACTAAACTACTTATCTTTTTTTCAAAGTAATGTGACTGCTTTCGTTGTTTATAACACTTCAGAAGGTAATGTACCCGAAAAACAACGATACTTGATTCTCTTAATAGACGAACTATCTACATACGTTTGTACGGAGCCCTCGGTGAGCGAGTCAGACTCGAACTTGTCCGGTTTTGTTTTTCAGTTATTCGTTCAAATGCTTTTTAAATAAGAAATTACTATCCTTATAAATATTGCGAAAGTAACTTTGTCTATCTGTCTGCCTTTCATGCTAAAACGGCTGAACGGATCGTCATGAAATTTGGCAGATATATAGCCTGGGATATGGAAAAGGATATAGGCAACTTTACGCTATAACCGACATCCACCCGGGTGGAGCTGCGAGCAAAAGCTGGTATTGTTTATATTTTATCGGAGGTAATCTATGGAAAAAGTGATCCAATTACGAGAAGTAATCTTTAGTAGAAATTATAATTTTATATTGCGAAGCCACAGAATCACAGCCACGGCAAAAGTAAATGCTTTTTAATGGTTAGTTCTTAACTTGACACAGATTAAAATTCCTAAAATGGTGAAAGCTGAAAGCAGTCATTTGGTAAAGTGTAACAAATTAGGATCAAATTAGGTCTCAGTCGTTTTCAAATGTAGACGGAATCGTTTGGTTTCGTACCAACCGCTCGTATATGGTTAGCTCTGCTCCAAATAAATTCAATTTGAACACTTAGGTCAGAACAGAAATATACGTATAATTTTGAGATTTACGTTAAATAATTTAAAAGAAATGTAGGTCATAAAATTCTATAAAAACCTCTTTGGCATAACTGGTGCTGGTGCATGTGCTCGCCTTTATAAGGACTAATGAAAGTCGCAAGAATTGCGTTTTTTTTAAATACGGGATATCATTTAATGACTTCTCCTGCTCCGGCCAGAGCAGAAGTGTCAGCTCTTACTGCTTTATTACGAGATGTCTTTCGACTGAAATGGTGATGATGATGATGCCATAACTATTAATTGCGTTGAAAACTAGTCACCTAAATCTGAAAAACCGAAATATTGCTTATATATAGAAATACCATATCCAAAAATACATATTAATAATAATAATAAAAATGTATGTTTGTAAGATGAATAAAGAGAATAATAATAGTAGTAATTCTTTTATTGAACTTAAAAAACTAGTTTTAGTAGGTACAAACATAAACAAATAAAACGTACAGCTACACTTTAGCGTGGAGCTGCAACCACCTCTGCATCATAGGGGAATCCCACCGATCTGCGAATACACTGAGAATAGTGTTGGTACTGCCGCGAATACGCGTCATCAGAGAGGCACATCTTTTTCTAATAATGGCGGCGAAACCGTCAAAATTTGTATCCGCAAACATCCCTGACGCACTGCAACGCCACGGCAGCCCCAACAGTACTCTCAGTGCATTATTATATTAATGCATTTACCTCCTATATAAATGACTTCCATGTTATTGTCCCAACTTAAACTCCACTTAATACCACATAAAGGATATACAATTGTGCACCACTGTGTGAACAGGTGTATATAATGGCCAACAATGGTCCGTTTAGCGTTACAAACACAATGCTGGACTGACCGCAATGAATAATACAGGAGAACACAAAAGTGTGCATTTAATTGTTTCTGCAGCTTTCTAAAATTCTTTTAGATTGTTTTGTAGGTGAGGTTGAAAATTGTGGTCAGAAGAGGTGGAATTATTTCTTGACCACAGGCCCTAGAACATAAAGGGCAATGGAAGGAACACAGATGAGTTTTAGTCAGTAAGAGTCTGACACTCCCTTCCGCTCCACCCAGAGCGAAAGAAGTCATTTGATGATTTACATTTAAAAACAAAAAGGTTGGTGTTAATTCATATCTAGTGTAAATAATCTCCTGGCAAGTTTCCATGTGAGGTTCTAGATGTTTTGTATCCATGAGACGGTTTTGTGTATTTTAGAGCGCTTGCAGTGTTTAAAACTTAATCGTAAAACGGGGACTACGGGTTACTATGCAGTGAATAAATTCACTGGACCAGCAATCTTTAGTTCTTGACAGGTTTCAGGTGCATGACTTCAAGATGCTTTTTCTTCTTTTCAAGTCGATTTGAGTTTACTTTTTATATTGTTTGTGCCTAGTTGCATTCATTAAATCCTCAAAAGTACAGGTGAATGGGCTCTTGAGGCACTCCAACATGTAGCTCATGCTGTAAACAAGGGTACCGCACTTACATTAGGTATCCTACGGTATCACTTTGGGAATAAAACCCCATTAAATTCATAAAACCCACCCATTAAACCCCACCCTTTGCAGCGGTTTACCTGGGCGCGCAAGCATTGCAATTCAAGACCCGTGGGCAACTGCTGTTTGGGTTTAAAAAAGGTGATGAGGTGGTGGATACTTCTCTTCCCACAGTTTGCATATACGTTTAGATGACAATACATATCCTCATTACTTTTTACCTTTTTACTTCAAAAAAATAATGACAAATCTAAGGCCTCGTTTTCCCTTGTTATGCAATTTTGTCTAAAGCATTCACTATGCAGAATAACATTTTACGCATCAAATAAAATTTACCCCAACAAGGAAGTTCCGCATTTATTTTTCTTGAAGAAAATGTTGTACCCTAGAGCCTCATCGATGTTGGTTCGCCGGCGTTAAAATACACGATGAATAATTCTCGTGTATATATTTACTACAGTACTCCCGTGAGGGTTTAGCGAACTATCAGCGTTTAGTTATGTGTTCCTGGTAAGTGCTGGGTCGAAGATCACTGGTACCTCTAAATATTGAGGTCGATCAGATTGGGGGGTAAGGCGGAACTTGGGGCAGAAAAAACTAAGACGAAGCATAATGTTACGCTTGTGTTTTCCGATGGGGTAGGTAGAGTTATTTATTTGTACGTGTACTTCCGCGTTCTCCAATTGTGTTACAAGATCTAGGACCCATTCACTCAGAAATGGAAAATTTTATTTTTTAGGTTACTCTGTCTCATAGATCTACTATCAGACAGAGATAATCGGAATAAGACATTCCTATTAAAATTTGTCGTTATCTCAATAGTCGCCTCCGTTCTAACCAAATCATCACCCACACAATCCATCCATCTTTTCCTTGGCCTTCTTCCCAAATCTAGCAACATTCATTCAACACTCACTGCTCTATAATGAAACTATTTCATAAAGAAACATCAAGCAACACATATAGATCACTCCCGCGGAGTAATCTCTGCAGTGAGCACATTGCAGGGGTGTTGAACCTTCTGTATCGAGTTACCTCCTTTGTTGCGAGCTGATCTCGCCAGTTCTGTTGTTGATACCCACACAATACAGCGGGATACGTCTCCTGCATTGTTTGAGCAACTGAAATTTGATCGCGTCAACAAATATGTGGCTAAGTGTTGTGCTTTTTTGTTTAGATTTCTTTTGTTTGTGTGTATTTAATTAACTGGTTTGAGAGCATTGTTTTTAATGGGAGTAAAATTTATAAAAACTAAACTTTGTTCATTAATTTATTTTTTTCTTTTGTAAAGTCAGTTTACACAGCAATAAATAAACTTTATTTTCACAAATCATGCCTTTTAACTAAGATAGAAAATACTTAATACATTATTTATTATCTATAATAATTATCTATTTACCTTGCTTGAATGTTTATCATACAAAATATTACCTAAACCGGGTACTAAATTCTCTTACTACATTAGCATTTCTGACTGCTTGTTCCTAACTTTTATTTGCGTTTAATTTATCTTTCTGTCCTGTCGCAAACTAGATAAAAATGAATTACTTTGAATAATTCGTGCTCTTTTCATTAGGTAATGGTTTTTGTCACGCCATTTCTGGATGGGTTATAAATCTGTGGAAAACTAACATAGATTTTATGAGTTCTGTTTTAAGGGTTGGCAACGAGCTGACAGATTGCCTGCTGGAAAATGTAGGGTATCCTCAGGACTTGCCTAAAAACTGGGAAATGCTTGTTAAAACGTGTAGATATATCAAATTTCTAGTCTATATTTTTTTTCTTTATGGATGGGAAATCATCAAATGACCCCTTCCGCTCTGGGTGGAGCGGGAGGGAGTGTCAGACTCTTACTGACTAAAACTCATCCGTGCTCCTCCTTGCTTGCTCCTGCGAGCTTTCCAGGGCCACGGTAACTCTTTCGAACAAAGTCTCCGTCCGTGACGTCACGTCGCTGGTAAAAATTGTATTATCGTAGTGATCTCACGCGTGTTTTCAACGCACTGTTTAATCGACATTTTTGTTTACGTGAAAAAAAAAATACGTGTTCAATATTTTTTTGGAAATCTATCTGACAGATTAATACGATTTTTTCTGTAAAATATCCTATTGGTAACCATGTTTTTTGTAAAACACAAGCAGTCCCGGCAGTCAGTTCCTGTTGACGTTGACTATTCGTAAGGTCAAAATTCTAGAACCCTATTACAGCGCTACTTGCAGGGTCCATTGTGAATTTAAACCATCAAATGAGCCACACATACATACACGTATTTCATGAAATCGATCCGGCCCTTTAACAGGAGTTCATTGACATATATGTATATACATGTACAGAAGAGTTATATATTTATAAGCATAACCTTATGCCCAGTGTTTTACGTGGAACGGCAGCCTACCAGACCTCCACAACCCATTGATTGGGTAACACGGTACTTCTTAGCAAGACTGGTGTCAGATTTTCTGGCTTTTGACAATCCGTAACGACTGCAAAAGATCTACAAATGACAGCTGGGACCAACGGCTTAACGTATTTCCCGAGGCACGGAGGAATCTCAATATGTTAAGATGATCACCCATCCCCAAAACGACCTCGGCAAGCGTTGCTTAACCTTGAAGATCGACCCGTGAGGCTGTTATTATATAGTCAATTCTTTAACTCACATTTATTTTATCTAAAATCCGATCTAAAAATATACGCACTTTTCTTTTGACTTATGCGCTACGTAAGTAAGATCTTTGTAAACAAACTATGTCATCCTGCCCTTACCCAGGTAAGTAAATAAGATTTTTCATCTAAAAAAATAAAAGTAGGTAGCGACAGTGAAGAATTGTTTAACTGACTCATTTATGAGAATCCATCAGATGTGTACACTCTTACATACCTTACTTAAACAGTAGGTAAGTAAAAAAAAATACAAGGCTTCTTTTATACATGAACTCAGTCAATTAAGATTTTACTTAAAGTACTTTCGCCTTGAACAAAACGATCCTTTGTAACTACTCGTACCAGACGGGTACGTAAAGAATTTGGCAGAACTTGGTCTATTTTTAAACGAAAAGTGCCAGAGAACACTAATGACTTGGACTGGCAGTCTGTCTATCAAAGTCTTGGAACACGACTGAATTTAGAACGTAAATGTTCGATGTTTGAAACATGTTCTAGAATACATTTGGTTGGAATTTCAACTGAAATAGCTGTGTATTGCGTCATGTTTTTTTTGTTAAATAAACTAAAAAATAAAAACTTAAACTATTTAAAATGATAAAAAATTGTTTTTGAATTCGAAAACCGTTTTACAGGACGGTTGGAGTTTTTTTGGAAGGCTGAATGCTAGTTTATAAAAAGAAAATGTGTCAAATTCTTACTCGAAGCTAAAGCTTTTAATGAAATTCCATACATTACCCATACATTTTTGTCTGCTACTATAGGAGTGTAGGTAAATGATCCGCGTTTCTGAATAAAGGGGTACGGAAGTTCTATACATGAGGGGTAAGTGCCGTAAGCAAACGTCGTACAACGGAACAGCGTGATTTGTAAGCATTATTATGATAATATTTTTCCACATTCTGCTAAAAAAATGCTAGCGTGAGGATTTCCACTCGTTCTGTCGCACGCAAGTTGGAAAAATACGGGGAGACCTTTGTCCACAAAAGCAACAAAAATCGATCTGCTCAACCTATTCCCATCTATTTTCAGTATAATCGTATGCAGCTGATTATACAAGTTTTACGCGGAGCGACTGCCTACCAACTCAGACCAGCCTACATTACAACCCAGTGCCTGGGAAATACTACCCACACAGTAATGGCACAACGAAGCTTAAGTTCATAATAGCTATTTAAGCTAAAAGGATTTTTATTTTCAGCGGACGAAAATACTGTTAATGTGTGGGTGCATCATAAAGCTATTTAATCATGAATGCCCATTCAAGGCAAAGTTTCATAAAATATGTTCTCAAAGCCAAATAAAGCCAGATTGTTGCCATCACTTCCCGTGGGTGTCGTAAGAGGTGACTAAGGGACTCACCAGAGAATGGGCAGTAGCATTCTCTGTAGGGTAGGTACATTGCAACAGCTACACTGCGATCGCCAACCTGCCTGCCAAGCGTGGCGATTATGGCAAACCCCCCCCATTTGGGGGAGGCCTATTAATGTCCAACAGTGGACGTCTATCGGTTGATATGATGATGATGGTGATGATGAAATAAAGCCAGAAAGTTGTTCCGTGTCTGGCTGTTTGTGTATGTGAGTTTGTATGTTTGTAAACGCACCCACGATGCAGGAGAAATTCCTAGTGCGGAGCAACTTTCCAAAATAAAAAAAATTAAAGCTTTGATTTGCAATGAAGCTCGCTTCGTTTCATTATAGGTTTCAAGCAATTACCGTGTGTTTGAAATATTGTGCAGGAAAATAAATCACGTACGGAATACGTGTGAATATTAAATGTACTGTTGAATAAGTTAAGCCATCTTGTGATAAACTTAGCAGTGCGATTTTTAGTAAAAAACTCACTGTACTCCTTACGTTCTTACAATGTTGAAAAAATTAACTGATAATGCTCATTTTCCATATTATATTAACAAATTAATTTTAATGACCTCCACTTGACTCAGTTGTCATGACAACCCTCAATTAATTTCAATGATCAGCAAGCTATATTATAATGTTAATAAGATGATTCGAAATGGAGTCAAATTGGAGCCAAGTTGCAGGACATGACTTGGAATTTAGAGGTTGACTTAACAAAATGAGGGCCGCCTTTGTAAGTCACAGTTATCTTACAACTCCGAGTTAGTTACTAACACAAGCTAAATAACTAATATTCCATACAAAACAAAACTTTTTTACAAAAAAATACAACCGACTTCCAAAAAATTAATGATACGTTTTAGTTTTTGATGGTATCATCAAGACAATCATTCACAAAGATTTATAATACACGTTTTCAGATACTTACAATATACTTTTTCCCACAGGAAAAATGACACTAGAAAACCAGTTTCTATTGCATTTCATAGGTTTAATAACGAGGAAAATATAAACGCTTTTCAGTTGCAGTCACGAACCAGTCCTGTCGTGCATCATGCGTTCTCACTTACTATTACAAAGTTAGTTTGTCTGTTAATTTATTGTCCTCTTGGGCGTGGAAAAAGTGACAGAGCCCGCTAGGGGCAGTGCCTGCCAGTGTTGCGGTATTGTTAGAAGAACTGTGGAAAACGCAACGCCTGAAACGCAAAGGGCATTTAGAGGAACATAGGTGGGCTTGGAAAAAGTGACATTCTATCCCCAATAACAGTACTCGAATCCTTGTTTGAGATTGACGACGTGACCATACACGTTAAATCCGACTACAAAAAAGGAGGTTCTCATGTTGGTTGTGTTTTTTTGTTTGTTTTGTGATTTGAAAAAAATCTTCTTTTATATGAAAGTACACTTTCCAATTGGTTCCTTATGAAACATCAAAATCGGTTAAGTAGTTTGGTTTTTAAATCAAAATAGCTGGAAAAAATATGTCATCCAAGTAAACGAAACTACGTGTTTTGCTTTCCTGTGACTTTTACCTTGACTTTCTAGTGTTGGTTACGAATTACGAAATAATAATATGATTATAGTACGTGAAATAAAAAAAATAAACTTTTTTTAGAAAGAAATGCAATCGACTTGCAAATAAAAATGTAGCATTTTTATTTGGAAGTCGGTTGCATTTTTTTGTTTATTTTGATTTCCGTGTTTTTGGTTGTTCCTTCGTTTTTTAACAACGACTTCCCAAATTAAAGTAATTGGAACGAAGTTCCTTATCGCGCGTTGCGAAAGGGGGCTAGACGGAAAAAATTAAGACCAAAAGTTGTAACGACACTTTTTGCTTTAGTTGTAAGCCGTGCGTATAACTTAAAAAAAAATAAAATTTTATTACAATTTCTTCACTAATTAATCGAAAGGAACTTCGTTCCATCCGGGTGTCCCTTGACACCTCTCAAGTTTTTTTGATACATTGTAGTGTAGTTTTACTTATATTGACAATCATTATCGCTAATAGAACCTCACTTTCTCCGCACCCTTCACCCTCTTGTCCAAATAGAGCGTCTATTTATTCATTCAAATTAAATTATAAGAGATACTGGGAACTGAATAAAGGACCTTCAACTCTGATAATTAAAAACTTCTAACCCGTGTCGCGGTCAAATCCTACCGCGCCAGATTCAGCGTTGCTATTCTGTATAATTCAGCCGGAACCTCCCTTAAATTGCAGGTAGTACGAATAGAAACCCCGGATGCCCTATATAATTATACCATAATTATACCCACCTTCATGAACGTAGGCTCAAAAACTTAGCCTGGCAGGGTTGCGGATTTTGTTCGAAAGAGCCCTGGAACGCAAAAGGGCACTAGGCGGAGCACGGATGGGTTTTAATCAGTGAGAGTCTGACACTCCCGCTCCACCCAGAGCGAAAGAGGTCATTTGATGATTTCCCATCCATAAAAAAAGGCTCAAAAACTTATCCTACTTGCTATTTAATAATAAAATATGATTCTGATTATGTGTTAAAACAGTCACGCTCAAACCGCTTAAAAAACGGATTTCAATGAAATGTGGCACACGAGTACAATATGAACTGAAATTGTACATAGGATGGATACTTTTATGTCCCGGTTCCCGTGGGACTATTTTGATTTTTCATGAGGCTGAAGGCGAAGCTGAAGAAGAAGGAGCTCGTGGCTAAAAGGATAACAACCTCATGGAACGATCTTCAAGGCAAAGGTTGCCGAGTTCGGTGGATGGGTGCCCATCTTAACATACCGAGACTCCTCCGTCGGAAAACACTGTAAGCCGTTGGTCCCGGCTGTCATTTGGAGATCTTTGGCAGTCAAATGGATTGTCTGAAACCAGAAATCTGACTCAAGTCTTGCCAAAAAGTTACCGTGTTACCCAGTTAATGTGTTATGGAGGTCTGGTAGGCAGCTGCTCCACATGAAAACACTAGCATTCAGCTGAATCTGGTTTGAATGGAAGCCGACCCCAATATAGTTGGGAAAAGGCTAGGCAGATGTAAATATGCGGATGAAGCCGTTTACAGAAGTCAGTCGAATTATAAAGTCATTTTTGTTATGTCACACAACACAATTTGACACTAGTCTTGCCAGGAAGTACCGTGTTACCCAGTAATGTGTTGTGGAGGTCTGCTGGGCAGTCGCTCCACGCAAAATACTGGTATTCAGCTGAATCCGGTTTGATTGGGAGCCGACCCTAATACAGTTTGGAAAAGGCTAGGCAGATGATGACACAACACAATTTAATGCGTACTGTCTAGAGAGCATATTTCAAAGGATGGCCACACATTTAATTCCAAGCTCGGATAAAACTTATCTGAATCGTTAGGAAGCGGCTTTCAAATTGTCCTTGAGCTAAACCGGACAATGAGTTGTAAGACACGTGTATGGAAACAAAATAACTTTTGTCATAAAATAAATGTATTATGACGCTTGTATTTCCCGAAGGATAAGACAAAGGTAAATCTATAGTTAACCAACATTTATTTTCTTCAATTATATTTCATCTCCTTGTTATAATAACTCTCTTATGGTTCGCCTTGGTCGGGAATATATGTCGCAGCCAATTAATTAATCAGCCGTTTAATTGGTGGCCTAGCCTTTTCATTTAAATGCGCCGATTTTTCAGCGACCTAAGTGACATCTTTTGTTCAATATTGTTTGATGACTTGCCTATGTCACTTATGTCGCTGATTAAACAGCGCAGTAAAATGAAAAGGCTAGGCTTTCAATGAAACGACTGATTAAGCTAGTTGGTTGTGACACTCCATTAACCGGACACAAATCTACAATCTGGGCTGTTACTCATAAATTCTAGGTTATATAAAACCCAAAAAGACTGCCTGACTCAGGAATCGAACTTAGGTCTACGTTTAGTAGTAGTAGCGCTTACTAGCTAACGCTAGATCAACGAGGCAGTCGTTGATATAAATATAATATTGTTCCGGCTTATCTATGTTCGAGTAATATTTTTTTCGACGAAGAAACGTGGTACTAGGAAAAACGTATTATTAGCTTGTACAGTCCCTTGGGCTAAGATAGTAGAAATATTTTACTTAGATGTATCTATGGCCGTATTCTTACTTACTTTACTTATAAGAATTCGATTTACCTACACTAGGCCATTTCTGACTACACCAAAACTTGGTAAATGAAAAACATCGTGAGGAAACTGGCTTGTCCTAGAATAAAAAATGTTTTTTTTTTTATTTTTCACTTTTTAGTGCTGTTACCCCACCATTCCAAGCATTCTAACCAGTCTATATCAATTTAATTATCTATCCGAAGTTCATCAGATCTTTACGAATTTTAATAGGGAACCATTTCAAAATAAACTTCTTTCGAACAAAAAAATAATTTTGAAAATCCGTTTTTCTACGACGGAGTTATGCCCAAACACACATGAAAAAATAAAAATAAATATTTAATGAATAAAAAATAGACATTTACTGGGCCCACGTGGTTTTAGGTCCCTCTAACAAATCGCAGGTCTGTTCTTAGAAAACGGATGATGATAAACACTGTTAGTGAATTAGACAGTGACCTGAGTGCCAATCTACTAATTTATAAGCAAAGTTCGTAATCGCATGTCAGTTGCAAGCTGTCAAAAAAGCCTTTATTTCCATACATTTTTGACAACATTAAAAATTAGTAAAATTGACACTCTGGTATAATATAAACAACCGGTAAGCGAGCACCATGATACATATCTATTGGATTTAGAATGAATCCCTGTTTCCCTCGGTCACGCCATAACTTGAAAACGACCTTACCAATTAAATTCATCTTTTTTTTGAAGTTTTCTAATACTTTGTAGAAGGTTTTCACGGAAAGAAAAGTTAAGAAAATTGCGCAGAGAATTGAATAATTTCAGTAAACTTAACGACGCGGACGAAAGCGCGGGCAACAGCTACTTATAATTACAAAAACGCCTTTAGCACCCAAATATTGCTGTAGAAAAGTATTTCAAAACAGGTTTTAAAATGTAGTTCAGTCTAAGATAAATCTTAGTACATCCTTAAGCTCGGAACTCCAAGTGTAACGTCAGCGTGTTACGTCACACTTGGAGACTTCGCTCGTCGAGCATGCAGGTGTTACTGCATATCACATACACACTGGGTGCCGTCACAGAACTACCTTATCGCGACGAACTTCATGTAACAACGATAGGGATTCAGTTGAGACTTGCAGACTTTGTGAAGAATGTTACGGTTTATTTTGATAAGAAATAGAATGTATTTTGTGTTTGATAGGTACTCGTCGGTCAGGTTTGTTTAAAATACAGGGTAGATTAACCAGTCACGAGCGTCTGTTTTTCCGAGAATCTGCTTCAATTTTCCACTGGTTTTAAGTAAACAATTCACAATTTCAAAATTAATTAAAAGAACATTGAACAAAGAAGCGCACTGCAAACTTTAAAAGGGGAAAACTCATAAACTTGATGCTGCAAGTTACAAAAAAAATACAACTCCAGATACTTTAACGTTGTCCATAAAAATTCATTAAACTTTACTTAAAACACAAAGCTGGGATAGGCTGGACCGAAGTCGGTAACAAAATTTGAAACACCCAATTTTCTTTTCAAGACTTATGTAAAATGGCCCCTCGGCTCCGGGTAATCCTCGGGCCAAATGCGCTGAGATTATGTATATTGGAACATAATTGGATATAGAAGGAAAAGGTAAATGAATGGGAGATTTCGTGACATTTGAGCTCAATGCTTTGTTTTGTTTTAATACGTTTTATTGGATACCAAGTGCTGGGATTATTGTGTTATAGGAGATGGAGATTCTTATTTGATTATACAGGGTTATTTGTAAAACACCAACAACCTTTCAGGGGGTAAAAGTACTCCTCATTATAAACAACTTTTGCTATGAGACCAACCCTGAAAAATCAAATAAATATCTGCTATTTCATACATTTTCATCGGGTGACTATTGCATTTTGTATGAATAATAATTAGTACTTTCACCCCCTGAAAAGTTGTTGGTGTTTTACAAATAACCCTGTATATATTACGTAACAATGGTCTCCCACAAGATGGTTCGTTGGCCTGGTGAAGTTCGTGGTTTCCGCTGGGCAGGAGGAGAATAGGATCGACAGGTTCAAGACCTTGAAGGAGGTTGATCAAGGTCTAGGAATGGAAAATGACTTTATTTTCGGAAGTCGGTGTTTTTGGTTGTTTCTTCGTTTATGGACATCGACTATTATTACCATCATTTAGAGTATAGAAGCAGTTACTAGCGCAAATGTCGCTGTAGAGCACGACGCATTCTGAACATGACAGTTTTTGTATACGTGTGTGTGTGTGTGTTGGTCAAACATAACACGTTTCACATAATCTATTACCGCAGCGTCCATGATACAGGTACCCGATTTGTTATGACTTAGATATAAAACATTAATATTATAAACGCGAAAGTTTTTATGTATGTTTGTTACTCTTTCACGCAAAAACTGGCACAGAGGTAGATTATAGTCTGGAATAACATAATTATATGATACTTTGGAGTATGTTCTCTTGTGGTAATTTTCGACATTCACCCGAGCGGAGCCGCGGGCGACAGCTAGTAAAACATAATTATAATGCTCGGATAACACTAAACGGAGGAAACAGTACAGTACAAACAGTTTTATTTATTTTTATTATTATATTACAGAAACGCCTCTGTTTCAGTATTTGACGTAGAGAATCCAGCTGAAAGTTAGCATGTGAATTTTGAAATTATTCTACGTATGTTCGAACTGAATCTAGGGATGTCTAAATGTCGCTAACGCGCTAAACGCAATGTATAAACCGCTGTATAAGCGTGACCTCACTAGCTGGTATATCCATGAGTATGATAATGACTTAATATTATTTATTATTTTATTATTTTAGGGAGGTAGTCATTATGCCATTTTCTACCCGTATTTTCTTTGGTAGAAATCGAATACCAGAAAGTTATAAACATCGTGACAGCATTTGATTCCAGATCCATAACCGGGACTTATTTTTAATGAAGACTTAAAAAGATTTATTCTAATGTTTGCAAGGGACGGAAATGAAAAATAAGAGTCAGAATTATACAAAATTGCGTAGTCAGAAACTTCTGGTTTCTGACTACGCGTAACGACTGTCACATATCTTCAAATAACAGATGGGACCACTTTCCGAGGCACGGAAGGTCCTTAGTATTTAAAAAAAAAAAATAAAAATCAGTTGTTTATTTCTCTCAAAAGGTACAATTTTGGTACAAAGTTTGTAGGTTACAGGCAAATTCCAACCTTTGTGAGAGCTGGAGTCTATACTGGGTTCGGAACCTGTATGACAGATCTTCAGGCTCACACCCTTAAAATTACAATAGTATGTATGTACTACTACCATGGCAAGCTTCGCTTAACCTCGAAGATCGAGCTATTATTATTTAGCTACGAGCTCTCTCGAGATTCATCTATTGTAAGCGCCAGATAAATGTGCAATAACGGTCATTGACACATACATTTATTGACATTTTTACAATCATAAACAGAAATAAAGCCATAAAGCTGTCCTGAATCGACTTCTATCGTGATCCTTTACGTTCTCTAGTAATGAAAAACTGTTCATAATTTATTGTTCGGGTATCTACAAAGGGATATTTGGGAGTTTCGGATTTTTTTCGAAAGAGTTACCGCGGCCCTGGAAAGCAGAGGGCACTAGGAGGAGCTCGGATGGGTTTTAGGCAGTAAGAGTCTGACACTCCCTTCCACTCCGCCCAGAGTGGAAGGAGTCATTTGATAATTTCCTATCCATAAAAAGGGGTACTTGGGATAGGTCAATGTACTTTATTGCAAATTTATCTCGCGCCTACTATAATAAAACAACTACTAGAACAAATAAATATGTCACGAACAGGAAAGGGACGCATCCACGACAATGATCAACGCTCAATCATTAATCGCAGTGGCCATCGCATAAACAGTGTGTTAATGACGGTCATAATTAGCCACTTAACCCAAACTGGGCCATTCAGTGTAATATCCGTGTTGATGATAAAATCAGCCGTTAGCCCCAGCTACATACTGTTATACAGTTACGATAATTATTATTATCACAAAGAAGCTCGTCGCTAAATAATAACAGCCGCACGGATTCATTTACAAGGTTAAGCAACGCTCGCCGAGGTCGATACGTGGATGGGTGACCATCTTGACATGACCGAGCTTCTTACGTGCCTTAGAAAGCACGTTTAGATGTTGGTCCCGGCTGTCATTTGTAGATCTTTGCTCGTTGTTATTGGTAGTCAGAAACACTTTACCTAAGCTGAAACTGTGAGAAATTTACAGAATCGCACTGCTGCTTGGTTTTTTGGTTTGGTTCTCACATTAGACCACAATCTCACTCAATCATGCAGCACGAACATGCCTGGAAGTATCTTATTCATTCTTGACTTAAAGACTCCTAGCATGTACCAGGAAACACAGTTTCGGAAGGGAATTCTAGCCCTTTTTTTAACCGACTTTAAAAAAAGAGGAGGTTCTCAATTCGACTGTATTTTTTTTTTGTTTGTTACCTCATATCTCCGTCATTTATGAACCGATTTGAAAAATTCTTGTTTATGTAAAAGGATATACTTCTCGATTGGTTCCATTGAAATTTTATCAAAATCGGTTCAGCAGCTTGGTTTTTAAATCCACATAGCTGGAAAAAATATGTGGAAAAATCATACGAAATTGCATATTTTTGCTTTCCTGTGACATTCCAGTGTTATTAGGTGTTTACCACTAAAAAGTGGAAAATAAAAAACTTTTTCACAAAAAAAAAACCGACTCCCAAAAAAAACACTACAAAGTACAAAATAACTGTAATTTCGGAAATCGGTGTCAAATAACGAAGAAGCAACAAAAAACACCGACTTCCGAAATTAAAGTTACTTTGTACTTAGTAGTGTTTTTTTTGGGAGTCGGTTATTTTTTTTTGTGACAAAGTTTTTTTAAGGGTTGGTAATCATCAAATGACTCCTTGTACTCTAGGCGGAGCGGAAAGGTGTGTCAGACTCTTTTGACTAAAAATTATCCGTGTACCTCCAATATGCCATTTGCGTTCCAGGGCCGCGGTGACTCTTTCGAACAAATTTCGCAACCCTGGTATCACCGGTAGCCTGGACCCTGCCGTACGGACGTACTCTACGCACAATGATAGTATTACCAAATTGGTTTTTTATCTACTGTTCTTTATCGAGCTTTTTTATAACTCTTTTTTGGTTACAACATATACAGTGATCTTGATAAAAAATAACTGGAAGTCAAAAAGAGATACCTATTTACTAAAACGTAGAGATAACAATCACACATGTTGTATTGATAATACTTTTAATTCCGTAAGTGCTCAACTGTACCGGATTTCACATCAGTGAGATTAAATTCGAAATCCTCGTATTTGAGAAATACGTGGATTTCGAATTTTGATTATCTCTGTAAACACGGTCATAATAATTGTGAAATTCAAAATCCTATTTACAGAGATTATCAACATTTGGATCATTAACGATAATTTTATTTTGTTATTTAATTTTATAACAGCTGAAAATGTGGAACAAGTGCCTGAGTTTCTATTTGTTGCTCAAATAACGAACTTCGGCTCGACAATGAGCGTCAATTATGAGACGAATTCAATTATCGAGTAGTATTTATAGAATAGTAGCGCCTTGAAAACAATATTTATTTCGACTAACTCAAAAAACCTTGAATAAAAGATTATTATTATCTTCATTATTTTAAGATGACATCTGAAAGCCAATTCTCGAACTTAAAAAATATTCAAATTGAAGTTGCAATATCATAGTATCAATATGCAACATGCATGCAATGTTTTTATTTGGAAAATAAAATACTTATTTTAGAAAGAGAAGTCCGATACCAACTCTGACGTGAAGCTAATTATGTTAAGCTACTATTATAATACTGTAAGAACTTCTGTAACCCAAATTTACCTATCTGCAAATAAATCTTTGACTTAGACTTTAACTTTGAAGTCCACTACTGTGATCCCTGTACAGCTGCCATAGAAAACGGCGTTTTGGCGTGTGAATATACAAGATTTACATATTTGTTCAAAATTGGTATAATCTCGTTTGTTTTTCGAGCAATTTTAATTCTATTATCACTGTTTGTATTATATTTTTGTATATTTCTAGATAAATTGTTTAGATGGTAGGTACATATTTTTTTCATGCTTGTTCGCTATTCTACTACTGACAGTCTGACTGACATGAAAAATGAGTAGAATTGGTACTCTGGGTAGTGACATCTATGTCAAAGACTAGCCAAAATCAGAGGAATCTTTGACAGTTTGCGACTGCAATGCGACTGCGAACGCTGCGAAATACGAAAATTGATGTCACCTTCTAAAAGGTTGAAAGTCTTTGGCAAGTATTTCGATGAATTAAAACTCATAAAACGTCAACAATAAACTTACTATGATTGTAAGAGTAAAAAGCCTATGGCAAAATAAAATATAATTGACGAAATTAATGAAACATCAGACTATAAAACTTCTCAAGCACTACATTGTGCAAGAAAAACACGCTATTTAAAATCCAGCATACGCTGTCCTTGAAACGAATTTACTAAGAGACACTACAGCGTAATGTCAACATAAATTATCCTGTAAGCGTTATTAACTGTAAATATTTTAAGACTCCTTTTGTACCAGTCTAAAAGTTTATTAATAGTGCGAAGTAATTTGCAAGTGCTTGGTGGGTTGTGCCAAGTTTCGCAGTTGATAGCCTATAGTAGGTATCTACTTAATTCTTACGTCACAGAATAGGGCAGAAGGTCAGTTCGATACAACACAAAAACGTACACTTATAATTATCACCGTAGGTTTACCTATAATTCGACCCTGGTTCGATTCTCCATGGTCCGAAGCGAGGAGGCAAGGGAAACCGTCACCTTCTTCTGCGAGGCAGTAATGCTTCTGAAGGAGGAGGAAGAACGCGTGAGGGAGAGACAAACCTCACGCCCTAACCGCTGCAACAGAAGAAGGCGTGGGCCTACGGATGGCGAGCGTTAGGTGGTTCGCTGTCCGATCATAACCAGGCCCGGGTCGACGGCGCATTGTATTCCACGCGCACATCAAAGAGATGTCAGCAAAGTAGACGGGGCCTGTTAGGGCCAAGGTTGCGGATTTTGTTCGAAAGAGTCACCGCGGCCCTGGAGCGCAAAGGGCACTAGGAGGAACACTGATGGGGTTTAGTCAGTAAGAGTCTGACACTCCCTCCCGCTCCACCCAGAGTGGAAGGAGTCATTTGATGATTTCCCATCCATAAAAAAAAGTTTACCTATAAAAAATCACCGTAACTTTTTTCTCGACTACACAGACATATTTATCGTAAATTATTGAATTTGGATGAGATTTATGGGTTAATGTTATTGGTCTCTTTGTCACAGATCATACTGACACGACACTGATTACACTTCGGCGGCCAAGCAAACCTAGGTCCACATTTAAATAGCTCTCATGGCGCCACAGTAAATTATTTTGGTTCCACTAAATTATTCAGTTTTTTCACTCTGTAAAGCTAGGCAAAATGATTAGAACGATGTTGTTCCTATGCGCAGCGTGTGTCTGGTTGCATGCGCGTGTTTTCTCTCATTGTATTGATCAGATTGCCAATTCTACTACTTTTAAAGCAAAGTTCGCATGTCAGTCGTGGCACTCATGGAGCTCGTGGCTAAGTTATAACAGCCGCACGGACCAATCTTCAAGGTTAAGCAACGCTTGCCGAGGTTGGTCTGTGGATGGGTGACCATATTAACATATCGAGACTCCTCCGTGCCTAGGAAAGCACGTTAAGCCGTTGGTCCCGGCTGTCATTTGTAGATCTTTAGCAGTCGTTACGGATTGTCAGAAGCCAGAAAATCTGTCACCAGTCTTGCCAAGAAGTGCCGTTTTACTCAGTTAATGGGTTGTGGAGGTCTGGTAGGCAGCCGCTCCACGTAAAATACTGGTATGCAGCTGAATCCAATTTGAACGGGAGCCGACCCCAATATAGGGAAAAGGCTAGGCAGATGTAATGTTCGCATGTCAGTCGAAATCTGTTAAAAATTTATGGAAATTAAGGCTTTTCTGACAGATTGCGACTGAGATGCAAACGTTGCTTAAAAATAGTAGAATTGGCCCTCAGACCTTCTGTATGTAGTATTGTGTACCTAGTATTCTTGATATTTACTCCCCTTTGAAGTTTTAGGTTGAACACTATCGCAAAGCGTCCTTCTTGGTATTTTGTTATTAACATTGCTTTGATTATCATTCTGTTATTGCCTTGATGTAAATATTGATTTAATAACTTAAGGAACCAAGTCTTACTTAACTGTTAAATTTATTATTTCAGGCTGTTTTCATTTTCTTAGTATACCTAATGTGTGAAAAAAAATAATAATATAATAATAATAATAATAAATATTTGTATCGTACAAAAATATGAGTACCCAATTCAAATAAATATTATGTGCGAACGAGTATTATAGTTATAAATAGTAAAATACGTTACTTTACATACGTCAAAACTATTCGTGCTAGGCCTTCAGGTTCTAGCTTTTAGAACTAGACAATTACGCAACTATCTCAATGACGAATAAATTTTAATTTTCGTTGAAATTAAATAAAGTTTTAATGTTGGGTCACTCACAATAAGCCCGTCATTTGCCGTGTTATGCCAATCGCACATTGTTTTTTAATAACGATTCTAATGGCTCCAAAACCAACTGGGTTTTTCATAGTGACGTTGGAAACCCTAAAACTTACTTCCTGAAATTTACTTGAGAAAAAAAAACCACCGGTACGGTATTTTTTTTTGACTAAAATCCACCCGTGTTCCTCCCCATGCCCGTATAGAAAGTTAATCAGGCACCTTACAAATATTTTATGAAAGCAAAGAGAGCAAGGCATCTAAAATAGAACAATCTGTATAAAATGTTGTTAGAATATATCTTTTAGGGAACTAAAACCTCTTTGTTACATTTAGCGCTAATTGATACAACAAACTTTACTTGAAGCATTAAATTAGGATTCGGAGAAGTTTGTTAAGATTTCTATTTTAACATCAGTTAAGCCTCAATAAATAAATAAAAATAAATATCTTGGGACAACTCACACACGGCCATCTGATCCCAAGCTAAGCAGAGCTTGTGTTATGGTAACCAGACAACTGATATACATACTTATATAATTTGTAAATACATACATATTATAGATAAATTACACCCAGACACAGAACAAACAATTATGCTCATCACACAAAGTTTGTCCTGGGTGGGAATCGAACCCACGACCTAGACCCTTGACTAGTCTGTACTGCTGTCCTCTCATTCCTATTCATCAGCTGCCTAGCCTTTTCCCAACTTGAAGGGGGTTTTTTTTTTTTTTTTTTTTTTTTTTTGGATGGGAAATCATCAAATGACCCCTCTTCGTTCGTTCCAGGGCCGCGGTAACTCTTTCGAACAAATCCGCAACAACTTGAAGGGGGTTGGCTTCCAGTTAGCCGGATTTTGGTAAATACCAGTATTATCATGTTACCTGTGTTGTTGTGTTGTTCCTGTGTGCTGTGTGTGTGTTGTGCCTGTTATGTTGCCGTACCCTAACCGGGTTTCATGTTGGAACTTACTCACATAATTATTATGTAACAACTAAAATGTACACATGAATGCAATAAATAGTTTGAATTTGAGTTTGAGTTATACGTGGAGCGACTGCCTTGTAGCAGCATTAATACCGCCACAAAAATCAATGTAGCAGAAATCTACATCGCAACAATGAGACTCGCAGCGCCATCTATCTTGACAGCTGCGAACTAACAGCGAAATCCTAAATCGCGATATCAGAATTTACCTCGCGATTCGAACAGATACCACAACCCGAATATCAACTATCGGGCAGTTGCCCGACTATGTGGGACTTTACTTTCTGCACTGCTACCTCTACTGCCTATATATGACCTCCTGAATTCAGGTAATGAGTCAAACGGTACTTCTTGTCAAGACTGGTGTCAAATTTTCTGGCTTCTGCCAAAGGTCTACGAATGATAACCGGGACCAACGCCTTAACGTGCTTTCCGAGGAACGGAGGAGTCTCGGTTTGTTAAGATGGTCACCCATCCACTGACTGACCTAGACAAGCGTTGCTTAACCTTGAAGATCGACCCGTGCGACTGTTATTATTTAGGCACAAGCAATGTTACAGTAAAGTACACTGGTTTATTGATAAATTATAAGGTCTTTGACGTCGAATCAGATTGAACTTCAAAAGAAACGAAGATCTATTATTGAGTGTAAGAACAACAAAAAAGACGGTTTTCTTTCCTCATATTTTTTATTTATTTCGTAAATTGGAGTACATGTGCCTTGGGAGGTACACGCGTCAGTTAGGCGTAACGAGGTACATGCCAAAATGTAACAACGAGAAATATAATTGTGTATGGTTTTTTTCTACTGCAGGGCAAAAATAATGTTTCCTTCATCTTGTAATTTTAATTACTTTCAAAACACTGTATAAAGGCGAACTTAATGCCTTGGGCATTTTCTACCAGTCGGCCTTAGGGTGGTGCAGAGACAACATGGCAGGTGCAACTAAGGAAAAACAAACAGAGACATAAAATTACATACACATACATACATACATACACATAACTAAAATATCAACAAAGTTCGAGAAACGAAAGCAACGAATTAACACTCTGATGAATCTTCCAACTTCTTGCGGATGTGCTCACGTGCCTTCAACTTGAAGGACAACCGACTTGTTGCCATCCTAATAATATTGCATCACTACCTATCATTATCATCATCATGATCATCGTGTCAGCCGAAAGACGTCCATTGCTGGACACAGGCCTTTCCCAAAAATTCGGGTTGGCGATTGCAGTGTAGCTGTAGCAATGTACCTACAGAGAATGCTGCTGCCCATTCTCTGGTGAGTCCCTTACTCTAGTTCAGGTCAAAGATGACAGAGTCAAAGTCGACGATGGAGCGAGCTTACCCAGAAGCCTGTTCACTCTAACTTTGAAGAGATTAGGGTTGTATGCGTTTATAAACACAGTTGCAGTTCATAAATCGAGGGTTATTGCAAGATCTAAGTAACAAATTGTCAATTCCGAGTTAGCTGCTATCATTGGTTGCTACCCTGGTTTTTTGAAAGAGTCACTGCGGCTCTGGAACGCAAAGAATAATAAGAGTAACACGGATGGGTTTCAGGCAATAAAAGTCTGACACTCCTTTCCGCTCCCGTATAATTATCGCATAGCGTTCAATTTGTGACATGTTGTTATTTTTATTCTAGAAAGCGGGTGTGAGTTATTTATAAATAAAATTACCTGTCCTCGGCATGGATTAAGAAAAAAAAGATACACATTTCTAAGTCTTAGTTACTTTGTATATTGTTGACCTTTGCGAAATAAAATAAACGAATCACCTACACCTAGTAGGTGATTCGTTTATTTTATTTCGTTTAAAAGGCGAAGTAGAGACATCTACACAATCTTTTGAAAGATAAATTGAAGTTTTAGTAAGGATAAGGATTCTACGGCTAATTTGTGTACGGATAATTTAGGTTCAATAAGAATCAGTTTTGCTTAGCAACCGCAAGATCATTACTAAGCCGGGTACACAGCTGGGTAAACAGGGTAGGAAGGCAACATCTTGTCCAATCATCATGCCCGATTGTGTTCTACATATTGTTTATCAGACATGAAGCGGATTGCACTGGTTTGCTGAATTGCAGGACTAGCAAGCTTGACTATCGGTTTGTGTCCAGGCATTGGCGGTCGACTGATCGTCGTACTGAACTAAAGTACGTTGCGTAGATAGTTGCTCAACAACCAAATCTGTTGTATAGCAGCATCCAGCTGACCACATCACTAAATTCTCGTGGAGGTGATACATACTCGAACTCACGCCCTTTTCTCAGGCAGAAACTACAGAACGACACTTGCTACGATCCTTTCATTCTACTTTTGCTTCGTTATCATACATTATATTCATCATACGAGCAAGCTGTTTGCGAGTAAGTAAGAATAAACACTTGACTTTTCTGAAGAACATAATACGGTTAGTTTTATATAACCTACTAGAGTTCCTTACTCTAGACCCTCCACTTATATTCTTGTACATGTTACCGGGTTATTGCAAACACCTTAATTAAAGGTGGGTCCACATAAATTGTGACATTTCGCCGGACTGAACTGCGTAGCAATTGTCACGGGGCTTGCTATCATAGTGTGGACAAACAAGCACACGCCACGCGTGACAATGTCACTAAGCTTTGTTGCAAATATAAACGGCAGTCGTAACAAAATACATTAGCCACTTACCCTCAAAGTCTCAAGCAAATAATTGCGAGTTGCGATCGCCGCACAGCTCGGCATGGTGTGGCGGGCGGTAGCGAGCAGGCATGAGGGGATGCAATCCACCAATACTCCATGATCGTGGCTTTGAAAGAAGTTATGATAAGTACCTACGAATAACAAAAACGGAAGTGTGGACGTATGGGTCAAGCGGACATCCTTTGGAAAATACCGACTATAATTGGATCGGCTCGTGACACGTTACATTTATCTGTGACATAAAAAATGCATCGCCCACACTATCTCGCTATGTGTGATATTGTGTATGCCGTGAATTTTGCGCGTGACAGATATCTTCCACATCTACAGTACCTACAGATACGCGTTGCTGACACGGTCATGAAAGAATGTCACAAATGTGGACCCATCTTAAGTTTGTAATACTTCCAGCGAGACTGTAAATTCAGAACAGATATGCAATAGATTCAATCCAAATTCGAAATTTAGCAAAATATTAGTGGCATATTATTTACGGAGTCTGAATAAACTGGTGACATTTACATCGTTAACGTCTTTCCTAAAAAATATAACCATTGGCGAAAAATACCCTGTACCAACTTTTATCGCTTTTTAAGGATTTCAAAGTTCTCCAAAAAATAATGTTTAAATTCATTCGCTCCGGCTTATTTATGAAGTCCATGACTAAATTGTGAAAGTACGATACGCGAACTTTTCCACTTCTTATCTTTTTTCCGTTAAATTCTCAATGATCACTCCTGCTAAGTTCCGTTGTGATATTGCGCAACGAACTGTGAAATGAAACTTGAAAGTTCGTCCGCATATTTTTTTTCAGATATTTGTGAAGTTACCCTTACTTTTCTGATATATTTCCGTGTTCACTAAGTCAAAATCAAGCACTTTTCCAGAATAGTTTTTAAAGAAATATATTTCATTTGTTCATAGATTTTATCACATCACATCATATTTATAAAAAGATCACCACAGCTTTAGCTCTTGAGTGTGTGATATTTCTAAGGAATATTGAAAAAAAGAATTTAATATCTTTCTCTGAGGTTGGTAAACATTATTATTTTACTACTTTATTACGTTCAGTGTTAGTAACTTTGTTGTTCCATCACGGATAACATCCTCCATTTCATCAACAATAATTTGGTCGCAATCCCCAATTCAGTCGCTAATCGCAGTGATCACGACAATATCCGATGCAATTTCATTGATAAATGAACTGGAAATAATGATAAACCACTAATCTAAAATTTAGCTTATGACTGGTAATATCACGCCAGTAATTCCAGGATGGTGGCCAGAGATTATATTATTGAAACCTTAAAAATATGTGCCGAAATTTGTGTACGTTTCGCGAGTTATTTCATTGATAGAAATATACTTGATATGTAGGTACCCTATATATCAAGTCTATTTCTATTAATGGGTTACAAATTGGAATTATCCCTCAATGGACGACACGGTTGGCGCAGTGGTTGAGCAAGTGGCTGCTGCGCTGCTTGTCGCGGGTTCGATTCCCGCACGGGACACATATTTGTATGGCCTACAGATAGTTGTTCCAGGTCTGGCTGTTTGTGTTGTTTGTAAACGCGCCCACGATACAAGAACAAATCCTAGAAGGCAAAGTTTGGGTGTCTTTCCGTCTTCTCATGTGATTATTTTTTTGCTGAGAGTTGTTTTCGGAATGTCCATACGTTGTCGAATCAGAAATTAAGGAATTCGCAGAAGAACCAAGTTAACCGATATAGCCCAAAGAATTTCCAAATCTTTGTAGTAGTGGACAAGGCACATTGCTCACAGAATGGATGGTCAATGAGGCCGTTAGTATCTGGATAGGGGACGGTGTACCTGAAGACGCAATGTTTATCCGGGACCCTTTCTTTCTTTCAGCTATCAACTATACAGCAGCTACACCAACAGGCTAGTCGTAATTTACTCCTACATCAACTCACAACGAGCAACCTACAAGTCTAGATTACATTCACCTAAGTTTATAAGCCTTTCGTATAATGCAGGTTTTGCTTTGATCCCTTATAGTTAGTTTAAGCCTTCGGTGGCTGCAACCTTTGTGTTCATAATATCCACTTTAAAGGCGAAATTGTTGGGTCTAACATAACAGTATACTCCTTTTAGGATTAGAGCTGCTCCAGAAGTATACAATGGACAAATATGGGAGCTGTATATTGTTCATAAATTCTTGATAGTGAACTTTGTTGAGTTTATGTATGGGATTGTTAAGGGTGCGTATGTTTTTGTTTAACAGTATTTTTGGGTTAATAGACGAGTTTTTATTTAGTTCGACTCAATTCGTTAGTTCAGTAATAAGATGAGAACATTATTGTTGTAATTCTGATCTTAAAACTGTCATAGTTTAACTGATAAACTATCTGACTTTTATATTAATAGAACAGTTTTAACGACCCATAATATTTTTATCTGGTTGTCTTTTGTTACGCAATTTGAAATTACTTTATAACTCAAAGTTCCTAAAATTGGAGTATAGAGTACAAAAACTACGCAATGTTTGCTCTACCTACTACTATATTAACAATTATGATGACAGCTGCACAAGACAATCCACCATTTTTTTTTTATTTCAAAAATGGAACGCATAAAACTTCCCATGCAAAACAATAGACAGTCGGAAATGCCTAGTCATTGCACTGACAATTAATAACAGTGGCAACATTTACTGTCGGTGACAGCAGTTGAAATGTTTTAGCGACGCTCAAACCACTTGTGTACGTAAGTGTACACAATGGGATAACCTCTAAACGTTGATTTTGACGTGGCAACTAAAATGAAATAACGTTTTTTTTTCGTAACAATATGTTGGTACGTTGACACTTGACGCTCGGGTTTTCAAGAGTTGGTATGAGAGTCGGATTAAGGGCAAAAGAATTTTTGTTGTGCACAAATTTAAGGTCAAGATGAACTTAGACATCAAGGGAACCTCATGTTTGAATGGAATGTCGACGCAGATTATTGCGTTTAATTTGGGATGTCAAAATAAAGATTGAATTAATGGTTCTATAGTCACTCGATTTTGAAGATCGTGGCGAATATATAAGACTGCTTACTGAATTGAGAATTTGAATTTATGAACGTGTAATAGTGCGTCTACACGATACTGACAAAAAGTATACGCAAAAACTTACAACACAAAGTCTGACCAGACAAGTTCTGGTGTGATAGAATTTTCTTATTCAAAGTTTGCGCAGAAAATAGTAAGTGTCTTGTGGACGGTCCATAAAGCTCAAAATTGCATACCCAAAAAGTTTATCAGGTTTTCAGGCTACAGTAAAGTTTGAAAAAATACGTAATTTGGATTTCCTTAGTTCAGAAACTAGCCAAAATTCAAAGAAATTCTTACTAATAGTACTTCATCAAGTTTGAAAATAGAAACCTTATTGTCATGACACGTGCAACCTTAATGTTACTATACTCATCTAAGAAGTCAGATCTAACAGCAGGAAACATAATTGCTTTACTAGTAAGTATGAAAGAGACATGAAATAAATCTCTTTCGCACTTAGTGGCACAGCGATCTTCTATACCTCTCTACTCAGCTATAAAATCCGACTTATTAGTCACAAATATAAGTATAACTTTTTACTTAGAATAGCCAGTTAATTTTAATAATATCGATATCTTTCAAGCATCTGCAAAGAAATTATATCTCGAAAATTAATCCAATATTGGCCCAAAACTTAGATTTACAATAACATTTCCAATTCAAGCTCCCTGTCGTGATTGACAGAAAAACTATTACATCTTCATGTAGTTCGAACATGAATTATTGATCAGCCACGAACCACGAAGAATAGAGGCCAAAACTTGCACAAAAGGAGAAGGGCGAAACTTACCCTCGAATATGCAAAAGAGTTTTATTTTATTCTTTTGACCGAATTATATTGAAAAAGTTACTCAAGTTTTGTTGTGTCAGTACCCATTTGTAACGGGAATCAGAATATTGGAAAGGTTCCTATGAACTCGTAACTTTTTCTTACATTTTATTTCGAGCCCCTTTCCTATGAAATTATTAGATTCTTTAAAGTTTTATTTCAATTGCTACCTGAGTCAGCGCGACATTGTGTAAGTGGTATCGTGATGAAGGAAATTGTTAAAACTTCAAAAATGTAAGGGATTGACAAACGCTGTTGAGATGTCACGTGACAATCCCTTCATTTCGACCATCGCCATTGCTAATTGAAAATGGCCTTTGTCTAGAGCTTCGGAAGGAAAATTTTCGTACTATGAAGCGTTCAAAGTTGTAATATCAGGGCCAATTCTACTAATTAACCGACTTCAAAAAAGGAGTAGGTTCTCAATTCGTTTGTATTTTTTATGTTTATTACCTACCTCATAACACCATATAAATGACTTATAAACAGATTTGAAAAATTCTTCTTTTACATGAATGGAGATTCATTCCTTTTAGATTGGTCTCATAAAAATGTCATCAAAATCAGTTCAGTAGTTTGGTTTTTAAATCAAAATAACTGGTAAAAATATGTCATCCAAGTAAACGAAATTGTATTTTTTGCTTTCCTGTGACTTTCCAGTGGTGTTTACGAGTAGTATTTTGGCTTAATTTTATGCAACATAAACAATTTGTATCATACAAAAATATGAATACAGTATCCATAAATACTGGAAAATAATAATTAAAATGGTCCCTCTGGAGGCCTACCACAACCTCTTAAAACAATATTATTTTAATATTACTTTGTAATTTCTGTTGTTGCATTTTCAACTCTCGGCGCTGATCCGAGCGTTGAAAATCCAACAGAGCGGAACGCAAAGTAATATTAAAATAATATTGTTTTAAGAGGTTGTGGTAGGCCCCCTGATATAATATGCTGAGACTTTGTAGAAATATGACAGATTGAAATCGGCAGTTCCGTTTTAAAAAATAGGTATTTTTCCGAGTAGGTGTAATAATGGATTCCGCACATCTCTTTAGAAAAATCCGTTTTCAAGGCAGTTTTTAATTCAGTATTTTCAGTGGAAAGTATCGGTTTTTGTTCTAGTCTTGAGTTTGCTGACCTAGTTCCAAGTTGGATGTGTTTTTTAATTATAATTCCTAACTTCTCCACAATGTTGTTCTCGTTAAAAGTGGTGGTACTAATCGTGCAATTTTTGTTGCAATCTGCTCTGATAAGTAGAAAATGTTAAAAGAAAATGATAACCTTAGAAACCTTTTAAAATCATTATGATTTTATGCAATTGAATCAATTAATTTTCAGCTCAAAGGGCCGGTTTCTGAGTTGAATATGTAGAGTTAAGAACATGACAATTTCTATTTTAATGCCAAAAGACAGGTGTTCAAGCTAAAGTAAATTATATAATCGAGGATGAATGGCGCAAAATCGGCGAAGCGGCTGATTTTTGTACATTTTAATATTAGCTGTAAACGCGGAAGTAACGCTGTCTGTCTATTTGTTACGTCATTGCGTCTTAACGGCTGAATGGATTTGGGTAAAACTTGGCACTGAGATAGACCATGTCGTGAATAATATCTACATCAAATTAGTTGTATAGTGGAAATGTGTTCCCTTTGCTTAAAAACATACTTGTGGGCAGTCTCTGGTAAAATCTAGTTAATATTTAAATCAGGGTTCCATCTCTATGTTTTCCTTCATCGACGTCAGTGGTAGGTATCTTGGATCTGCCAGGATTGCAGAATATTTTCGAAAGAGTCACCGCGGCCCTGGAACGCATAGGTCATTAGGAAGAACATAGATAGGTTTTAGTCAGTAAGAGTCTGACATTCCCTTCCACTCCACCCAGAGCAGAAGGAGTCATTTGATGATTTCCCATACATAAAAAGGTATCTTGGATAGCCAAAAACCTGGCTTTAAATAAACATACTTTCATCTTAAACACATCGAAAACATTGCAGTATTTTCTTATTGACAAAATAATGCAATGCATCTCCATCTATCATCTCGAAGTGGCGCTTACTCTAAAATGAAACGTCAATTTCGTGTGCAATTTGTTGAAAACAACAAACGTTACACGCCATTTACAATTCGAGAAAGAAAGAAAGGAAATATGTAGCTTTCCACTGACATGAAGAAATAATGCTTTTCTCATATCGCACGCTTTTAGAGCAAGTGTACTGAAACGTACGGTTTGAAAGATAGATCTGTGACGTGAATGAAAGCAGACTGTGTAATCAGATGATGGGTTTCTGAAAACTAACTGCTTGACTAGACTGTATTGTCTTAAAACTAAAAATAGTTTCCTTTACCTAATAATAAACCATAAGCCGAATCTTGGCGTTCATTTACTTCACGGGACTTAAACTGATTGTTAGACTAGACTGTATTGTCTTACAACTAAGAATAGTTTGCTTTACCGATCTAATATTAAACCAAAAGCCGGATCTTTAAAGGACTTAAAATGTGTTTTATGGAGTTATATTTTTATTTTCCATTTTTTTCTTCCACTCTGGGTGAAGTGGATTTTAGTCAGTAAGATTATTGAATAAAATCTATCCGTGTTCCTCCTTCCCTTTACGTTCCAGGGCCACGGTGTGTCTTTTGATCAAATTCCGCAACCCTGGCAGGCACTGGCTCTAGAGGGCCCCGTCTTCTATGCTGAAATACCTTTGAGGCGCGTGTAACAAAACTCGCTGTCGATCCGGGCCTGGTTTTGTTCGGACGGCGAACCACTCCTACCTACGGTGGCCGGGAATCGTCCTGAGAATCCCGACACCCGGGACGTCTTCTTGTGTTGTGTCCGCTGGGGCGGTGGGGTTTGCATCTCCCTCACGCGGTCCGCTTCCTCCTTCCCTAGCAATACTGATTCGCAGAAGGAGGTCACTGCTTCTCATGCCTCTTCACTCTAGACCATGGATTGAACTAAGGCCAGACGTGAGAGGTCGCCGCCGCCGATTGCCTTGACGAGGACACGGCGATCCTCCGCCCAAAAGGACAGACCTCCACCGTATGCTATACCGTGACCCTCCGGAAGCTTACAGTGATGAGACCGTGTCCTCTCGCAGAATCTTTATGGCGTAGCCACCAATTTCTTTAAACGAAATGAAACCATAAATAGTTAGACAAAATAGCTTTTTTGATTAAAACGTTATATTTCACATGTCTCTGTCTTTTAAAAAACTGTCATAACAATAGCAAGACTTCTAGAGCCAAATGACATCACAATCCCTATACAATACGGCACGCCTTACATCTTTGAGACGAGATTGGAGCAGACGTGACTAAAATTCGCCTGGACCTAACACAGCATCACAAAAGCCTTTAAGGACTCCTAAGTGAGTTTCTTATGTAGGTTATATATAAACAAACGTATTTTTCCAAGGAAAAGGATGAAAACGAACATTTCCATATTGATGTTGAAATAAAAGAAATTGGGCATGTTTAGTGTCGTTTCACACAATGGAGGCTCCTTTCTTGATATTTTGTTTTCGCATTTAGCGTTGGTGTACTTTATCCAGATGAATATTGTTAGGCTGAGGTCTGAGAAGTCGAGAACGATCTTCACTTGTTTTGGCAGCCGACTTTATCCAGCTACGTTTTTTAGTAAAAGTGATGCGAGATTTATTTTGCAGGACCGTATTGTAATTCGTATTTAGGTCACTCAAAATGTGGAGACTCCTGGTGGTGGAGATGGCTATGCTTGGAGTTTCCATCGATGATCAAATCAGAAATTAAGTTATCAGCAGGAGAACCATGTTTATCGACATAGCTCGAAGAATCGCCAAAATTAAGAAGCAGTAGGCAAATATTGCTCGCAGAACCGATGGTTAATGGAGCTAAAAGGTTCAGCAGTGGCGACCGCGTACCAAAAGACACGGTTCTGTAAAGCCTCCTCACGAGGTGGACTTCACGGTGTAGTAAGTTTGGAAAAATATTTTTAGAAAATAAAACTTTTTCTATACGATTCGTAGACTTTTGCAAGTGAATACACACAGCACAGGCAACCCTTTCAGGTTAACATATACTTAACAGACAGATTATACAAAGTGTATTAAGTGCCAGTAGCAATACTGCGTTCGAGGAAAGCTCTCCTTTGCCGCCAAACGTCAAGCGCAGTATTGCTCGAAACAGATCAAAGAGTTATTTCATCAATACTTAGAATCCAATGTGTAATATGATGTGCAAATGTTGGGAATAGAGAGATGTGAATGCGAACGATGCCTAAAGATAGTAGAATTATCCCTCGGTTACGAAGATTTAGGCCCATATTCCAAAACTTAAACTCCAGCTCAACTTGAACACCATCGGAGCTTGTCACAAATTGAAGTTTTCGTGCTCGAGAGATGAGTTTTAGCTGTGCAAGCACGTTTACAAACGCATTTTCTTGCTCATCTCTCGAGTACGAAAACGTCAATTAGACTAGCTTTCATTGACTTCTTCGTGCTTATGCTGGAGTTGGAGTTCGAGTTGAGTTAGAGTGTACGTTTTGAAATATTGGCCTAACAGTTTTTTTATAAATCAAATTCAAAATGGCGCCCAAAAGCAAAACATAGCTGTCATCTGAACTTTATACATCTCACGACGTAAATTCAAGCTTGACATCCTGAGCAACCCACATTAAGACAAATCCGACCCTTTCCATCAAACCTAATCACTAGAGAATCTCAAGTATTTCTCACCACAGAATATGCCAAACTAACTGAACATAAAACAAACACTCCTGAACTCGTAAAGCTGGAGAAGGAAGACTAAGTCCGACAGTCTAACTTACACTTAATTAACAAACGTCGAAGCTCCACATTTGTTTGGCAAATGTCGGTCAAGTGCGTGTTGAAAGCTTCATACAATTTGTTACACTGAATTGCTTTCAGCGAAATGTTATGTAACGTGGAGGATGTACTGTGGAATCTGTTTTGTTTGTGAAGGAGTTTCAAACATTTTTGGCGTACGATATAATTTTATCTGGCCGTTGACAGCTGGCACTTCAATTACCGAACTGTGACTTAAAAGGTCGATATCTGAATTGAGTATTCGAAAGAAAAGAAAGAAAGACAACCCGTTTATTCCGCTCGAAATGACGCACAAAAAAATACAAAATTAAAAGAGCAGAACATAAAAATTAACTAAAAAAAACTATAACTATTTGCAGATGAGAACTTATCAAAGCTACTTTAATACCAAAGTTTGTAAATTTTTCATGCTAAAGTAGTTTGACCAATACTCAATTTCAAATTATTAATTCAGAGAGTCGAGGGAAAGTCACACAACTTGTCCATTTAAAAAGCATCAATAGTTTTTACCTTATTGATTAGTCTAAAAGAAGCCACGTGATTGCCCGAAACTGTTTATCGTCATAAACATATCAAGCCTAAATCATTTTCTACACGCCAAAAGTTTCAAACATCTGACGAAGGTACAGCCAGCAGTACGTTGACCTAACATTTCAATATCCACGTTATCCAGATTTTCAATACCTTGGCACTTACATTATTTACTAAAACATCAATTTCAACATTCAACAACGTCATTGGTCTATTCTCACTGGTGTTTCTGCTTTTTATGGATGGGAAATCATCAAATGACTCTTTCTGCTCTGGATGGAGCGGCAGGGAGTGTCAGACTCTTACTGACTAAAACCCAGCCGTGGGAGACCACGTCTCCTATGTTGACACAACGCGCCGTCGACCCGGGCCTTGCTTTGATCGGACGGCGAGCCACCCAACGCTCGCCGTCCACAGGCCCGCGCCTACGGTGGCCGGGACTGCGACTCCCGACGCCCGGGGGGTCTCCTTATTTATGTTGCGGTGGCTGGGGCGTCTGGATTTTTAGCAATTTGGTGACATTAGGCTTTTGGCGAAATTTGTGTTTGCTATTACACCACCTCCCTTTGAGGAATATAAGCGTAATGTTTCGATGTTATAAAATTACTTCAACTAACTTCTGCTAGTAACCTAGCTCGATGATAAACACAAGGCACCAACATAAATACTGTTTTTCTTCAGTTTATACCGGGTTAGAAGAAAAACTCCAACTTTAGAATTAAATTGTTCTTCACTGAACTAAATTAAGTTTGTGTTCTGTTAGAAACTGATCCGAGAAGTAAAACCTTAAGAATATTACTTGATTATCGACTTGACTTCTTAAGGGAATTGTTCTTTTGAAAGATTAACTTATAGATCGTGTCTATTGTTCTGCCGTCATAAGAAAAAAGGACGTATCTACACAAAACAAAGAAACAGATTTCCAACATTAAGAAAATAACGTAAGGTCGGTAATTGATTACTTTGTTTTATGTAGATACGCCCTTTTTTCATAAGGTGGCAATATTAGATACTAGCATTTTTGCTTGGCTTTGCTTCTTTGACCTATCTCACAAGGTGCCTCTCAATCAAGCTTTCATTTGTGGAACAACGTGGAAATACTACTTCTGTACATTCACTTCATACATTTTATGAGACCAAACACGATGATAATCTCTTGTATGGCTGAAGAATTTCTACATCAAGCACCTTATTATTGCACTGTCTTTTAAGTAATATATCCCAAAGCCTTCTGGAAACACCGGCCTCATTTATTTTATTGAATTGACGAAAAGTGTTATTTATGAATTTGATATAATTATATATTAAATTTTCTAAACTTCTTTTATAATTTATCGTTGAAAATTCTTACAATCAAAGAATTGAACATGTTTATAAAATTGGTGCTTGTTAAGCAACGCCAATAAAGCGAAGTAAACTATACTTTTCTCCATTAAACTGGTATATATTATTTTGAATAAAATTACAATCTACATGCATTGGTCAAAGTATGAAAAAAGAAAACACATACTATTATATCTAATGTTTTAGATACTTGCGTCAAATGACATAATATCACCTACATAGACCGAATGATACCAAAATCACAACGAATCAAGACAAAATGTACATAAAACTATTTTCCAGCCAAAACTCTACGACCAACTTCACCAAAATAATGCCTGAAGTCAAATAACTCACGGACAAGCACAAACACGAGTGACCATTGTAACCATCCATACATCTAAACCGGGAATTCCAACATGATATACTGTCAAGAATTATGTTTGTTGGTCTTCGAGCTTAGTTCGGTAGCCAGAACAGGATTACTGGGCCGTGCTTGAACATTGTCCATTTATTTCCGTATAAAATCGTGGTTACCCCACTCGTCTGTCATGTGGCTATGTGTGGTTTTAAGTCAAAATGTAAATATTGGTCCGACCTAAGTTTGTTTTAGCCTTTTAGGATTATGTAACTACCTATAAAATATTGGGCAGGGTTGGCGAACCAACGCCACGTGCGCCAGTGATGGTTGTGGAGCCTAAAAAATATCTCGGGCACGCCAATTTAGAGATTGTCAGATGACTCTGCAGCTTGCATTATGCCTATATATATTGACTACAAGACATAACAGAAATACAAAAATCTTGAAGATGAGTTTTGTACTTAAGTCATTAAGAAATTGATTGCCCCATACATGGCATGCCTCGACAAAATATACCAAACATCTGATTTTTTGGACTTAGTTCTACAGTAAAAGTTGTTCATAATAATGAATATAGTGACCACTTTTGTAGTTTTGCGTTATATCTCTCACAACCTCATAGTTGTGCCTAATTTACAATAGCAGAAATCACGCAATTATTTTACTATTGTTTAATATTTCGTCTATTTTTTTTTTTTTTTTGAATTAAAAAAAAAAACGTTTATTGCAACTATAACTGTATACACACACTTAAAAAAAGACTCAACTAAAACTAATCTAAAACATGGCGTCGAAAAATTCCTCCGCATCGCAGGCCACTGGTAATGTACCCAAAAGGCTGGCAGCATTGCCACGTTGCATGGCAATGCTTATCCTTTGTCCGAGGTAAAAGCCAGCCCTAGGGTCACGCGAAGTGTCAACTAAGCGTCTATTGGATTAGTAAAAATGATTTTAATTGTATAAATTGCATGGACGAAAGGTTCGACATCCCTGTTATAGGACAATGTACCTTTACGTAAAACGGATTATTTTAGGATCTACGTGCTGATAACCTTTCTTACTTAGGGTGTAGTTTGTTTGAAAAGGATTTAGAGTTCCTGTTGTAATATTTTTCTTAGCAGCTTTATAAACTGATATGTAACTACAGAAGATAAACAGGATTAACTGATTTTCATAAAGTCACGTTTTAGCCATCAAACTGATTTCAGCTGAATTTGAATGTGCTGTGTCATCGAAAGAAAGCCACCACCACAGTTAGTGACCGTGCTGTTCTGTTTCGATTTCAGAGAACTTCAACGTGCCAAAAAAAATATGTATGGAAGAGTGCAAGGTCGTGGGGGAGACTTTTGCACAGCGGTGGGACCACGAAGGTTGAGAAAAAATATTTAAAAATATATATATATTTAATATATTATGTAAATGACTTAATGCCTTAGGCATTTTCTAACAGTCAACCAAGGTGATGCAGAAACAAATAGTGGCAGGTGCAATGTTGAAAAAGAAGCGCGATTCATAGATTTTATTTGATTAAAAGATTTGCATTAAAACCATAAGTAAATACAATATATATGTTAGGCTTGCGTTCCAAGGTAAACGATGATGTGGTCGACGATGGAGCACGCGTGCCTAGAAATAACCTATTCACTCTTGACTTAAATACCCCCCAGTTAAAACTATCAGGAAACACAGATTCCGACAGGTAGTACCAAAAAGGATATACCTATCCAGAAAGGGGGTTCCTGGTTAAATGCTAGAGAAGTGCGGAAGAACATGTTGTTGAGCCAACTCTCAAGTAATATGGGATTAGGCCAAGAGAACAGAGAAAATCCAGTCAGCCAGAAAATCTGCCACCACTCTTGCTCAGAAGTACCGTGTTTCCCAGTAAATAAGTTGTGTAGGTCTGGTAGGCAGCCGCTCTACGTAAAATAATGGTATTCAGCTGAATCCAGTTTGACTGAGAGCCAACTCCAGGAAAAAAAAAGGCAAAAGGCTTGGAAAAGTCTAGGCAGATGATGATGCCAAGAGAATGGAGATGAGAACTTTAACGCTAATCCAAACGAAACGAATATTGATTGATTGGTAAATAATCGTTTGAACGAATATTCAAACGATTATTTACCAATCAATACATATACGACAACGCACAACAGAAAATACTGGTCGTAGAAAGCTGAAATTTGCATGTACTCGTAGGTTCCTTGGGCACTGAGAGAGGATTTTCTAAAATTCATACGAGAATGGGAAAAACGAGATATGCGCGTACGAAGCCGCGGGCAAAAGCTAATATTATTTCAAATAAAAAAAGCTAAGAGAGCGGGATGTTAAAACTTGAAACTTAATTATAAAAAGACAATCATAAAGTAATTAAGGTTTTCTTCAACACAAGAATGGGTAGGTAGGTACTCTATCTAATTAGATTAAAGTCTTTGTTGCCACAGATAAGCAGGAAGTTCATCATTTGCTTTTGCCTCCGTACTAACAGGATACCTTTCAATAGATCATACCTTCTTCTTATCATCAAATTATTTAGTAAGAGCTTTAGTAATATTTTCTTTTACAATATATTTTTTTTACTATTGATCGACACGCGTTTCACCATTATCTCGCCTGATGGTAAGCGATGATGTGGTCGATGATGATTGCCTAGAAGTAACCTATTCAATTTTGACTTAAAGACTTCCGGGTTGTAGCTATCAGGAAACACAGATTTTGGCAGGGAATTCCACTCCTGAGCTGTACGTGCAGTGAATGTGTTCCCAAAATATTTTGTGCGTGTGGGTGGTGTGTCCACCATGTACCGGTGGCGCATCGCCGTACGTCTCGTGGTCCAATAATGGAACGGTGTTGATGGAATTAAACTAATATGCAATTCCCACACTCCCCAAAATGCATCCGTTAGAAAACCGACAGGTTAACAACTCGGCGTCGATGCTCAATACTTTGGAGCTTTGACTCGACTAGCCTATCATTTCCGATGATCCTCTTGGCTCGTTTCTCAATTGACTCAAGAGCATCAAGCTGGTATCTGGCAGATCCGTCCCAAAGTTGAGAGCAGTACTCCATACACACGATCGAACTTGCGCTTGATAAAGTTTGAGCAGCTGTGCCGGCGTGAAGTACCGTCTCACCTATGCTAGGATCCCCAACTTTTAATTTAAGATAAGACATTACTGTTTCGGACTACTAATCGATGAAATTTTCGTTGTTTGAAGCTACTGCATATTTTTTTGGGATAAGTACGAGTAGTTGCAATCACTGAACGAGTAGCTTTTTATCAATCATTTTTGTGATTAGACCAGAGTTGCCTGATAAAAAGAAAAACATTAATTTATTTGACAGCAAGAAGCTCTTGGCTAAATAATAACAGCCGCATGGATCGATCTTCAAGGTTAAGCAACGGTTGCCGAGGTTGGTCTGTGGATGGGTGACCATCTTAACATATCGAGATTCCTCCGTGCCTCGGAAAGCACGTTAAGCCGTTGGTCCCGGCTGTTATTTTGAGATATTTGGCAGCCGTTACGGATTGTCAGAAGCTAGAATACCTGACACCAGTCTTGCCAAGAAGTACCGTTTTGGTATGGTAGGCAGCCACTCCACGTAAAATATTGGTATTCACCTGAATCCGGTTTGACTGGAAGCCTACCCCAATATAGTTAGGAAAAGGCTAGGCAGATGAGTCCATCAGACACACATAAAATAAAATAAAAAGTGACAATGATTAAAAAGAGTAGAGTTCCTACTAATCATTTTATCTGATCCTCATTTCAATATGTGTTTCGATATTCGAAACTCAACATACAATATCGATAAACAAACATTCATCTGCTTTTGTCTCTACGTAGTCCAATTTACCTCGACAATAAAAAACAAACACATTTTTTACAATACACGGCAGCAAATCGAATAAGACCCTTATTTACTCTGTGGGCAAAATAAATGATTCATGATCAACAAAATAAAAAGAAAACAATCCTATTTGTAACAAAATGAAAATTCGGCTACATAAAACAGACCTACTCTTCTTCCTTACATTTATTAAAATATCATTCGGAATTTTATGAAACCCATATCAAGGTCACAAAATGTAATGGGTATAAAAAATATCCTTGTTCATAGGCAGCGGTGCTCAAAGTGTTTTTGTTCGCGGCCCAACGCTTTCCGCCCGCTGTGTAGACAAAAAGTAGCACGGATAAGCATCGTTAAATATCGTGCCGAGAAGCGTGAAAATTCATATCATAATATCATTTGGTTAACACTCACTGCTTAGCATGGGACACCTAATGACCACTACAATAAACAGCGAGGACACCAACATAATCGTTACGCCTGACCATTTGTGATCGCAGTTTATTGTTAGTAGCTCTCAGGAGGACACTGTTGTGCATCCTCTTAATGTGAAACCTTGGTTCGTAGGCCCTCGAATGAAGAAAGTGTCCATTACCACACATAACGACAAAAGCCTTCATTAATAAAATCCCACTTCCCTGTCATTTAAAAAAAGAATGTGTGCAGACCGTACAGGTATTTACCGACCCGATTCACTCTTAACACTTTGGGATCCGCTGTCCTAAGGGATACGTGTGTTCGTAAAATTAATGAATAGCAACATCAAAAGTCCCGTTAATACTTAAAACCCTCTGTAACCTAAGCAAATTGAATTGGACTATCTACTTAGTGAGAGAACGTTCTCAGTATGGAACGTATCCATTTTGTTCGGGTATTGCTGACGCGGGTTTCCTTGATAGATTTATCTTGGGAAATATTTTTCTGTTATTGATTAAATGTTTTTTGTGTACGTTGTCATGGAATTTTCTTGGTCTTTTTCCAAGAAATATGTGATAAAAGGCTCTGTTGTGGTGGCAATTACCTTTGAGGAGGAAACCTGATCTGTTTCTTGTTTATTCAAGGAAATTGTAAGTGCTTCCGCGAATTTTCTTTCTCGGAAAACTTTTTCTCAAAAGAGACTCATTATGCAATAGTACCGAACTATTGGAGGATGTAATTTCATGAAAAAACAAACGAGCGAGTTGTTAACAGACGATGAACTCTATGCGGTACTTTACCTTTAACCTTAAAATTCATGAGTATTAATGAGGTATGTTTACAGTTCAAAAATAACTTGAGTTAATAAGATCTTGAAAAGTAGCAGATTTTATTTAGTAGAAGGGATTTGAATTTCATGACAATTTATTCCATAATAAAGCATAGGCTTTATTATGGAATAAATTGTCAAATTGCAAAGATCTTCTAAAATCGAGGTCAGTCGAACAAACTTTAGTAATACAATGTAACAAAGTAGATTGAAATATCGGTAAAATACGATAATGTTGTTTTTACAAAATGCCATAATAAGTACTAATAATAATTATAATTATGAAATAGCTCTGTCTGTTTGTCTATCTGGCAGATGACGTATGTTTGTGGTCACTATAGCAGCAAATACTAAGAACAGAATAAAATAAATATTTAAGTGGGGCTCCCACATAACAAACGTGATTTTTTTATAGACAATGGTACGGATCCCTTAGTGCGCGAATCCGACTCGCACATGGCCGGTTTTTTTTTATTTTAATCTGTTTCATCTGGAAAACGAATCTTCATCATTTCTTTGCTTTATCCAAATTTATTTGGCATCGACAAAACATCGTCTCTTCTTCCATACTTTTCTATTAGTCCCCATCTCGGCAAACACCCCTTTTCAAGACATATTTATCTTTAACATTCTATCCATCGGTTCTTGGTCTTCCCCTTATCACCATCATCATCATTTCCCCAAGAGTCACATCACCATATCACCGGTCAACCTCGTGTGAGGCTTCCAACGCTTCGCGGCTTGGCGGCCGCAAAGAATGAAAAGATCTCCGAAACGTTTTTACCCCATCGACTATCTGTTCTGCGAGCAATGTGCCCCGCCCACTGCCACTCTTTGGGCTTTGTCCCTGATTCTTTGGGCAATGAAAATAATCTAAGTTCTCCTACGGGACATAATTCCTGATTCCATCACGTAAGGAAAATCGCTCTACTCTTGTATTATTTTGTAAGTCCGACAGGTATCAACAACTCCATGTTCAAGCGCGTATTTTGCGTTTATTCATACCACAACTGAAAACTTACCTTACAATATTTTCCTCCTTCCTCAGCTTCTCATGCCCATAACAAGAACGAATGAACGATGGAAATAAGCTCAACATTTATTATGATTGATGTTAAAATGTGAATGTAGCAAGCACTCATATTTCATTCTTATTGGTTTAAATTATCCTCCTTTATAACTCCTGTCTCCTATCTTGTTCACCTGTTTATTTAATTTGCTAAACAGTCTTGTAAATTAAGCTTGTTTTAATGGTACTGATTTTGTTCTGCCTGTGGTTATAATTTGGACAAAGTGGAGGTGTACTAAAGTATTATTTTGGCACTTAAATAGGATCGTAGTTCTTGTGTTTTCCAAATTAAAAAAGCTGTAGGTGTTTATCTTGTAAATCATCGCAATTTAAGGAAAGAAAGAAAGAAAAAAATAAGTGTTTGGGGTAGTCGATTTTTTTTTTCACGATTTCATTGTTTATCTCATAGTAAACCACCGTACTTATACAAGGTGGAGACGACGATACGACAATAAATCAAAACACTAGCAATGCTAGTTCATACGGATATGTTTATCACAGTTTTGATGTCACTAACTGCAACAGACTGCTCGGAATATTTCGTCAGAATAGTAGTCACTATCCATGACTAGTTTGAGTTTCTTTTGACGTTTAATTTAATTTGAAAGTTTATTTTTAAATTCGATGACAGGATTTATAATACACACAGGTTTCAAAATATTCATATAAACCAGTATTGCCAGTGTTTTAATTTATTGTCGTATCAATGTCTCCACATTGTATTATCAGCCTAATACGGTCCCATTGCTGGGACACAGACCGCGTGCCCGTGAGAAGGAGTAACATAAACCTGTTATTATTTATTTATTAAATTTCAGATACACCTAATCTCTTCATTCCAGACAATTTCGGCAATGGCAGAATACCAACCAACTCCATATACTCGAGAAACTAGGGTTAATTATCTGCACTTCTGCTCACACCATATAGGAAAACGAGCGTGTAGATAATTCTGAAGCCGCGACCTGAAATCGAGCTTTCACAGGCTTAATTAGGTTTGCTGCAGGCGTTTGCAGGAATATGAGTTAGGCTGAGCTTGCTTCTAACACGTTGGATTTTATTTTTAATCTTTTGCAAGCTGCCTAATATTTAACTTTTACATTTTTGTTTATTAGTGCAGGTTTCAGACTTGTTTATTTAAAAAACATGTTTTATTTTCTAAATGTCATTAATTTGTAGCCAGTATAGGGTGTTCCGAAAGCGTGTGGTCATATTTAAGGGTGATGTTGGGCAGCTAATATACAGTAAGGAAAAAATGGTAAAACAAAAAAATATTGACTTTTTCTCTAAGTATGACTACAAAAAACGATTAAAACATCTCACCGTGTACACTTAGGTGGAGTGAGCATGGAGGGAACTATTACATGTTCACTTCACCATTTCACTGCAGCTGTTAAAGCGTAGGTACTCGTAATAAGTTGACGGACGCCTTATAGTATTGGGATTTATTAAAAAGAAAACTCTCAATAAATTTTCACTTACTTACCCAATATTTTCGTGGCCATATTACCAGAGTACAAATATAATTATTTATTTTCACAACTAACTATTACTATAATATACACTTAAATAAAATATAAAAAAATCAAAAATATGGCGTCGAAAAATTCCACCGCATCGCAGGCCACTGGTAATGTACCCAAAAAGCTGGTAGCATAGCCACGTTGTATGGCAATGCTTATCCTTTGTCCGAGGTAAAAGCTGAGATGTGAATGCAAACGTTGTTTAATTTGTAGAATTGACCCTCAGTTTACGAATATAAAACATCGAAGTCAATCGAAGCACAATTTTCTATCGATACATTTGCGATTTGTTGGAGCGCAAATGTATCGATAGTCGAGCATGCATCCCTTCTCCCTCACAATGCACCGAACTAGTGTGAGATACTTCTAATCTGACGCGTTTCAACAGCTTAGTCAGTTTACCTTAATACTATAAGCATCAGCTGTTTCCACAAATGAAACCAGACACGCTTGTCTTATATACCGTACTTATATTAGCCACTAAAGAAAGGTATTTTCTGGACCTTTTTTAAACCCGGGGAGCGAACAAGCAAGGTAGACGTCACAACACAGCATTGTTGAAATAAATCTTTTAAGGGTAAAAGAACCCTTACTAATTAGATGGGTACCCGCTTTCGTATATCACTTAACCCGTTTCAGGGTAACCTTTGAGGATTATGTGGGAAAATCCTTTTATTCACAATATGGAAAAATTTGGACGTTCTTTATTTTTTTTTCGCAATGCGGTATGTGGCGTTTGGTCTCTGGATGTTTAATGGCTGATTCCTAATGTCGGTTCCGTATCCAAAAGGTAAAAACGGGACCCTATTACTAAGACTCCGCTGTCCGCCTGTCTGTCTGTCTGTCACCAGGCTGTATCTCATGAACCGTGATAGCTAGACAGTTGAAATTTTCACAGATGATGTATTTCTGTTGCCGCTATAACAGTAAATATAAAAACAGAATAAAATAAATATTTAAGTACGTCCCATATAACAAACTTGTAGCGGTAATTCGAATGGTACGGAATCCTTATGTGTACCACTGTGATTTAAAAAAAATATAACAACGAAAAATGTATTAATTGTCATACTCATTACCGTTATCTAAAAAAGCATTTTTTTTTTTGCTTAAGACCATGTTACGATAAAAAAATTAGAATGACTAAGAAAAACTGGTGGATGCCAAGCTACATAGCTTGGCTCATCGCCGTAAGGTTGCCTGCTTATCGGTCTTCTACAGATTGTACTTCGGTGAGTGTGCCCAAGAACTTCACGACCTCATCCCACCGGCCCCCTTCTACCATCGGACATCCAGACGCACTGCATCTTACCATCCCGACCTTGTAGCTATTCCACCAATTCGCACTAAGCGTTTCCAAACGTCTTTTATAATGCGCACAGCAAAAAAGTGGAACTCTCTGCCTGCGTCTGTGTTTCCAAATGCTTACAACCCTAATCTCTTCAAAGTTAGAGTGAACAGGCTCCTTCTGGGTAAGCTCGCTCCATCGTAGACTTTGTCTCTGTCCTCTCTGACATTGACTAGAGTCAAGAGCAAACCCATCTCTAAGAAAAAAAAACACAAACAGCTACCTTGTCTCTTAAACCTCTTTCTACATTTGGTTAAAAAGACCCTATTTCCCTATCACATACAAAAATAGTTCCTGGTGCAAATAAATCACAAAGAATAAGTACGTTTATCTTATTTAGGCAAAAAAGTTGCGGAATGTCGGGAATATATCAAAATTACACTTCGCGTGAAGGCTTACGTTGCTATCTGATAATAAAGACGAGTAGAGTTGAAGAAATATGGCTGTAGTTCTAGTTTGTGGACCAATATTAAGTGTCTCAACAACGGCAATAGAAAAATGAAAATAATTTAGAAGTTATACCTGCAGTAGGTATAACTTCTAAATTATTTTCGTTTTTCTATTGCCATATATCAACAAATAATATTGTTTATCTACACTCACAACGTAATGTTCCAAATATGAGTTCAAAAACGAATGCATAAATACATACTTTTTTTTCGTGGATAGGTAAAATTTAAAAAAAAAACCATTACAGTTCAACATTTTCCTTCGATTTTTAAACAACTGCATCATAAAATAACTTTTTAATTTTTATAGCACACTTTTTCTTTTTAATTTTTGGCGCGGGCTCATTGAACTAAGTCAATGAGCCAGCTTTTATCTTTGTCTATGTTTGAGCGCGCTGCGCAGTCATTCGAATACGCAATGAGAATATCCGCCATATTGGAATTAACTATTTTTCCACTTATTTTATTTCAACTGTATGAGTGAAGATAAAATAGTGTATGCAACGGCATATAATTAGGTATTAAAACACTCGTGTGATAAACCCACACTCGTGTTTTAATAACCCTTTTTATATGGTCGTTGCATAAACTACTATAAATATAAGAATTACTGCTTAAATTTAAGTTAGTTGTGAAAATAAATATCTATACTAAGCTAAAGAGTTTGTTTGTTTATTTGTTTGATAGCCAGATTCATGAAGGAGGCTGTACGAGAACGAGAAATTCCAACGGGACCGGAAAAAAACGGGATTTGCGCGTACGAAGTCGTGGGCAAAAGCTAGTTTTAAATACTCGTAAAAATTGTTTCAATATAATAAAGAAAACTGTTCTTCAAGATACAAGATTTTCCTAGTATAAAGAGATCTGGAGTCCTACACATTGGATATAGTCTTTATTAGTCATTCTTGTAGTAACTACACTGATGTAATGTAGATTAATATTTTTTTATCAACAAATAAATAATTTGGTACTTACACAATACTTTTAAGTTCGTCTTCTAAGATGAACTTAATGGTGGCGCATGTACATACATTATGTTCTTCAGGCTGGTTATACTATAATTATACATTTTTATCTGCGGGTTAAAATTGTGGTTTTCAGTTTTTATTTTTAAACGTAGTAGCCCTATTCTAGGAATTTCTCCTGTATCGTGGGTTCGTTTACAAGCATATAAGCTTATTTACATACAAACAACCAGACCCAGAACAACTAGGTTCTACTGTAGGCCATGCAAATATTTGTTCCGTGCGGGAATCGAAGCCACGACACGCAGCGCAACAGCCAATCGCTTATCCACTGCGGCAACCGTGCTGTGGTTTGATAGCTCTTGTACCGATAAAGTCAACAATCCACCATTTTCATTCTGTAATTTAAAGTGGTCTAAGTTTAAAAAAATCATGAGTTTTAAAAGACTAAGTACCATACTTCTGGGGCAGTCGAGTCATTTGGTTTAAAAATTGATTGCTCACAAATACTAGATTATTAATCAGCCTAAATTTAAGACCTCACACTAGTCTAAATCTCTAGAAGCTTGATATAGTCTTCACTTTGTAAATCTGCCGAGAAATCTCAAATTAGCTGAATCCGTGGAAATGTCTGACAACTACGCAAAACTGAGAACGTAGGTGGGTTACCTAAATTGTACTAAATATCCAGTTTTGGGTTATTGAGATGTAAAACTTGGAATGTCTGCCACCTGTCTGACTGCGTTCGTTATACATGTGACATTTTTGACATTCCTACCTACGCTTTTAAAATTAGATGTTTATTCTACTAATATTTTGCCAAGGTTGCGTAATTTGTTCGAAAGAGTCACCGCAGCCTGGAACGCAAAGCGCATTTGGGGAACACGGATGGGTTTTAGTCAGTAAGAGTCTGACACTCTCTTCCCCTCCGCCCAGAGCAGAAGAAGTCATTTGATGATTTCCCATCCATAAGAAAAGGGGCAAGAGGCCCTTGACAATTTGCAATTCAATTAGCGAATGCAACTGTCAAAATGCCAAAATGTAGGAATTCATTGATCACGTGACATTTCGATAGCATCTGTCAATCCCATACATTTTTGACGTATTGAGAATCGCCTTCGCCACGCTACCGTTGTCAGAATCTCACTTGTCTCGAGCCCAAGGTCTAGTATTCGAATTCGTATCGCAGTCGCAAACTGTTAAAACACCTCTAATTTCCTTTAATTTTTAAGAGCGTTTACGCGGTACTGCTTTTCATACAAACTTTCAAATCATAATTCTTCAAAATGAACGAACCGATGTTAATGAAACTTGGTATGCATACGCTAGATATCCAGGTCTAAATAGTTATTTGAAAACATTTTTGAAAAAGAGTTCAGGGGGAAGGATATAGTGATTTTTCACTTTCTATAGAAAACTTAAAATTGCTCTCTAACTCCCTCTGAAATCTTTTTCAAAAATGTTTTCTGATAACTATTTAGACCTGGATATCTAGCGTATGCATACCAAGTTTCGTTAAAATCGCTTCATTCATTTTGAAGAATAAGGACTTGAAAGTTTGTATGAAATGACATACGGCGTACACGCTCTTAACCGAAGCTGGTGAAATATAGGTCATGTTCGTCTGTCAAAGTTACTAATACTAAACAAATTGAACATGTAAGTTGTTCATAATAATGAGTACAGTAACCCCTTACGAGGTATTGCGTTTATTCTGTTACACGTTGTATGTACAAAAGCACAAATGTACTTCAGAAGTTTCAACTTAATAAAATTAATATTTTATTTTAAGAGTGGTAACGATACTAAAAAACGGGGAAAAAGTAGTTGTTACTTTTTTTAGTTCTGCGCTATCCCTTTCCGACACAGTTTGCGTCGCTAGATTCAAAGTAAAATTGTATTAAACTATATTTTTAGACATATTTCCACAAGTACTTCAAGAAACAGCTTTTCAAAAGACTGTACTGGATAAAAATGTGCGATTTTATAAAGGACCAAAAAAGATACGATGCCAGATAAAATAAATATATTTAGAACTAACTTTTGTCAACCACTTTTCTCGTGTGATAGTTGAAAATTGTCCTTGAAGTGCTACCGAGATAAAAAATATAGGTACTATGCCCTAATCCAGGTCATGATCAACCAGAGTACCACTTTTTTGTGTCGAGTTTCTCATTGCTGAAGGCCTTTGTGTCACTGTGTTTGGGTGTTTGACCAGAATACTAAATTAAAGCATATTCCGTTTACACGTTGAAACAAACATCAAACCATAAAAGGCCGTACTTAAGGAATTTCACATCCATAATAATTATATTGTGAAGGCGCGGTGATGATAGGTAGAGTAAGGCAGTGACTGAGTGGCGTCCGAGGACTGGAAAAAGAAGTGTTGGTCGACCAGCGAAGAGATGGGCGGACGATATTGTTGCTATCGCGGGTAGAACCTGGATGAGGCTGGCACAAGAACGTGAAGATTGGCATTAGGAAAGAAAGGCCTATGCTCAGCAGTGGGCGAAGTCGGGCTATGGATGATGATGATAATGATTAAATCTTCAGCCACCATAATAACAGACACAAAGGTAAAACAATGGCGCATCGACTCCAGGAGTCGTCGTAACAGCTAATAGAAAATAGGAGAAAATTTAAATAAACAAACAAACCAAGAAACTAATATTAATAGGAAACTAGTCCCACATATCCAATAACCCAGCCAAAACATATTAAACTCTTCCTTCTAGATTGCCACACGCACTGTATCTCTAGAGAATAAGGACATAACCGCCATTCTCGATAGGCAGTTTCCCTTATCGGTTCATACGGCACCCGCGAGAAAAGAGAAGTCTGTGTAGAGGGGGATAAAGTCCAAATTAATAACGTTAGGTAGATGTCGTTATTATATATTATGGTTATTATTTGATAAACTGATTCCAATGCTAAGGGTTCCAAAGGGGTTGATCGGATCACTTCATAATGTAGAAAATTATAATAGTGTTATTCTATATTTAAATAAAGATTAATTTAAAAAATACATTATACTCGCAGAAATAAAAAGGAAAACAAAAGTTCTTTACCTAATTATTTACAAAAATTTGAAAGGGTTATAAATGAAAATGGTACAATGAAATGGGAACCTTCATTTTAAACCTTATCGTCACTAAAAAGTTAGGTCTGGTGAAAAAAAATGTTGTGATGAAGATTCATCGTAACATTTTAAGGTATTTTCATTTCAAAACAGCCATTTTCCATTCGAAAAAAGTCAAAGTCAAAGTCAAAACGTTTATTTCAATTAGGCCATTAAACGGCACTTTTGAACGTCATCATTTACATTAAAAATAATATAAAGTGATTCTACTGGAAAAGGTGACACATTCCTGCATCCATAAAAACAAAAGAATCATATAATCACTCAAAGAAACAGACCTTTCATAACTGTTAAGTATTTAAAAGCTGGACAGGCGTGTAAAAATAACGAGTACCCTACATAATACTCATAAATATTCATTGTAACCGTTACCTAGGGTAAACCTTTTTAAAGCGATTTAAATAACCATAATACGGATAGAATTCCGGGTTGAGATTGGAGATAAATAGAAAAGCTAGTTAAAATTGTATAATTTGAAGTGTTTTTGTTATAGTATGAAAAGTAGGTTTTGCAATTATATCTCATGTGATGGCCACTAGATACTGAAACGTTTGACCGACAGTCGATTCGATCGGTGTCTGTTGGCCAATTATTCTTTAGGTGAAAAGTTATTGGTCAAAACATTGTTGGTTAAGCATTCACTGACCTGTTGGCGAAACGTTCGTGGGTGAAAAGTTTTTTGGATGAAAAGTTAATGGTTTAAAGATCATGTTGACCAACGGTTCATGGGCCAATCGACTGTTGGTCAAACATTTCAGTATCTGGCCACTATAGACCCATCGGAAGACTGAAAGTCATTCAAAGGGCAATTGAGTGGACTATGTTGTAAGTTTTCTTGCGTGATCGAAATGGCAGTGGGTTGTGCATGTCTCAAAGACATGTCAGCTTATTAATTGGGGCCCGTTAGAGCCTGTCGAGGTCGTGGAATTTGTTCGAAAGAGTCACCGCGGCTCTGGAACGCCAAGTGCGATTAGAGGAACATGGATAAGTTTTAGTCAGTAAGATTCTGATACTCCCTTCCGCTCCGCCCAGAGCGGAAGGAGTCATTTGATTTCCTATCCTTAAAAAATTAAAAAATAAAGTGGTTGTGCATTATTCTAAAACGTTAAGATAACAATGCACATATAAGTACCGTAAGCATTACCTACATATGAAGATTTAAAAAAAAATTAGAAGAAAGAAAAATATGTTGACCTAGAAATATCGAGAATGAACTGGAATAAAACCTGTTCACGAGCTGTTCAGGCTTACAATGGATTAAGAAGAGCTTTGAAAACTAACCACTGACTTTTATTCATCGAGAGGCTGTACAAGACAACGTCGTAATTAATTCGATTCGAAAAGGCTAAGAATCGAGTCACAGTATTATGCTCCGAGTTGCAAACAATATGATCACTAACACATGCGTGGCTTCGCATAGACAAATTTTTGTGATTCCTTTCTCAAAAGACGATTCTCAAACATGAATCTGCATGTTCCTTATAAGAACGTCAAACAATTATAATTTCTGTAATTCAAAATAAAAAGTGACATCTGACTTTATTTCGGTGTTCAATATTTTAGCCTATATTTAAACCGGTTTATAGAAATAAGGATCATTTATAATGGTAGCTTCATCCCCATCAGTGAGCAGCCCCAGTTTAGAGCAAAGTAAACTGCCCCAATAATAATATCACGAGTATTTTAAAGCCAGTTCAAACGGCAGGTAACACTCGCTTATTTTTACGGTACTATTAATTTCATGATGCGTTTTTATTTGCGGGAATGGACTATGTATTTTGTACGATTTAGATCATAAGGTTTCGAATTGGAAAAATAAATGGTTCGAATTTTATTTTATTGTATTCTGTTCGTTGAATAATTTAAATTGATACGTGGGGTAGTGTTTCAGCTGCTTTTTTATCAACGAGCTTATGAAGCCTTTGACGAGTGATCAGAGGCTCTAGACAAAGTGGTATATTTTCAGCGATTATAAAATACTAGCTTTTCCCCCCGGCTCCGCCCGCGTGGTTATCGGTTATCGCGTAAAAAATGATTCAGCACCTTCTGGCCGAATTCACCATAAAGGTAATATGCATGAAAAAAAAAAAAAAATTTGTGATCTACACAGTTTATCTCAAAATATACAAAAATATAATGGTAACAGTGAAAATAGAATCAAAATCGAATCGGAAAACCAACGAGATAAAATAATTAAAAAAATATATATATCTGTCTGTATGGCAGCTGTATAGGCGTCATAGATTTTGACGTAAAAGTCCGTAAGTCCGTCTCTTTCTAATTGTCAACTTTGAAGCTTTATAACTTCATCGCTGATGAAGTAATTTTAAAATTATTTCGTATGTGCTTTCTAAAGCTAATAAGTATTTAATTTTGTAAATAAAAAAATTGTATGCATATTCCACATTGTGAATGGATCAAATTCATATTCCTTGCAAGTATCATTAATATTTCTGCTTGCCCGCACAATATAACTGTATTATATGTATGTAGATTATAACGTTTTTGTTATTTCTCTCACTAAAGTACAATATTGAAAATATACTTCTTGATGTACGCTTAAAATTCGTAACTAGGTTTATAAGATATTCATTATGCATGTCTGGAGCAGGTTTTGTTTGAACAACCCATCCTATAACATTAAACTTATATGTATATTGTCTAGACAACTTATTTATTAAGTTGGTACAATGCTTGCTTTTACTTAGTAATTGAGTGAAGTTTTACGTATTAAAAATAAATTTTAAGACTGACAACAAATAATATTGTAAAGAATTCCCCAACCTCTTTTTATTATTAGAATTATAAAAATAAAAGAAGAAATACTTAACGGGTTGTTTTTCCCGCGTCATTGCACTTATCATAGGTTTAAAATTATATCTCTGCATTATTTTAACGCAGACGCTATTAGATTGCCCCATAAGTTATATAAATTCATTCACCGATATAAAATCACATTGTGTGATCATCGGCTTATCCTTTGTCTCGAAAAAATGTAGGGTTCCTATAGCGCAGCAAAACTTAGTCGGTAACTAAAATTACCAACTCATTAAGGCAATGATGGCGATCTATACGATGGTATAGATCGACAAAAATGCATAAAGGTAATATGTAATTAGAGCATTGGTGATCCCTGATGACTAATGAGATATTCTGTCAATTTTTGTAACAAATTTTACAATTGCTTTTTTTTATGGATGGGAAATCATCAAATGACTCCTTCCACTCTGGGTAGAGCGGGAAGGAGTGTCAGACTCTTACTGACTAAAACCCATACCTTTGTGTTCCAGGGACACGGTGACTCTTTCGAACAAATTCCGCTGACAGATCTTTGAGGTGCGCGTGGAATACAACGCGCCGTCGTCGACCCGGACCTGCGGCCCTACCATGACGTGTTAAAGCGTGAGTAGTTCGAGCGAGAAGGAGGGATGGAGCTATACACCCTATATAGCTCCATCCCTCCTTCTCACTTGAACACGTCATGGTAGGGCCGCTGAGGGCAAATAATTTTACTAATTTTTAAGCAACGTTCGCATTAGCATCTCAGTAGCAATCTGTCAAAAACGCCTCAATTCCCATACATTTTTAACAGTTTGCGACTGACATGCGAATGTTGCTTTAAAATTAGTAAAATTGGCACTCTGGTTTTGATCGGATATGCATTCATGAGTATTCAGGACGGTATTTCATTTCTGCTAATAAATGACGATAAATGTAACGTGTAATGTTTTTCTATAAATAGGTTTGATAAACCACTTTACATATCAAGCAAATTAAATATTACACGACAATACATTTCAATAATATTTCATACGTTTAATTTATAATATTCGAGATATTTTTACATCCATAATTGCCACCTTGTAAATTGGTGGCAATTATGGATGCAAAAATATCTAAACGTATCGACTTGGCCTTGTGTATTTTGAGTTTTTACGTGACCTTTTTTTTAAAATAAGAAAACCCCTTAAAAAGAACTTGGACTTTGAGAATTGAAAGTTTGTCGTAGGTAGAATACAGAGAACATAGAATTTGTTTTATCAAAATTTTATTATTTTCTCAAATTGTGAATTCATGTTATAGATGACATTTCCGAATATCCGAATATTCGGAAACGTCATCTACGTATGAAAGAAGAAACATTGATCGCTCAAACTACTATTAATAAACACAAACACTGTTAATAATAATTCGGCACTATGGATCAGCATGGCTCACTGAATAATCGCTTTCCAGGAATACTAATGACTAGTCATCCACTGTTTTAGGGTTCCGTACCCAAAAGATAAAAACGGGACCCTATTACTAAGACTCCGCTGTCCGTCAGTCTGTCACCAGACTGTATGTATCTCATAAACCGTGATAGCTAGACAGTTAAAATTTTCACAGATAATGTATTTCTGTTGCCGCTATAGCAAGAAATACTAAAAACAGAATAAAATAAATATTTGAGGGGGCTCACATACAACAAACTTAATTTTTTGCCGTTTTTTTTATAGATAATGGTACGGAACCCTTCGTGCGCGACTCCGACTCGCACTTGGCTGGTTTTATTTTAAATTACTTTTGTATGATACAAACGTTACGCTGTTGGTCCCAGCTATTATTTTGGCAATCGCGCAATAAGAAGCCAGAAAAAACTGATGTTAGTCTTGCCAAAGGGTATTGCATTATCCAGTTACTGAGATGTGGCAATCAGATGGGTGGTCGTTTCATGTTACAAATGGTGGACAAATACATCTGAATGGACTGGAAGCCGATACCAACATAGTTAGAAATAACTTTTGACGACACGGTTGGCGCAGTGGTTGAGCGATTAGCTGCTGCCCTGCGTGTCGTCGTTTCGATCCCCGCACGGAACAAATATTTGTATGCCCTACAAATAGTTGTTTCGGGTCTGTCGATTTTTAAGTATGTTTTTAAACGCACCCACAATACAGGAAAAGTTCCTAGTGTGGGCAACGTTTTAAAAAAGAAAAAGAAAAAAAAAACAAGGCAAACTGATATGTATGTCATTGTATAGTAGGTGCTAGATAAATGTGCAATAACGGTCATTGACCCACATTTATTGACTTTCTTAATATCAAAAACAGAAATAAATATAAATTATTGTTGTGTTTCCGTTGTCACTGTCAGTCAGCGTCGGACGTCCTGCCATAGACAACAGCTGCTGAACTGTGTTCGGTTTTGTCTGTGTTGTGACCATACTATTTATTTGTCTATGCCAGAGACTCGGACTCGTTGTAGATAATGTCCGGTCCTGACATCGCAGGATAGTGCAACAGGTTTAGTTTTAATTTTTTAATAAGTTATAGTTTCTTTTCATTTTTTGTGTTTTTTGTGCGTCATGTGTGGCAGAATAAACGTATTTTCTTTCTTTGTTTTCTTTCTTAAATAAACACATAAAGCTGGGCTGAATCGACTTCCATCATGATATTTTGCGTTATATACTTAGTTATGTTTATGACATTAAGGAAACTTCAAGGTACTTTATTGGAAGTTCATCTAGTGCCTACCATAGTTTTGCATCTAAAAATCTGAAACTGGCAGGTCGAGCTCGACCCTCACCGATGGAACTAACTTGCATTAGCAGAACAAGAAAAAATAGAATTATTGTATTGTATTTTTTTCTACCTTTGTTCATTATTTGTCCTCTAAACGTGTTGTGTTGTGTGACTGTTTTTGAATAAAACATGATATTTTTTATTTTTATTCCGTTACCCCATAGTAGGATAATAATATACCAGGTTAAACATATAGATCATGAAACAATCAAAATTGCTCAATTCAAGTAAAAAGCGTCTATCGAAATCAGTTCACTGGATTATTTTCTCAGGCGCTGTTCGGTCCTTAATCGGTACGACAATCAGGGGTAAAAAGCTTTCTCGACTGTTGTTACCAGGGTCGCATTACCCTGAAGGTCAATAAACATAACTGGAGGAACCTTTGTTCAACATGTCAGTGGATTGGTGGAGGTGAAATGGCTTGACAAAGTAATCCATTTTCTAGATGTAGGTCCGACAGTGACAAGAGCTGACTGAAGGGTTAAAGTGGTCGATGGTTAACGTGTACTGTAAAGAAGGAATTGAGAACGGAGATCGCAAAAAAGAAGACTAATAAATCTACGTATTCTGCAATCTGCAAGTTCTGCAACGATCGGGGATTTTCCTTGAGTATATTTTCGTAGTATTTATACGTCGGTTTGGTGCTACATTATTAAAAGTATTCTCTGCGTGGTGGTTTCGGCTCCATGTACGCCTTCCCAGGTCCACCTCAGGATCCGAGAAATATAAAATCTATTATTATAGGCAGGCCTACTTTCTTAAATGCACAGTAAATCCATTATTATTACGTGTATCGAAATACATCAACATTACCTGCCCTGTGGGGTAATAAGGGATATGTCAGAAAAACAAAACACAACTGCGAGATTCCATTTCAACACTTTGTTAAAACTGATGTGACACAAATTTAACCCAAGTCGATTGGCTGCTTAAATTCATTCATGCAGAAAACGCGTGTTTGACAACTTGTCAATGCGCGTATCGACATAATTATATTTTTGCAGCTTCAAGCTATACAGATTTGGTTATAAGTAGGTATTTACAACACAAGCAATTATTGAATATTTGTCCAATTACAAACATCGTCTTAAAGTATGGTTTGGCAAATACCTACTCAATTCAGAAACCGGCCATTATTTATAGTTTATCAATTTGTCCGCATCGGAAAAATAAAAATAAAATATTGATGCATTGCACACATCCCCCACCATTGATGCATTTCCCTACCACCAATATAAGAAGAAACAAGAACAGAAACAGCTCTTCAAACAAGACCACCTAAAATGGAAACTACGTAAGTATCTAAAGGAGTTTGAATATAATTTCAAGCAGATTTTCCGAGGATTGCAAAGATCCAGCGGTAGTCACTTCGCGTTGAACTAGAAACTCTACTTAGCGCTCCTATGAATAAATTACTCGAGCGTTCGTTTTCTAATGTGCTCTGAATTGTTGCGAAAAGTTCAAATATTTACTTTTATAAATGAGTTATTTTCTAGAGGATTGAGCATCCCTATTATTATTACTAATATTATAAAAGCGAAAGTAGCTCTGTCTCTCTGTCTGTCTGTTTGTTACGCTTTCACGCTAAATCGGCTGAACGGATCATCATACAATTTGCAGATATATTTGCCTGGGATATGGAGAAGAACATAGGCTACTTTTCACGCGATAACAGACATCTACACGGGCGGAGCCGCGGGTAAAATATATTTCAGTACGCTTGAAGAGTTTGAGTTTGAGAGAGAAGTTTTTTAATACACTGTATATTACCCAGTGGTCAATTTATTCGAACGTAATTTGTTAAAAAATACCATTTACATAGGAATTCGAACAACGCCAAATTTCACATTAATCGTGCGCAGAATATGCTTTAAATGGATATAAATATAAATATAATATTTGTTTCTGTATTGTCTTTCTGTGTGTACATAAATTGCAAAATAAATAAATAAACATCTATATAAAATGGCAAAAACTTAGAATTTGTTAATTGAACACATCTATTTTTAACCTTATTACGTTTTAAACGTACTCACCCACTAATTGGCTTCATTAATGAGCATGAAAACCGGAAATTCCATAAATTGGTCAAACAAATACCTTTGACAATTGTAGTAATATTCTGAAACGATATCACCGCGATAACTTAGGTGTTGCAAGCCTGAAATCAGCTGTCATTCCCTGGCATCAGTTGGAATGACAGCTTACTTCATGCTCACTTCACTAAACTTTTCACTGTGGGTGTATCTAGAATAAACCGATTGTTACGAGATATCAGAAACCCGAGTGAGTATCGAATCTAATATTATTCGTTCTGATATTCTTAAGTTATTGAATTGCAAAGGACAGTCATTTCTTTTATGACGATCTGATTGCCGACCATACGGTTAGGCTAAAAAGCTGACCCCAAATATGGTATCTAAAAAGGTCAGGCACATAGGTTATCCCTTCTCGAAATTGTATAAAACGAAGTCGCTGTCTGCCTCAAATCAAATCATATTGTTTGTTAATTTAGTTATCACTACTATCAGCGGTGCGATTCAGTAAACTTCTCACCATGTAAGCCTGGGTGAAGTGAACATGAAGTAAGCTGCTAATCTATACAAACAAGATAGAATAACAACCGGTCGATTTTGTGAACATATCAAAGTGAAAGCTTGGGTGAAGTGATCACGGCGTGAGCCTTCATTCCATCTTGATTGTATGGATTGAGCTCACTTCGTGATCACTTCACCCAAGTGTCCGCTTCGACATGTTTACAGAATCGTACTGCAATTCACTTCATGATCACTCTACCTGTTTACACTGAGTGATGTTGACAGAATATACAGTTATTATTCAGTTTGTCGGTTCGCTACACTCTTCCTGAAGGCATACAATATATTTCAAAATAATGAAGAGTTTCGATACAAGAACTCAATTAAAATAACACTTACTCGTAATTACTAAGTCAATATCTATAACTTATCCTGTGTTTGTTTATCCGCTTACTTCACTTTCTTCTTTTGGTTTTCGCTAACAGAAAGACTGATAAACAAGGAAGGTTTGTGTAAATAATTTGCACCCGAGAAAAACCGGGGCGGGTCAGGGTAGGTAGTTCCCGTAAAATTGATGAACTATATGAATGAGCTTAACCCTGATACAAAAACTTGATTCGAGTTAATTAATTCTATTGTTTGTTTTTGTTTTGTAATTATATTTTTTATTGATGGCCTAGTATTTGATCTCTCTCACCAGATTGCCTTGAGTCAATTCGTTGCGTCGAAGCTCCAAAGTCTTGAGCATCGACGCCGAGTTACTATCCTATCGGTTTTCTATCGGTTGCATTTTGGGTAATGTGCAACGGAATTGCATAGTTTAATTCCGCCAAGCCCGTTCCATCATCAGACCACAAAACCGGACGATGCGCCACCGGTACATGGTGGACATCCCACCCACACGCACAAAACGGGAACACATTCATGGTGCGTCCAGCTAAGGAGTGGAATTCCCTGCCAAAGTCTGTATTTCCTGATAGCTTTAATCCGAGAGTCTTTAAGTCAAAGTGAATAGTTAACTTCTAGGCAAGCGCGCTTCATCTCCGCCCACATATCTAGTTTATTATTCATATTTGAATTTAAAATACCTAGATAGTATAGCTATCAAGAAACACAGACTCCGACAAAGAATACGCACAGTGAAAGTGTTCTGAATTTCTGTGCGTTGACTAACGTTTCGGATGTGGCAAACTCACACTGGCACTATAAACTCGCTCTTATGTAAATAAAGCGAATTTTTGAACGACAGGATTGCAAAGGCACCAGCACCCGAATATCTACGGAACCCGTTTCAATTAATGCTCAGTCACGTCTTGTAGCCACAATGGTGTGGGTAGCCAGTTGATAAAATTGCATTATTCAGTCAGAGTATTCCGTCTTCACCGTTCTTATTGGTTCGTATACTTATATTAGCTGCTATTTTGTTTCAGGTTTAATAATAATAACAAAAGACGTTGGAGAGTATTCCATTTTGGTGACTGCCTTTTGTTTTTGTGATGGTCAAAAATCCCTCAAAAGAGGAAAACAAATGAGGTATGAAGGGTTATTTGAATATTCAGAAACTTAATGGTGTGATTTAATTTTTTTTTTTTTTTTTAATTCTTTAAAATTTTAGTGACTTTTATAACGCACAGCGTATGTCAGTCCCATCGTACCCTAAGACAATTATTAACTAACAAACGAGATCAATGGATCAGGGTCATGAATTCGAAAAACTTTCTTGCATCATCGGAAGTCGGCTTAATATTTGATGAAACGTACCTATATTGTTCTTGTTCAACTTCAAAACCCTGAACAACTTACTTCTATCAGCCTCATACTGAACACATTCCATTAGCAAGTGATGCATATCTTCTAAAACTCCACACACCTCACAGTTGGGAGAGGTCACCTTTTTCATCAAGAAATCGAATTTGTTACATGGAAATGACCCGATCTGAGTCTGTGAGCTGTAACCACTAGTTTTCTACTAAATATTGCAAATGCAACAGAAACACATAGATGCTGATAAAAAATCTCATGCATATTATTCAGTTGCAATTCTTTCCACATTTTCATTTTTGTCTAAGTTTTATTAAAATCATTCTCAGCTTTTACCCTCCCCCCCACCCCCTGTCTAATTAAAGAATGGGTCAGTAGGTAGTTATGATTTTCTAAAAGCGCGTGCCTATCAATAATAATAAAAAAAAATCTATTCTAAAATTTAAACTCGAGATTTTTTTTTTACAAATTAATCAAACACTATTCTTTTCAATGTAATGTATGTTTCAAGGTATGTTAAACTATCAATTGAAAATTACCCAGAAATATGATATGAAGCTTGACTAATACCTACTAAATTCAACAAACTCGTAGAGTACATAACTTCGAATGTGACTCCAGTATCGACATCTGGGAGTATTCCAATAACCGGCCATCTTCCGTTCAATCGTTCGTCACATGTTACTTCACTTAGTCAAACTTTTACATTTTCAATATTAACAACATCTGTTTTTGGTAGTTGAGATAAACTCCAAAAGTTAGATAGGAGTAGACGTAATTTGTTTGTACTATTAAGTTAATAAAATATTTTTTGTTCTAAAACTTAATTGCGAATTCAAAAACAAAGCTTAGTTTGCATAACCAATCCCGAAATCCTATTAAAAAATCAAATTCAGCTTCAAACGCCTAAAACATTTTAATCACCTGTCAATTTGAGAAAAAGAAAAATGTTCGACTGACATTTTCAAAGGCATTTTTAAACAAAAAATAAAATCACCCTCCAGCTTTCACTCCATTATCAGAGACAAAATGGATCGTCAATTCATTAGCTCCAGGAAGAATTCATTAATAAAAGAACGTCGACGTAATTCGATTTCCTTTTTCCACAACAAAATTAATGACATCAAACTGCCAATTTAAAAGGACAAAATTTTATTTTAAATCACAGTCAAATTGGAAACTCACCTCCGAAAAATGTCACTAACAAACATAGAAACTTGATTACTCCTTGCCCCAACATTTTAGCACTCGTAAAAAATCACTGCACTAAATAAAATATTCAAACTTATAAACCGAATGAACGTTATATCAACATGATAAAGACGATATCATCAAACGGTCCGAATTCGAATTTGTGATTAGGCGGCAACAGCGCGCAGGCGACGTCTACTCTCCCCTGAGGCTGGTTGGGTACTGAAAGTTGGGATCGCTACCTGACTAGGACGTCAGATTTCAGCGTGCCACAGGCTAGCGAACTTCGAGTGATTTTTCTTGTTATACTGTACGTATTTGTAGGCACGCCTTTGAGGATTTTCGTATCTGTGGTTCAATGACACCCCCGTAGAGAATAGTACCCAAAACGATTCATTTGGGTGGATTTAAATGACAATTGTCTATCCAAACGCCAGTTATGCCTTACGTATCACGAATCCTCATTTTGCGTTTGTTTGTACGTGTACTGCCATTTCGGGTTCGATTTAACGATTTGCAAGTCAATTGTTTCTAAATTACGACTATTCCAGTTGCTGTTTTAGTACTTTCTGTTTGAATAATTTTGTGAAACGAACCTAATTATGCTTGAAAGGATTTTACTGTTAGGACGGATATTTTATGATTGCGATGAGACATTTTTATCGTGGCACGAGCTAATTTTTTAAGTCCGTGCCGATACAAGAGAAAACGAAAGCTTTTAATATAAACAAAATCTCCAATATATTTAAAGTGGAAAGAAAAAGCATGTTGTTATGAAAACCCGTACAGGAGGCTAGGAGATCTGACGCTGATGATCATGGACATGTTGCAGCCAACTAGCTTAATCAGCCGTTAAATTGGTGGCCTAGCCTTTTCATTAAATGACTTGTCCATGTCACTTATGTCGCTGATTAAACGGCTTTTAATGAAACGGCTCATTAAGCTAGTCAACTTTCTTAATCAGCTAATTAATTGGTGGCCTAGCCTTTTCATATAACTGCGCCAAATTTTTTAGCGACTTAAGTGTCATCTTTGTTTCAATATCGTTAAATGACTTGTCCATGTCACTTATGTGGCTGATTGAACGGTTCAGATCAATGAAAAGGTTAGGTTTTTAGTGAAACGGCTGATTAAGCTAGTTCGCTGCGACAGATACACGGAACTTAATAACTATATCTTAAAACTAAGACTCTAAGGTCCAGTTTCTGAAACGAAAATAAATGTGACAACATATTATGGTCAAACGCGCGTTAGCTGCTGCTATTGGTTGAATGAACTTTCACCTACCTAGTGATGGATAATTTCTTTCTAACATAGATTATACCATGCCTCGGAAAGCGGGTAGTCAAAAGATAAGTCGCTGGATACACAGAAAATACGTAAGACGAGGTCGGGGTGCGGACACCTTACTGTGTTATTTCTTTTGAGTTTCAAGTGTCGTATGGATTTTCTAACTTAGCTAAGTTCTAACTTTGTCTAAAGTCGCATGAAAATTGACGCCATACTCTAATTTTAATGAAGTAATTGTTAGCTGGAGGAGAAGACAAAATATCTAGGCTTGGAAAGTGACAGATCACATGTAATTTAGTTCAATGTGAAATTAGAATTCATTTGAGTTCTGTTTCAGTTTTTTTTTTATTGGTAGGCATGCGCTTGACTTCTTTCTCACCTGATGGTTGTTTTTCTCAGTTTTAGTTAGAACATTAAACGGCACATTTGAACGTCAAGATTTACAGAAAAAAAGTGCATATAGCTGTCCATTTGCTATGATTAGGATAGGGAACATACAATATTTTATTTTGCTTTTATTTTGAAGAATTCCATGTAAAACAGACAATACATAAAAATGAAACGCTTCAATTTGTTGCAGAAATTGCGGTTTTAAACTGACAGTTTATATTTTCGCGCGAAATTCGTCCTGTCACTGGTCATGAACTGTCATAACTCAAAGACTAGGTCATATCTTCGTTGTCATAACACTCATAACTGTAGTGTCGTCAATAGACACTGATTATTGTTTTTAAATACGTCCCGTTTCACGTTATTTTTAACTGATTTCTAATAAAGGAGGAGGTTCTCAATTCGGATGATTGTATTTTTTTTTTTTATGTTTGTTCGGGCATAACTACGTCGCTTACCAACCGATTTGAAAAATTATTTTTATTTATTTATTTATTTAAAAGGTACACCAACGACGTATTCACTAGAAACATTGACATAGTTAAAACATATATACATTGAGGTATGGTGAATTTGTCTCTTACAGGCGTACACAGCATTTACGTACTAAATAGATTTATAGGTAAGTATAAGTTTTTACAAAATAATTCAAAACAAAGAACAAAACATTGGGTAAACAATTGGGTAAAAAAAACATTGGGAAAAAGGTTATTATTTATATTGGTTATTATAATTAGTATTATAATAACCAAATTAGTTATTGATAAAAATGAATATTAACCAAGATGATTCCGTGCTTCGGAAGGCACGTATAAGCCGGTGCAATGGTCCCGGCCGCCAAATGGCGGTCGTCAAATAAACCATGTCAGAGGCCCTTGAGGCGGTTTAGAAACTCTGACACTAGGGTGTGAGGGGTCGTTAGACCTTACTGCCCACACGATAAGAAAAATATTAACCAAAATAAAAACGTTGCAGTGGCCCTCCGTTTATACTTTTCTATAATTTTAATCACAAAATGTTCATAAATAATATATTTGCATCTTCCCTATTGAATGCTACTTCAGCAGCAAACTTTTATGACGCAAACTGTGCATGGAAATCTAAGTCAGAAAACCTGTCACCTTTTCACAGAGGTGGCCAGGTTTCGTCTTCATTAAAGAAAAAGAAGTCTAGACATTTAGTTCAGGCTAGTCGTAAAATGTACTCCTATATCCTCCTCTATGTAAGTCTAAGTTATCTATTCAGCCTACCTTCTAGTAACATTAGTGATAATGATCAAATGCTCTCATAAAAATAATCCAGGAACCCTTGAACAACTTCCCAAGAATGAATCCTAAAAGTTATTACTGACAAGGCAAGCCGACGGTAACTAATGTTGATACTAGTTCGTCTAACACTAAGAGAAAAAGTCCATAAAAATAAGTAAAAGTGTCTACGCGTTCCGCACTTACCCAGAATGACTAGTAAAAGAAAATGGGAGAATAAATTCTGTCAGGGATAACTTCACAAGGAAATGTGCACTTGAAATAATAAATTCAAAGTGTGTGTAATTAAAAGACAAACGTATGTTAAAGTATGTGTAGATTGTTGAGCTCGCGACGTCACGGTACAGATTTACTAAGACAAATAAACTTGTTAGTTTAATCTTCTTGTCTGCTGATAAGCTGTGGGCCTTTAAAACACAGCTGGTGCCCTTTTTGTGGATGGAAAATTATCAAATGACTCTTTTGTCAAACTCCTTTTCTCTTTAAGAATTGGAAATCATAAAAATGACTCCTTCTAATAACTGTCTAAAACCCACCTAATGTCCTTTACGTTTCAGGCCCGCGGTGACTCTTTCGAATAAATACCGCAACTGTGTCAGACTCTTACGGACTAAAATCCACCCGTGTTCTTTCTATTATAATTGCCCTTTGCGTTCCAGCGCCGCGGTAACTCTTTTGAGCAATTCCGCAACAGGATTGGTGCGCTTAAACAGCGACATGTGGTCTCGGCAGACTGCGAAAGTGATGGCAGAACGACCTGGATGAAGGCGTTCAGGTAGTCCCGCTACTGCTGGGCAAATGCCTCCCTCCAAGGCCCTTGGAGGGAGGAGGCTTGGTGGGTCAGAACGGATTAGTATATTATGGGTAATCAGTTCACTAAACCATCCAATCTTTTGCCTTGTAATTTTTTTTCCATGTCCTGCTAATAAACATTTATCACGCTAATAGCCCCATAGCGTTCTTTAGATAAATTCAACCACCGTTATTTCGAGAAAAGCACATTCTTGCAGCATATAAAAAGGAAAACCAATTATTTTAAAAACAAAATTCCTTTAAGAAATGTCATTACATTCCACGCAGAATCGAGCAGTCAAAAAACCCCAAATTCGTTGCCATCCTGATTTACTTAAACCCCAATTTATGTGGTTACGGAAGTGAGAAGGTGGCCTTGTGTGAAATACTGATATTCATTCGCTACTGAAACTCTATAAAGTTGGGAAAAGGACTATATTATAAAAGGTATGGGTGGGTCGGCCGTGTGTTTGGAGTTTGAGGAACAGGTGAAAAAAAGAAATATTGAAAGATAGAAAAAACGTTATGTTATTATTTTATGTTGTAAATACAAAAAAATGAATAAATACAAAAATGAATGAATACAAAAAATTAATAAATACAATAAATTAATAATTAGGTATACAAAAAATGAATAAATAAAAAAATAACACAAAGTTATAAAAAATATGATTCTATATGCGGGACTATGGCGAAAGTGTGACATTATAATTAGTGGTGGTCACACCATAGACAACACAAAAAAGAGTAAAGATGACGTCGAGTCACGTGTATGTGAAACTGACAGTGACAACCGACATTACTGATGTGATGTCGGTCAACAAAACAAACAATAAATTATACAAAAAAACAATTAATAAAATAGTTTGGGCTAAAACATCTTATTTTGCAAAAGTATTTGGAAAGTGGATCGTCAATCGTACCGAATGGACCAGTTGTAGTTCGCAGTATTAAAAAAACAATTTTGTTTTTTTTTAATTAATATTATTATCTTCAAGGTTAAGCAATGCTTGCCGAGGTTGAAAAGCACGTTAAGCCGTTAGTCCCGGCTGTCATTTGGAGATCTTTGGCAGTCGTTACGGATTGTCAGAAGCCAGAAAATCTGACACCAGTCTTGCCAAAAAGTACCGTGTTACCCAGTTAATGGGTTGTAAAGGTCTGGTAGGTAGCTGAGTCCGGTTTAACTGGACGCCGACCCCAATATACTTGGGAAAAGGCTAGGCAGATGATGATGTATTTTTACGTTTCTTTATACTGATTTCATCAACCCCCTTTTAGCAAGTGTGGTGATTAATTTCGAGCCTTCACTGGATAAAAGAAGCCTAAATGTGGTATAGTAAAAGGCTGATATTATTATAATGGATAATTTCGATCTTTTTATAGTCTGTATGTTCGTCTGTCCCATCCAATGGCTCTGAACGCACAGAACCTAAAATAAAATAAAGAATACAGATAATAAGTTCTTTACTGTAAGTATAATAGAAGAGTTTTTTTGTAATGGTCAAAAAGTTTTTATGAATAAGGGCCATAGATTGCAAAAAAACTTAAACAAAGTCTTTGGCTTCAAAATAAAATTTATGAAAAATATAATTTGACGGAAACCTTGGCGCACGAGTCCATCATCATCATCATCATCATATCAGCCGAAAGACGTCCACTGCTGGACATAGGCCTCCCCCAAGCGTCGCCACAACAACCGGTCCTGTGCGTCTCGCATCCATCGGTTACCCGCGACCCTCACCAGGTCATCGGTCCACCTTGTGGGAGGCCTTCCAACGCTGCGTCTTCCGGTACGCGGTCGCCACTCCAAAACTTTTCGGCCCCATCGACCATCTGTTCTGCGAGCAATGTGCCCTGCCCACTGCCACTTCAATTTGGCGATCCTTCGGGCTATGTCGGTAACCTTGGTTCTCTTGCGGATATCATCATTCCTGATTCGATCACGCAAGGAAACTCCGAGCATTGCCCTCTCCATTGCCCAGTGACTTTAAGCCTTCTGATGAGGCCCATTGTGAGCGACCACGTTTCGAGTCCATAGGTCATCACTGCACGCGTCCACTTGCTTGCTATTTTTAAGGGTACCATATCCCGAAACGTGGGTATCGTGTGTGTGTGTGGTATAAACGTGGGTACGCAGATTACTAATACAATAGATATTATACATACTACGTCAACGGTGGGTTTTTATAAAAGTTATTTTAATAAACGTTTTGTAATTTTTTCACCAACATTTATCTTATCATTTGTCTATAAGCTTACTATAAGACGCTTCTAAAAGTTCAAATGTCGAACACATAATCCCTAACCATTATACTCGGAATTTTAATTCGATTCCAGATTTGACAATTTCAGTGTTGCAACGTTATGACAAGTACTAAATAGTGACGTTGCGAAATTATTCGATACGGAAATGGAATATTTCCGGATCGATTCCTCTCGTTTATAGTAGTATATTTAAACAACTACTACTTTAATAGAAACTAAGTAGGTATATCAGGAAATTAAATATTTCTGAACGGATAATTTAGTTATGAGTTCTCTTTTATTATAAGTTTTGTTTTTAATATAAAAAACAAAAATATTAACTTTTTATAAATAAAGCAGCGGTTACTAATTAATAAATGTATTTATTTAAATAAAAATCAATAATTTAGTCTTTAATTGTCACACCAATATTATGATTACATAAACATAAATCGCGATTATTTATCGATTTTTTGTGTTCATCACTACACTATTATATGTGGTATCATTATTTTACAAAATGACAGTAGCTAATGTCAAATGTGGAATCGAATTATAATTCCGAGTATAGTTGAAATGTGAAGATAAGCGTGAACCTAAAATAATTACAAACAATATTTAAGGCTTTAAACAAAAGTTGTGACTAATAAGTAAAAAAATATTGGGTCGGCCTTTTCTGTAAAAAAAAATCTTACTAAACATACCTACGTAAACCGTAACTAATATTTTTTTTTAATCCAACAATGCTGAAACTGCATAAAAAAAAATATACTAATAAGTGTTCCTCAAAATTGGGCCCGATATCTACAAGTGCATGATTGGATTGGAACATACATGTTCGTTTGTTCTTAACTAAGTATTGTACACAAAAACAACTTTTAATACAGTACTGGTAGAGAATGCCTTGTTGCATTAAGTCCGCCCATGTACCACTATTGTACATAGAGTTTAAATAAATAAATAAATAAATAAACAAAGTTGATGAATAAAGGTGAGCTTAACTCAAATTAATTAACTTAACTTAACTTAAGTTGAGGTTTCTCCCAGTAAATTTTGATATTCGTAATATATTAGCCGAAAGACGTCTACTGCTGGATATAGGCCTCCCCTAAGTGACGCCACAACAACCGGTCCTGTGCGTCCCGCATCCATTGGCTACCCGCAACTCTCACCAGGTCATCGTTCCTCCTTGTAGGAGGCTTTCCAACGCTGCGTCTTCGGGTACGCGGTCCCAACTCCAGAACTTTTTGGCTCTATCGACCAACTGTTTTACCTTACCCACTGCCACTTCAGTTTGGCGATCCTTCGGGCTATGACGGTAATCAATAGCAACCCACTGCTGGACACAGGCCTATCCAATCACACACCATTCATCTCAACATTAGGTAATCAAGTAAACAAAACATCGTAAATCAATATAATAATTATATACATATAGAAAATTCTTCTGTTACTGACTGAGTTACTGGCCAGTAACGCACAGCTGAAACTACTGGTCGTAGAAAACTGAAATTTAGCATGTAGGTTTCTTGGGGAGTGTAGCATTATAATTTATTTTACATTAAGGGTGCCCTAGTCGAACGGGTGAACTCATTGACGGGCGCGGTTAAATGCATGCTATCTCATCCAACATCATTCAAAGGCCGGAATAAACGCTGTGATGAGCAATACAAAGCTAGTGCGCTAACAAATTTACAGTTCCATATCACTTTAGATGTTTTAAAACGAAAATGAGCTTGTAAAATTTACTGAAAGACATTTGGTAGTCAGGATATTATGAAAAAAGTGCTGAATGTTTCTATTTAAATTACGTTTTTTTTTATTTATTTAGGAAATTGTCAGTCTATTCCTGTATAATATAATATTTTGCAATTTTCGTACTACTTATGTTATTTATTTACTTGTTTAAAGATCTGTCAAGACGCTTAGTTGACACTTCGCGTGACCTAGCCAGTATACTATTGTAGTCTTTGGCGTGACCCTAGGGCTGGCTTTTACTTCGGACAAAGGATAAGCATTGCCATACAACATTGGCAATGCTGCCAGCCTTTTGGGTACATTACCAGTGGCCTGCGATGCGGAGGAATTTTTTGACGCCATGTTTGAGATTATTTTTAGTTTTAGTTGAGTCTTTTATTTAAGTGTGTATATAGTAATAGTTGCAATAAATGATATATCTTAAAAAAAAAATTATTAAACCAAAGGAAGTTTAAAAAAAAATACCTCGCACATCAATATTTTTTTTCTGTTTTGTTTCCATACAGTGCTAGATAATGCCGAAATAAATAGATGTCACTTTTTTGTGAACGTACACCGTCAATCAGTAGAGTATTCGTCATACTACGTTTGTATGAAACAATGACTGACTAGGGCACCCTTAAGAGAGGTTTTCCCGGTTTTTAACGGGACCGGGAAAAACGGGAAGTACGCGTACGAAGTCGCGGGCAAAAGCGAGTATAATATATGTCGTAACCTAGCAACACTGATATATCTACACATGGAATATCCAAATATAAATTATTGCCGGAGGCAGTGAGCTGGAGCCACATCACAACTATTAATATTTTCTCCGATACGTGTTTTTTCCGGTTCTATTTTTAGGAGAAGAAAACTATTCTTTCATATTATGTGTACCTTTTTTATTATAGAATGGAAATCATCAAATGACTTCCTCCACTCTGGGTGGAGCGGAAGGGAGTGTCAGACTCTTACTGGCTAAAACCCATCCGTGTTCCTTCTATTGCCCTTTGCGTTCGCGGTGACTCTTTCGAACAAATTCCGCAACCCTGGCAGTATTATATGTGAAACATACACAATTTAAACCTACGTATTAACTGTCGTTCTATTGGTACACGAATCGGGAATGTGACATATCGGGAAGTACCCTGGATACCATAATGATGTTTTAGAATTACGCTGTTAAGCCAACGACACGTTTTCCTAGTGACCGATACAAACTTAACTCTATAACTCAAGAACTACTGTGCCGACAAACATGCGTATGTACCTATATTTGTCTTGCACATATCTTATCTCATACATTCGAGCATACATACAAACAAAAATACATAATTCAGCTGTGCAATTCTGACAATATTACGTACCTACATATAGTCGGTTAAAAACTTCTTTTAAAAATAAAAAGTTTTGTGTAAAACCAAAATATTGGTAAAATTATTAATATTGATCCCAGGAGAAAGTCTTCCGAATGCTTCAGATTCGGTGTAAAGAGTCCATCCCAGTCAGAAAACAATGCCCTACTGTCGAGATTCAAACAAAATCTGTTGGCCGAATACTTGAAACAGCCTTTGTCATCGTTTTGTTAAGTCATCCTTCGTAATTTATTCGGAAATAAATGGAATTAAATTCCCGATTCTTACAAAATTACTGACGTTTTACCGTGTTTAAATACTACCACTAGTATCATTCCTTTATGCACAATTCTTTTACGTCTGTCACCATACGGAACATCCGACACCATATGGAACTCCTCTATCGTAGTATATTATTATTGATAAACGGAAAAATTTCACGTTTTTACGGTTTATTTTCATTTGTTTATATTTCATAAAATTGGTTCCCCCGGACGATAGAGGTTAACCAACATAAGTGTTTACAAACAATTAGCAAAGAGGTTACGCAGCACATATTTTGTTAAACAAAAAAACACTACAAAGTACAAAATAACTTTAATTTCGGAAGTCGGTGTTTTAGGTTGCTTCTTCGTTATTTGACACCGACTTCCGAAATTAAAGTTATTTTGTCCTTTGTAGTGTTTTTTATGGAAGTTGGTTTTTTTTTGTGAAAAAGTTTTTTATTTTTCACTTTTTAGTGGTACCCCACACCTAACACCACTTAAAAGACACAGGAAAGGAAAAATATGCAATTTCGTATGATTTTTCCACGTATTTTTTTCAGCTATTTGGATTTAAAAACCAAACTGCTGAACCAATTTTGATAAAATTTAAATGGAATCAATCGAGAAGTATATCCTTTCACATAAAACAAGAATTTTTCAAATCGGTTCATAAATGAAGGAGATATGAGGTAACAAACACAAAAAAATACAGTCGAATTGAGAACCACCTCCTTTTTGGGAAGTCGGTTAAAAAGGGTCGTGACGGAAAAATCTCACACTTTTTTTCGCCTAGCCCCCCTATCCGCCAAGTTCGTACCGTGCGATGAGGAACTTCGATCCTATAACAAAGTGTGAAGATATTAATAAGAATATCGTCCCTTACACGTGTTGTCTGTTTCCTTCCTGGCTCATACATATCCGGGATCTATACAAACAAACCTTGGCATACGAGATAATTACACGTTAGCGTTGGTATCAAAAGAGCAATTATTATTGAGGAAACCAAAAAAATGGTATAAATATTTTACTCGGAAAATCTATAAATCCATAGCTACATAGGAAGATAATGGACCTATTATACGTTCTTAACGTTCGGGAACGGAAATCACATGGACGTATACTTGAATTTTTATTTCGAGCTATTTTTTTTAATGTACTCATCACTAACAAATAAAGTATCGACTAGTGACTTTTACATTTTAGTGAGTTATTTGCATTAAAAAGTCTTATATAAGTAAAGGTTGCAAAGGCATTTGAACTTTGTCAGGTATACCATAGAGTTTGTTGTTCAAAATTTGATAATTATCTCGACTTACTTGGAAAATATATAAATCCATAACTAGCTACATAAGAAGATAATGGACCTATTCGTTCTTAACGTTCAGAAACGGAAATCACATGGATGCCCAGGTACCCACCTGGGCATCCATGTGATTTCCGTAAAAAATATCTCGAAACAAGCGCCGCGGTTGCATAACTTCCTTCGTTGGACGGACTCTAGCAGGTCGACAGTTGATTTTGATATAAATGTTCATGGTACAAAAACAAAACCTGTCAGTGCCAGGTTTAAAATGCTGTGGTGAACTGCCTTGCACTTGGCAAGTATTTTAAAAGTTTATGGTAGGATCCCAGTTCGAGCTGCAACTCTGAGAAGTACATTCTCTCAGCGCGTAGCTTCCGGATACTCATACCAGTCAGACCCGACGAAGACAGGACAATATACTACTTCGAATTGAGAGTGTTAAACACTCGTGAAGCTGAACGACTACAATACAACGAGTGCTGAAAACAAGCTCTCATAACTTTGAAGCTTGCTATTAACCAGAACACCGGTGTTTGCTAGTCAATGCTGGTCGGGATGAAATGAGGGAAGTTCGTCCGGTATTGTATACTAATCCGCAAACGAGTACAATGCTATGATAATAAAATGTCAAAATAATTCTTGTGTCTTGTTTAATTTCTATACTTAGGTAATAACGTTTCCTATCCTCCCAATCCTGAATGAATTTATATCTGCAATGGAAATTGTATCGTAGATTTTTTAGCATGTGCAAGGTGTGCAATTTGCATGTAAGATGTTTTAATTCATTTTTTTTTTTTAATGTATCCCTACCAAATCAACTATCCACTAGTGCATTTTACATTTTAGTGAGTAATTTGTATTAAAAAGTCTTTAAAAATTAAGGTTGCAAAAGCATTTGAACTTCGTCAGGTATATACCATAGAGTTTGTTGTTCAAAATTTGATAATTATCTCGACTCCAAATCAATCAATTATATTAAATTCTTCCGTTATTGAGTGATGTAGTGACTGACAGACAACGCACAGCCGAAACTACTGGTCGTAGAAAGATGAAATTTGGCATGTAGGTTCCTTGAGGAGTGTAGGGGAGCACACTTCTCAAGAATTTCCCGAAATTCTAACGGGAATGGGAAAAAGCGGGATATGCGTACGAAGTCGCAGGGAAAAGCTAGTATTCTATATTATTCATGTAGCTTCATCATTATTACTCGTTTAAATGTTCTTTTTATCAGATTGCTTTTCATTAAGCGAGATCGAGGACAAAAGCTGGCTCTCCACGTAAAAAAATCCTAGCTTCAGTTTTAGTTATTAAAAAAAACCTCCTATTGATTTACCATTTTCAAAGGTGGGTTTAAAATAGGTCATGTTTGTTAACATAGAATATAAATAAGCTTTTATTCGAACTAGAGAACGTTTCATAGAAAAACACAACAAAAACCACATACATAAAAATAAAAAAAGGAACACCTTTGTCGCTGCCAGTTACTGGGTTGTCATAGAAACCTATTACCTTTCCAAGCACTAAGCGTCTCTGACGTAGCCATTTCGTAAAATTGGCCATTTCATGAAGTCGTCGGCCACTTATCATAATGGTTGGTCACTTCATCAAACTTCTATTTCAGTTTGCAGATTTTAAGGAAACCTAACATGAATGGGATGACGGGAGCTAAGTTTGCTTGTTCAATCTAACTGCCGTCGTACCATCCAAACCTATCCTCTTCGTGTCGTGGTGCTTTTAAGTTTTCTTAAACCAAACCTAACGATTGAGAAAAGGCTAGTTCTACAGTATAGTTGCGACATCTCTATGACAACCATTCTCACGTCGTTTTTGTCGAATTCTCTCAAAAGATTTAAAAAAAAAACTATTTTCATTTTGCTTCTTCCAGAAATAAAGCTAAGAAATATTGTGATATAACTGAAGCGAGAAAGGTAAAATTCCACTGGTTTTTCTTCAGTGAAATTACCTTCCTGGTAGGATTATGTTCCTTCACGTCTTGCTGTGGGCATGAATAATGGCTACAGTGGAAATCTGTGTTTTATGGAAGCTGTACTTCAAGGGAGAAATGGCATGAAAATTAATAGTTTCATTCACAGGGACCCCATTTTGTTGCAAAATTTAACCGTCAAATCGATACCACAGCGCAAACACCAGTGAGTGGAGACGCACTTGCTGCCGGCCACCTTGCAAACATAACAACAACAACAATTATTCTCATTCGTAGGTTTTATTTTGAGAACGAGTGAGGTTATAACATGGTTACGCAGTAAACCCCAGTGTGTTCCAGATTTTGAAAACATTCCTAATTTGAAAACAAAAAACTTCAGTGGAACTGTCAACTGTCCCGGTTCCATATTAACCGCTCTCAGAATTGGGACATCAAATAACGGGACAACCTCAAAGAGTCCTGCTCTACATCTCTATGAAATTATGCACTGTGTGCGGTTTAGCAATGACGTGAAATGAATATGGGAATTTGAACTACGCTTATTTACTTATCATTAAAAAATAAAATAGATGAATTTCGGTAGGTTAATAAATAGATGGTAGGTACCCTTTTTTTTAAGATGGTAAATCATCAAATTTTACCTTCCGCTCTCGGCGCGGAAGGGAGTGTCAGAGTTTTACTGACTAAAACCCATCCAAATCTTTAAAGTTTAAAGGAACATGGAATCGTAAAGAGCGTTTAAAGTTTAAACGCTCTTTGCGTTTCAGGGCCGCAGTGACTCTTATGAACAAATTCCGCAACCCTGGCAGGCTCTGGCCCTAGCGGACCCGACTTCTATGTTGACATCTCTTTGAGGCGCGCGTGGAACACAACGCGCCGTCGACCCGGGCCTGATTCTGATCGGACGACAAGCCACCCAACGCTCGCCGTCCACAGGCCTGCGCCTACGGTGGCCGGGAATCGTCCTGCGACTCTTATGAACAAATTCCGCAACCCTGGCAGGCTCTGGCCCTAGCGGACCCGACTTCTATGTTGACATCTCTTTGAGGCGCGCGTGGAACACAACGCGCCGTCGACCCGGGCCTGATTCTGATCGGACGACAAGCCACCCAACGCTCGCCGTCCACAGGCCTGCGCCTACGGTGGCCGGGAATCGTCCTGCGACTCCCGACGCCCGCGGCATCTTCTTCTGTTGCGGCAGCTGGGGCGTTTGCCTCTCCCTCACGCAGCCCGTCTCCTCCTTCACTAGCATTATTGTTATGTACATGGTACTCTAGAACCAATTCTAAGCTACTAGGCAAAAATATATAGCAACGCATACGAAGCCGCGGGCAAACGGGCAAAAACTAAAAAAAAATGAACCAACTCTAAGCTTAGACAGCAACGGTTAAGTTTAAGTTAGAAATATCGGAGTTATAAGTTAATTTTCTGGATTTCAATAACGAAGAAAAGTACTTATAAAGTTGCACCTTATGTCATGCAGAGGCAATGGAGGCGGCGCGGCGGGGCGTCATCGTGATAAGGATTTGAACCATAGAGTACTAAAACACATAGGTAAGAGGGATGCCCATATTGCCCACTTATGTGTTTAAGAGCGTTTACGCGGTACGGCTTTTCATACAAACTTTCAAATCCTTATTTTTCGAAATTAATGAACCGATTTTAATAAAACTTGGTATGCATACGCTAGATATCTAGGTCTAAATAGTTATCAGAGAAAAATTTCGAAAAAGAGTTCAGGGGGAAGGACGTAGTGATTTTTCACTTTCTATAGAAAACTTAAAATCGCTCTCTCTCTCTCCCTCTAAAATCTTTTTCAAAAATGTTTTCTGATAACTATTTAGACCTGGATATCTAGCGTTTACATACCAAGTTTCGTTAAAATCGGTTCATTCATTTTGAAGAATAAGGACTTGAAAGTTTGTATGAAATGACATACGGCGTACACGCTCTTAAGAGGACGATTCAAACTTCCTATTTAAATTAAGCGTGTTAGTGAGTGACCTTAATAATTACAAATTTGGTGAGCGTTTTAAAATCTATGACAAACATACGACGTGCGGGTAACTCACCCGCACGTCGTCGTTTATTGAAGCTATTTTAGTGATTTTGCGCCATTACATCATGCCAAACGACGTTTTGTGCTACTTCTCTATTTTTCTACCGATTTCGTTTATTTTTTCACAAACCGTCCATTTAGAAACGTCTTTCAAATAAGTCTTCATTATCATATAATATATTTTTGTTAATAGTCAAATAGCCACAGTTTCATGCAATTGGTGGCATTTCGTCGATGTTCGATCACAGACAATGCCACTGACAACTGCAACTGACACTGACTGCTTGAAAAGTGTTTTTTCGGAACTTTTTAGTCGTTTTAAGCCGTCCGGTTTTTTTTAAAATTCAATATTTTTTATTTTTGCTATTGTTTCGTAACTGTATATCAGATGCAGAACGGCACCCTTAAATATAACCACGCAATTCTGAAACACCTTGTATAGTAGTAGCTGCCAGCGTGACGTTCCGTGCTCTATGATTTGAACCCTATAACCCGCATTGCCAAAATGGGTCGTCTCTCCATATTTATCTTTTAGGCTGTGTCCTTGAGAGTGGTCTCAAGGAGACAGCCTAAAAAATAAATATTTGTGTCCTATTATGGGCTCAAACAAAGTAAATCCTCCTTTATAACAAAGGTTCCATAAATAGAATTTCGATACGTAGCAACTCATATAATAATGTAAATTTTTATAGGTATCAACAATAATATTAATAAAAACTAACAAAATTATATGATGTTAATATGTTGAAGAATATTTTGCACATACATAATTGTTTTTGTAGAAGATATTCAATTAAATATGTACTTAATTTACTACTAGACAAGCTTTCATTTCACACGTTTTCGAACTCGAGTTGGAGTGTACACGTTCTGGAGTATAAGCCATGGTCTACACGTGCGCTAGCTGCTATATATAAAGGCGTGAAGAGGATTACCTCTTCTAGTTAATGAAACTAGACGAGTAATTAAGTTAGTAATAATTCCCCATACAAACTTTAGCACCGCCAAATAGTATTTTCGGGGTCATTGTGAAAAACTAATAATACCTAACAAGCTTTATAATTTACTTCGGCCAGTATTTGCACCAAGTTTCAAGTATAAAAAGGCCCAGGGTAAAATATCATACAAACTTCCACCCCCTTAGAGCCCGCTTTGGCCAGTGTCTGCCAGGGTTGCGAGATTGTTCGAAATGGTTACCGCGGACCTAAAACGCAAAGGGCATTTGGAGGAATACGGGTTGGTTGGTGTCTCAGTCAGTAAGAGTCAGTCACTCCCTTCCGCTCTGCTCAAAGCAGAAGGAGTCATTTAAAGATTTCGTATCTATACGACCAGCGGTTTAGCCTGGGCGTTGATTTATCAGTCAGGACAAAGCCTTTTTATATGTAGAGATAATTAATAATATAGGGTGAAGTTGTCAAGCGGGCATGGACTGCCAAATCCTAAACAATGAGCAACAGCGAAAAATGCTCTGAGTATCGAGACCGAATTTGACAAAAAATATACCTGTATTTGCATTTGATTTTTAGAATTGGAGATTAAAACTCCCTAACTACATAAGTTAAACTTAAAATATGACAGATGGTCTACGTCAGATACTGTGAATCAATCAATCAACTCAGACATCTTATCCCAGGCCAATACTGGACGTCGCGCTCTTCGCTTACCGTTTAACGGGCTCAAATCAGGAACCCGCTTGCACCAACGGACATTGGAATATTAGAAATTCGACAAACATGCAAACTACTTATTTAACTTGCTAAACGTGGAATTTCCTATGTCTGAATTTCCAGTTCTTTTCCAGAGTCATTTTTCGTTTTATTAAGGAACGTTTGTATTTGCATCGCAGTCCAGACTGTCAAAAACACCTGTAATTTCCTTATACTTTAACACTGATGATCATCATCTGCCTAGCCTTTTCCCAACTATATTTGGGCAACTCAACAACCCACACATTAACTGGGTAACACGGTACTTCTTGGCAAGACTGGTGTCAGATATACTGACTTCTGACAATCCGTAACGACTGCCAAAGACCTCCAAATGACAGCCGTGACCAACGGCTTAACGTGCTTTCCGAGGCACAGAGGAGTATCGGCTTGAATTTTTATTGCGACTTAAATTTTTAAGTACTACAATTGGCCTTTATTTTGATATCAGAATATTGGCCTACGATTTAATTAATGATCGCAGCCCACAAGCCAGAAGCAATTTGAAGCCAAAATAAGTACCGTCGCCTTTATTATGGTCCTTCCATCACCCGATAACCGCAGGGGGTCAATAACCTTACGTACAACCACGAAAAATGAGCCCAGTCATAAAACTGATCTACGACATATTAAAAGTAAAATATTTCTGACGTTTACATTTTCCCTTATGAGAAAAACATAGAAATAACATATTGATCTCTTGTGTGTGGTAGCTTTTTTTATTTTTTACTGTTAAGTTATACTGGTAGAACTATGCAGTTCAAAGAATTTTGTTGCTATGTTACTAGGGTAACCAGTTTGTAGTTAAAGAAAAGGAGTAGTAAAAGAGTCCGTGGAGTTTCTTGCACGTTTCCCTCCATTTTGCACCAAGCATGACGCATACCAAAAATAAACAAAATTACAAAAGTTATGCAAGTTGGGAAGATATGCGTCACATTGCCACGGCCATCGCTCAGCATTATGCTGGAACTCATGTGCGTGACAGAGCCACAGCGCTGGTTTTCAGCGACGAAATCTATGCTTTGGGACATGCAAATAGCTTCATCTCTTTTGACTGACCGACCTTGGCAATTCAAAAGTGCTTGTAAATTGTTTAATTGATATAAATGCTTTGAGTTTGAGTAGAACCTTCCTATGACGCACTTCAGAGTTGTTCTGTTACTAATCCAACCAGTTTATAAAACTTTCCTAGGACGGAGTGTCCACGAGTAATTTTGATTAGGTAATGTCGAATGATCTCGAATTTCATTTGTTATGACTGGATATACAATTCGTGGAAGTACGCTTAAATAATTCCAATAATATTATGTTGTTTGTTACAATGTGTTTTCTTCGAAAGTGTAGGTAGGAGTAATTATATCCACAATAACATCCAACATATTTATTATAAATAAAGTGAAAGTCAAGTCAAAGTCAACTTATATTATTTTAAGCTTAAGCTTAGGAAATTTTCCTATGCGATAAGGACGCCAATCTTACACTTGTTTTTTAACCGACTTCAAAAAAAGGAAGAGTTTCTCAATTCGGTTGTATTTTTTTATGTTTGTTACCTCATATCTCCGTCATTTATGAACCAATTTAAAAAAATCTTATTTCATGTGAAAGGATATACTTCCCGGTTGGTCCCATAGAAGTTTCAAGCATATTATAAGTTAGAGGATTACATTGAAGATAAAAATGCTTGGCTAAATGCTCGTCTTGCTCCGCAGCCATTACAGCGCACAAACTAATCTGTTAGCATTTGAAAACATTGATGGACCTGCTGAAGATTGTAACATTTTTTTTTCATTGTATCGATTCAATCTATTTCATTGTATAGTTTCATGCATTAACGGCACATGTGTGAGTACTATGTACCTCCAAGTTAAACTATCATTTTTGGGTAGGTATTACTTTGAATTGAATTTGCCCTAGCTATTAGGGAGTGTCATGCTCACTCAAAAGTCTCTCTCATGGTGACATTTGTTGTGTCATTGCCATCGTTTGTCTCCGTCGGCTGGGACTGGTCATCTCTCAACTGCCATGGTTTGTTTTAATTGTAAGTACTTTGAATTGTTCCTTTTTTTTTGCTCGAGATGCTTTTGTCGTGCACGTCATTCTACATTGTTCTCATATAAGTATAATTTCGACAAAAACAATGTAACCACAACGTTGTTACATTTTTTTTTATTTAAAAGAGTGTCCATGGAGTTTCTTGCACGTTCTTCTCCATACAGATCTGCGCTTTGGAACGTGCAAATAGCTTCACTTCTTTGACTGACAGACCTAGACAATTCAAAAGTGGCTGTAAATAGTTTAATTAATAGTAAAAATAACAAATGCTTTTAGTTTTTTTTGAATTTGAGTTCATTCATTTCGAAAAATAAGGACTTGAAAGTTTGTATGAAATGCCGTACCGCGTAACTCTTGAATAACTTTACTTTTATTTATTTTTAGAGCAAACAAGAATTTATTATCAACAAATTCATATGAAAAGTCAAGTTCTCTGTAACAATAAATTATTGCTTCGAGGAAATTTCAAATAGATTCAAATGAATAAAGTTTGACTTATTACAGCTAGAAAACTACCAGCATAACTTATCTCAGTTAAATTATAAGTTGCAGACGAATAACAGCTGGCACATTAGGAAAATTTTTCTTTGCCACGTTTATTTCTAAGCAATTTTAAAGTTATAATATTCTGAAAATTTACTTTTACATTCGTAAATGGTTAAGTTTCACTGCAAAATCAAAATTCAGCTAGAGATGTGCACACTTTCAGTCGACAGCGATGCGGAAAAATTTTTGAACGCCATATTTTAGGCGAGAGTAGTTATAAATTAAATGTCATTTCTTTTCCTATGATGATATTTTTTAAACAAATCTCAAGTCAATACATAAATTGTACTCCTGAGGTGAGCTCTGGAGCTCCGTGACCTGATCCCATTTTCCATTTTGCTACTGGACTCTAGTCATACTGCATGAAACCATGCATGGACCAAATTGAAATCTTAACTAGTCTCACTGAGCACTTCTCCTAGATATTAATTTAGCACACATCCAGAGTGTGGAATTCTGTGTCAGAGTCTGTGTCACCCTACAAATTTTAACCCGTCGACATAGTGAACTGAACAGACATCTTCAGAGCACGCTTTTTTCCATATAAACCACTTCCATCGCTTTCATTATATGACATCGAAGTCAAGAGTGGGCTAATTTAAAAAAAAAACGAGGACAAGAGACATTCGAACACTATTCAAACAAAGCTTGAAAATTGAAGAAAGTAAACCGGAAAATCTTTCAGAAAATCGATTTATTTTACTTTACAAAACAAAAAAGATTCTGAAACAAAACTCCAAACGTAATAACGTCTAAGAAAACAATAGCACGCAAGAAAAAGAATTAGCCCTATCATTCTGAACCCAGTTTAAATAAAAAAGCGTTTAACAAAGAAACAACACGGCAATTATTTAGATCTGTAACGGAAACACGTCTCCATGTTTACAGAGTTAGTTACCTGAATAAACGAGTTTAGGGACCTATTCCTTTTGTTTTAAAATAGGGCAGGCTGTGTCGACGACACGGCCCAGTGCGTGATGTAGTCAAGGATTTAAAAAAACAAAAGTACAAACGATACAATGTACCGTCAGGGTATCGTGTTGTTTAACAGATTGAGATGCCAAAGATAATTTTCATAAATTAAATATTATACTGAAACGTGGTCGCTCACAATGGGTCTCGTCAGAAGGCTTAAAGTCACCCAAAGGAGAGGGCAATGCTCAGAGTTTACTTGCGTGATCGAATCAGGAATGATGAAATCCGCAAGAGAACCTAGGTAACCGACATAGCCCGAAGGATCGCCGATTTGAAGTGGTAGTGGGCAGGGCACATTGCTCGCAGAACAGATGGTCGATGGGGTCGAAAAGTTCTGGAGTATTGACTGCATACTGGAAGACGCAGCGTTGGATGGCCTCCCACAAGATGGACTGATGACCTGGTGAGGGTCGCTGGTAGCCGATAGATGCGAGACGCACAGGACCGGTTGTTGTAGCGACACTTGGGGGAAGCCTATGTCCAGCAGTGGACGTCTTTCGGCTGAGATGTTCCAAATATGTTGTTATATTAAGTTCTTACCACTATTTTGCTAAACTACTCGTTTCCATTTCTTCTTAGTTGTAATTATTCATCTTCCTACTTACTTCAGATTGTAACCAACACTGTGTGTAATAATAAAAACCATCAAAATAATTGTACACGAAAATTCATACATACAAACTTCATTTCCATACAAAAGCTCCCCAACGTTATCGTATAAGCTGCACACAACTTGTCTTTGTCATATAGAGTTCCTTAGTCCAACACAGAACAATTTCCTTCATTAATTGAGTCGCCGGACACTGCGGAACCCAAGCCTTAATTATTTCTTAGTTAAGCTAGCCTCTTGTTAACTAATAATTAATTGTTTTATTCACGTAATCCTTCTAAGGATGAGAGAAGTTTTGAAGGCATAATCCTTCTTTAGTTTTGGAGTTTTTGATTGAATTATTGCTTTTGTGCAGTGTTTTGTTTCGGTCACAACAAATGCGTGACAACACTTTCATCATAATCCGAGGGATATTGAAGTAAATTCCTAAACCATTGTTTCGTTCGTTTAAAAAATCGTGTCTATTTTTTAATTTGGGCAGTCGGTGTTTTTGGTAGATTTTTCGTAATTTAACACCGACTTTACGACATTGAAGTTATTTTGTACTTTGTAGTGTTTTTTTACTTGAAGTTGGTTGTATTGTTTGTTTAAAAAAGTTTTTTTATTTTTCACTTATTAGTGGTACTCCACACCTAACAATACCACTGGAAGTCACAGGAAAGCAAAATACGCAATTTCGTTTACTTGGATGATATATATATTTTCCCGCTATTTGGATTTAAAAACCAAACTACTGAACCGATTTTGATGAAATTTTAATGGGATCAATCAGAAAGTATATCCTTTCACATTAGAGAAGAATTTTTCAAATCTGTTCTTGAATGACGGAGTTATGAGGTAACAAACAAAAAAAAATTATATCTGAGATATTACTTCCACCGTATGAAACGCTAATACACTCATTGATTCGCGATTCGCTAAGACAATCTAGAATCTTATTACATAATGCCAAGAAAAGCTTTGTTGTCATAAAAAGGGTATTTTATCATCTCGAGTTATAATTCAACCAGGCCTGGGTAAACTTTGATGACTGAGTAAACTAAGAAAATACTCCTAACAATGTGTATTTAGGATGTTTATCAAACGCGAGTGGTTTTGACGTGCGTTTCGAACGCTGATTCTTTCCAAGAATTGGTAATCAGTTGATGTTGCTATGTAATCTTTATTATTTATACCGTTTTGAGAGTTTTTTTCTGGTTATTAAAAATAATTTGCAGCCGATGCCTAAATGATGGTATAAAATTTCTAATTAGTAGTATAAAATAGTATTACTAAAAAGGATTTTATTACCATCTAAAGTTATAATGAATGCGTTCATGGTCGTGCAACGAAGTACAACACGTGTTAAGTAGAGTCAGAGTCATATTTTTTTTTTGTGACACAATCATAATTTTACCTAAGTACTCTTTTAGTCACATATTTATAAGTACAGAAATGCAATATCGTCGCTTATTAACAATACCGCGACCGCTTAAGTAGACTTTTGACGTTTCTACTTTTTAAAGTCATTGAATAGAACTCTCAGATATTGAACTATCAGTACTACGCTTGGCGATCGACAAAACCCAGTCTAAAATTCAAATAGTTGACACAGCGCCGCAGTACATTTGTCACAATCTAATCAGTCTTTCCGCTCCACTGTAAAATTAGTCAAAATGACTTGACCGGTATTGTTAGGTAAGCGACGATAACAATATACTCGCTTTAACATGTGAATTAAATACGATAATATGTGGATTTAATACACGTTATAATTTAGCAGCTCGTGGCTAAATTATAACAGCCGCACAGGCCGATCTCCAAGGTTAAGCAACGCTTGTCGAGGTTGGTCTGCGGATGGGTGACCATCTTAACATACTGAGACTCCTCCGTGCCTCGGAAAGCACGTTAAGCCGTTGGTCTCGGCTGTCATTTGGAGATCTTTGGTAGTCATTACGGATTGTCAGAAGCCAGAAAATCTGACACCAGTCTTGCCAAGAAGTACCGTGTTACCCAGTTAATGGGTTGTGGAGGTCTGGTAGGCAGCCGCTCTACGTAAAATACTGGTATTCAGCTGAATCCGGTTTGACTGGAAGCCGACCCCAATATAGTTGGGAAAAAGCTAGGCAGATAGATGATGATGATGTGGATTTATTAAACGATTTTATTTCATTTTATAGGTAGACGTCTGCCTAAGCCTTCAGCGAATGAAAGTGATGTTATGGATACCACAGACCATGAAAAAGAAAATGTCATGTAGCTCATTAGTCACCCGCTATACTTAGATCATTTTGCCCCGCGATCGCTCTTTAAATTACCTAACAAAGTATGTATAAATACCCCTAATTATAATCAGAGATTCGTCTCAAAAACCAGCATACATACCCAAGTCCTCCTAGTAATAAGAATTGTGGGGTCCTTGTTTGATTTCTCTATTTCATTGTCACATACAGAGTGATAGGTAATTGAGTGCGTTCCTACAAATAGGTTGTTCTAGAGCTAATATGCAGTAATTCTGACCCTGGTAACCTGTGGGCGAAATTGGTTTCATCATCATCATCTTATCAGCCGAAAGACGTCCACTGCTGGACTGCTGGAAATTGGTTTGGCTTTGAATAATCTAATTCCTATTTATGCAAGAGAAGTTTCAAGAAATTCTCTTTGAACTTTGCCACATTTTATTTCCAAAATAGTGGGTATTTTTTTGATAAATTATTCGATGTAGGTATTTATTCGGTCATAAGCTTTCAGAAAAGTATAAGTGTACTATCCAGAGTAGCGGAGATTTCTCACTATTAGCAATTTTTGCTGTGAGGTAGAAACTTCCAAAATAATTTTAATAGTTTGACTACTCATAAAAAACCCAATTTGGTCCCCAAGTTACCAGGATCAAAATCATTTCAAATGAGCTCTACTATAGCATCGCATTTGATGGAACACACTCAATTACCAATCATCCTCGTTTGTTGATTGTTGTGTGTGAGTTAATAGGAAACAATAAATTTGATAATGTTATGTATTGTTTTGTAACAGGTCCAAGTTTTTGGATCACCATCCAAATAATCCAAGTTGTCAAATAGTCACAGATATAAACAGGGTGTTCCCGAAATGCGTGGTCATATTAAGGGTGGTGTTTTATAGCTGCAGTACGGTAAAGACACAATATCAAAATAAAAAAATCGCCTGATGAAAAAACTGACCAAAATGAGAGGCTGATGGGTTTGGCTGGTTTAGTGGACTGATTACCATATATATGCTATGGAAGAACTATTGGTACCTGCCTGACCACTAACAATGTACCTATACGGCTTTTAAATGGCATAGGGTGACTTGCCCACTCAATAAGTGGGCTCCCGAAAACGGTCGCACAAAGTGACGTAGCGCCAAGGGGGCAACAACATATCCTGAGGTTATTATAGTGTTTTATTATTAGAAAAGTTATAAGAACAACAAAGGTTACATAGGTACTCTTGACAGCCTCTTTGAAATAATCCTACACAGCCTAGTGAAATCAAAATATAACAACACCAAAAGTTACGTTCCAAAAATAAAATCCTATAATAATCTTATCAAACACTAGAAATGAAAAGGTTGTATAAAAACTGCCCCTGTTTATTTTTTTGAACGCTTCAAATCTAAGATCGCGTGGGGTTACGAAAAGGTCTATTTTTACCCAAAATATAGGCAAATTCAGTACAGCCTACATAATACCTCCCTCACCACTTACAGAACATAAAAAATCGCTTTCCGAACAAAACACTTTAACTTTGGGAAAGCTACAGATTATCGTATTTCGGTAGCATTCTTTTAAAATATTCCTCGTAATGACGAATCCTCCATTATTCGTGAAGTTTTTACGAAACAAAGAGGGTAGGAATTAAAAGAATCGTGCCGTGCACTCACTAATGACTGCAAAGCATTTGTGATAAAATCTAAGCGACACATCATTGTCATGGCGCAAACAGAATTGTTTGGCATTCATTTTAAGGGCATCACACAGAGGAATCTAAGCCCTAAAATCTTGAGGTCTAGGTTGGTTTTCAGTCGATGGTATAACACAATTTGTTAAATCTTTTTTCTCCTTTCGGGGATGAAATCTAGTATTCTCGGGACGCGTGCGATGCGTTGTTTCATGTCGTTTGTTGGGTAGATATCGCAACAAAAAATATTACATGTATGAACTGGGCTGAATACAAATTGTATCGGATATTCATAACGACCAATTATGTGGGTAGATCTGTCTTATATTGCCGTTTACTGTTTCCTTTTTCTGTACTGTTATGAAATGTACAGGATGTACTACTAATGATCCTCATTATGTTGGTTGGTAGATGTAATACTTAAACTTCAGTTTTTTTTTCATTTATCTTCTTGTTGGTTCTCTGGATTCGATTCCCAGGTCGAGAAAAGTGTTACTGGGTTTTTTTCATATCGAATTTCTCAGTACCAACCTGAATACCGTGTTTGTGTACGGTTGTCGGCAATAGCCAAGCTCCATATTACATGGGACATTTTTTTTTCACTGTTGATAGGAACGCGTTTGTCCACTATCTCAACTGAAGGTAAGCGGTGGGATTATGTGGTGGTGGTAGTGGTGTGGTGTGTTAGTGGTGGTGGGTGGTGGTGATGGGTGGTGGTGTGGCGATGGTGTGGTTATAACTGGCAAAAATGCGGGTTGAATGAGAAACAACGTGATACTATTAATCAATATTAAAACTCTTGCGATACTGAGTGATTGAGTGACTGGCAGACAACGTACAGCCGAAACTACTGGTCGTAGAAATCTGAAATTTGGCCTTGGGTTCCATGGAGAGTGTACTAAGAAAGGATTTCCCAAAATTCCTACGAAACGTCGCACGGGTCGATCTTCAAGGTTAAGCAACAAGCTGCCGGGGTCGGTCTGTGGATGGGTGACCATCTTAACATATCGAGTCTCCTTCGTGCCTCGGAAAGCACGCAAAGCCGTTGGTCCCGGCTGTTATTTGTAGATCTTCGGCAGTCATTACGGATTTTCAGAAGCCAGAAAATCTGACTCCAGTCTTGCCAAGAAGTACCGTGTTACTCAGTTAATGGGTTATGGAGGTCTGATAGGCAGCCACTCCACGTAAAATACTGGTATACAGCTGAATCCGGTTTGGCTGGAAGCCGAACCCAATAAAATTGGGAATAGGCTAGGCAGATGATGAAGTCGCGGGCATAAGCTGGTTATAATCTTAAAAATTACATAAAAGTAATGTTTTTACTGCAAAAACAGGTCAACTGAATAGAATAGTTTGTAATCTACGCGAAAATGTAAACTTATAATATAATAATAAGTTAGTAATAGATATAATATAAATTCATATCTACATTCAGGTTTCTAAATCGAGCAGAATCATTACCATATTCAACGAGTTTCCCTTATCAATTTACATATTCAAATACATATATTATTTTTCGATATCTAAAAGCTCTAATTTATAAGGGGTTCAATAAAATAAACATTGATATTATCGAAACAGAATTAAGTATTTTGGAAAAAACAAAATTATGTACGGTACCATTGTAAGTATCATTAGAATAAACATCTGTATCTAGCAACATTGCTGACATGAACCTTTTTGGCTCAGCCACGACAGCCACAGCAGTGTCAGGCACATACTTTGTTTTTTTTTGGTCTCGACGTATTTTGTCGTATAGTAACTTTACAGCCGAAAGACGTTTACTGCTGGACAAAGACCTCCCCCAAGTGTCGCCACAACAACCGGTCCTAGGTGTCTCGCATCCATCGGCTACCAGCGACCCGCACCAGGTCATCGGTCCACCTTGTGGGAGGCCTTCCAACACTTCGTCTTTTGGTATAGAATCGTTAACGTTAGTAAAATTTTAATATAAAAAACTGTAACCTCAAAGTATTTTGGTTCAATTTTATGCGACATACACAATTTATATCATAGAAACATATGAATCCAATTAAAATAGACATTATGTGCGAAACGAGTAAATTCTTTTATTTTATATTATTATAAAATAAAAGATTTATTCCAGAAATCTCCACCGACAAATCCCCATCAGTGGGAATTGTAATTTTTTTGTCCAGAAATCTCCACTAGTTAAATAAACTAAAAAAAGGGGTGCCCCAAGTCCCGAACTCGCTTCGCTCGCTAATTTAACTAGTGGAGATTTCCGGAAAAAAGCGGAAGAAGTCATTTGATGATTTCCCATCCATTACAAAAATAAAAATATAAAGGTACGGCTTGATGGATAAAACATATAACTTTGAATGTAATGTAAGTAGTGTAAGCTCCTAAACAGGCTGATTTTCTGACGATGTTTTCCTTCTCAATTTTGTAAGAGTATTAGTTTGACCCAAATTTGGCATTATTTTCGATTAAAAGCAAGTCAAGTTTCAAGTTTTAGGACCCATACAATTCTAGGAAGAATAATTATCATTTTGAAGATTGTCTGATTCGCGACACAATTTGTATCAAGTTATTGAGAGTTTTTACGCCAAGACGAGAACAAATACTTGATTATTTTGATTGCTGAAATTAAGGGCTGTCGGATTTAGAGCAATTAACTCAGGAAAATAAGTTTTAGTAAACAATTATTCAGTGAGAGCTGAAATTGGGATCAATGTAACAATAATTTATTTTTACTTACTATATACAAACTGTAGATACAGAATAAACGCAATACCTCTATGGGGTCATTGTACTCATAATTATGAACAACTTTCACTATCGGACCAAAACTGAAATCACGAAAAAAAAAGGACTGCTCCATACATTTTTCTGTACTCATAACTCGACAAAATGTACTGAACAGCTGTTTTTTATTTAGGATTCGGGGTTGGTCCTACAGTATAAGTTGTTCATAATTATGAGTACAATGACCCCTTAAAGGTATTGCGTTTATTCTGTTATACGTTGTATAGATACAGTAGATTGTTACTTTCAGGATAATATTGATAAAATAGATTGGATTTATCATAAACTGTGGTTAGATTAATTACAAAATATTCCACAGCAATATTCTTGGACATCAAACAAATTATTCTATAAACCTACCTACATCTTTACCTTGACTCAACTAACTTTCGACTAAGGGACTCACCAGAAAATGAGCGGCAGCATTCTCTGTAGCACGTACATTGCAGCTACACTGCGATCGCCAACCCGCCTGCCAAGCTTGGCGATTATGACAAACCCCTTTCAATTGGGGGAGGCCTAAGCTATGTTCAACTGTGGACGTCTTTCGGCTGATGATCTTTACCTTGAGGTTGTTTCATAGAAAGAAGAAGAAGATCAATGTTATTTTTTTTGCTACAATTTTACCCATTAAATAGTTTAATGATCTTCTATTACACCGTATCTTGTTAATACTACTCAATCTGATAAAGGAAATCAAAATTAATTTCAAAGAAATAAAATTTAGTAATTTTATACTACCAACTGAGTATGCTGAATACGAGAAGCACGGCACCGTCCGACGTGTCCCCCAAACCTCGGCCTATGCCCACTGTGTGCAGTGGACATCTTCCTACTGAAATCACTTTGATAATTATGATCGATGGTAATGCTATAGTTTGTCCAGGATCACTGCACCGCGGCTTAGGTACGTGCGTGGCGCGACGGGGGTTGCTGCAGGCCGATCGCTCTATCAGTCCACTAGACTTTTGCATAGTATGTAGTTCGCGACCGGAGGCGCTCATTTTAGTTCGCAGGAAGGCACGTATAAGCCGGTGGTCCCGGCCGCCAAATGGTCCCGGTCGTCAAACCATGTCAGAGGCCCTTGAGCTGGTTTAGAAACTCTGACACTAAGGTGTGTGGGTCGTTAGACCTTACTACACGAAGAAGAAGAAGAAGGCGAACTGGTTCGCTTTTTAGTTTACCAGCTTCTGGCTTGATCTCTCGAGACAGGAACTGACTGAACTAGTGAGTTGAAAGACAGGCAGTTGCTTAAAAAATATACTAAATAACGTGTTGATTCTAACCTTGTAAATACTTGTACATAAATATTACATTGCATTGAACGATGACAAGGGCATCAGTGCGTAAGTGACCGGCGACGTTTCTAGGTCGGGCAGCTCCGCGCTCCCGCTCACTCTCTCTGTACTATTAAGTCGGTCATAAAGAAGGAACGAACTAAAAGAGCGGTGGACCTGGGACCTAGTTGGCGTAGTTCACCCGTGGGAGCGCTCTTTCGAACTGGTTCATTTGCAAACTACACAAGACTAGTCCATCAACGCTCACGGTGCCGATGGTAGGTATTGTTTTTTTTTTCCGGACTGTCTATGTACACATGAGATAAATATCCAGAGATGGGTCGTGCGTTATCTCATGATATCAAGACCGTCATACAGACCGTACCATCCAGATTTGAATCCCATGTCGGAGTTACTGTAGTTAATGTAATGTATTTATTCATCATCTGAAATGAATAAAAACTGAACTTGAACCCATGCTCTTTCCTATCATCACCCCGCCTCACCGCACCTTTCTAAGGCGACTATAGTCACCGACTACAAACGCCTTTTTCTGGAAGTGAAGTTCAGTGACCCTGAGCAAACTAGATCAACGTATTTGAATTAAAACATTTCAAAAATAGGACGAAGAAACTTATTATGACACAGCTTATAAAAGATGCCAATGGTAACAATCACAAAAACTTTTTCTATGATATCTTGTACCTACGGCAAACCGTAGCGTATAAGATGAAAAATATTGTCTGTGGCTTTGGAAGAGCAAGCCCTTTCCTCAATTAAAAAAACGAATCTATATTATATAATATGTTATCCAAAAATAGACCGTATTGTCATGTAGATGATCCTCTTTTTATAAGGTACTATACCGTCCCACGACTTTCCCACATTGAGAGAAAGTAAATACTGTAGATAAAATAATTAACTAATGGAGACTTCATTTATAAAGACATTTTTTTTAGAAACAATACAAATCGCAATCAAACGTGGCGTTCATTTCGTTCCAAACCGACAGTAGATACTAACTGTAGATTTAAAGATGGCCTCCTGTAAGCATGATCTTTCCCAAAAAGTTTATTGTATCTCCTCTCCCAAGAGACGTTATTTAATCCACATATTACACTACGAAGCGTTAAACATCAGCTAAACACCCATAAACTCCTTTTGTATGATCGTCAAGGCTTGCTGCATCCACTTTAGCGTAAGCGATTAAATTGTTCAAGAGAACACACTTGAACTGAACTGAACTGAACTATTGAAGTATCTGTTCCTTCACGCCAACGACTTAATAGTTGGACCAACTCCGCAGGGAGTTGACGTAAAGTGTATGAGGAGTGGTAAAACTGTTAGTTTGGAGTAGCTTTGACTGATGTTTGGTTATATGGAATAGAATAGAATATTCTTTATTATTTACATCATAAATAAGTTACAGAACATATAGATGAAGAAGACATTACATAGGGTGAGATAATGTGCGGCCTTATCGCTGAAAGCGATCTTTTGAAGACAACCTGGATGGATTTTAAAGAGAAAAGGAAGGATATAAGTTGGTTTGAAAATAGTTAAACTAAAATGCGACCTAGAAGCAAATAGTTGTATAAGCCGATACCAGGGAGGAAAGCTAGAAAGTGTCAGTTACATTTACATTCAAAAGGTAAAGGTAAAGGCTGGAACGCAAATTATGAAAAAAGTAATCGTGCTAACTGATATAATTGGTTAAATTGAGTGTCAAAAGCCAATCACAATCACTTGATTTGCACGTAATTTGTGACGGGGATTATAGCCCCTTAATGATGATAGATTTTGTGAAAGTTAATATACATCATCATCATCATCCACAGCCCGACTTCGCCTACTGCTGAGCATAGGCTTATTTTTTCTTATGCCAATCCCCACGTTCCTGTGCTAGCCTCATCCAGGTTCTACCCGCGATAGCAACAATGCCGTCCGGCCACCAACACTTCTTCTTCCAGTCTTCGGTCGCCACTCAGTCACTGCCTTACTCCACCTTTCATCACCGCGCCTTGCCAGGTGCCCTGCCTAGCTCCATTTAAAAAAATAAATACAACAAGTACAAATTAAATTCAACACAAGAAAATAAAGCTAACAAACGCACGTCTAGTTCCATTTCACCTATCTGCCTTTAGTTCTCACATACAAAATGTAGATCACCACTATTCTTTCACCACCAATTCACACTCACAGGTACGTTTGGGTGTAAACGTACCTGTTTATGAGCAATCAATCATGGACCAACGTACGAAGCGAGTGCGAGATACGAGATATCGAATGCACACAATATGAAGATTTATGTCTCTGAAACGCTCCCTGGAAGTGCCAGAACGCATACAATACAATGTTTCAAATTCAAATTCAAATTCATTTATTGCATGTTACAGGTGTATGGTCAGTTCTTATAATTATTTGTTATAATATCTCTGTAATGATGTTTCTAGTGTTACGCAAGAATTGGGGTTTGAATTACGTTTAAAATGTTTCTTGGAGGAAAAGTTACTGAGGAAATACTTGTATCAATACGAACGGTTGGAGAATGAAGTCTTCAATAAAATTATGTTATCTGATGTACATTAAAAAAAAAAATCATCTGTTTGAATGTTTATAACTCAATCAGTCCTCAAAAGTTGAACAAATTGGAATGAGGAACACGGGAAGACCTGAATTAGGGCGAAGGATACATTTTTTCATGTAAGGCCAGTCGCAAACATGCGATCTTCAAATCGAACGAACTGTTTAGTCGACTTGTGTGCGCATAGTCTTACTAAATCCACGTATTTTTTCTATACAACACTGAGTCGCGGATCGTGGTCGAGCGAATGTGCGCTTCAATACATTGAGCTGTCGGTTGAAAGTTGTGCGACTGATTAGTCAAAAAGCAATCGATGTTACTATTTTATTTTTTGTCAAGCGACTATTTAGTTGATCGTATCGATCTCCATTGATTCTTATATACTTTAGTTAAAGTTTAGAATCGAGTCCTCTTAGTAGGAGGCGGGGATGGAGTGGGGGGTGGTGGATTGTGTAGATTAGGTTAGGTTTGACGGATAGAACTTTGAAAACGTAAGAATTTAGTGTAATTATAGTTACGTTTCACGAGTGATTTACAAATATTTTTGGAAATATTTCGACGTGGCTCTGGCAGCTGAAATTGCTTGGAAGCGCTTTAGAAACCCCACCAACCGTGTCTCCACGTTGCCGTCGTGGTGGGGCTTGCGTGTCTCAGTGATCTTGGGGGCTTTGCCGGTAGAGCCACTCATGCCGGAAGGTCCCAAGTGAGAGACCAGACCAAGAGAGACACAAGAGGGGCACACCGTTCGGAGACTTGAGCAGTGTTCGGGTCCTCGGACGGTGTGCGTCTCATTGGCTTGCTCGCTGCTCTCTGGTACGCGTCTGACCATCAGACGTGACTGTGAGGGCAGCGAGCAAGCAGTGAGAGAGGGAGAGAGAAGAGAAGGGGAGACAGGGACCGCACCCTCTAAAAGGAAATCATGAATAGGGACACTGAAAGAGACATTATACCCCAGGGCGGTCCGGACTGCACAGCAGCCCGGGAATCCGCCACGCCTCGTGCGTCAAGCCCCTCGTATTCTGGGGGGGGCAACAGTGCTCTCTGTTCTCCGCTTGCCACTTGCGTCCGTCGGGCGGAGCGCGTTAAGAGGCGCGTTATATTGGAGGAGGGGCTCGCCTGAGCGTCACCCGGGTGCAGAGTTGGAGTCCGAGCTGGACTCCGACGACCTGGTGACAATAAGCTCGGCGAGCTCTGGACCCGAGGGGGCGGGGGCTGCTGCGGAGGACTCCAGGTCCTTCCGCAAGCGGCCCAGAACAGAGGAAGACCGGGGGTCGTCCGTCAGCGAGGAGGTTGCCTCGGCTCGCAAGATCCCCACCAGCAGGCGGGGCAAGGGCCGAGAGGGAGGCAAGGGGAGATTGCCCGCCTCCAAGGTGGCTGGTCAGCGAGCCGAGGAGCTCGTCGCTGACGGACGACCCCCCGTAGAGGGCGGTCGCAGGGCTCCTGGTTCGGAGTCCTCCGGCGGTGAGCCGGATGACTCCGGACAGGAGCGAGTTCGGAGGGCCGGGTTTGCGGAGGTGGTGGAGGCCGCGCTTCGCGATGTGGCCTTGAAGAGGAAGTTGTCCTCTAAGAACAAGGCCATAAGCGAGGCGATGGCCTCCATTCTGGCGGCAGCGGAGGCTAACAAAGGTGGGCCTCCGCCGGACGGGGTGTCCGAGCTGCGGGCGGAGGTCGCCCGCTTGGCTGCCGCCACGAAGCGTCTCCGAAAGGAGAACGAGGGGCTCCGCGCAGACCTGGCCAGGCTCCGGGGAGCCGCCGTTAGGACGAAGGGGTGCTCAGTAGAGGAGGTGAAGGCGGGCACCCTACGTCCTGACAACACGGGCATGCGCACCATTGTGGTGAGCTGTCCCGTGTCGGCGGCCAAGACCATCTCGGAGGGCCGTAGGTTTTTGGTGGGTTGGGTTTCCGCGCAGGTCAAACTGCTGGAACCCCGACCTCTGAGGTGCTTCCGGTGCCAGGTGGGCCACCATGTAGGAGCTCAATGCACCTCAGAGGTGGACCGCAGCGGTCTTTGTTTCCACTGCGGTCAGCCCGGTCACAGGGCCGGCTCTTGCGTCGCCGCGCCGCACTGCGTAGTCTGTGCGGCAGCTGGCAAGCCGGCCGACCACTGGGCTGGGGGTAGGGCCTGCGCCCCACCCGCCAAAGCCGGAAATAGGAGAAAGCCCTCCGCCACCGCCGTCTCTGCCGCGACCGCTGCCACCGCCGCCGCTTCCTCCGCCGCCAAAGCCGGTTCCACTGCGGCTGCTGCTACTGCAACAGCCGCAGTAGAGCCCCTACAACGGGCTCCGGAGGGGGCTGAAATGGAGTGCCAGTAATGGCCCCATTTCACCCCCTCCTGTTGAACGTCAGCCACTGCGCCGCCCAGGAACTGATGCTCCTGAGCATGGCGCATGGCCTGTGGACGGCGAGCAATGGGTAGCTCGCCGTCCGATCAGAACAGGCCCGGGTTGACGGCGCGCTGTGTTCTACGCGCACCAAGCCAGCAGTCGTCAGCATGGGTCGGGGCCCGTTAGGGCCAGAGCCTACCAGGGTTGCGGATTTGTTCGAAAGAGTTACCGCGGCCCTGGAACAGATTCCTCAAGTTCAAAGGACTTGATTGAAATAACAAATATACACTCGACCCTGTATATTTGTCACATTAATAAACAGTTGTTCGATAAAAAAAAATATATTTGCGGCTGGTCTAACTGTGTATTCCCATAGCTTTGCGAGTGAAGTCGTTAAAAAAACTAGCGATAAAATAATTAAACATCTAAATTAGTTAATTCGTTTAGGAGCTACGATGCCACCCACATACTTACAAACACATCAAACTTATAACTACACTTTTTATTGGGTGTGAAATATAGCCAATAGGACAGTACCAAAAAAGTAAAAAATATGGTACAGGCACAATCAAATTATTATCGAAAGCTTACAACAAAAAAAAAAGAATAATTCATCTGGCATTCACTGATACCTACTTATCAAACAAACCCACAGTTTCCGGTAAACTACACAGTTTAATTAAAACAATAATATTTTCAACAATGAGCCAGTTAAAGCTAATCCGGTAATAAATTCACTGAAACTAGGTGAAAAGGTTCTCACTGATAAGGGAAGGCACATTTACTGGCCAACCCTACTTTAGAGCACGACATCTGATTTATTTTGTTCTATTTTATGTTTAAATGTAACATTTTGTAGTTAAAAACTTATGTCTGACATTATGAGCACCCTTACAAAAAGAAACCACATCACGAATAAAATAGCTCACGACCAAAACCGGTCGAAACTGTATAAAATCGTCAAATTATATGGAGTTTGGAACCTAAGATAGAAACACGCTTGTACGATACGACTACATACAGAAAGCAAAGCTTATAGACATATTCTCTATTCTTAGACAGCACGTTTCGGCGAAAACTTTGTTGATAGAAAACATTGTTTGTAGACATCTCGATATTAAGCACTGTTGATAGAGAAGAGATTTCTATTTAGCTTTGCTTCTGTATGAAGTCATATCGTGCAAGCGTGTTTCTATCTTAGGTTCCACACTCAATTATATGATTATGAACCTGACTGGTGGGTAATAACGGTCAAGAGTGTAGCAACTGCGTGAGAGGCCATTTGTGCAAATTATAAATGAGATCCCATGAAACTTATAATAAACACATTTAGTACTTTTAGATTACGCATGTTAGCCTAATATTAAAAGGGGAGTGATATGAAGATTCGAATGACGTTATTGCGACGCACGCTATTTCGCTGTTAAAAGGGATGTCTGAAATATAAATTTTATTTTAGTAGTTGTTGTGTTGATTATTATCCAGATTGTCATTCTAATATCTAACAATGAAAATAAATTGGACTACACAAGGTGGATGATGAAAGTACTTACTAACACCAATACCAAAATATATTTTTTTAAACTTGTGATTTTTTTTAATTGTATCGCCGCCGCGCCGTGCGAACATGAACATGCAACTAGGCAGATCAATTACGTTATCGTTGTACGTTGTTATTTCAATTGTTTAATTATGTCCTACCCGGGGTACCTCTTACCCGACCTATCAAGTCTGACGAACTTGTGACCTAATTTCTACCATATCTTAGGTTCGCACTTTAGGTAGTTGGTAATACGTAGGTATTATATAAAATTTTAAGTTAGGGTTTGTGTCGTAGAGCTGCCGATAAAAATGGCGTAAGAGAAAGTAAATTGTACCGACAGCTAAATTGGAAGAAAAAAAACACGAAATATAAAACTGAAAATCGATTCTTAAAGGAAAGTAACAAAAACATACATACATTTGTAGCTGAAAAATAATCATGAATATATAACATTACTCGTACGTACCTAACCAGTTCCTAAGTAAGCAGGACCAACGTTACCTGAGTCACCACCTCAAACCCGCCATCTTGAAATATAGTTCAATTCAAAATGGCTGCCGCAGCAAAAGGATTTTGCTTTTACGTATCCAGTAAATACAGGAAACTAATCGTGCGAGATTCTATTTGCTCTGGCCCGGATTTTTTTTCTCTTTATTTCGAAAAAAAAATATATATGTGAAGGGTTCTAGAAAATATATACCTACCTTCAATATATGTGTAATGTTACTAAGATCTAAGCTGATTAAAATGGAGAAATCAGGTACTTATTACCTAGTATTTGGTGGTGTTAAAGTATAAATATTTCTACCCGTTCAAACTAAGCAAATACAAACAAATATATTATATTACTCAAGAGCAATATAACACAATACAATACAACGCAAATATTGACGTCTTCGCTGTTATAATAGCACTATTGTCCATAGCAAAGACTACAATAGTATGTCCATAGCTCTAACTCTGTGAAGTCTAGTCTAAGTCTCTGTGTGAGAGATCACAGGAGAATCATGTATGATGGATGGCTTTGGCGCGACATGCTAGGGAGCTGTTGCTTGGCAACCAGAGTTGCCTAAAGCCAAAAGAGCACCAATAGGCGTCTTACTATGAGTATAGAACCTAGCAAGTCACCTGGCGAGTAGCGAAATGCTCAAACGTTCTAAAATGTTCGTAAGTGGTCGTTTTGCGCGGTTTGTCCCTTTACGAGACGCCTGGCTTATTGTGAATCATTTACACGCTCGGTGACTCGATATTATATTTAGTTGTTGCTTAGTGTAAGTAAAAATGGGAACAATTAAAATAAAAAAACCGACACAAAAAACCTGTAAAAAGTAATTATTTTTGTTTTAAGTCATGTATTAATTATTAGTAATATTCCGACTCTACCGCTACATTTTATTTACTAACATTTGAGGCATATTTATTTGTCATACAAAAAAAACAATAACGTTAACATCCGTTTATGGAGCTACAAAACTACAGATAGACACACATATACACATTTCAAACTTAATAAAATAACCCTCTTTATTGGTCGACAGTTAAAAATAGTTTTAGGCATGTGAATAATAAGTTAGAAAAAAAAAGTAAAAACAAGGGACTTACCAAACAGGACCGTTCACATTGGCAGTTAAAACTGTAATGTCAATTAGTTGGTTTACGAATAAAATTAACCGAAGGGTTGGGTTAATTGCTTATTATCAAGTATTCCCTATGTCCCAATAGATACTCTGTTAGTTTTTAATTGTATACAGGACAATTCAATTTCAAAAGTCAAATCTGAATTAAAAGTCATTTATTCAAACTAGGCTGAAAATCAGCAGTTTTTGAACGTGAAAATTTACATGAAGACAGTCCCCCAAATCGCCCAGACCTAACCGTACCGAACTCGTCCAGCACTAAGCTCTAATCGTTCCTAATGCCTGCTGCATTCTAATCAAGTCCAGTACCAACCGAACCTTTAATCTATGATCTTCAATTCCAATGGCCATACAGCTTTGCAGTGGTAAGCAGTCGGTGGTTAGGTACCGAATGAGATCTGCAAAGGTGACTGTTGATTAAAGTGTATTGGAAAAGTACGTGACAATTCATAATGTACATTGTGCACATTCATCTGATGTATAGTAATAGAAAGATTTAAGATTGTAAGCTATCCTGCTAGAATTTAATTGAATCCTTTGCCATAATACTAATCCCACCAAAAAACATTTTATGTAAAATGTTGCCAAGACGACCACATAGGTTTGCCCTGTGAAAAAGATATCAGATCTCATGAAGAGCCAAGCTTCTGAATCTACACGGCCTAACTCTACCGACCCTAACTTCAAAAATTCTACATATCAGTAAAAATGTATGTCGTGGAGGTGATGCGAATATTTAGTTTCTGAAGTAGGTAAATAACGAAACAGCCAAGCTCTATGAGGGTTCAAAAAAACGACGAAACACTTCGAGAAAAGGTAGGTAGTGCCCTTGCGCTTCGCTTGGCTCGTCTTGGCGGAGTGCCCCCAGATTATATCACATGTGATCTTTGTTAGTATAGATAAATGGATGGTTGTTTGCAGTTTCTCAAGCCAAAATAACTGAACGGATCTAAATAAAATGTATAACTTATCGGTGTTAACAATTGTTGAAAAGTCACCACGATATTTGTGGCGCATGTCAGTTCCATACATACATTTTTGACATTTTGACGATTGCTATCGTTGATGAAATGTCACCTTTTCTAGTCCCTCACTTTATAATATTTTGAGTCATGATTGCTGAATATAAGGAACATACATATACATTATTATTTTTCATAATATTTTGTGGCTACATGAATGGGAATTGTAGTTGTCAGTTCATTTCTGGCAATTAAAACTAGTTTAAGTTATAGCCTGTTAGCGTGGAATTTTGCTATAAACTTAGCAAGTAATTACTGTCAAGGGACAGTTATGTCTAGTGCTTTCAATTAGGCGCTAATGTTCTGGATTCAATAAGCCTAAACAATGTAAAACCATAAATATTTTTACGCGCCGAAATTAATGCTGGGTACCTATTGATAAAACTTACGATCCTTCTAGACATTTCGATGCTAGAACATTCTAGAGTTTTCGATAACTGGTTAGTAGAGACCGGTATGTACTCGAACTTTCTAGATGTTTCTATACGAGAAGGTTCTGGAATTATCTGTCGACCTATATAAGGCCCGTATAGGCTGCGACCGAGTCAATATTGAATTGGCGATACAAGCGACAACTTCGAGAGCGATCTTCAACTGCGAATTAAAGTGATCAGTAGTGCAATTGTGTTTTATAATTAGTGAGTTTTAAAGTTGTAATTACTGTTGATTAATTAAAGTGTCATTTTAGTTATTTTATCGGCTGTTTTTATTGTCACGAACCCTAAGCTCGTAACAATATATTCCATAACTAAAAATAAATCTAGAAGTTAAATGAAGCAGCACTTTGTGATAGCTATAACATTTTAATCCATTTAATTGAAGTTGCTTTCCATTTATGGCCATTATTTTAAATTTAAGAAGACCATTTAAATGAGATTACATCAAGAAGATTGGGAAAATATTTTAACAAGAATTTTCAAAGCCTCGAGGAAGAAACTTTTTTTTCAGCCAAACGTTACAATTCAATGTTGTGGTCCTTATCGCCTTACCCAGTTAATGGGTTGTGAAGATCAGGGAAGAAGTCGCTTCTTTCAAAACACTGGTACTTAGCTGCATCAGGTCATACTGGAAGACAACACGAACATAGTTGGGAAAAAATATAAACTACTTAAGAAATACGCATATCATTCGATGCTTGCACCAAAACCTACGTGAACACGCGAATGGGGTGTGGACACCATATCTACATACATTTCAAACTATATCCATTAGCTAAATTCGTTACACGAGTACATTGGCTACAAAAATTCCAGATTAATAGGACAGCTCCATGAGTATTTCATTGAATTCGTCTTCATGAATCAAAATCCATTATTATCTAGTTTTTTCTTTAGTTTAAGTTTGAATGGATAGATGTATGGATGTATGTTTGTTACTCAATCACGCCAAAACTACTGAATGGACCTTGATGAAATTTGACGCAGAGGTCGATTATAGTCTGGAATAACGCATAGGATACTTTTTATCTCGGGAGTATGTTCCATTGGGATAATTTTCGACATTCACGCGGCCGGAGCCACAGGCAGCAGCTAGTTTGATATTAAATAAGACAAATTTTTCCACTGGGTGACTACCATCATCGCCCTCCACAGCCATCGACTTCACCCACTGCTGAGCATAGGTCTCTCTTCTCTTGTGCTCCCTCACGCTCCTGAGCCAGTCTTACCTAGATTTTCCCCACAGGCTTCCACGGCAATAATTTCGTCTGCTCATCTCGCTGCTGGACGACGCCGACGCACATACGAATTTGCAGTCCTTGGACGATCACGTCTAAAAAGATTCTTTAAGTAAATCAACTACGAAAGCGATGGCAGGAGGAAACGGTTGCCTTCTTTATGGACTAACAAGAAATACCTCAAAACGTGACTTTTGTCTGTGACCAAGTTTGGGCTATTAATAATTATTTACCTGCGTATGTATGGGCAGGCTCAGCTAAATTTTACTGTAGGTATATTTGTTATTTTATATTATTGTTCTCTTTTTAGGGTTCCGTACCTAAAGGGTAAAACGGGACCCTATTGCTAAGGCCCCGCTGTCCGTCCGTCCGTCCGTCCGTCTGTCACCAGGCTGTATCTCATGAACCGTGATAGCTAGACTGTTGAAATTTTCACAGATGACGTATTTCTGTTGCTGCTATAATAAAAAATACAGAAACAGAATAAAATAAATATTTAAGTGGGGCTCCCATACAAAAAACGTGATTTCTTGCCGTTTTTTATAGATACGGAACGGTACGGAACCCTCCGTGCGCGAGTCCGACTCGCACTTGGCCGGTTTTTTTACTGTACTAGGTGTTTGTTGCTGTTGTGTCATGTCTGTGTCGTATAAAGGATTGCTATTATTTTCTAATAATAACATATAACTTCTGATCAATACAGGTCTTTTTTTTTTTCTTTTTTTTTTTGTAGGTTGGGAAATCATCAAATGACCCCTCCCGCTCTGGGTGGAGCGGCAGGGAGTGTCAGACTTTTACTGACTAAAACCCACCCTTAGTCCTCCTAGTGCCTTTCTTCCCAGGGCCACGGTAACTCTTTCGAACATATTCCGCAACCCTGGCAGGCTCTGGCCCTGGCGGGCCCCGTCTCCGTTGCTGACTGCTCGTTGCTGACGGCGCGTTTGGAGTGAAACGCGCCGTCGACTCTGGCCTGACCTGATCGGACAGCGAGCTACCCATTGCTCGCTGTCCGCAGGCGTCAGTCACTGCGCCTTGCCCAGGAGCGTCAGTTGCTGAGAGGCGCAGCGACTAACGTACGTCTGGAGGAGGCGGAATGGGGCCATTACTGGCACTCCATTTCAGCCCCCTCCCGAGCAGTGGCAGCGGCGGCGACGGTGGCGGCGGTTGCGGCGGAAGCGACGGCGGCGGCGGCGGCGGTGGAGGAGGGTTTTCTCCTCGATCCGGCCCTGGCGGGTGGACCGCAGGCTTTGCCCCCAGCCCAGTGATCGGCCGGCTTGCCAGCTGCCGCACATGCGAAGCAGTGCGGCGCGGCGTCGCACAAGCCGGCCCTGTGACTCTGCACCTCGGAGGTGGACCGCAGTGACCACTGCTTCCGCTGTGGTCAGTCCGGTCCACCTCCGAGGTGCAGAGTGCTCCGACATGGTTGCCAACTTGGCAACGGAAGCACCTCAGAGGTCTGGGTTCCAGCAGTTTCACCAGCCCACCAAGAGCCTTCGGCCCTCCGAGATTTTCTTGGCCGCCGACACGGGGCAGCTCACCACTACGGTTCGCATGCCCGTGTTGTCAGGACGGATGGTGCCCACCTTCACCTCCTCTGTAGAGCACCCCCCCGTCCCGACGACGGCGGCCAACACCTCCCCCTCCGTGACGGAGTCGTCCAGGCCCAAAATGCGCATGTCTGTGCACTTCGTGGGCCTGGACACTCGGACGTCATCCGCGCCCATGGACGGCCTAAGCCTTTCGGCTAGAGCGTCCGCGGCCGGACCGCTGTCTGCTCCAGGGATCTCCAGCATCCTGGCCCCGGTCATGGTGACCCTGAGCCGGAGACCCCCGACGATACCAAGCTCACCGAGGTTGATGGCCTCCTTGGCCTTGGTGAGCGTGTTGGCATACGTCACGCCCCTCTTCACCACGTCTGGCTGCAGCGTTATCACTACAGCCGCGGTCTTCGGGGCGCGGAGCGCAGCCGCGACGCCTCGCGCTCTCTGCCGCCGCCTTCTCTCCCGCCTCTTTGCCGCCCTGGCTGCTTTTCCCGCCTTCTTCTTCTCCCCGGCCACTTGCCATTCGGCTTGAGCCAGGGGAGGTTCAGAAGGCGAGGAAGCCGGGGGGGGCTGCTGCACGGCTGGCGCAGGAGCCTTCGCCGTCCGTGCAGCCACCCCACCCTTCCTCTTCCTTCCCGGGGCCGGGTCCGGTTTTCCCGGCACCGACTACGCGGGTGCCGGCCCGGATCCTTTGTCCTGGCCGGACGACCCCGGTGTGGCAGCCACGGCGGCCGCATACGACGCCGCCTTTTTTTGGGCTGGAGCCTTCCCACTCGCCGCTAACGGGGGGCGCAAGACGATGCCCTCCAGGACGGAAAACCGCGCCTGGAAGGCAGCCATCTCCTGCCGCACCAAGTCCAGCACCTGGCCCTCCTGCGGCACGGGCTGGCTGTTCTCCCTGCGCCCCCCTTTAGGCGCCCCCTGTGGGCCGGCTCCCTGGAGTCTGGCCAGGTCTGCTCGGAGCCCCGCGTTCTCTCTCTGGAGACGCTCGGTGGCGGCAGCCAAGCGGGCGACCTCCGCCCGCAAGTTGGACATCTCGTCCACCGGAGGCCCACCTCGGTTAGCCTCCGCTGCCGCCAGGATGGAGGTCAGCGCCGCGCTTATGGCCTTGTTTTTAGAGGAGAGTTTCCTCTTCAAGGCCACATCGCGAAGCGCGGCCTCCACCACCTCCGCAAACCTGGCCCTCCGAGCCCGCTCCTGTCCGGAGTCATCCGGCTCACCGCCGGAGGACTCCGAACCAGGAGCCCCGCGACCACCATCTCCGTCTCCGGGGGGACGTCCAGCATCAGCAAGCTCCTCGGCTCGCTGGCCAGCCTGCTTGGGGGCAAGAACTCTGCTCTTGCCTCCCTCTCGGCCCTTACCCCGCCTGCTGGTGGGGATTTTTCGGGCCGAGGCCACCTCTTCGCTGCCGGACGACCCCCGGTCCTCCTCTGATCTGGGCCGCTTGCGGAAGGACCTGAAGTCCTCCGCAGCAGCCCCCGCCCCCTCGGGTACAGGGCTCGCCGAGCTAACGGTCGCCAGGTCGTCGGAGTCCAACTCGGACTCCGACTCTACACCCGCGCGACGCTCAAGCGAGCCCTCCTCCAAATACAGCGCGCCTCTGCCCGCGCTCCGTCCGACCGACGCTTTGTCAGGTGAACTAAAACTAAACCCGATCAAGTCCTGAAAGGACGGCTTGGATCGGGGGCCTCCTCGGCCACTGTTGCTCTTGGCAATTGGATTGTGGACAGCCCTGTTGCCCCCCCCAGAATACGAGGGGCTTGACGCACGAGGCGTGGCGGATTCCCGGACTGCTGTGCAGTCCGGACCGCCCTGGGGTAATATCTCTTTTTCAGGCCTTTCCATGGTTTCCTTTTTGAGGGTGCGGTCCCTATCTCCTCTCCTCTCCCCCTCTCTCTCACTGCTTGCTCGCTGCCCTCACGGTCACGTCTGATGATCAGACGCGTACCAGAGAGCAGCGAGCAAGCCAATGAGACGTACACCGTCCGAGGACCCGAACACTGCTCAAGTCTCCGAACGGTGTGCCCCTCTTGTGTCTCTCTTGGTCTGGTCTCTCACTTGGGACCTTCCGGCATGAGTGGCTCTACCGGCAAAGCCACCAAGATCATTGAGACACGCAAGCCCCACCACGACGGCAACGTGGAGACACGGTCGGTGGGGATCAATACAGGTCTTGAACTACAAAGTCACTATTGATCCAAAGACAACATTTCTAAAATCAGTTAATTGATGCAAACTGATATTATTTGGAACTATTGACATTATTCAGCCTAACTAAATACATGGAATTGTATATTATCAACATGTTGCATAATAATTAAACTCAAATTATTCCAACATTGCAGCTGTTATAATTCCAAAGGACTCAGATTACGAACCATTTTAAGGCTGCACAAGCCACGCATTTCTCTATACAATTTTTTTAGGATGATTACTCCATTGTTTGACATTTTTAGTTCCAAGAAGGGCATAATACTGTTTTGTCTAGTTGTGATCTATGCCTGCACCAAAACAGAATTTAAAAATATTTAGTCATTTTAAAGTTATCAGCCTCAAAATTTCCATATTTTAACCCGTAATTTAACGCAACTTTGGACGTAATGAAATAACAGAGGGAGTATGAAATTTCTAAAACTAAATGCGTACAGGAGTAGTTTATTTATTCAAGAATTTATATAACTTTACTTCGAATAAAAAAATTCAGTTATTCTGTCATAAGAACACTTATTCTAGAAGCCTACTCATCAATTTTTACGCGCCTGTTTCTAACAACAATGATTGTGCATTTCCCTTGATGAAATAGCAGGCGTTTAGGCCACGCCCACCGTTGAGTTCGACCGGGCGGCATGTGTACTCTTAAGAATAAGAAAAGAATTTGTTTAATAACTTTATACAAAGTCTCCTCTAGCGCCAATAAGTTTAAAAGATTAGACAAGCCGTGTTACAAAATCCACGGTATCTGAGTCTTATAATTTACAAGATTATAACCCGTGCGACTTAACTGTGCACCTCGCACGATGTTGTAACCACAGCGCGAGGTGCACAGTTAAGGCATACGGGTTATACACATGGTTTCATTCTGCTCTCCGTACGATTATCATGATAACACAGGCCCTATCAGAGTGATAGTATCGCAGAATATGAGCCTTTTTGTCCTCGCATAGGTCTTTTCTTTTGTATGGTGTCGGACGTAAAAGTATAGCACCATCCCATCACTTCCCGTGGGTGTCGTAAAAGGCGACTAAGGGACTCACCAGAGCATGGGCAACAGCATTCTCTGTAGGTAGGTACATTGCTACAGCTACACTGCGATCGTCAACCCACCTGCCAAGCGTGGCGATTATGGCAACGCCTCCATTTGAGGGAGGCCTATGTCCAGCAGTGGATGTCTTTCGGCTGATATGATGATAATGATGATAGGTCTTTTGTGTTGTTGCTTTTATTACTAAATACTTAGTGTTAGTTCATCATTTATTTTATTTTGTTGGTTGTCCTGGGCGAGTCGCAAACATTCACTTTTCTATGTTTTTTTGCAGGTTTAAATGTGTTTTTACTTTAATTATTTTTCACTAGATTCTTTCTGCAGCTTTGCTTTCATGGATAGTGCGAGTTTTGTAACGTTCTCGATCGCGTAAGCGACTAGCGTGAACGTAAATTTGTATTGAAACTGAATAAGCGCCATCTGGTGACACTCACGAACAACCTGTTTTTTTCTATACAATTTGACATAAGCGGACGTTAACGTTAACGTGTTCGAGTACGTTAAAAAACTCACACTAAGCTCTCTGATATGTTAGCACCGATCGTGTGGCTTTCCATCAATTTAAGATGTTTTTGTGCAAACGGATCACTACTTCCACAGATAACTTTATCACAAACATAAAAGTTAATACTTAATTAATTGAAAAATATCATGGAGGTGCATAAAAAATTATTGGACCTCCATCTTTGGGATGCCGCAGTTATGGATTTAGAAAGATGTCACTTAGCTAACCGTGCATAAAATTTTCATCTAACCAAACGTGTATGCAAAACAGCTCAATCGATTAGGAACCACTGTTTTAAAATTTAGATGCAAGATGAGACCCTAACAAAATGATAAGAACCTCCTCCTTTTTTTGAAGTCGGTTAACAAGGCAATTTAAATAAACGCTTGTAGTAACAAACCATCAAATTGTAGCTCTTCATAATATTAGTTTAGGAAGTCAATACAAAGTACAGTAAACTCCAGCAACTTGTACTCAAGAATGATCTTTCAGAATTCTGCTTACTTATGCAAGTCGTTTAAAAACTATTGAGCTAACTTTAATGGCTTTTCTTTTGGTACGATACTTAACCTCGATAACGCTTCCGTTAATCTTGCTGCATTTAATCTTTATCTATATACGAGTACTGCCTTTAAACGAGCAATTCTTGTATGTAAATGTATCATCTGAATCTCGCAAACGGCTCCAACGATTTTTATGAAATTTAGTATGCAGGTGGTTTTGGGGGCGATAAATCGATCAAGCTAGGTTTCATTTTTAGAAAACATCGCTTTATGTGTGTTTCTATAAAAAAAAAACCGAGCAAATCTCGGTCATCCAGATACTATATTATTATTTATATTTATTAGGGATAAGCAGAAGTCTAAATTGTCGTATGGCTACGACAATTAGATAATGTAGGATTTTTATAAAAAGATAATATTTTTTTAAATGGTATATTCGGGAAATCTTGGGTAACTTTTATTACATGGGAAAAAGTACGCAATTCGAGTATTCGCATCATGATTACCTATACTTTAGTATGGGAATAAGCAGAAGTCTAAATATTGTCGTAGCCATTGAAGGATTTTCATAAAAAGGCATTATTTTTTTTAATGGTTTATTTGGGAAATCTAGGGTAATTTCTATTACATAGGAAAAAGGTATGCGATTCGTGTATTCACCTCATGTTAAGTATTCGAATAGAAAAGCCTGGATATTCGAAGTATAGATATTTTTAGAACTAAGCACCTTTATGTGTTATGTGCGTACATAAACTGTTAAATAAATAAATAATACTTAAATGCATTTGAATACTTGAATTACATACTTAGTTTAGTACCTACTTAAATTGAACGAATTTTATATGCTTCACATGAGATTTAAACATTGCTGGAGAAATACGGGAACTGACCCTTCCGGAGAATACAAACTTAATGTTTTTACCCGACCACGGAGAAACAAAATTGGCAAACCTATTAAATGATTGAAAACAAAACAACACACAAAAACTTAATTACTCAAAAAAGTAATTGTTTCTGTCACTATTAAAGTTAATTAATTTAGAAGCTTTCATACGCTAGAACGTACCAAGTAATTGCCACTAATAGTAACTTTCTCGTACATTCAATATTTTTTTAGTGTGGGCCAGTATTTTGTTTTTATCTCCATTGTCTCAGCTAGCCAGTGTCCAGGAGGCCTACCACAACCTCTTAAAACAATATTATTTTAATATTACTTTGTAATTTCTGTTGTTGCATTTTCAACTCTCGGCGCTGATCCGAGCGTTGAAAATCCAACAGAGCGGAACGCAAAGTAATATTAAAGTAATATTGTTTTAAGAGGTTGTGGTAGGCCCCCTGTTTGCTTTGTGTCTTCCTGGTTTTTTGGAAACAAAAGAAGAATTGTCGTGTTGTTGTTTGACCTCGCAGAGAATGGAACGCCACGAGACGTCAATCTATCTATATATATAAAAATGAAACCCGTTTCGCGTTGTCACGGCATCACGTGTGAACGGCTGAACCGATTTCGATAATTCTTTTTTTGTTGTGTTTGTTATTGTCAGGAGAAGGTTCTTATGAAAAAAAAAAAAAAAAAAAAAAAAAAAATTAGAAAATTTAAGAATCCTTAGGGTAGGTGTAGGGTAGGTGTAGGGTAGGTGTAGGGTAGGTGTAGGGTAGGTGTAGGGTAGGTGTAGGGTAGGTGTAGGGTAGGTGTAGGGTAGGTGTAGGGTAGGTGTAGGGTAGGTGTAGGGTAGGTGTAGGGTAGGTGTAGGGTAGGTGTAGGGTAGGTGTAGGGTAGGTGTAGGGTAGGTGTAGGGTAGGTGTAGGGTAGGTGTAGGGTAGGTGTAGGGTAGGTGTAGGGTAGGTGTAGGGTAGGTGTAGGGTAGGTGTAGGGTAGGTGTAGGGTAGGTGTAGGGTAGGTGTAGGGTAGGTGCAGGGTAGGTAGGTAGGTAGCCAGTTGACGGGAGCGAAGCCGCGGGGGACAGCTAGTGCTTAATAACAATTATTATGCTCTAGTAAATAAAATTATTAAGCATTATTGAAATATCTTCATCGGCTGAGAAGTTATAAAGCTTATAGTTGGGGCTAAAACTAGTCCGACGTGGCCTCTGACGTCAAAAGCCGTGGCGCCCATAGAAATCCGCGTTTTCGTTTTTACAGATTTTTAGTCATACATAATGTTAGTTTTTCAAATTTGATTCTGTTTTTACTAATATTATTATAATTTTTCAAAACCTGGTTAAATGATAAATATTTTATTCATGCATATTCCTCCCGCCAAACTCGCAAAAGGTACCTCTTGAAACAGCCGCGTCCGTTGAGGACCTGTGTCAGGCGGAAGGTGAGGACACCGTGGCGCCTCTCTAGCCACTCCTCAAAAAGAAAACTTATCGCCACGTGACCTACTGACACTTTTGGCCTGTATGGAAACTTTTGACGCCGAAGAGTTTCAGTGCTCTATGGTTTCTCCAGTGATATATAGAGTTATATAGTGATACATTATTTATTATTAATATGCAAGAATCTATTTTACTTACCCACGTCCGTGTGTCACTGCGGGGTGCCAACTGGAAACCAGCGCTGGGTGTCTGACGCCCAGCAAATGCTGAGATGGTAACCCTTTCGGCTGGACACACTCAGCACCATTTTATTGTGTATGTTTTGTTACTGTTCTCTTTTTTTTTATTATGTTATAGTTGCTGTTGTGTAGTGTCTGTGTCGAATAAATGTTTTCTATTCTATTCTATTCTATTCTATATTTATGTAGGTATATTCCGGAGTAGACCCCATAACTGATCTGTACAAAGGATTACTGCGAGTTATTTATTTATTTATTTACTAATCTTTAACTCAGGTAGAACCCATAAATTTGTTAATATTCCTTAAAAGTCTATTATACTAACATAGGGCGAGTATAATAGACTTTAACACACAACTAATACTATTTAATTTCGCCACCACAGGGCTACACCTGGTAACAGTACATGCATTGCGCACAGGTGTCCTATAAGGCGGCCCTCAGTCTTACTAGCAACAACGCTCAGGAAACTGCTGTCGCCACCCCGTATCCGACGCAGCAGTGAAGCGGATCTTTTACGAATAATCGCAAAGAAGTCATCTGTACGAGCTGCTTCGAACATCCATGATGCGCTACAGAAACGAGGTAGCGCCAGCAATATCCTAAACGCATTGTTGTATTGCACACGCAGGGCATTACACGTTTTCTGCGTGTATCTGGTCCACAGACTGCATGTAGGTATAAAAGGTCTGGCAATAAACCATTATGAGATTCCGAATTTGAAACCCAGTCTGGGCAATGTTTTGCGTATTTATCGTTCCGTACCAGGGGGTCTAATCTCTAAGCCCGAAGTCCGTAGTTTCGGCCTTAGTGTCGGGCGTTTTCTACTCTGTATCACCTACGGACTTATGATAAGTCCCGAACCCGAACTAAGGATGAATGACAACACGATTTGACAGTTTTTCTTAGTTCGGGTTAGGGACTGATCTTAAGTCTAAGGTGATACGGAGTAGAGGACGCCCGACACTAAGGCCAAAACTACGGACTTCAGGCTTAGAGAGCAGACCCCCAGATAACAAACGGAACCCTATTTCTAAGCCACCGCTATCCGTCTGTCCGGACGTCTGTCTGTCAGCCGGCTGTATCTCATGAAGTTTAATAGATAGATAGTTGAAATATTCACAGAGAGACTATTTATGTCGCTGCTATTACACCAGTCTTGCCAAGAAGTACCGTGTTACCCAAATAATAGGTTGTTGGAGGTCTGTTAAGCAGCAGTTCTACGTAAAATACTGGTATTCAGCTGAAACCGGTTTGACTGGGAGCCGACCCCAATATAGTTGGGAAAAGAATAGGCCGATGATGCTATTACAAAAAATAATCTAAAATAAATTTAAAATATTACAAACACACAAGAAACGTGTATTTCTTCGGTTTATGGTACAGACTATTTTAATGTCTCAGTTGCATAGTTAAAAGCTTGGGACAAAAATATCTTTGCCCAGCAGTGGGACAGTACCTATACATACGCTGCAATTTAAAAAAAGTTGGAATCAGTGTTCGTCGACTTCATAATATGCCAAAATTACTCTGTTGTCTTTATTGAAGTATTTCGATTTTGGACTTCCATTATTCTGTTTAAAATAATTTATTGAGTTTTAGATCCCTCAAATACAAAAGACACAACACTATAAAGACAAAATTGATCTTATTAAGTAAGAACTCAATAACGTTAGCGAGAAATACCTTTGCTTTCCTCGTTGCGAATAAAGAAGCCTCCTTTAATTACTATTTAATTACAACGGAAGATACAAATACCTACAAATTTAATAACTATTTCTTGTCGTAAAGTAATTATATTTCATTTTCTTTTGGCAAGGGACAATTTTCTTCTACTCAAGATAACGCTTGTTAGAAATCATACTAATATTATAAATTGAGATGTCTGGCTGTTTGTTCCTCAGTCACGGCCAGAGCGATTTGGCATTCGGGTAGACCTGGACCTGAAGTCTCGACATTGATAGTGATTTTGGTAATTTCTACCGATAATACCGTTTTTATGTCTACCGAATAATATTGATACACTTAGCGGACTGTCAAAATTGGACGCCATGTTCGCAAAAGTTTACGACGATGTTCAGTAATTTGACATTTCTTAGCGATGACAATCGCTGGCTTTGAATGTAGACTAACAAATTATTGGTATTTTCAAATCGTTGGGACTAAGCGACCGAATTCAGTCGGTAAGCAATCGGTAACTATGTCGAGACTGCAGGCCCTAGATTAATACTACCTGCAGTAATGTCTCTCCTTTTAATTATTTATCCATAGGCTGTATTTAATTTATTGCTTTTAGCGTTAAGACCGCCCATTGTGTAACCCTATGTAATTGTATCTTAATCTATCGTTTTTGTGGTGTAAAGAATAAAGTATTCCCAATGTCGTATTATACAGGGTGTCTCAGAAATATTACGAAATTTTCAAGGTAGTTGTTCTCATTATTATGAACAATACACACATTAGAATGGGACCAACTTAGAAATCGATAAATGAAAATCAACTGCCCCATACATTGATGTTTACATAACTTGACAAAATGTACTGAACAGATTATTTTTTTGCTGATACTAGTTCACAATGTTGATACTTTCCCCTTTTTATTTTGCGTGTTATTTATATAACATTCTGTATAATTGTGTCCATGATAATCCCAGTAGTTCGATTTTCTTGGAATAAAAAAACACATTTCATGCAGGCAAAACCACAGAAAGAAACTAGTCAAAAAAATTAAGTTCTTCGTATTGATTTTAGCATGTTCTGTAACGAACGGTATGCCCCAATTACTCTTAGAAATAGAACTGCTGACTTGAAAATCAAGAAATTACTTACTTCGCAAATTATTATGAGAAACCTTGACGGGCTTGGAGGTATAATCAAATTTTGTCGCTACAGAGGACATAAAAAATTCTCAAGATTTAGATGTAAATGTTACAAGACGTATGTTTGGTCACTAGTGACTTTTTGTATATCGGAAGAAAACCTGGAAAGTTTTAGTAATCATTTATTTATTGAGAAAAATTATAAGCCTTGGTTACATCAGTATTGTTACAACAAGAATAGATAGGTATGACTTAACATCAGGTCCGGGGTTCAGTTCCTAGGTCAGACAAAGTGTTATTAACTTTTCCATCAGGAAGGAAATCACTTTTTGGGCGTTATTATGATAGTGTCAAACAAAAAAAGTCTTATTTGAAAGACTAATTATTTTTTAATTATAAATTCATTACAGGTAATTTGAAACTTACTTGAAACAAAAACAAGAACATACACTTTTGAAACTCACTTGACCGTTTTTTCACAATTGGACCTAATCGTTTGATCCTTGTGCTGTTTTAAATTTGAAAATTTCTATATTCAGTATGTTGTAATTATACAGTCGTAGTCGGTTAAAAAGGATAATCATAATCTGATTATAGTATAAGCATACACGACACAAAATATCACAGTTATCGTCTATCAAATAAATAAGAAAAAGTGATTATTTGGATTTCTGTAATTTGCCGCAGAATAACCCTAAACATTTATTTGTTGTTAACCTTTTTCTAAGGATGGGAAATCATCAAATGACTTCTTCCGCTCTGGGCGGAGCGGAAAGGAGTGTCAGACTCTTACTGACTAAAACCCATCCGTGTTCCTCCAAATGCCCTTTGCGTTCCAGGGCCGCGGTGACTCTTTCGAACGAATTCCGCAACTTGTTGTACACCTACCACAGTGTAGTCTTTTTAACCCAAAGGTTGACTCGTAGAGAATGCCTTAAATATAAATTGCATTAAATGATAAATGATACTTCTTTATTTTGTAAGTAGGTTTTAAATAACACGTCAATCTTTTCGGTCGTTTTAAAACAAGATAAGGCCGGTGTTTCCTAGCTGACTACCCTGAGAAGAAACACCGAAACAAACTCAGAGGTCACAGTCTCTTTTGATGTCCATACAATTGTACTGGTCAAATCATACGAGAACCATGTTGATTGATGCATTAAGTCTGCATATGTACCACTATTGTGTATAAAGTTTAAATTAATAAATAAATTAATAACCCTACTTATATTTTTTTGTATTTTATATTCAGCCCAAAAATATATATGGTTGATGTTATATGATGTTGTTGATGATGTTCATTCTCAGTAGTAGTCCGAGCCTAGACTAGCGAAATGATGTTTTATGTCAATATTTTTTTTTTATTATTAAAGACTGCTGATGAACAGAAAAAAGTACGAAAATATGAGGGGCAATGTGTAAGCTACGGTAATACATTTTTATTGCTAGCTTTGTTCTGAGTGATCAACGCTTTTGCTACGAACGAAATTACTAAAGTGGCGTGGTACAGCAAAAATCCGGCCAAGTGCGAGTAGGACTCGCACGCAAAGGGTTCCTTACGATATATATTTTTTTTAAACTTGTTAAAAAAAAAACGAACCATAAACTTGTCCCGTAGTAAATAGGTACCTATGTAAAGAACTTTAGTCCCAGTAGTATCGAAGATAATAGTTATGGTCAATCAAACTGGATTCAGCTGAATACCAGTATTTTACGAGGAGCGAATAGCCCATCTGACGTCCGCAACCCAGTACATGGGTAACACGGTAGGTACTTCGTGGCAAGACTGGTGTCAGATTTTCTGACTTCTGACAATTCGTTACGTCTACCAAATATCTATAAATGAAAAGCGGGAGGAACGCCTCGTTAACATGCTAAATTTGTAACAATGGTCATCATCATCATCATCATATCAGCCGAAAGCCGTCCACCGCTGGACATAGGCCTCCCCAAGTGTCCCACAAAAACCGGTCCGTGCGTCCCGCATCCACCGGCTACCCGCGACCCTCAACAGGTCATCGGCCCATCTTGTCGGAGGCCTTCCAACGCTACGTCCGTCGCCCCCCATTCATCCGGTCCGAGGTGACGGCGCGTGCTGTTCCCGTGCGCTCCTCTGACTTCGCGGGGGGAGTTAAACACCTCAGTCCCCCTGCTTACGTGGCACCAGCCGGGGATTACGGAAGTCGCGTACGTTCCCCGCGATCCCCGGCCTAGGTGGAAGATGGAACACCGGAGTGGTTTTAGTCAGTAAGAGTCTGACAGACCCCTCGGTCACCATTCCAGAACTTTTCGGCCGTGTCGACCATCTGTTTTGAGAGCAATGAACAATCAATTATCTAAAATTAATTTTAAAAAAGTAGGAATAGAATTTTTTTTTAACTATTTTTGGTGTTTAAGAAAGTATTTTCTATGTATCTATCGCACAATATGCCTTTTCATTTGTATAACCTTTATTTTAAGCTTTATGTACAAAATACATAGGCGGACAATATGACAGTAGATTTGGAGCAAATTGTCTGTAGCTGTCTGACAGAAACACTACTACTACTTTCACACGACTGCATGAAAAAAACGGAACCCCTTTAGGATCACTGCTAAAGGGGTTCCGTTTTTCTTGCAGTCGGAACCCTAAAAAACAACGGATTCGTAAAATATATTTGCATACAAAAACGTCACAAAATGTATATAAATACGTAATGGTAGCACTCACTCGCTTCAGTAATACTTTAGCGAAGCAAACGTTTCTAAATGTTAGCCAATTTTTCACGGGACAATAAAAGATATTCCTAAAAAGAACGTAAACCACTTCCTGTTCTAATATTCTTGTAAGGCTACGGGTACAGTACGTACGCTGTATCGATTTTCAAGGCAATTTTATTATTTATTTATTAATACATTAAATACTATATTGAAAACCAAATATAACTAAATATATACACTAAATATAAAAATAAAAATTCCAAACTAAGTTAACCCTAAAATATGACGTCAAAAAATTCAACCGCATCGCTGTTGACTGGAAGTGTGCCCAAAAGACTGGCGGCATTGCCACGTTGTATGGCAATGCTTATCCTTTACATCAAATTGAAAAGTTCATAATTGAAAAAAAAACTATTGGCGGCCTTATCGCATTCCGCGATCTCTTCCAGGCAACCTGGAATGGATAGAGATGGCCTGGACACAAAATGGGGTTGTACTTGAAGCAAATATAAAGTTAACGTATTACAAAAACAAAGACAGAAATAAAACAATACAAAATACTAAATTATTGAAATTACAACGAGAAAGAATTCACAGTGACAAGAAGTATTCCCTTCTAAGTCTTTTAAAAACAGGTAGCGATTGTGCGCGTTTAATTGACACTGGCAATGGATTCCATAGACTAGCGGCCTGGACTGTAAAAGACTTATCTAAAAATCCAATAGGAGGCATTGAATTTTTAGTCTCAAGTTATCCGATGAGTTAAGAAATTTCGTGAGAGACTCGCAAAGAAACTGGAATCGGTTCTTTAGATAAAGAGGAGTGGAAGGGATAAAATCACAAAATATAAAGATAAAAATATAAAAAATATGTAGCGACATCAATACCGCCACAAAAAAAAAAGGAAAGAATATGAGCAATCCGGCGAAGGCGAATTGGCAACCACTTAAGTAATTCAGAAACGTGGTCATATTTTCGCAAACCAAATATGAACCTAATGCAAAAGTTTTGAAGGCGCTCAATTTTGTCAAGTTGCACTACAGTGACGTCAAGATAGCTGACATCAGCATAATCAAGGATTAAGGAAGGTAGAAGAAGAAATTGTGCAAGTGCAATCTTTGTAGCACTCAGTATTCTATTTAATGCTCTTTATGTAATTTTTGTATGGCGTCCAATAAATAGTATTTCTATCCTATTCTTTTCATTTATTTTTTTTATTTATGAATGGGCTAGCTCTTGACCTCGACCACGCCTGATGGAAAGCGATAGATGAGGTCCATGACGAAAGCGAGCGTGCCCAGAAGATGCCTTGAGGCACTGGTACTTCCACGCGTCGACGAAACACAGCAGGCTGCTTGACGCCGAACTCCGGTGGGAGGGTGGTCACGAACCAGGCGGGCGTTAGCCCTACCACCGCAAGGGAAGGATTGGCCAGTCTTATAAGGTGTTAGGTGAGACTGTCCAGGATGCGCCGAGCGCTTGGTTCAGTTGAGTGTCTGATGGAACAAATTTCTCCGCTTGAGGCTCCTTCATGCATCCCATCATATTCTACAATACACACTGTCAGAAAAAAAACACGACTCTGGTAATAAGACTCTTTTTTTGAATGGGAAATCATCAAATGACTCTTCCCGCTCTGGGCGGAGGGAAAGAGAGTGTCAGACTCTTAGTTGCATTACCAAAATTCCACAACCCTGGTAGGGACACTCTAATTGTAGTAGCGATCACAAGTTTTAGGGCAAAGTGGCATACGACCACGGCTATCCTCAGAACATCACTATGAATATTAATTACTTGTTTCCTTTGAAGTTTAGTCGGATTTAGCTGAATACCATAAATACTGGTATTAAGCTGAATCTGACTGAATTGAAATTTTCCATGCTGGTCCTGCACCACAACGCCACTAGGTAGCCACTAAGGGCTCAAAGTAAAGTGTTAGCATTTCGTAATATTGTTAGACCGGCTGAAGATTGTAAGAATGTAAATCTTTTTCATTGTATAGACTCAACTTATTTAACATTGTATAATTTCATGCACATGTGTGAGTACTGTGTAGCTTTAAACTATAATGATCATTTTGGGTAGGTCTTTGACTTGAATGTACCCTGGTGATTGGGGATGTCATGCTCACTCAAAAGTCTGGCTGATGGTGGCGCATGCGTTGGATCATTTGGCTCCCTAAAAAATGGTTGAGCCGAATGGTGCTAGCGCATGCGTCATGTTCGTGAACGGGCGCCGTCAGCTGAGACTGGTCATCTCTCGGCTGCCATGGTTTATGTTAATTATTTCTTTGAATTGTTTCTTTTTTTACTCCGGACTCTTTTATCCTGCACGTCTTTTACATCGTTCTCACATATAATTATGTATAATTTTAATATGAATGATGTAACCATAATTTTGTAACAAAATATCATTTTTAAAAGAGTGTCCGTGGAGTTTCTTGCACGTTCTTTTCCATAGAGATCTACGCTTTGGAACGTGCAAATAGCTTCATCTTTTTGACCGACCGACCTTGACAATTCAAAAGTGCCTGTAAATGGTCTAATTGAAATAAATGCTTTGACTTTGACTTTGAATTGACTGGAAGCCGACCCCAGTAAAGTTAGGAAAAAGCTAGGCAGATGATGATGCTCTTCAGAGCGCGATTTTTTAATAATCGGGTAGAAAAATCGCGCTCTGGTGGTTGGTATTGAATTTACTTTTTTCTCGCTAAATCTTGCCACCATATCCCCAACAGAAGCATCTCACCACAACCCGTTGTTCGTGTGACATTTCACTCGATCCCGAAGTAATACGATTCCTAACTGAAGCGCATAGTGTGGTGCTCCCGACGATTGCCACACAATACGAATTCTACTGTGTGTCTCGAATTTCCGAAGCTGGGAAGAATTCGTTGAACAGAAATAGTATTTTATTTGTGGTAAAATGGAACCGGTTAAGCAATGATTATAAACTTTTATTATTCTACGACTGTAGTACAAAAGCCTCTTCTTGTACAAAAACGAAAAGACTGTAGTATGCGCCAGATAAATGAATAATAACGGTCATTGACCTACCTACATTTGTTGACACACTTAATTTCAAAAACAGAAATAATGACATAAAGCTGTCCTGAATCGATATCTATCGTGATCCTTACTGTTCTAGTAATTAAAAACGATTCATAATTTACTGTCCGGGGGTACCTACGAAGAGATATTAAGGAAAGTTTAATGACCGTTCTTACCATCATCCCACGACTCCACTATCCATTCGACACACTACCATCAGCAGCCTACTTATGATTTCGAAAGCGCTTAGCAAGCGCTTTCGTTTATAAATACTGAGCTAAGTTTTGATTTGAGGTTTTTGAAAATATGAAAAAAATATACAATGTGTAACAGAATAAACGCAAAACCTCTCATAGGGTCATTGTACTCATCATTATGAACAACTTTTCCTATGAGACTAACCCCGAAATCGCGAAATAAAAATGAGCTGTTCAGTACATTTTGTCGAGTTATGCGCACAAAAATGTACGGAAAAGTAGTTTCTTTTTTCGCGTTTTCAGTGTTGGTCCTATAGTAAAAAAAAAAAGTTCATTATTATGAGTACAATGACCCCTTTCATTAAAAGCCGTTTCATTAAAAGCCTAGCCTTTTTATTGAACTGCGCCGTTTAATCAGCGACTTAAGTGGCATGGGCAAGTCATTAAACGATATTGAACAAAAGATGTCGCTTAGATCGCTGAAAACTCGGCGCATTTAAATTAAAAGGCTAGGCCACTAATTAAACGGCTGATTAAGCTAATTGGCTGCGACTTATACACTTGAACAATATAATTTCATTGCAATAAATGAAATTGGTTGACGGCTACCATATTGCCACCTTGTATAATTGAGATTACAAACGTAGGTACTGATGAGAGATAAAAAAGAAAAAATAAAGATCAAAGGTTATTATAACAGCATTTTTACTAAAATAACCTTTACTGGCGATGATGATTAACTAGTAGAAGTACGAGAAAATTTATCTTTCATCTCCATTTAAATTAAGTCAAGGAATACCAACGCTTGAATTCTGTATAAACTTTTGATTATTATGTAAATACTCCTAAAGCTTGGAACCTGTCATAAATTCTTGGAGGCTGGTAACCCTATATTTCAATCCTTGAATTTTTTTTTTCAAGTATTAATGTTACGTTATCAAAAAAACTTCAAGGATTGAAATGTAGGGGTACCACTAAAAAGTGTTTATTGCATTTTTTGCTTTCCTGTGACTTCTGTGACTTGAAAGTCACAGGAAAGCAAAAAACGCAATTTCGTATACATGAATGACTTTTCCACATATTTATTTATTTAAACTTTATGAACAATAGTGGTACATGGGCGGACTTAATGCAACAAGGCATTCTCTAACAGTCAACATATCTTTTCCAGCTGTTGGGATTTTGAAAACCAAATTAGGTACTGAACCGATTTTGATAAAATTTCAATGGGACCAATTGAGAAGTACCTATATCCTTTTACATAAAACAAGAATTTTTCAAATCGATTCATAAATGACGAAGATATGAGGTAAAAAACATACAACCGAATTGACAACCTCCTACTTTTTTGAAGTCTGTTAAAAAAAAAATAACACTATTACTAAAACATTGATCAAAGTGTAAGTGTGTCAGTGCGTGATTTTTAAGGTTCATAACGTCCGCATAAAAACGGAAACTTTATAGGGTATACTCGTATCTGCCTAGCATCTGTCGGTTCGCACCCTATTGCCCAGTATTTTAAAGAAGCAAAACTTCAGGGCTTTGTTGGATCACACCACAATAAAATGGGTATTCTGAGTCATTTCCACCATTCGAATCAACCTCGATTCGGCCTAATTAACATTTATACAAATATTAAAGTCTCGGAGGAGAGGTCAAAGAGGCTCGTGGCTAAATAATAACAGCCGCACGGGTCAATCTTCAAGGTTAAGCAACGCTTGCCGAGGTTGGTTTGTGGATGGGTTAACATCCATCTTAATATAACGAGTTTCCTCCGTGCCTCGGGAAGCACGCTAAGCCGTTGGTCCCAGGTGGCATTGATGATAGCCGGGACCGACGGCTTACAATCCGTAACGAGTGCCAAAGGGCAGTGGTTACGGATTGTCAGAAGCCAGAAAACCTGACTCCAGTCTTGCCGAGAACGGTAATTAATCAGTAGTCGATAGTTACCTACCCAGTTAATCATTTGTGGAAGTCTGGTTTGCAGCCGCTCCACGTAAAATACTGGTATTTAGCTGAATCCAGTTTGACTGGAAGCTGACCCCAATAAAGTTTGGAAAAGGCTAGGCAGATGATGACAAGTAATAAAGTCATTTATTTCATAACCTCGTTTTATATTTTAGATGTAGTTAGTATTTTTGTAGGTGTACTTAATTTCTAGTGCTATTCGTTTTTTTTATTATTTACTAGCTTTTGCTCACGGCTCCGCCCGCGTGGATGTCGGTTATCGCTTCAAAAAGTAGCCTATGTCCTTCTCCATATCCCAGGCTATAAATCTGAAAAATTTCGTGACGATCCGTTCAGCCGTTTTAGCGTGTAAGTGTAACATACAAACACACTCACTTTTGCATTTATAACATTAGTTGGGAAGATTGGATGACCCCATGCCTAAGATTGGACATCATTTTCAGGAAGTCCATACCATATCCAATCAATCACCCATTCTATATTATTATTTAATAGCTACCGCCCATGGCTCTGCCCGCGTGTATATCGTAAATTATAACAAGGGAACAATCTCCCGGGATAAAAAGTATCCTATGTGTTATTCCAGACTATAATCTACCTCTGTGCAAACTTCATCAAGATCCATGCAGTAGTTTTTATGTGAAAAGTAACAAACATACGAAATTTCGCAACTTATTTTTTCCTTGACATGGCGACTGAATCTAGTGGAGACGAGAAGTTTCATTCAAGAGGACTTAGAATATAGCATAGTTCGTCTTAGTTTCGGGGTGACACACTATCTCTGCCCTCAGACAACAATGTAGTATGTGAGTCTACACATTTATTTTCAGTACAATAAGCGACTTAAAAGAATACATTTTCAGTTATCTTTGCTTGCAGTGTGCTAAGATACGTTATAACTATTGTCACGGTCAGTACTCTCTCGAAGTAATCCCATCGCTTAGGTATTATACCGAAATAGTTTTAAGAAACTTTTAAGCGTGAATAATCTTTAAATCCTGAATAATGCTTTGAGAAAGTGACTTGAAGGGTCGAAACGAAACGATGGCACGTTCTAAAATAATAAATTACTTCTAATCTATGTGAACATTCGTCGCCATTCATTTGTTAGCTCAAATATTTATAACGAAAAGTTTTTCGAGGGGTCAAACGTCGCTCCCTACAAAAATAAGTAACTGTTGTGATATCTGATAACTTTGAGGAGTCTAGTAACTTTATCGAACCCAAAATTAATTTTAAGTATCGACGAGTTAGATCAAAAAAATGTTTAGAAATTCCAGCTGAAATATGATACCTACTGCAAAAAAGGTTGGTTACAAAAGGTTCCAAATATATTTTATTAAAAATATATCTGTTGGTACAATCGGATAACTGTTATGGCCCAGACTTTATGAGGTCATGGACCAAACATTATACCTTTCAACCAAAAATATTTATTCCAAAATCTAGCCGTGATGTCATTTATCCGATATAACCCTTCGTTTGTTGAACAAATGGGCATTTGGCCGTTATATAGAGGCCGTTTGGCGTTATATTGTGCCATATGTTTCTATGATCATTCTGCTCGTCTGAACGTGTCTGGTTTACATTCTTATGCTTAATGTCATTGGGGTCATAGATATTTTGTCCAGAGCCAATTGCGCAGGACACAAGGGTAAATAGTGCGTGGTATATAATTGGCTGGTTCAATGAGGCTGCATTGCCGTGGTCAAGTCCATTGAGAATGTTTCGTGCTTCATGAAGCGAACTTAGTTGCGTCATTGATACCATTCTAGAACACAAATTAGTAGGTACCTTATTAAAAGCTTAATAAAGAAGGTATTATATTGTAATATTGATGTCTCTTGGAATAACTTTTTGTCATTGTACAACCAACATGACTCTTATCTGTTTATTTTTTTGTTATAATACTTTTTGCATGTTAATAATTTGTTTTAAGTATGAATTTTGCTCATGTTGAGTGTTTTTTTTTTTTTTTTTTTTTTTTTTTTTTATGTATGACCACTAGCAAGATAACACACTTGGGATATTAACTGCTTAACCGGACTAAAGCTCATGTTGAGTGCATAAATGTGAACAGATAATCTTTTCTTAATATTATTTTGGTTTAGAAATTAATTCCGTTACATTATAAAAATATTTCATCGATAGAAGCTTCAATCAAGATATCGACAATTTTGGCATTTGTCTTCCCGACTTTGAAAACAAAGTAAACATGATACACTGTTAAACCCAAACCTTCTGTAACAATAGACTGTTGCTTGGCAAAAAGAATACCCCAGGGACTAAGATACCCCGCCACCTATTCTTGGGTTGACAAACATTGACGTCATGCCTGCAAATGACGTGAAGAGCCATCTCATTCATCGAGAAAAATCGAAGAGAATTGCCTTGTCCGTACATAATAGCGAGGCCGTAATGGCTACCACAAAAGATACGAAAATTATACCTATGAAACGATGATGGCACAGTAATTTGGGGTTCTTATATTTTTGGGCTTCTCAAACTCGCGAAATTATGTAATTACCTAATAGATCTCTTGTAATTAACACCTTTGACCAAAATTGACCAGTTTATCCCACTGTCACAAGGAGATTTTCTTCTTATTTCGTTTAGAAACCAGTTGTTAAATTTTTTCTTAATCACTGTGCACAAGAAGTGTATGTTTAGTATGTTTATTTTAAACGCAATTTTTGTTTCTGACATAGTGTAGAGTATTATTATACAAAGCGGAATTCACAAATAAAACAAATATAGTATAGTAGGCCGCAGGTCAGTGGTATCAAAACCAGTTTTCATAGCGGGCCTCATATTAAATTCAAACACCAATATCAACCCGCTCAAGATCAAAATATCACAAAATATTGTTACCGGCGTGCGTCTAACTGTACCTAAACTTAATAAAAGATAGGTACTTTTAAATGTGCCAAGTTCAAGTTATAAGTACTCTGTTTGGGTGGCTCGCCGTCCGATCAAAGCCAGACCCAGGTCGACGGCGCGTTGTGTTCTACGCGCGCCTCAAAGAGATGTCAGTATAGTAGACGGGGCCCGATATGGCCAGAGCCTGCCAGGGTTGCGGATTTTGTTCGTAAGAGTCACCGCGGCCCTGGAACGCAAAGGGCACTAGGAGGAACACGGATGGGTTTTAGTCAGTAAGAGTCTAACTTCCCCTCCCGCTCCACCCAGAGTGGAAGGGGTCATTTGATGATTTCCCTTCCATAAAAAAATACTCTAATTTACTTTCGCTTGAAATCGAACTCGAATGAATGCATTCAGCCGTAGTCACAGTTTTAATTTTCGGGCCGAAATCAAATCTCAAATTCATCTTTCAGTCTAATCTGATGTAGCTGAACACTAGTATTTTATATGGTGTGACTACGTATCTGCCCTCCACAACCCATTAACTGGATAGCAAGATAATCCTTGGTAAGACTGGTGGCAGATGATCTGACTTCTGACTATACTTAATGGCTGTAAAAGATGTTCAATTTATGACAGCCGAGACCAACGGCCCACCATGCTATGGACATCGAGGAGTTTCGTTATGTGATGGATGATCACCCATAAACGGATTCCAACTCAACTCGAAATCCAACTCTAACTTGAGCACGAAAACGTCAACGGATGCTTGTCTAATTGACATTTTCTTTTAACGTTCTTGCTCAGCTAAAACTCATCTCTCGAGCACGATAACTTCAATTTATGACAAGCTCCGATGGAGTTAGAGTTCAAGTTGAGTTGGAGTGTACGTTTTGAAATATGGACCTAAGTAATTGGATAGGTTTTATTAAATATATTATTTACACCGACTTACAGTAAGTAAATATTGTTAAATCATTTACTAAATCCTATTTCAAACAATCTTCTGAAGTCTTAGGTCTTAAGCCCATCGAAGGCTTAAAAACCTAGTTTAGTGTCCAGAAATAGTCAAGTTGTCTAGTAGGTACTATGTAGGTCACTCGGTACGTACTGTTAGTTTTAATTACTTTATTCTCAGAGGGTATCAAATATAAATAGGACGTATTTATTCTGCGAGATAGTTCTCATAATTGCTCTGGACGAGTGTCTCGTTATTTTCAGTATAGTTGTTTTTTTACGAAACTAGTGTTTTTTTAATGGGAATGTCATGTTTTGGGAAGGTCTTTCATCGTTATGTTGTCCTTACCCTAATTTATTTTTAATCAGCGCAACATTCATTCATACACACACTCCATTTATTTATGTACAGTAGTGGTACATTTATAAAAATAAAGTAAAATAGCCTTTTATTTCTTGCGTAAAAATGAATACCTAATAAAATAATTCTAATAAATAAATAATAGCATCTGTATAAATATTTTTTAATATTATGTTTTCGATTTTTATCAGTCAGTAGTGGTACACAGGCAGACTTAATGCAACAAGGCATTCTCTACCAGTCATCCTTTGTATTAAAAATACTACACTGTGGTAGGTGTACAACAAATAAAAAAAATTGAAATAAAATTTAGTTTCGGAAAGAAACTAATAAAATCTTTATTATCTCTGTCATCTTAGTTTTCACCCCCTTATTAGATAAATCATATTTCACACAGTTTGTCCATCGTTTGTCCCGTTTTTCCCTACTGTCCTCACTTTTATACTGTTAAATTTTAATGCTATCTTTGTAGACGTTTTTAAAAGCCAAGATCAATGTTTGAAGCGATTTTTAAAACCCAATGTCCAGTTACTACTATTTTTTCAACACTGTCGCAGTTTTACTTTCTAGATTTGTTTTTCTTCATCTTCAGGGTGTTTTGGATACAGAGCATCACTCTTAAATATTACCATACAGTTCCGACACACCCGGTACCAAACCACAAACAATTGAATTCTTTCTTTTTTTTCTGGCAACACATAACCTTGTCCATCAATTAAACACCACAAAAATATTTTCCCAGCCCAACCCTAAACTGCGAAGGGGCTTAACCCACTAAAAACTAAAAGCAGGGAACAAATCTGGGTTGATTGTCAAAAGTTAATGTAATGTGTAACATGCCTACCGCCATTAATGCTCAATGCGTTGTGACACGCGAGTGAAGCGTATTTGTGTTACTAATGTGTTTTAATTATTATTATTTTAGTTGTATTTTAGGGGAAGGTTTAGTTGCATCATTATTTTTTTTGATTTTAGGACTTTAAATAGTAACAGCCGCGTGGGTCGACATTCAATAATAAAGAACGCTTGCTTTCCGTGGATGGGTGAGCATAAATTACATGCCGAGACTCCTCCGTGCCTCGGAAAGCATGTTAAGGCGTTGGTCCCGGTTATGATTAACTGCAGATATTTTCGGATAATCGTTGCGGATAGCAAGAACATCTGACATCAGCCTTCTTTTTATCGTGTGGGCACTAAGGTCTAACGACCCCACACACCCTAGTATCAGAGTTCCTAAACCGCCTCAAGGGCCTCTGACATGGTTTATTTGACGACCGCCATTTGGCGGCCCGGACCACCGGCTTATACGTGCCTTCCGAAGCACGGAAGTGTCGTCAGAGTATCGTGTTACCCAATGACTGGGTTGCGGAGGTCAAACAGGCGATGGACGTAAAATACTGCATCACGTTAGACCGGTTACGCACTGCATCTGATTCGAATCCGTGAAAATACGTATGTAAAAAACTAGTATCAAATTCGGATATTGCTTTTTACACCACATCCGATTCAAATTCGTAAAAAGACGTACCTATATAGTCTAAAAAACTCGGACCGAATTCGGCTATTCAGGGTCCATCTTTTGATAGGCCCGATTTGAATCCGAGGTTATGCGAAGCGTTCATACAAACAGTACTACGGCTACTTGGGTCCGTCAACATTTCTAATGAATTGGAGACTCATGGATGACGGAGAGAAATCGGATGACAGAAGTCGGATCTAGTGCATAAACTGTACCATAGAAATAGTTCTACGACTACTTCGGAACATATTTTCACGGATTCGGATCGAATGCAGTGCGTAACCACTCTAAGACTTAAATACGGCCTTTTCCCACCTAATTGGGAAAAGGCTAGGCTGATATTCGAACTTGATTCCACCTCGAATAATCAAATTGTCAGATATATCTTGTTTTGTTGTTGTCATGACGACTGGGTCAAGTGAAGCTCCTTTGCACTTACTTGGAATATGGAGCTTAGTAAATTATTTAACTTGGTTGAAAGAAGTTAGTAAAAAACAGGTTGGTAAGGTAATTTACTTATTTATATAGGTACCTAAATAAATCTAATTAATAATAAATGTATATTAGCTGCCGCCCGTAGCTTCGCTAGCGTGTTTGTCGGTAACTATCCCAAGGAAACATAGGTACTCCCGGAATAAAAAGCAGGGCATGGTCTACCCGCGCGCTAAATTTCATCCAAATAAATAAATAAATAAATAAATATCTTGGGACAACTCACACACGGCCATCTGATCCCAAGCTAAGCAGAGCTTGTGTTATGGTAACCAGACAACTGATATACATACTTATATAATTTATAAATACATGCATATTATAGATAAATTACACCCAGACACAGAACAAACAATTATGCTCATCACATAAAGTTTGTCCTGAGTGGGAATCGAACCCACAACCTCCGGCTTTGCAGTCAGGGTCACTAACCACTAGACCAACAGGCCTGTCAAAATCCGTCCAGCCGTTAAAATTTGAAGAGGCAACTAACCAAAAAAACTCACTTTCGCTTTTATAATATTAAAGTTTAGGATTTGTAAAATACTACACACAAATGTACAGATTAGGACTTAATGCTATTAATTTCTTTGTCCTTCTGTACTAGCTTATTTTAATTTTAATTTCAACTTAAAGTAAAAGCCTAGTAAATGCCTACTATAAATAGAAATCCAATTAAAACGGATCAAAACGATAAGAACCGAGTTCTAGCAAAAACAGAAATCATTTCTTAAGCTTTTATTTTAGCATTCCATGAGTGACTTTTGTTTTATGTGAGCCATAATGAAGCAGTGAGAGCATACCTTTATATTAGAGAAAGACACTCAATTTAATGAACTAACTTTTTTAAAGTCCTCGATAAACACAACGGTGTTTAGAAAATGACATTTAACTTCAAACTACTCTCCGTAAGAACGCTTATATAATCTCACATAACTCCACACCCCTCCATTATAATATTGAACTAACGAAGCTAAAATCTACTAAAATATTTAACGTGAAGTAGTTCAAGTAGTCATTCATGCACGATACCGTTTCATCGCTGCATGACGTCATCTGCCCGCACGGCATTTTCCCGCGCTTCACTTTGACAGGACTGATGTGTTGCCACTTTTCAAAACTTCCGCCATATTTAATCTGTGGAATATGTCGACGGTTTAAGTTTTCGTTTTGCGTTTGATTTATTGCGTTTAGAATGGTAAATGTTCTTTGCTAACCACACAAAGAATATTTTTAAACGAGAGTTGGTGTAGGTATCTAAAGTTCCTTTTAGATACTCGTTTTCTCTTTTATCTTTTTGCCTGGCGTCTGTTTATAAAAGTATATATAAAATTGAAAAGTCCTTAATCATATCGAAAAATGAGTATTACTAGATAAAAGAGAGCCAAGAATAGTTGTTTATTACCCTTGGATATGATCCGAACCTTCTGAGAAACCTACCTTTTTATAAACCTAGGTACCTGCGTTAGTAATTGGGAAAGGTCGTTATGTAGACATTGCCAAAAGAAGCCATTAGGTTTGTCTATGTTAAATCGAGTGGAAAATTATCTCAAACGATGGAATATTTGAAAGAATCTAATTTTTTTAGACAAGTTAAACATGAATGTGAAGGGAGATCAATAACTCAAGTCAAACATCATTATAATAGAACCTATATCAATAAATTCTGCGAAGCGGCTCGATGTTTACTAATTATTCATAAGTATATAGACCACAGGGCTATGGCCTGGGGGCTACGTACTAAATACTATAAATAAAACTCATATTTTAACTTTAAGAGAATTGTTATTGGAGCACCATGGCTCGAAGGTTCAATTTACATCTGTCAATCAAAAAGTCCTATTCATAATTCAAATAATAATAAATTCATATCGGACACTTCCAAAGAAGGTATGAATAGCATTTCTGCAAGAGACTGCAGCTAAGGAGGCAGTATCTACAATATTAACGACATCATCCAACAAGCTCTTGTCACCGACGACGTCGGCGTTCCGGCTGTATTAGAACCCAATGGCCTGGCACGCGACGATGGCAAGAGACCATTAGTGTGTCGATACAAGTTGCTTAAAATTAAATTATTTGGCAGGAGTGCAGTGAGTCCGTCAGCGCAAAAGTGGCCTAAGCTTGAGATAAATAAATTTAACAAAACGGAATATTAAATGATAATGATTTAAATTATTTGTAGTAGATAAGTCAGAATATGAAAAATTGAGGGTTTGTTCAACAATTTTTTGCCAGCGGCTTCGCCTGGCTGAATGTCGAAAGGTACCCCACAGGAACGTATTACTGGGACACAAATATTTCACATCCTAATCCAGGTGATGGGTTCTGTTCCTGTGTTTCAAATCTCATTCGGCTGTACGTTGTCTGTCAGTCACTCAGTCAGTAACGGAAGAATTATATATACATTGATTACATACATTCTTCAATACACAAAGGTGAAGTCATGTCATAATCAGCCAGTCAACCTTTAGCTTCAATCAAAACATGTAGGGCTATTTATTTTAAACTTGACGTTTCTTTGGGTTATTGCAACAATCGTATGAAAGCAATTCATCAAAAGTTCCAGATTTGAATTCTATACAAATTAAACATACACGAATTTGTTATGTTAGTCCTTTCGATCCGCTGAACAAGAAACTACGGCTAATGTGTAAAAAAAAACTCTGGACTGGAAATTTAGAAAACGCTGACACGTTACTGACTGGATAATGTTAAAAGTCCGCTTCAATGGATTTACATATGTTCATTCGATAGAATCGAGGTATTTTTTAAATTCATCATGCACATTTTTTTTCAATAGCTTTTTGTTAAAAACAGTTCTTCTCTTCTTCTGATTAGCACTGAGACACTAATCTGCAGTACGATTCAGCTGGTCTATTCCGTCGACATCTCCCCGTGTACCTAAGTAGGTGGAGTGAACGACAAGTGAGCTGTCATTGCATCATGCTTGTATGGTTTGACAGCGCACTTGTCATTCACTTCGCCTAAGTGCTCACTTCGACACGTTTACAGAATCGCACTGCTGTAAACCACTCACCGTGAAAGCTTAAGTGAAGTGATCATGAAATGAGCTGTCAATCAATAAAAAACAACAAGTAGTGACAGTTTACTTCATGCTTATTCCATCTAATTTCCACGGTGAGATGTTCGAGAGGAACTCTATTTGACGGCAAAAACTTACCTTTTCATGTTTGTAGGCAGTTTTCTTTTTAAAACGAGATCTAATGAGATTTGTTAGATCTTCTATTAAGATTCATTGTCTCTGTTAGAAGTTATTTCAACTTCGTCTCTGGTATGACAACGCACCTGCGATGACCAATTCTTATTTTAAAACTATAATAGACAACGGCTTCTTACAGTACATATTATGTAATTTAGTTTGTAGTTTTTTATGTAATTCTTGATAAAAATAAGTATATACTGTTTGGTAAAATTATTGTTGTTTATAGGGTCATTAAAAAACTATCTAAACAAAAGCGTTTAATTTTAGAGCTTCAATCAAAAAATAATTATTATAAAATAAACGTTCAATGTTAAAACTCACTAAAAACGCTTAAATAGTTTTATAATGAGTCTAAAAACAACACTACTTTTACCAAACAGTTTCATAATGCTAGCACATGTGTGAATATTATGCTCGTATGCAAACTCCGAAGTTCATATGAATAGAAAAATTGCAGCCACGCCACGGGAGGCCAGTGCGCGCGAAATGCAATATTGTGGCAAAATATCACGACTTGTGTTTATATTTTATTTCAATATCCCCGTCAAAACTGAATTGCGTTGAAATTCGTGAAATAGAGATGCAATTTTTGCTGAATAATTCGGAACATGTCCCTTTGAGTTGGAATCTGGAATGGAAGTCAATGTTTTGTGTATCAGATATAGCACTGTTAGTTACTTTCCTGCTAATACTTCTGCAGATTGATGTGACGCGACAAAACGACGGACGCGACGACGACTTTTGGCTCTTCTATGTGCTGGTAAGACAATTTTAGAAAAATAATCTTTGAGAATGCCTCGTCGCCTTGTTAGACATGACACCTATTTTTGAGGGGCTTAATCTCTTCAAATTTCACATGCTCCTTGAGTGCACAGGCGTCGCCGAGATTCGGAGGCAAACAAGAGGGACACCATATTCACTCACAAGATTTCCTGAACACACTAGGAGGACTGATCTGCTTCTGGAGGGAGGTTGGCTGGTTGGAATGACAGCCGCCATAGCTTACGCACAATCAATGGCCCAACATCAGGACTAAGTGCGGAAACCATACCCAATTGACGACACGGTTAGCGCAGTGGTTGAGCGGTTGACTGCTGCGTTGCATGTCGCGGGTTTGATTCCCGCACGGAACAAAAATATTTGTATGTCGTACAGATAGTTGTTCCGGGTCTGGCTGTTTATGTATGTGAGTTTATGTGTTTGTAAACGCACCCACGATACAGGAGAAATTCCTAGTGTGGGGCAACGTTTTTTATAAAAAAAAGACAGATAGATCTCTTATTTTTTTTATAATACTATTTATTTTTAATAAAGTATTTTGCTGGAATATTCAAATATTAGGATGAAATAAAAAAAAACGGCCAAGTGCGAGTTCGCATGCAAAGGGTTCTGAACGAATCTCATTTTTGTAATATGTTACTGTAAAACCATAGACTTCTTATAGGTTTTCTTGTAATCTACTCGTAATCTTAAGCAAAAGAATATTATGTGTTATTTTTTTTTTTAATTTTAGACTCAGTAGTTTCGGAAATAATGGTCATCATATCAGCAGAAAGACGTCCATAGCTGGACACAGGCCTATCCCAAGTGTCGCCACAATAACCGATCCTGTGCGTCTCGCATCCATCGGCTACCCGCGACCCTCACCAGGTCATCGGTCCACCTTGTGGAAGGCCTTCCAACGCTGCGTCTTCCTGTACGCGGTCGCCACTCCAGAACTTTTCGGCCCCATCGACCATCTGTTCTGCGAGCAATGTGAACTGCCAACTGCCACTTCAATTTGGCGATCCTTCGGCAATAATGGTCACTCACATCTAATTTCTTGAATAACTTCAAAACCATTAATTTAAAAACTATGAAAAAATAATATTCGGAACACTCGCAATACCCAATGTATGTATAGGTAGGTATTTTATTTGGTATACAATGTCGAAAAGTTTTGGAGTGGCGACCGCGTACCGGAAGACGCAGCGTTGGAAGGCCTCCCACAAGGTGGACCGATGACCTGGTGAGGGTCGCGGGTAACCGATGGATGCGAGACGCACAGGACCGGTTGTTGTGGCGACGCTTGGGGGAGGCCTATGTCCAGCAGTGGACGTCTTTCGGCTGATATGATGATACAATGTCACACGGTGCAGTAGGAAAAACTTTTTTTTAATTTTACTAATTCGCCCTCGTTTCCCAAAAATTAGGTACCCCATTTTCACAACGTATTTATTTTCGTTACACGTTCGTATTTGGGGCACAGAATATTATATTTATGTGTAAGTACCAAATTTCAACTGAATCGGCCTAGTAGATTCTGAGGCTGTGATAGACGGACAGACAGACAGACAACCGAGTGATCCCATAAAGGTGCTGTCTTCTACGTACAGGTTCTGAACCCTAATGATAAAAATTGAGAATTTTTAACTGATGAAAGTTTTGTACACTTCACATGCCTTAGCATGCTTAAGAATTACCCTTGTTTATGCAATGAGCCTTCAAACAAAAACCCAACATTTTAATTCCACTAAAAGTACCTCCTAGCTAGATTATCTCAAACACGCCTTAATAACGTATATTTGCCTCACTCACGTACTCAGTTTCACCACCCAAAGATCACATTATGACCCGACACGAACCGCTCAGAGCTGTTATTGGTGCAATCCCCTGCATTTAGTGCACAGCCGTGCACTTCCAATGTGCTAATTGGCCAAATCATTGCACGACGTAGGCACTGTCCGTAGTGTCCGTCACGTTTGGTGTTAGTATTCCTGAACCGATTCACAATAGTTTACGTATTTTCAATCTTTATCAATCCCTACTATCCCTACTAATATTATATATGCGAAAGTAACTCTGTCTGTCTGTTATGTTTTCACGCTAAAATGACTGACTAAGGAGAAGGACATAGACTACTTTTTTACGCGATAACCGTCATCCACGCGGGCGTAGCCGCAGGAAAAAGCTAGTATAATTAATATGTCGTAGCCAACTAGTTTAATCAGCCGTTTAAGTTACGCCCAAAGGTCGAAAATGACAGAATTATGTTTGTACAATACACTTGTACTCGCAGGCAAAGCCTATTGGATTACATTTATTTTGTACGTGTGTATGTCAATGAACTCTTCCTAAATGGCTGAGCCAATTTTGATGATATTTTCGTTGGAGTGGGTTCCGTACCCAAAGGGTACAAACGGGACCCTATTACTAAAACTCAGCTGTCAGTCTGTCACCAGGCTGTATCTCATGAACCGTGACAGCTAGACAGTTGAAATTTTCACAGATGGTGTATTTCTGTTGCAGCTATAACAACGAATACTAAAAACAGAATAAAATAAATATTTAAGTCAAAGTCAAAGTCAAAGTCAAAGCATTTATTTCAAATAAACCATTTACAGGTACTTTTGAATTGTCAGAGTCAGTCAGTCAAAAACATGAAGCTATTTGCACGTTCCAAAGCGTAGATCTCTATGGAGAAGAACGTGCAAGAAACTCCACGGACACTCTTTTAAACCATTTTATGATTTACAATAATCCTGGTTACATTATCTTTGTTGCTTCTATATGTGAGAACAATGTAAAGGAAGAGAAAAAAAAGAATTCTAATTATCAAATAAACTATTGAAATAAGCCAGCGACAGCTAAGAGATGACCAGTATCCACTGATGGCGCCCGTTCACGAACATGACGCGTGCATCAGCACCATTCAGCTCAACCATTTTGAAGGGAACCGAATGATCCGATACACGCACCACCATCAGCGAGACATTCGAGTGAGCATGACAAACCCTCAACTGCCCCTGCTCATTCATGTCAAACAAGGAAACCATCTATTAACATAAAAAGGCTCCATGGTCCTCACATTTACAGGATTCCAAAATAAAAAAATGCTTCTACTTTATATAAAACTATAAATAACAATTGGTAAGAACAGAAAAGTAAAAGTGTATTCCAAACATTATAGAAATGTGGAATATTATTATTATTAAACGTAACAAGTAAAATAAAAAAGGGTGAGCATCTCCTCCATATATAAAATCCTAACTAGTGGAACCAAGCGGCTGAGGCTGTGGAGCAGGACCGGCATTTAGCCAAGCATTTTTATCAAGGATATAATCTTCCAGTTTATAATATGCCTGTCTACATAGTGTGCGTTTAATGCATGTTTTAAATTTTCTCTCATTCAGTCCGAGAATATCAAATGGTATTTTATTATAAAATTTAACACAGTACCCCATAAAAGAAGTGGGGCTCCCATACAACAAACATGATTTTTTTGCCGTTTTTTAAATAAAATGGTACGAAACCCTTCGTGCGAGAGTCCGACTCGCACTTCGCCAGTTTTTGTTACGTAAAGCCAACGTTAGGACAGGACAAATGTCGGGAGTTAGGTAGCAAATTTTTTTGTCATTATACCTATACGAGGAGGTAATAGGCCAAATGAAATTTCATCGTCGAAAGTGGGGATTAAAATACCATTATTTTTTCGGGTTAGACCAGTCGCCTAGTCGGTAGCGCATGTCAGTCACATACATTTTAGATTTTTAGACAATATTTTATATATTATATATATGTTACTGTAAAAGCCGGAACTGCGGTCAATCTTAGGATTTACCGGTAAATCCTAAGATTTACCAAGTCTCACCGGTAAAAGTCCGAATTGTTCTATAATAATCTTTAATTTCAGACTTTTACCGGTATTCAGTCGGTAAATCCTAGGTTTTACCGCAGACACCGGTAAATGCTCGAAATCAAAGATATAATAATGGTCGTGTCAACTCGTGTCTCGCTCGGCTAGCGGTTAGTGTATAATCCCCCGAAAGACTGATTGCACAAATGAAAGAGGAGAATGGAGAAATCTACTATTACATTGGACCCTGTTCCCGATACCGGTGGACTACTATTTTTTATAAATTTTAAATGTTTTTTTTTAATCTGTATTTTTTTAAGAAATATTTAAAAATGTATTGAATAAGTTTAAAATATGAAGAATAATAATAATGATTGTACCGAATAACGAAATTATTATCAAAAGACAGTTTAGCTTACTTAGCCAAAGTAGGTGTTATAATTTTATTTATATATAACGGGTGAGACGTTATTTTTTTATTTTGTTATTTTTTTCTGCATTTTATTTTTCTAAAGCATGCTAAACATGTTTTAAGACTTAGCTAATAAGAATAATAAATTATAGTAATGTTGAATAAATATTAATTTCTAATTATTAACTGCATTTTTTTACTCTGAAACTAACATTTAACGGTATCTGTGGTAAAACCTAAGATTTACCGACTGAATGGCCGGTAAAAGTCCGAAATTTTTGATTATTGTAGAACAATTCGGACTTTTATCGGTGAGACTCGGTAAATCTTAGGATTTACCGGTAAATCCTAAGATTGACCGCAGTTCCGGCTTTTACAATAACATATATATTTAAAGGCCGTCACCTTGTTAAGAAGCTAAAGTTACGTTTGCTTTATTTTGCGAAGCCAATGGAATTTATTTTTATACCAAGTCTCATAAAGTTATTTTCGTTGAGTTTTTCGTTCCTCGTGTAAAGAATTGTTGATAACTGAATAGGTACCTATTTACCTTAAGTAGAGCTTTAGAGTTTCCATGTACAATACAATACATCACAGCTACCCAGAATTTGGGTAATTTGGGGGAGGCCTATGTCCAGCAGTGGTCCGTTTTTCGGCTGATATAATGATGATGATGATGACCCAGATACCATCTCCGCTCAAAATACCAAGAAATCCGCAAGGAAAACATCGCCCTGCAAATACCCTCACTCAGAACATTAATGGACTTTTCCACCAGGTACCTACTTAAACTACTCGGTACTAACGATGGAAACATTACAAACAGGATGTAAAAGTGAGAACGTCTTTGGCATACTAAAGGGGAGCTCCAACTTGCACAAAGAGTAACCTATTCGAATCTGGGGCAGACACAATAAACTTTGATTGGAGACTCGGCTATCAGCCTTCGTGTTCCGTTCGGCTTTACTTATGTATGTTGCTTGTTAATTAGTTTTTTAAGAGTTAACTCGGTTTGAGAAGTAGTTTTATCTGGCTTGAGAGAATGATTTTATGAACGAAACAATGAACTCGTCTTAGAAGTAGAGAGCAGAGTAGGGACACTGTTTCTCGCACCGCTTAGCGAGGGATATGTTTGTGAGAACCAATAAAATCGCATAATTTACCCAGCCTGTAACGAAGCTGGATAAATGAAGTGTTTCTACTGGTTCTCACGAAATGCAACCTTTTTTTTGTGAATGGGAAATCATCAAATGACTCCTTCCGCTCTAGGTGGAGCGGGAGGGAGTGTCATACTCTTACTGACTAAAACCCACCCGTGCTTCTTTTAGTGCCTTTTGCGTTCCAGGGCTACGGTGACTCTTTCGAATAAAATCCGCAACCCTGGACGCAACGCACCCTTAGACTCTCATTCCGGCCTTTGTTAGTGAGTGTCCTGGCTGATATTAAAGTTATTTTATAGTTTGTAGTGATTTTTGAAAGTCAGTTGCATTTTGTTGTAAAAAAGTTTTTCGACAATAGTTTCAGCTGATAAATGTCTCTTCGTCTTGGTCCCCTTAAGTTTTAATAGCCTTTCCAGAGCGATCAAAATCCAGAGCAACCTGTAAGGTAATCAGTAATCACAGCTACCTTCACAATATTTTCTTTTAAGGTGTTCAACTAAAAGTGTGAGAAAATATAAACCTATTAGTTTGGCAACACATGTTCTTGAGCAACATTATGTCCAATATAGACTACTTTTACGAGCAAAACATTAAGAAAAACATCTGCTACATGCTTGCTTTCACTTTGAGATTAAAATAAATTTCTTGTGCGTGTCTAAAGCATCGTAATGACAAGCTCGCCACTTCAACTGCAACTCCTGAAACCCAGAATCAACAGTGACGACCACCAGAAAGAACGCCGAGTCAATGAAGCTCGACGAGTCCCAGAGAAATGATTCAACTGTCTTGGATCCCGCAACGAAATTAATCAAAAAATTACAGCGGAGGAGTAGGAAAAAAAATATAATTTCCACTTCCCTCCTTATTAAGCAGGAGACAGAACAGAGCTAAGCCAGAGATAGGCACCAAGGGAAACATACAACTGGGTTAAGCTCAGTTGTAATAATGGGTCCTAAATTGTGAGCTACTTTTGATTCCAGAAATAGGTATGGCAAAATCGCTTGAACGCATCGCAATGACAATAGTATGTTAAAGCCGAATTTACATTACGAAACAAGTTTCATGCATGATGAAATTAATTTCATAACACTACTTTCAGTACCTGTGAAACTAGTTTCATTAAAAATAATAGTGTCGTGAAACATTCATGGCTACGCTAACATCTAAGCTTTAATTTGCATTGCAAAATGTTGTCATACAAATGTTATAGTAAAAAATTTAAAAAAAGTTGTCTCGAAAGAAAAGATGTTGGTGGATTCGAGCCAGGCTATCAAGAAACCAAGCACGACTAATAAACACACGTCCTATCAGCGCAGGCGCTTTCGCGACACTAGTTTGGCGTCGCGTTTATACGATGACATTAGTTGCATGACACTAGTTTTATCCAAAAATCGCGCGCATCACGAAACTGTTTCAGTGTCGTGAAATCGATGCATGCATTGTAAAACTTGACGTTTACACGTGAAATTGTTGGTGAAATTAATGTCACGGAACTACTTTCATGCCACTAGTTTCGTAATGTAAATCCGGCTTATATATTTTTTTGTAGGTTCTCAAATATATTAAAACTTTTGCCCGCGACTTCGTGCGCGCATATCCCGTTTTTCCCGTTCCCGTAAGAATTTCTCGTTCTCGTATAGACTAGCCTTTCTCATTAATGTGGCTATCATTACAAAAAGAATTTTCCAACTCCGACTGATAGTTCCAGAGATTAGCGCGTTCAAACAAACAAACCAAAAAACGTAAAAAAAACTTTTCAGCTTTATTATAATTTCAAAGGAATTTCTTCCAGCACTTGGACAGAAGTGTAGGACAAGAAATATAGACACAGTGTTTAAAGAGACTGAGACGGAAACTTAATTTAAAATAGCCTAAGTATTTCTCAGTATTTTTAATGCTGTCACAATCAAATATCTTCCATTTAATCATTCAAACTCTGTTTTGAAATGTCTCCCAAGTATAATTTTCTACAAAAAGTAATTTCCCAAAAGATTAAAAAAAGAACTGGAAATAAATCGACAGGCAATTATATCTATGAGAATGATACCTACAAAAAATTACTGAAAATATCTTGTAAACATGTTAATCAGAAGGCAGTGAAGCAGGCAATAGGAATTGGAAAGTCCAACAATGTTTCAGCAATACCTAATCAGAACCATAAATTAACAAAGAGCATTTGCCCTAACGATGCAGCCAGCTAGGTACCTCGTTGCGTTCACACCGATACTGAGATAAACAGCCGTCGCGTCGGTAAATTCGTCTGTATTTTGCTACGAAGCGTATTTGCTACGAACCGTACATCCTACCATGCGTATTGTCCGTCTTGTTTGATGGTAAATTAGATAATTTGAGCTTTGTGTTTTGAGTGATAAGGGTGTTAATATTTAAGATTCAAATTGTCACATTTTGTACGACTTAGTTCGCTCCACCTCGATAAATGGTGTTGTATAATTTGGACGTCAGACGAATTACGGTTTTATGTTTTTCCGCGATTTCATGAGCCCCCTTGTATTTAGTAAAAATAACTCTGCGCTTTGCAGTTTCTTTGGTCATACTATATTCTTGAAGGCTCCTCAGACTTTCTTCAGAAATTTGTACAAAGGGTGTGTGTTAGTATGAACAAAAATGGCTGGCAGAAAAGATTTATTTTATGATCTTTCACACAGCTCCATGCTTTAAAGGTTCTAATAAGAAGAAAGTGAACCCCAATCTTCTGATAAAAATTGGCGTTTAAGAGAAAAAAACCTATCGCAAATTATAATTATATTATGAATTGTGTGTGATGTTGAATTGAATAACTATTAATTTCTTTTCAAGGCAAGAATGATAATAATGATGATAAACATTACGGTACGTAATGTATAGGTAACATTACCAATCCTTGAAAACACATTATCAATGTTCAAAATTTACAATTTATAATGCAAGATAAAATCACCACATACCTACAATAAATATTGCTTTATTTCTCAAATAAATAACACTGCAGCACCATACAATTTTATCTCAACGCAATAAAACACGAAACTTGACCAAACTCGAGAAACACAACGCCATTTCTAGAAATACATCACACGTCTGACCTATTTACAAGTCCAATGTAAATGGAAATCATGTAGAGTTTCAAGACTTCAATAAAAGAACTGGATAACTGAATCAGCCAGTACATTAGGCCGGAGAAACGGGCAAGAGCCCAAACTTCAAAAGTTCGTCCAATAAAATACCTACTACGCGAACAATATCCGAATATTTCACGATCTAGTTACCGCCACAGCGTAATATCCGCGGCTGAAATCGGATCCAATAAAAGTGAGTGGCGGACAAACACGGCCGGACATGGAGCACGGACGAATCACGGAAACCAACACTAGTGTTACGTCATGAGCTTATCACTGCACTGTGAAGTGTCCGGGTATAGGTATACTAGTTTGAGGAGAAATGTAGAGTTGTGGAGCCTAGTAGAATGGCAAATTGGAGGAGTTTCTAACTTTTGTAATAAAGGGGTGAAATTCTTGGGGTCTACTCTCTAAGCCCGAAGTCTGTAGTTTCGGCCTTAGGGTCGGACGCTTTCTGCTCCGTATCACCTATGGATTTACGATTAGTCCTGAACCCGAACTAAGAACAACTGTCAAATCGTAATGTGATTCATCCTTAGTTCGGATTCAGGACTAATCGTAAGTCCGTGGGAGCAGAAAACGCCCGACACTAAGGCCGAAACTATGGATTTCGGGCTTAGAGAGTAGACCCCCTGTTTAGGCAAGTGTTTATGTCGATGCCTCAGCTGTACTTTTTTTTTTTTGAATCCTTCTCAAATTTGGGTATGCGTGTGGGTATTTACTACAAAAAATAGGTACTTCTCTTTCTATTTTCACGGGTATCTTGGAAGGTTACTGAATAATTTATTTTCAAATGAGCACCGTTTTCAGCGTTGGTAACAACATAGTCTATTCAAAAATGCATCTACAAAGTGCAGTAAGTACTTTATTTGAAGACTTTCTGCTTCTTGTATAATGGGCTCAGATAATCTTAATTTTTAGGGTTCCGTACCCAAAGGGTAAAAACTGGACCCTATTACCGCTGTCCGTCTGTCTGTCACTAGGCTGTATCTCATGAACCGTGATAGCGAGACAGTTGAAATTTTCACAGATGATGTATTTCTGTTGCAAAAACAGAATAAAATTAATATTCAAGTGGGGCTCCTATACAACAAACGTTATTTTCTTGCCGTTTTTTTATAGATAATGGTACGGAACCTTTCATGCGCGAGTCTGACTCGCACTTGGCCGGTTTCTCTTCTCCTTTTTGATTATATGGTTAACTTTTCGGATAGTGTTTGGGCCCAATAGTTGGCTAAATTAAATTAATTTATTTAATTAAATTTAATCGTAAGATCCCAGCAAAATACAATCTCAGACCAAAAACACAGACAACCAAAAACTTCCAAGATTAAAGAAAAACCATCTACATGCTAACGTAACCTAGTTTCAAACGCAGACAAAACCCGCTTTCCTTATCTACAAACCCAACTTTACAATTAAAATAAACCTTTGTTAAAGCTGAAGAGGAATATCTAACGCAATCACAGGGTGTTATCTCAATCAAAGAGTTCACTTGAATATGATATGGAGTCTGTATACATTATTCATTGTGGTAGGATCGCTTTGCGTTTGTGATTGTGGTCTGTGAGCTGTGGAATCGTATTGTGGAGCTATTAGTACTGGTTTACTGAGCTAAAGGATTTATCTGACTAAAGATTTGACAGTTTGGCGTCTCAAAGGGGAGCGGGACTACAGTGTGTGAAATCTGATGCTGATTATAGATCACACAAATGAAATAAGTTAATTAGCAACTACAAAATTGTATAACACAATACCTTCTGACTAGTTTGTACTAGTCAGAAGGTATTGTTTTATACAATTTTCTTCTGTTTTTTCTTTTTTCTAGACCTGGTCCCATTTACTTGGGGTCGGTCTTCCTTTTCCATTAGACACAATTTTGTGTTGAGTCCTTATCTTAATGTCTCCTTACTTTAAAATCACTTTAAATTTTTTTGAGAAGGTTTAGGTATTTGTGCGATAGGATTATGTCATCGTCCTGGAGGTGAGGTCTTGCACACACGAAACTAGTTGGGTTATGGAGTTGGGAAATGCATCCACTACTCCCCTTTGCACACTCCGCTTTCTCGCATATCTTTGGAGGTGTCTATGGTCGGCATGCCTACGACTGGTTGGAGGTGCGCGGTGGCTGAGGGGGCGCGCGGGAGGTGCGGGAGGTGCGAGCGGCGCTTGCGTATTGTCCCGCTCCAAGCTTCGCTTCACATCAAATTTTACCACGACGAAGACACTGCGCTTATTTACTTGTATTAATGTATTATACAGATTGTTATTTAGTTCACGTATTTTATTTATTCGCTTCTGGAACTAAGCAGTCGACGTGGAATCGCCAACAAATAACATACATTTTAAGCCATTTTGAAAGTATCACTTAAAAAAAAATACGCCAGAAATTGAAACTTAATAATTACCAAAACAGTATCACAATAAATAACATTATTTTAGACCGTTCAAAGGCCACAATTTACATTTACATACTAGGGAAGGAAGTAACTTCCACGTATTTCAGATCTGGTTAATTAAGCAGAACCCTCTTCCAATCTTAATTGGAATCGCAATAATAATAATATTTAGTACCAATAATTCTACGTCAATATCCACAATGTTGCGGAGTTAATTAGTTACCGATGTTACATTTAAATTGGTTCTCCTCAAGTGATAAACTATTTGTTTTACATTATCATTATCTGATGGCCTAGAATGTTTTGACGTCTAGTAACGTAAGTGAATTTTTAATTTAAAAAAATTACAACCCCCTAGTATTTTAGTTTAATTTTATGCTACATACACAATTTGTATCATACAAAAATATGAATAACGCGTAACAGAATAAATTATGCAATATCTCTTAAGGGGTTGTACTCATCATTATGAACAACTTTCACTCTATGGGACCAATACTGAAATCGCAAAACATAATCAACTACTCCACACATTTATGTGCGCGCGCATGACTCGACAAAATGTACTGCGGCCTGACCAACAACTGTTAAAGCATTATTACTTCAATATTCCTTCCAGTGGGAAAGAGACGGAGCTATACAGGACGTAGCTCCGTCTCTTTCCCACTGGAAGTAATATTAAAGTAATACTGCTTTAAGAGTTGGTGGTTTAGGCCCTGAACAGCTCATTGTTTTTGCGATTCCGGGGTTGGTCCCATCGTAAAAGTTGTTCATAATTTCATTAAGAGTTATTGCGTTTATTCTGTTACACGATGTATTATTCAAATTAAAAAAATGATGTGCAAAACGAGTATTTTAATGACATTAAAATTTTACGTTACGTTACTACCTAGTACCTACACGTCAAAAACATTCATGCTAGGCCATCAGGTAAGGAGACGCCCCGGGCGTCGGAAGTCACTGGGCGATTCCCGGCCACTATAGGTGCGGGCCTGCGGATGGCGAGCGTTGGTGGCTCGCCGTCCGATCAAAGCCAGGCTTGGGTCGACGGCACGTTGTGTTCCACGCGCGCCTAAAAGAGATGTCAGTATAGTAGATGGGGGCCGATAGGGCCATAGCCTGCCATGCTATTCATCATCATCATCAATTCAGATGGAAGACGACTGCTGGTCATAGGCCCCTCCCAAGAGTGTCGCTGCATCGACCGGTCCTCTACGACCAATGTATTGGGCTCTGTCACACCACCAATAAAAGAAAGTAAAGAAGATATACATGAATAATATGGACTACTGCTGTCTGAAATAAGAGGAGCTGGTGTCTAAAGAATAACAGCCGCACGGGTCGTTTTCCAAGGTTGGTCTGTAGATGGGTGACCATCAAGATGGTCACCCATCAAGATGGTCCAGAAAACTCGAAACTGGGTACCTATGTCTTGACATAGGTACCCAGTTTCGAGTTTTCCGGAAAGCACCGTTAAGCCGTTGGTCCTGGCTGTCATTTGTAGATGTTTGACAGTCATTACGGATACAAAGCCAGTAAATCTGACACTAGTCTTGCCAAGAACTACCGTGTTTCCCAGTTCATGGTTTGTGGATGTATGGTAAGCAGCCGCTCCACGTAAAAAATACTGCTATTCAGCTGAATCCGGTTTAATTCAGTGATAGTAAGGTCTAACGACCCCCTAGTGTCAGAGTTTCTAAACCGCCTCAAGGGCCTCTGACATGGTTTGACGACCGCCATTTGGCGGCCGGGACCACCGGCTTATACGTGCCTTCCGAAGCACGGAATCATCTTTTTATCAGACAATCAGGTGATTCAAACCTGCAATGTCCTAGCCAAACTGGAAACAACTTTACAAAGTATGCTTCCCGTGGGAATCGAATCCACGACCACCGTGTCACAAGGCAAACGCCTAAACCACTCGACCACGGAGGCAGTTATGGGTAAAAAATACATTTTTGAAGTTCCAAAAAATAGTAAAACTCATAAAACAAATTGGATCGAAAACTTTTGTAACCCAAATATTACAAAAGACAGTGTACTTAAAACGTCCGCTTGTCACCAGGATTTTAGAATCGTTGCAACATTGAAGTCACTTGGGACACAAGTAGAAATGTAAGTTCTTAGTGGTCTTCATACGCCGTAGGTTCTTTTAGGAGTTATTTTCTTTAGTGCAGTTGTATTTTACATTCTAAAATCATAAAGTAAATAACCGTTCAACAGTGAAATACGAGTAAATTGAAACTGTCGCCAAAGAACATGTTTCATTCAAACTGCTGAAAGGTTAAGCTAAACAATGATTTAAGTTGGAACTTGTTTTAACAACCTCTGGCAAGACAATAGAAGTAAACTTTCAAATTAAAAATCCACCGCGACCTAGATATTTCTTTCATTTAGACCTTTCCTTTACACAATTACTTTTGCACAAACAGTTTTTTTTACTGCAAAATGGTAATGGATCATTATTTTATTCCGCTTCTCGTCCAAAATTCAATAGATACGCAGCTTTGCAGAACTTCTCAGAGGAAACTTTTAATATTTCTCGTAAAGTTTAAAGTGTTCGCGTTCGTGGTCCTAAGTTTAATGTAGATAAAATCACATTTGTCGGTTGCATGAGCGCAGCATCTTTAGACATACGGCAGCCGTTGGAGTGGAACGTCGTTTGGTAGTAAAAGGTATGCTTAAGATGGAGAGTTAAAAGGAATTGGATTTTTAAATAGTTTTCCTGACGCTTAAAATATCTTGCCAAGCGTTACAAAAATTCACGTGATCACATCAGTTGATTCAGAAAATGTCAACTAAAATATATATATACTTATTAGGGTTCCGAACGTCCGCATGAAAAACGGAACCCTTAAAGGATCACTAGTCCAGAGCCGAATGTTCTGAACTGGGACTCATCAGAAGGCTTAAAATCACCGAAAGGGCAATGGAGAGCGTCGGGAGTCGCTGGGCGATTCCCGGCCACCGTAGGTGCGGGTCTGCGGACGGCGAGCGTTGGGTGGCTCGCTGTCCGATTAAAGCCAGACCCAAGCCGACGGCGCGTTGTGTTCCACGCGCGCCTCAAAGAGATGTCAGCATAGGAGTAGGGGCCCGTTAGGGCCAGTGCCTACCAGGGTTGCGGATTTGTTCGAAAGAGTTACCGCGGCCCTGGAACGTAAAAGGCACTAAGAGGAGCATGGGTGGGTTTTAGTCAGTAGAAGTCTGACACTCCCTGCCGCTCAACCCAGAGCGGGAGGGGTCATTTGATGATTTCCCATCCAAAAAAATGGTTGATGGTGCCGAAAAGTTCTGGAGTGGCGACCGCGTACTGGAAGACGCAGCGTTGGAAGGCCTCTCACAAGGTGGACCGATGACCTGGTGAGTGTCACGGGTAGCCGATGGATTCGAGACGCACGCGACCGGTTGTTGTGGCGACACTTGGGGGAGGCCTTTGTCCAGTATTGGATGTCTTTCGGCTGATATGATGGTGATGATGGTTCTGTACTGATTCTGTTGAAATTTAGCACACATTATGAACTTTGGTGACCCAAACACAGAAAAGTTACTTAATTTATTTTTTTTTTCCTTTAGAAGGTTTGATAAACAATTTTGTACTCAATAAGCGTAGGTATGTCACATTTTTTTGACACATACAGAAGCTAACGCGAAATAACAATGCCAATCTCACCTAGTACCAAAGGAAAAAACTTCTTCGAATCGTTCCAGAAAAATATATTAGAAATACGAAATAGCGGGATATTCATCTACACTAATATTATAAAGAGGAAAGATTTGTTTGTTTGTTTGTTTGTTTGTTTGTTTGTTTGTTTGTTTGTTTGTTTGAAATGAATAGGCTCCGAAACTACTGGACCGATTTGAAAAATTCTTTCACCAGTAGAATCCTACATTATCAGAGATGGACATAGGCTATAGAATATTTTCAAAAAAGTTAGGGATCCGTATGAAAACTTCGATAATGTGACCCAAGGTGTGAGAAAAAATCCTTATATCGCGTACGCTGCGGAATCTATTGACAATAGAGCAAAGTGATGTACTACAGTTTTATAGAGGTCATCAATATCTACAAAAAAGTCCGCGATACCATATGTCTAACTATTATGGATAAGTCACCATGACCGCTTTTTGTTAATATTAGTCAAGCAAATCCCATGGTGAAATAAAAAATGGTGATTATAGTACCATGATATTAATCCTTATCCATTTAAACGGTTTGATAATTAAGGTTGATTATGTCCGTGTAAATTACACTTTAAATCATTCAAATCGGACCTTTCGTTCAAAAGTTACGACGGTAATAAACATGCTCGGAGTAAGAAAAATGTCGCGGCTTGAGCGAACTGGGGAGAATCGTATCAATGCTTGGTCCGATGAAGTTGAAACACCACGGCATTTAAATGTTTTCGATAAAACAATAAGAATAACAAATGTTTGGATTTTTCGAAAATCAACTAGGTACATACATAATAAGGGGTGAAGCAGGGGTGAAAAGTTTTTAGGGGAGGAAATTATAGCTTGCTTCAGTTTACGTCGGAATTCTATGAACTAACTAAAAGTGGGATAATTGAAACAGATCATGTACCTAACAGTTTTTGCATAATCAACCCCTGACGGGCTGAACGGGGTGAACAGTTGCGCTGAACCAATAATGAGAATTGTTGTGCTTAATTTTCCAAAACTAACCTATATAAGGGGATATGTATAGGGGCGTTGCAGTTTGTGGAGTACCTACTATCCCCACGCGGACGAAGTCGCGGGCGAAGTGCTAGTTTATGATAAAACATTTACTTCTTCGTGTTCCGTAGTAAGGAATTTTCCTTCTATACATATATTTGTTGCAAAACAACCAGGCTCCTGGGAATCTTCGTGAAAGCCGATATTTTGGAGCTCATAAATAATTTAATCAGAAACAAAATGGATGAGGATGGGAGGCCAACGATATTTTTTCTAAGTTAATAGTGTTTTGGTAAAAGACTCTTAGGGTAAAAAGCTAGAACGTCCAATTAGGATGTCGCTTGAAGAAAATCGAAAATGGTTTTTATAAAATCTTAATTTTATTTTTGAACTGAGTTTTTCCCGCGGCTATACTCGCGTTGAAGTAGCCTTTTCCCGTAACTCTGCACCAAAAAGGAATTTAATTAAAGTAAACCGACTTCAAAACTGTAATTAATTTAAGTAATAACTAAAAAGAGAGAAATCAAAGTTTTATCTCGTAAAAAATCCTAGAGTAAATGTCAACAAATTGTTTGTGGTCGGTGCCAGCCAAAATGCGGTAGGCAGGCAATACCGATATACGACTACTAACTGACAACCTTTATTAAATTCTAAATATTAAGGCTGGCATCGACCTCAAAAAAATGTAAACTGCAATTCTAACAATATTACATACATACCTACGGGTCGAATTAATAACCTCCTTTTTTGAAGACTTTCGGTTCGGCGATTAGACGTGAATGCGTAGGTAACAAACATCCAATACAACGTGTAACAGAATAAACAGTACATTTTTTCGAATTATGCGCACAAAAATGTATGGTGCAGTCGATTTTTTTTTCGCGATTTCAATATTGTGTTTTGTTGTGTTGTGTGAACTTCTTGCCTTTCATGACTTTAGGTCAACGGGAAGTACCCTATAGGTTTTGATTCCCTTGCGAGCTGCAATACATGCGCCACTAAAGGAGGATAAACTGCCTTAACTTTAGATTGCGTTGACTTAGGACTTAGAAGTTTGTTTTTTCACTGCTCATAGGGGAAGCCCCTTTGAGCATTGAACAAAACAAACAAACAAACTGACAGACCTGAGTAATTGATATTAATTTCAGTTTGATTCCCCCACGCATTCCTGAGAAAAAGGGTCTTGACACACGGCCTACATGGTTTCCATTTTTGCCAACTGATGTACGGAACCCTAAAAATAAGTGGCATGGCTGATGTATACCCTTTTTTTATGGATGGGAAATCATCAATTGACTCCTTCCGCTCTGGGTGGAGCAGAAGGGAGTGTCAGACTCTTAGTGACTAAAACCCATCCGTACTCCTCCTCCTTGAGTCTTTTGCTTTCCAGGGCCGCGGTAACTCTTTCAAACAAAATCCGCGACCCATGGCTGAAACCTTAGATTCTTATATTTATTCTTCGGTGGAAGCACTTTTAAGCTGTAAACCGTCAACACAGCGGCAAAAGGAGCGATTGTAAGGTAATACCGCCATTAACCTTGGCAAACGGATAAGTGAACGCAATATAACGTAGTTATTAACGCTTAAAAGCATTTTGCTTCCACCCTCTTGGCTTAGCGGCGAAGCGTGGGAGACGCCTTTGACTTTCCACCTTAAACGAAAATACAAAAACAAAATTACCAAATACATATGCTCACCAACGAATACAACATTTTATTTACCTTAAGGGATTTATAACCTTAAGAACAATACATATTTTACCGACGTACTAGCTTTTCGTTCATAGTTCCTTTGAGAATTGCAGACTAGCGCCAGACCAATATCCATTTTCTCTAAAGGTGGGTTTATTTTTTTTATTGGAATGACAGGTTAAAAGAATGTGTTTTCTATTGTTTTGTGTTGAAGGTGTTTTATGTCACCTACACAGGATAAGTTGACTGCGATACATTTTCTTTTTACTACTTTTATTATTATTAATCTCGAAATCAGGGTTGATAAGTAGCCTTTTTTTAACAATGGGAAATTATCAAATGACTCCCTTACGCTCCGCCCAGAGCAGAGTGGAAGATTCTTACTGACTAAAACCCATCCGTGTTACCCAAATGCCCTTTGCGTTCCAGGGCCGTGGTGACTCTTACGAACAAATTCCGCAACCCTGGCAAGTTCTGACCCTAGCGAGACTCGTACTATGCTGACGTATCTTTGAGGCGCGCGTGAAACACAACGCACCGTCGATCCGGGCCTGGTTCTGATCGGACAGCGAGCCACCCAACGCTCACCATCCGCATGCCCGCGCCTACGGTGGCCGGAAATCGCCCTGCGACTCCCGACGCCCAGGGCGTCTTCTTCTTTTGCGGCGGCTGGGGCGTGAGGTTTGCGGATAAGTAACCTAAGGGTCTCTAAACATAGGACCAGTCTGGTGTAAGTGATTGTCAAAAAGTCCAACCAACTTTTGTATAAATGCTTTAACGCAATGTCGAGTGGTCAGTTCCTTACACTTTGGTATTTAAATTACAGTATGTAATTTTTTTTCCGTATGGTGTCTGACGTAAAAGAATAGCACCATCCCATCTCTTCCCGTGGGTGTCGTTAGAGGCTACTAAGGGACTCACCAGAGAATGGGCAGCAGCATACTCTGTAGGTACATTGCTACAGCTACACTGCGATCGCCAACCCGCCTGCCAAGCGTGGCGATTATGGCAAACCAATTTGGGGAGGCCTATGTCCAGCACTAGACGTCTTTCGGCTGATGTATGATGATGTAATTTTGTCTAGATTCATCTGCACTACTGTCAGTCCTTATGTACTCAAAAAAGTTAATAATGTACGAAATGTAATAGTTTACGAAAATGCGTCTGAGCAAATGCGACGGAGCAGAAAAAATTTAAATGTTTGCATTTCAGTTTTTTCTGCTCCGTCGGGTTATAATCAATCAAAACAACGCCTTATTATTCATTCTTTTTTTAAAAGCTTTTATTAAACCAGTATTTTAGACCTCTCCTAAATAATTACCTAAGTCAAAACACTCTATAAATACTTCATCCATCGCGGTAAGTTTCACCCAGATTTCTTCTATGTAGAATTCAGTGAAAGTAAATAATGTTCAGATAACGTTTTATTTTTAGCCATTTATCAGTTCTTGAAAATCTCCTCAAGTTCCACTTAAACACAAACCTACGGATCTACTTTTATACCGCATTTTCTTGGAAAAAGAAGGAAGGGAAGTTTCATTGAAACATTGATATAACTCTGGAAAGCTTTTCACGTCGCAGGCTTAACCTTTATAATGACCTCTTAAGGGGTCATTGTACTCATCATTATGAAATTTTCACTATTAGACCCGCACTGAAATCACGAAAAAAAAATCGACCGCCCCATACATTTCTGAGCGGGTATCTCGATAAAATGTACTGAACAGCTGATTTTTTTTTATTGATTTCGGGGTTGGCACATAAAAGAAGGTACTAATCATTATGAACAACTTCTACTATAGAATAAACGTAATAGCGTGTATTCTGTTACACATTGTATTTGTCACAAAAAAATTGCAAACGCCGTAAGATTGTAAAATATCGCTGTGAAATTTTAAACAATTTCTTCTCAATATGAAACGATTATATTGGATATCTATTGAATGGCATTAATTGTATTCAAAATGATTCTTCCATAATATATCGAGAAATTATAATCTAATAAAGATTTATTACAATCTTACAGAGTTTGCTATTTTGCGGTGACATTACGATGACTGACTGAGTGCCTGACTGACTGACAGACCACGCACAGCTGAAACTACTGGGACGTAGAAAGCTGAAATTTGGCATAAAGGTATTTGGAGGTAGCGGAACAGAGAGTAAAGTCCCGCAAACCTCCATTGAAAAGGGAGGATCCTCCGACCAGACGGTTGTTTGTGTCTGGTGGGCAACTGCCCAAGAGTTGATATTCGGGCTTTGCATGTGTTCTAATCGCACGGTAAACTTTGATATCGCGATTTAGGATTTTGTCAGTTAGTTCGCAGCTGTCGAGATAGATGGCGCTGCGAGTCTCATTTGTTGTGATGTTGATTCTGCTACGTTGATTTTTGTGGCGGCATGAATGCCGCTACATCACTCCCCTCCGGAGACCGGAGGTCGATAGTGGATGAGTCGTCCATACATCTTGAGATGCTTGCCAGGCCAGTGGAAGGTTGGTTCCAGTGAGTCGGAACCGGAAGTCGCAGAGTTCTCGGTGAGTCGGAACTGTCTGCGTCGCAGAGTTCACGGTGAGTCGGAACTGTCTGCGGTGCCCCGATGCTGCTGCTGGCGTGACTGCTGGCGTCGACCAGGAGAGGTTCTTCAAGGCTCTTCATGTGACTGGCCGAAGGTGCAGTGTGCTTGCCAAGGTGGGTCGGAGCTGTGCGACGTGCTGACGTGACTGCTGGCGTCGACCAGGAGAGGTTTTTCAAGGCTCTTCATGTGACTGGCCGAAAGTGCAGTGTGCTTGCCAAGGTCGCTGAAGAGGTTGATGATAGAGGCTGAGGATGCTGACCAGGAATGCGCGTCCGCTGCATGCTGGTGGTCAGGATACCCGTAGAAGCCGAGGGTTCTGGCTGGCTGTATGACTCGCTTGCTCGAGAGCTTCAGGTCACGATGAGGAAGTGATGATGATGATAATGACGTCATGATGAGGTAGCTGCACGAAGGCTGCGCTGACGTTCAATGTCGAGGGTCACCAGTTTGGAGGTAGCGGAACAGAGAGTAAAGTCCCGCATGCCTCCGTTGAACTCGCTTCTCGAGAGCTACGATGAGGAAGTGATGATGATGATGATGATGTCATGATGAGGTAACTGCACGAAGGCTGTGCTGACGTTCAATGTCGAGGGTCACCAGTTTGGAGGTAGCGGAACAGAGAGTAAAGTCCCGCAAACCTCCATTGAAAAGGGAGGATCCTCCGACCAGACGGTTGTTTGTGTCTGGTGGGCAACTGCCCAAGAGTTGATATTCGGGCTTTGCATGTGTTCTAATCGCACGGTAAACTTTGATATCGCGATTTAGGATTTTGTCAGTTAGATCGCAGCTGTCGAGATAGATGGCGCTGCGAGTCTCATTTGTTGTGATGTTGATTCTGCTACGTTGATTTTTGTGGCGGCATGAATGCCGCTACAGGTACCTTGGGGAGGATTTCCGTTCCTACGGGAATGTGAAATAACAAGATATGATTGTACGAAGTCTCGGGCAAAAGCTAGTCATACATACATCTCTCTTTGCTGTCATCTCTTTAGTAGCTACCTAATCTTTCTAAGCAGGTCATCTTTCACACACATCAGCCATGATTTCTTTGGCCTCTCTGTGCCCCTATTACTGCGAAAATAAGGACTTAACCTAGAACAACTAATGGTTACTGACAAGGTTGAAGGCAAGCATCAAAGGGAACTCAATCCTTCCAATCCACTTAGGGCGAGTTTTTTTTTTATCCTTAGTTAACCATTGGATAAAAACAATGGGCATGCACGCTTTGACTATTGGTCTAGCTAAATATTGCTCGAAAAAAGCACATTAAAAGAAATTTACGCACAATTTTTAAACATTGCCTCAATTAACTATGGATCAAAACAGTCGACCCTAAGTAGTTGTCGGACCGAATTCGCTCAAACCTGGACGCAAATTTCACGAAGTGCTACACAATGCCATGGGCACTAATGTCGAAATATCGTCAAGAAAATGACTTCACGTGAGGAGAAGGGGAACAAATTGATGATAAAAATGCTTGGCTCAATGCTGGTTCGCTCCACAGTGACTAAAAGGCCCAAACTTTGACTAAGATGTGAAAACATTGTTGGACCTGCTGAAGATTGTAAGACCATCTTTGCATTGTATAGACTCAATGTCTTTTGCATTGTATAATTTCACAAATTAATTACGGGTGCTAATTAAACAGACATCTTTTTAATAACATTAATTGCCTCTAAAAATCTACATTGCCTTTTAAATTACTAAGTCAGCCACAATTAACGAACGTCTGCATGATACTATCTTAGCCACTAGTTATCTTCTATGCAAGCTACTCTAAATACAACTCAGCGTGGTGGTTATTTTTCAGCATCTAAATTTGTAACATGCATTCAAGCAGTAAACTTCTAAAATACTATTAAATGACTTCAAAAAATATATTCTATTAGCTTCTATTTCATTAGTATCATAAAAAAAATAACCACGAAGGGGATGGCGGGGTCTATTCGCTCGCTTCGCTCGCTCACTTGACCCCGCCATCCCCTTCTAACCTAACCTGACCGAGTCGGGGTGCCCCAAATCCCGAACTCGCTGTAAAATGGTGATAAGATATAAATTCCGTGGCTGAGTTAGTAATTAGGTGGCAATGTATAAATAAAAAGGACAAGTTAATATAATTGTTGATCTTTGCTTGACGTTTTCCTTTGAATATTTAGTTGGCGTTGTAAAAAAGACGAATTAGTTTCTTAGAGGCTATCACATTTTCCCGTTGCTTAGTTATAAAATGAGAAGTTTGATCACGTGGCTAATAAAATAAAAGTGTGGCTAGACTTATTATTTCTCATTAATTACCTATATCAAAACTCATGTACTTAACCATGATTTTGTAAACGCTGATTTAAAAGAGTCTCCATTGCGTTTCTTGCACGTTCTTCTCCATAGGATCTACTCTTTGGAACGTGCAACTGCCGCGCTGGAGATAGAGTCGGTGAGTGTGCTGCAGAACAACTTGCTGCTCCTGTCGCTGGTACGGCAGAACTAGCTTTATCTATTTGACAGACCTTGACAATTCAAAAATGCCTGTCGTTGGTATATTTGAAATAAAGGATTTTGTATTTTTAATTGTATTTAGATTTGAGAATCATGACCCTCTGTAGCGAGGAATACGACGCGAGGAAGAGGACGACTCTTTTTACGAATAGCATTCAAAAAACACGCGGGTCGCAATAAAGCCGGGTGCGCACAGCCCTTAAGAGTAATGGCCTTAAACAATGAATTCGTTGACGGCTCAGATATATGGGTCGTCGGAAAAGGCTTTACAGATAGAAGAGCGGGTGAATGGTGAACAGACACCGAATTGTTTTGTTATAGATGAGTGAGGGTAGTTTTTAATGTTTGGCTTAATGTAGGTCTAGCAATCATCTTTAAGCTTGTTTACGTGTTAGAGCAAGATGTCATACAGAATTTTTACGCATATCTGAGAAAACTCAAATTCATTAAATATCTGATGAAAAATGTTAACACCTTTTGTGTCACAAAAACTATCTCCTTAATATTATAGAAGGTTGCATTATTGTTACTTTTTCTAAATTGTGATTGTGATACTTTTATTTCAGGTTTTCTTTTTGGTTTAATGAATTTAAATTTCAACAATTATTTTCCTCCTTTCTTTAAATTACGATATTATTTTTTGTATTTCTATTAAGTAATATATTTTAGAATTTTGAATACTGATTTTTTCATAACAAGAACAAAATAATCTTGCTCAAACAGTATCGATTTCATTTCCATTTCCAAACAAAATTACGGCCAACTTTTGGTAAACCCAGATGTGGTTTACTGTCAATATTTTACACAGCGCGACGCCCCCTGACCTCTTCAACCCAATTATGAGAGAACTCGATATTCTAAGGTAAGACCGTTGTCGGAGTTTGGTCTCCTAAATGCAGTAACGGGATTGTCATAATTATTGAAAATGGGACTGACTATGGTTTAGCATGGAATTGAAGGTACTGAGAAACCTAATAAAATTATCTAGACGCTATTCGTAATAAGCTGTGCTCGATAAGATTTTCCATTGGCAAGTATGACTTGCTTCCAAAGAAAATTACATTCTTTATACATCCACTTGAATAAAACCGAACTGGTTCTGTGAGATTTCACTCTCTTCTCTCAGCCGCCTTTCAATAACTTTTTCCCAAGCTTTCATACTATGTGACATTAGCTTTATTTCTCTATAGTTGTTGCACTCCAGCACATCACCTTTGTTCTTGAAGATGGGCACCAACGAACTGTTACACCACTCATCAGGTATGGCTTCTTCCAGCAGCAACTTATTGAAGAATAAAGCTAACCACGTCCATCCATCTACCCTTAACGACTTCCATATTTCAATTGGTTTGTGGTATTTGTTCGAAAGAGTTACCGCGGCCCTGGAACGCAAAGGGCATACGGAGAAACACAGGGTTTTAGTCAATAAGAGTCTGGCACTCATTTGAATGAAGAAGTCATTTGATGATTTCCCATTCATAAAAAAAATACTTCAATTGGTATTTCGTTTGGACCGATTTCCTTACCATTCTTCATTCCATTCACTGCTATTCTCACCTCATCCACACTGACCATTCTTACTAACCAATAATTCACTGGACAAACATTCTGTTTGTGGTCAAAAAGAGTGTGCCTCGCGGGGCGGCGCCGAATCGGTTCAGTTCCGCATGTATGCCAGATAACTAGTGCCTGACGCTGGTTTGCAACTAAAATCTGAGATTGAATAGACACAGCTTCACCAGACATGTTCGACTTCCTGAACGACTGCTTTTCTTTTTCATCATCGTCACACTCTTGGTAGAGTGGTCGTGGTCGTCACATCAGGGGTGGTGGCAAGCTTCACAATCCGTCGCCATTCCTCCCGTACTGTGGCTTTTCTTGTGCAAACCCAGCGACTGCTACAAAGCCAATAATGGAACTGTCCAAGATGCCCAAAGCGTTCGCATCAAAAATTTTAATGAGACCTTCAAACTTGAAAATCTTCTCTAACTACAAAAAAATATCACCGCTTTTTAAATTACTTATGACCATTTTTACGATCCTTATAAAAAGTTACTCGATATTTACAACTCGCCATCTATATAACTTATGCCTTATTTCAGTTCATGAGAAAATGCGGTTTGGAAAATCGATATTTACAAACTTTCTATGGGATAAGTTTTCATTTACGAGTAGCAATATCTTAACGGTTGAACTATACACATAACGGTGAACAAAGACTTCTAATCAGTGTGTGAACTTTCTGTTGGTAATTATTATTAAGTGCTTTTTAATTACTGGTTGTATTAATTCTGAAACTTATATATTAAGTACCTACCTAGTGTTACTTTATATGGTCGACGTCAGATAAATTTCCAATAACGGTCATTGCCCTTTCCGTAATATCACTTCGTATGGTAAAGGATCACGATAGATGTCGATTCAGCACAGCTCTTTTTATGTCTTTATTTCTTTTTTCTGTTTTCGGAATGAAGTATCTCAATAAATGTATGTGGGATCTGGCATTGACAAAGTACAGTTCTGGCAGGCATCTCGCGGTTGCGCCACAATACTTTATTAATTGACCGATAGTAAAGAAAAGTTAGAGATTAAGTTTCACTAGAAAAAAAACTAATTTTCACACCACCTGATCGAAAACGTCAAATTATATGTCATGCCAACCTAACCTAAAGTGAGTCATTTTTGGCCGGTGGCACAGCCGGGCAATAATATTGTACTGGATTTCATCATAACCCGCTGGTCAATAATGTGATTTAAATTTAGAACCTCATCTGTCTGCTCAATTGGCGGTATATTAGGTAAAGTCAAAGTCAAAGTCAAAGTCAAAGCATTTATTTCAATTAAACCATTTACAGGCACTTTTGAATTGTCAAGGTCGGTCAGTCAAAGAGGTGAAGCTATTTGCACGTTCCAAAGCGTAGATCTCTATGGAGAAGAACGTACAAGAAACTCCATGGACACTCTTTTAAATCAATTAATTATTACAAAGTTGTGGTTACATTGTTCTTGTTGAAATTATTCATAGACATGTGAGAACGATGTAAAAAGACGTGCACGACAAAAGCCAAAAAGGAACAATTCAAAATACTAACAAATTAAAACAAACCGTGGCAGTTGAGAGATGACCAGTCCTAGCTGACGGAGCCAAATGATGAATGAAACACAAACTGCACCATCAGAGAGACTTGAGTGAGCATGACACTCCCAACAGCCAGGGCACATTAAAGTCTTACCCAAAAATTATAGTTTGACTTGAAGGTACACAGTACTCACACATGTGCCGTTAATGCATGAAATTATACAATGCAAAATTAGTTCGAGTCTATACAATGAAAAATCCATGTTCTTTCAAGCTTCAGCGGGTCTCACAACTGCTAAAAATAAAAATAAAAAATAATTAAATAACTAATTTGTGCGCCCTAGTGGCTGTGGAGCAGGACCAGCATTGAGCCAAGCACAGTTACAGGTTACAGGTACTTACAACGCCTTCTGTCTCTGTCTCTCTCTTTCTGTTCCAGAAAGAGGATAGATATTCTCGATACTCTTACTACTTGATTATTCTCGATACTCTTACTACTTGGGATGATATTCTCGAATGTGTACAAAATCATAAGGATTGACCAAGGTCCAGGATTGAAGACAATATTATAAGAATAATTGGTTATGTACGGATTATTGTATAAAAGGATAAGAATAACACTTAAAACCCATTTATAGTCGATTTATTAATTAAAAAACTATTTTCTCGAGCATCTCCTATGACGTTCTAAATTCAAATTGCATACAGCCAAGCGTCCGAACCCATTCTACCAGCTGTTATAAAGCTCTGTATAAAGCTTTGTGTACACATTAATTGTATTAGGTTGATAACAATAGGCCAACTGGTAGAATACACCGAACCAACAACGGTTGCCGCAGTGGCCACGACCTCGCAAGATACCGTGACGTCAACACAGCTAGAAGTCCTATCGAAGCAAATGGAGAAATTATGCCTAGAAGTGGCTGAGCTACGCGGACGAACAAGGGAACGCCATCATAGACCCCGTTTCACATCGTTCAAGTCACGGTCACGATCACAGTCTCGCCGGCATAGCAACAAGACGTCAGTCAAACCCGGCGATCCTACATGGGAGTGTAGATACCACTATCGTTTTGGTGACAAGGCGAAACGTTGCGAGTCACCGTGCTGTAGGAGAAACAAGAATCACACGACGTTAAACTAGCTACGACATCGACGGTGGCGGAAGTCGATGTCCCCTGCACCACCAACCGCCTTTGTGTCTTCGACCGCGACACTCGACAGCGTTTCCTCGTAGACACCGGCGCCGAAATTTCCGTGCTAGCCGCCACAAACAAAAGAAAGATGAAGACAAGCGCCTACAAATTATTCGCTGCAAACAATACACCAATCGAAACTTATGGTGAAAAAACGCTAAGGTTAAATCTTGGCTTGCGACGCAGTTTTCTATGGACGTTCATCATAGCTGACGTGAAAACCTCGATCATAGGGGCGGACTTCCTACGTCACTTCAAGCTGCTAGTCGACCTCCATAAAAAGAAGCTCGTCGACAATGTTACCGACATGTCAATCGACGCCATTGAAGTTGCAACGAGTGAACAAACCATACATGTCATTAGCTCCGACCAGGCGTACTATGACATCTTGAAATTATTCCCGGAGGTGCTGCGACCTATGTCCTTGAAGGAGCCAGCAAAACATGACGTCGTGCACCATATTGAGACGACAAGCGCTCCAGTCTTCGCACGAGCCCGTCCCCTGCCCCCCGACAAATACAAGGCTGCAAAGGAGGAGTTCGACCACATGCTGGAACTTGGCATATGCAGGCCATCAAAGAGCCCGTGGGCGAGCCCCCTGCATATTGTGAGAAAGAAGGATGGAGGCCTAAGGGTATGCGGCGACTATCGACGGTTAAATTCAGTCACACGACCAGACCGCTACCCAATACCAAGAATACAAGACTTCACGTACCAGCTGCACAATATGAAGATATTCTCGAAGCTTGACCTCAAAATGGCCTATTATTGGATCCCAATTGCAGAGGATGACGCCCAGAAAACAGCAATTATCACACCATTCGGGCTGTTTGAATTCAAATGCATGACGTTCGGCTTACGTAACGCTAGTCAAACGTTTCAAAGGTTTATGCATCAAGTACTGCGGGGCATAGACAGCTGCTTTTGTTACGTCGACGACATACTGCTGTACTCAAAAAACGAAGAGAGCCACAGACAACTTCTACAGCAAGTACTAGACCGCCTTAAGAAGTACGGCGTCATGCTAAAGGTTGAGAAATGTGAATTCGGCAAGGACAAGATTGATTTTCTCGGCTACGAAGTATCAGGCAACGGGATCAAGCCCACTGAAGAGAGAACCAAAGCAATATCAAGTTACCCTAAACCAAAGACAATAGCAGAATTACGACGTTTTCTGGGCATGATCAATTTTTATCGTAGCTGCTTACCCCGTCAAGCTGAACTACAGAACGAGCTGAATAAATATCTACATAACCAGAAACGCAACGACAAAACGCCCATCGAGTGGACGACGCAGGCAGAGTTGGCTTTTGAAAAGTGCCGTCAAAGCATTTTGGAAGCCACACAGCTGATCCACCCATTACCTGGAAACCCCCTCGCCTTGATGACAGACGCGTCAGATTACAGCCTTGGCGCTGTTTTGCAACAGAGAATGGAAGGCAAATGGAAACCTCTAGCTTATTTTTCAAAAGCGATGAGCATGACTCAGCAACGCTACAGCGTATACGACCGCGAGTTATTAGCAGTTTATACGGCTGTCAAGCATTTCAGAAATCTTATAGAAGGAGGCGATGTCACAGTGTACACAGACCATAAGCCGCTAGTGAATGCACTAACACGCCCACCGAGTAGCAGCGACACCCCGCGTCGAGAACGGCAATTACATTTTATCAGCCAATTTTGTACGAGCATCAAGTACGTGCAAGGCGAAGATAACTCGGTGGCAGACGCATTATCACGCATAGAAGACATACAATGCCCATCCATGATCGACTACGCAACATTAGCCAGCGAACAAGGAAAAGATCCAGTATTGAAACAGCTCAGAAGTCAACCAAACTTGAAGTTTACTGACATCACATTGCCCGGGATAAACCAGCCAATCACGTGCGAGACGTCTACCGGCACACCACGACCGTACCTACCCACTACGTATCGTTTTGAGGCATTCAAAGCTCAACACGATTTGTGTCATTCCGGCGTAAAATCCACTAGAAAACAAATGTGCTCAAAATATTTCTGGCCCAGCATGAACAAAGAAGTTAGCAACTGGACCAGATCATGTATCAGCTGTCAGCGAGCGAAGATTCATCGTCATGTCGTAACCCCACTGAACGAGTTCCCACCGTCGGCGCGCTTCGAACATATTCACCTGGACATATTGGGACCCCTGCGATTGTCTAATGACCAACGCTACTGTGTAACTATCATCGATCGTTGCACCAAATGGCCAGAAGCCGTTCCTGTACCCGAGATTACCGCTGAGCGAGTCGCAAAAGCCGTTTACGAGAATTGGATTGCTAGATTTGGTTGCCCACTAAGAATATCAACAGATCAAGGACGGCAATTTGAGTCATCATTGTTCCGATCACTAATGAAAAAGTTTGGGATATCACGAATACGGACCACGGCATATCATCCGCAGTCCAACGGTATGATCGAGCGGTGGCACAGGTCATTAAAGGCAGCACTCATGGCGCGAGGCACTACTACACAGTGGACAGAAGAGCTTCCTACTGTACTATTAGGTTTACGTACGGCGTTGCGAATCAACAACGGTTTAAGCCCAGCAATAATGACGTTTGGCACTACGCTTCGTTTACCATCGGATTTCATCGTGCCAGCCAAGTCAAACATGGATGAGAACGACTACGTACGCCGCCTTACAGAAACCATGGCATCGTTAAAAAGTGCGCCTCGATCAAACAACAGTCGGACAAAACCATTCATACATCACGACCTCGTCACGTGCACACATGTTTTCGTCCGCAACGACACTGTTCGTTCCCCATTAACACCGCCGTATGAAGGTCCCAACGAAGTTAACAAGCGCTATGACAAGTGTTACAAAATAAAGTTACCGCTACGCACATCAGTGGTATCAATGGATAGGCTCAAGCCAGCCTATATATTCAACGAGTCTGAAGATGCTGATCATCGCACCCCTGATCAAGCAATCCAGCCATACATCACAAGATCTGGAAGAACCGTGAAGCCCGTTGTTCGCTTCGCTTAGGGGAGAGTGATGTGGGACACGCGTAAACTCAACGCACTCGATACCGCCAACCTGCAAGCATCAAACGACCGCGCGGCGCGCACTGGCGTTGGAATGTGGCCGGATAGAAGGCGCGCGCGCAGACTGCCGCCCGCTCGCTTTCAAAGCTAATGAGAGACTGTTCACCGCTCGGCGGCGCTGTGCGTATTTATAGTTGGCGCACTCTGAACATGCTCCGAACTCCAGAGGACCGGGAACCCTACATCTGATTGGCTGAGCAATCTTGAGTATGATTCCAACTACCACTACGTCCACCATTCATTTGTATATATAGAAGTTAGGATTTTGACAATAAATTCATTCCCATTTTGAATCTCCATTGTTTGTTTTATTCTGACTCAAGCAACCGAATATAAGTGTGGCAGATACCCCACATATTTACTTACCCACAGAAAAGTAAAAAAAAAAACGAAAATCGAGTTGGTCGTGGCCGCTATGTGGTAGGTATACCGAGTGGAATGCAAAAAAGGCGCGGATATTGCAAATCCGTATGGTATTAAACTAACCTTTTTTAAGTAGGTATACAGTATAGTTCTAAATACATATATCTCGACTTAGTGTTTGTAAATTTAAAATACTTTGTTTTTCGTATTATGGCTTCTTATTTTCTCACAGGAGGTGTGAAAAGTAGAGTATCCTCCTCGGGGATAAAGGTGTCTTTGCCTTGGGCTAGCTTGAATCCCTCGCTGCATTCAGGATTCTTGTATTAACTCCCTCGCTTCGCTCGTGAGTTAAACTGTAAACTCCCTCGCTACGCTCGGGAGTTCACTCCCGAATCCTTCATTGCGTTCGAGATTCAATATGACGCCCGTGACACAAGACACTGCTTTATCCCCTGGGTGCATAATCTACTATTTTCCACTTTTAACACCAAACTAACAATTTCTTTCATGAAACAGGTACTACAGATTAAAAGCAAAGGAAAGGGGAAATGGTAGGTACTATATAATGTACTATGTGCCCCTACTACTTATTACTTACAACTTAAACATGACCTGAAATCGCGAAAAAAATATAAACCGTCTCATAGCTTGGCAAAATGTACTAAGAGTTGATTTTTTATTCGCTTGTTTTAGTCAAAGCATTTATTTCAAACAAACCATTTACACGTACTTTTGAATTGTCAGAGTCAAAATAATAATTAATGCAAAGACCCGTTTTCAGGTTTTTGCGTTTCGTCAGCTAAACTTTGTATATTATAAAGTTCAAATTCATAACAACAAGCTGGTTGTTTGCAGTTCTATCAATGTCGTGTTCAGACCAAAGATGAGAGTACATCTTTTAAACTCGATACTGCTACATGACTCGAAGTGCACATAAAATTGTTGTCAACAGCCGTTAAGAGAACTTTAAAGGTCCTAAGTCTTACGGTTCGTGTTACAACAGAATGCATTGTTGGGAATAAGGTTAGCAAAATGAAACAGGAATAATGTCAGATAAAGTTGCCTGAAGTAACTCTGTCATGAGGTTTATTGTTTGTTTGTATATCTCGCCGCATAATTGCAAACTCTGTCTGCTTGTAATAAATCTAAATCATAAGCTGAAAGCATATTGTGAAAAGACAATTTCAAATCCAAATTCAAAGTTTATAATTTTTGATTTTTCTTAAATTGAAGACAAAACTCACTCAAATGGCGACAAACCATATTTTAGAAAGTATAATAACTGGGTACTACACGGTACTTTTTGGCAAGACTAGTATCAGATCATCATCACATCAGCTGAATGATGTCCACCGCTGGACCTTCCCTCAAGTGTCGCCACAACAACCCTTACCAGATCATCGGTCCACCTTGTGAGGCCTTCCAACGCTGCGTCTTCCGGTACGCGGTCGCCATTCCAAAACTTTTCGGCCCCATCGACCATCTGTTCCGCGAGCAATGTGCCCTGCCCACTGCCACTTCAATTTGGCGATCCTTCGGGCTTAATTTTCGATTTTTTTTTAATTTCGATTTTCAGTCTTATTCAGTCTGACCCAAATTTCATCAAAAATCGTTCAGCCGTTCTATTGTGATTGAGTAACAAACTTTAGGCTCATGGGGTCCGAGTGCTCACTGAGTCTTTCGGGACATCAGTAAACCACTTGTCGACTGTTCACGTGTCCAGAGGGCTGGGCTTTTCTTTGGCCAAAGAATCAGCATTGCCATTCAACGTGGCAAAAATATAACCATGTACCAACGCAAACCAGTCCTAATATAAAATCAATAAATAAATCCATTTATTCATCTAAACATTCTCTATCCAAGCATTTTCTATAGTAGTAAGATCTTCCTAAAATCACAGACATTCATCACCCACATATTACGTAAAACCCGGCAGAGAAACTTACCTTTAAATAGTTTAGGTAATTAAACACGTCAATATCAAAGTTGTACTCTCATGTGGTACAACTCCACATAGTTTGATCAAGTCGTTAATTATGGGACATGTGGCTCTTTCACGTTGTAACTGTAATTACAAATCAATATCATGGTCTAAGCGTGGAATGGGACGTAACATGGAATTCCTAGGAATAGAAGTTTTGAATCGGAATTAGTATACATATTTTGGGATCCATCCGGGTATTTAAACACGTGCAAATAATTTAGCAAATGCATGCATTAATGCATTTATCTTTTTTTTTTTGTTAGTCTGCATCTAGATGCAGACGATGAGGCTGAGGTTAGTCTATGTAAGGTTTGATGGAACTTAGGGCACCCCGACTCGAATAGGTAAGGGTCAGGGTTTCGTCTTCGCAATGTGGTTTGAAGTTACCTTTTCATGAAGTGCATGGATTAATTACATTGGCTATGAATACCTCTAAACTTTATCCTCATCTAGCTAGCCTTTCCTTAACTATCTTGAGGACGGCTTCCAGAATAATCATAATTTTAATAATCTACCGTTATAATTTTTTTTTTTAGAAATGAAACTTAGGGATCTACTGCCACTATAGGTACACGTACATACATTGAACAATTTGTTTTCCGGTTGTTTTAAAGAAAAAACAATTATTTACTCGTCAAAGTCATCAATGACTACCAATATTTGATGTCTATAAAATAAATTCCTTAATTGGAAGTTGTCGCAATATTTTAGCGAAATGTCCAATTAGTAGATACAGATCTGGCTTTAATCAAGATATCCCAGTCGTTAATTTACATTTAACTACTACTTCAAAATATATCCTGGAATTAAGCAATTGAAATTCGTAGTTCTGCTCTAGATGTGAAATTACCTTTCTCAGAATATCCGTTTCAATTAATTTAGATTTCAAATGATCTACTGCTTCGAAAATAAAATAAGTTCTCATAAAATTTAATATTTTAGTATAAATATTTTATTTTGAGAGAAACAAAAAGAAAAAGAAAAAACCCTCATGTGTTTGAGGTTGTCTAATCTAGAATTTGTCTAATCTAATGAATGATTATTATTGTCTATGATTTCGAAAATAATTGAAAGCTGTGTATTTGATTAAAAAGAAAACCGGTGAAGTGCGTGTCGGGCCACTTGCAGAGGGCTTAGTGTGAGTTTTTTATCGTACTCGATCGCGTTAACGTAAACGTTCGCTTATGTCGAATTGTATAAAAAACAAATTGTCCGTGAGTGTCACCAGACGGCGCTTATTCAGTTTCAATACAAATTGACGTTTACGCTATAGCGATCGAGCACTAAGGCCACTGTGTAGGGTTCTGTAGCTACCCGCCTCGTAAGCCATGACAAAAAATAGCATTTAATATGATATTATAAAGTTCTAAATACACTTCGTTTTTAGCCATTTTCGATGGGATTACAACGAAATTTTTACCTCATAAGTTACACTTTATAGTCAACAGTGAACTCCTCATAACAAAAGCAATCAACGACCGGATATCCAAGCAATTTATCTTTGATAAAAAATACAAAATCCAATTGCATGAGGATCACCGCTGCGAGAGGCTGTGCCCCGCCGAGCTGCGGATCTTCACTGATGGATCAAAAACAGGTACTGGCACGGGTGCGGGTATCTTCTCAGAGGATCTCAACATTCATATAGCCACACCATTGGGGGTCCACAACACAGTGTTTCAAGCTGAGTGCATGGGCATTTCTTTGGCGGCTTCAGCCATCTTAAACAGGGAAGTTAAGGACCACTCAATACGCAAACTTTCGGACAGCATGGCCGTCCTGCAAGCACTGAACAGCCACACAGTTAACTCCGGGCTGATCCTCGAGTGTCACCAACGTCTGAACCAGGTTGGTAGATACAACAAAGTAACCATTCAATGGATTAAGGGACACACCGAATCCCGAGGCAACGATGCAGCAGACGAACTCGCCAGAAGGGGCTCGAGTATGGCAGCGATAGGTCCTGAACCCTTCGTGTCACTCCCTTTCGGTTACCTACGCAACCTGGTAAGGAAACGCACCAGAGACAAACATCACAAATTATGGGTTGACCATGGTGAGTGTAGGCAGGCCAAGGAGGCACTTCCCTCAATTGATGGCGAAAAAAGCCCTAAGACTGACTAAACAACAGTTGCGTACAGTCACAGCCGTCACGACTGGCCACGTGTCTTTTAATAAACACCTCTGTCATAGGAGTCACTGACAGCCCACTCTGCAGAGCCTGCGTGGAGGAGGATGAGACAGCAGCACATCTGCTTCTAAGCTGCCCGGTAGTCGCCGATTACGGGGCTAAGTACTTCGGAAACCCAGGTACCCTTTGTGAGATAGTTAGTAACACCAAGGCGTTGCTGGCCTTTCTTGGGGAGCTGGGGTGGATCGAATGAAACATTTGTCCCACCTGCACGCAAAGTACGCGCTTAGTCGTGGAGTTGCGGAAACCGGCCCGATTTACATACATACACTTTATAAGTTGGTCGATTATTACTCGATAACTTTGTAAAGCCTACTTAACTGTGATATTTTTCTTTTTAAATTCGTTACATTTATGTTAACAACAATCTGTATAATCCGGGATTCTATACAATGCCTAGGCAATGTATAATAGAATACCTGAAACAAATATAATTCATTTTTTTACTTTGCTTAAGTATTCTACCTATATAAAACCGAATGCGCAGCCGGCAATCTGTGTAAAAGACGATAGCAGGGAATGGGGAGCCAGGGTTGCGGATTTTGTTCGAAAGAGTCACTGCGGCCCTGGAACACAAAGGGCATTTGGATAACATGGATGGTTTTAGTCAGTAAGAGTCTGACACTCCCTCCCGTTCTACCCAGAGCGGAAGGAGTCATTTGATGATTTCCCTTCCATAAAAAAAGGAATGGGGAGACGTGCGGGGCGAAGACATCATCAATTCATCATTCATCATTATTTCAGCCGAAAGACGTCCACTGCTGGACATAGGCCTCCAAGTGTCGCCACAACAACCGGTCCTTTAAATTCCTGATATATGAAGATAAAATAGATTATCTTTGCTTGATTTCAGATTTGACACCTAATTATTATTTTATTATCTTCCTCAAATGTTTATTTCATTCCTGAGTTTTAAGGTGTAAAATAGATCTGCTATTCCTGATTTGAGGTTTTACACCTTGGTCAGTTATTTTGGGATAAGATAAATTCTTAATCTAATTTTCTGGGTCTTACATTTCTGTTTAAAGATGGCAATAATTATATTTTGAGTTTATTTAATAAATAAAGTCTAATCTACCTTTAATTAGGCTAACTTAAATCTACTTAGTTTTTTTTTTGGGAATGGGCTGTCTCTTGACCTCAATCACGTCTGATGGAAAGCGATGGACGAAGTCTATGATAGCGCGACTGTGCCCAGAAGATGCCTTAAGGCACTGGTTCTCTCACGCGTCGATGAAACTCAGCAGGCTGCTTGACGCCGGACTCCGGTGGGAAAAAAAAAGCTTTTTTTTAACTTGCAATAATAATAATAATAACAATATCTTGGGACAATCAACACACCGGCATCTGATTCCAAACTAGGCAGAGCCTGTACTATGGCAACCAGACAACTGATAAACATACTTATATATTTCTAAATACATACAAATATTATAGATAAATTACACACCCAGATACAGAACAAATAATCGTACTCATCGCACAAAGATTTGTCCTGTGTGGGAATCGAACCCACGACCTCCGTCCTAGCAGTCAGGGTCACTAACCACTAGACCAACAGGCCAATGTATGTATGCAGTTTGTTTGGGTGGATTCTTACAACTAAATTTTGAAGCAGGTATCTTCAACCGATTGAATTGAAATTTTGCATACATGTTTAGTTTGGATGACTAGCAGTGTGACGACATCCTAAATCCAACATGGCGGAACAACCAAGATGGCGAATTTGTTATTTTTAATGCACTCCTACAATATGGGTATCAAATGAAAAGGCTTGCTGAAAATAACTCGAAAATTAAAGTGACGTCACTCTAAATCCACTATGGTCGCGAACCAGGCAGATTCTAGTGGTGCCAACATATTTTCTAGAACAAAAGTCCCTAAAACAAAAGATTAAAAAAAAACATATTTTCGACAGGATTACTTTCAAAGGTGACTTGGTAACTACTCTATATAGTGACAATCTATATATCTCTTTACGCACGAAAGCGTTTGATCTCTGATAATTCTTTATAAGTACTATTGTAAAGGAAAAATAATAATATAAATCATTTTTCTGATAAGGGTCAAATAAACTTGCAATATCGGCCATTGCCATTCACCCAATTATATTTATTGACATTCTTAAATTCAAAAACGGAATTAAAGTCATAATGCTGTCCTGAGTCGATATCATTCGTGATAATTTATATTTCGGGTACCTACTATATTGCTTTATCTGACGCAAGCCATAGGTACCGAGTTGATACCGAGGATGGCATTAAAAAGGGATAGAACGTGCCAAAAATCTAATACAACAATATTCATAAACAGAGGTGGGTAGAAAATATGAAGGCCAATAAAATCCCAAAGAACTCAACATGATGACATCATGACATGAACAAGAGCCCAACATGACCATTCATTTTCTCTGGGCAGAGGGTACGTGATAAAGAGTGCTCCACTTGAAAACTCTATTCAGGGATTCACGATAAAATAGTAGTTTATGCAACGGTCATATAAAAAGGGTTATTAAAACACGAGTGTGGGTTTATCACACGAGTGTTTCACTACCTAATTATATTTGCTGTTGCTTACACTATTTTATCTTAAATCATGTAGTTGAAATAAAACAAAAGTGAAAAATAGTTTATTCCAAACTCACAGCCACGGAAAAATTTGTAGTATGGCGGGCATTGTCATTGCGTATGACTGCGCAACGCGCGCATCCACAGACAATGACACTATTTTTCTACATCGTGAATGAGCCCATACGCGCCAATTAATTAAAAAGTAAAAGTGTGCTATAAAAATTAAAAAAGTTATTTTATGATGCAGTTGTTTGAAAGTTGAAGGAAAATTTTGCACTGGAATAGTTTTTTATTTAATTTTACCTATCCACAAATAAAAATGGTCGTGTTATAGACAATATTTTTTAAATTCATATTTAGAACGAAAAGAACACTACATGAATAAAATCTGTTAATCATCCACAAAAAGCCGCATAAACGACCTTGACACCATTATCTTTAGGAAACTTAATGATCATCTTAAGATGTTCAATCCCCTTTGTAAACTCGAACTGATTAAACTAATTAGTGAAAACAACTTTAACATAATCTCTTTAAATCCGATACTCTCACGGATGGGTAGGGAACGCCAACACGCTGATATTATGAGATCCACTTTATTTGTTGCGAAATGCGTATTAAAATATATGGAAGAAAAGGTCATCTACACTGAATTTCTGAAAACATAGAGAAAAAACAAGGGCGTCTTGTCTTTTCTCTAGGTTTATAATAATAATAAATGATAAACAGAGACAGCACTAATACATACATCGATAGATGGAGAGGGAGAGGGAGGATAAAGAAAAGATGGATTGTGTAAGGAATGATAAGAAAAGAAAATAAGTTTGGAGGCAGACTGGACAAAAAAACGTGTTGCGCCGACCCCAAGTAAATTGGGCTAAGGGCAGAAAGCAAAATTATAAAAAGAGACAACTAGTGGATTTTTCAGTGTATTAGCAAGCTTAAGTTAGAAAATTATAATACGTTTGAAAATTCTCGTAAGGCCCGTGATTTTTGTTTTTCCCCTTGGAGTTCAAAGGTCAGAAAATAGTAGTTCAAAATTATAACGTAATTTCATAAACTGCCACATCTGGTTCCACTGAAATTCGACACTATCTAAAGTTTAGTCTAGGCATTTAACTATCCTAGTATAATTTTGCGATCCGTTGACCTCATTCTGATAAAACAGATCTGACAAAATACAATTCACTCATGGAAGACAAAATAGGTTATTGTAATCCTAAAGTCCCTGTTTATTCTGTCTTCTTTTCTGTTGTTTTTCAACTAATAACACGATGGATTATTGTTGTCCGAAAATAAAGAATGTTATTATAGGTAATTATTTACTAGAGGGTTTGCTAGAATGATCATGAAAATGTTAGTAGCGATGTTTGCCTTTATAATAATATTAATCATTTTATTATCAGGCAACTGAGGCCCATAAATAAAATATACAAAATTATCATAAACAATAATAAACAACTACATACTAATAAACCTTATTAACATACACGTAAAGTTGTCGGCGTCGTGTTTCGGGTCTGTTCGTTGTTCAGTTCGACAAATTTAAAAACGGCGAATGCTCGGTGTTCTGTTACAAGTGAATGCTCAAGTCTTATCAGCACCTTTACAATGACCATAAACGATGGACTGGCTAACATCTAACGTCTGTCAACAATAATCTGACGACTTAACAAGTCGGCCGCCGACTTAAAGTAGGTGACATTGTCCTCGAAGTTCCTTAAAACCTTATGAATATTCTTTGCCAGTAATTGGATTGTAGACGTGGAGGTCATGTAGGTAGTCACTCCTTCAGCTGCATCCTTGTTAAGACTCGAAGCCAACCCCAACACATAGGAAAAAGCTAGTTAAACTAGCTTTTTTTTTGTTTTCTTTTTTACGGGTGAAATCCCCATGGATGTCCTCTGCCCTGAGGTGGGCGGAGGGGTCTGTTAGACTCTTACTGACTAAAACCACCCCGGTGTTCTATCTCTCACCTACTCCGGGGATCACGGGAACGTACGTGACTTCCGTAATCCCCGGCTGGTCTGGTTGGCTGGTCCTCTCATTAGCAGAGGGAGATGAGGTGTTTGAATCCCCCTGCGACGTTAAAGGGGTGCACGGGAACACTACTAGCCGCCACCTCTGGTCCGGATGAATGGGTGGCGACGAACGTCCCCAAGTCCGCCGCCCCTGGCCCCAGTTAGGGGGGCCGGCAGCGTCCTCCGACGCCTGGTGCGCCTACTGCGGGCCGGGAGAGCACTCGACATCTCCCTCTCCCGCAAACTAGCTAGGTGAACCTTTTTCATCTGCCTAGCCTTTTCCTACTAAATTCGGGTCGGCTGCCAGTCAAACCGCGTTTACCTGAATACCAGAATTTTACGTGGAGCGACTACCTACCTGACCTCCACAACCCAGTATCTGGGCAACACGGTACTATTTTTGGTCGGTCGGGCTGGTGTCCAATTTTCTGGCTTCTGACAATTCGTAACGACTGCCAATGATATACGAATGACAGCCGGGTTCAACGGCTTAACGTTCTTTCCGAGTTACGGAGGAGTCTCGGTAAGTTCAGATGGTCACCCATCCAAATACCGATCTCGGAAAGCGTTGCTTAACCTTGAAGATGGATACTTGCGGATGTTATTATTTAGCCACGAGAACCTTTTCGTTCAACATATTATTGTCTTGACCAAGGTTACCGACTCAGCCCGAAGGATCCCCAAATTGAAGTGGTAGTGCGCAGGGCACATTGTTCGCAGAACAGATGGTTGATGAGGCCGAAAAGTTCTGAAGTGGCAACCACGTACCGGAAGACGCAGCGTTGGAAGGCCTTTCACAAGGTGGACCGACGACCTGGTGAGGGTCGCGGGCAGACGATGGATGAGAGACGCACAGGACCGGTTGTTATAGCGACACTTGGGGGTCCAGCAGTGGACGTCTTTTGGCTGATATGATGATGATCATTATTATGTTCGTTAAAAGTTTTGACCTGAAATATTGTCTGGTTTGTGTCCAACATGAAACCGGTTACCGATTCTACTGCCCTCAAAGTCTGAGATCAACCTAACACAAACAGTCTTAACAGGCAAGAGGCTAAGCTGCGAAGGTGACATAATGCAAATAAATTAATCCCGACCAAATATTTGCTGCCAGTATTTGATCAGTTGAGAAAGGTACCTCCTTCAGAAGTTCCCCCTTTAGGCTGACTGTCCACTGGATCGGAGAGGAGCGGAGCAGAGCTGTGCCAATATTAACCAATGGAATTGCATAAAATCTCCGCTTCCCTTCAGTGGACAGGTATTTGAAAACTAATTTAAAAATTCATACAAAACCGGGTAACGGAGTGAGGTAGCGGAGTGGGGAAGCGGAGCGGGGAAAAAGAGCGAGGAAGCGGAAAATAACCAGCCACCCGCTCAAATTACTTGTCGTGTGAACTCGGTCTAGCTCCGCACAGTCCGCAACCCCGCACCGGACTGTCTTACTCCCCATCAGTGGACAGACACAGTCCGCGATTCCGCTCTACATTACTCCGTCACTCCGTTCCGCAGGCTCGCTTCGCGTCAGTGGATAAGCAGCCTTATTGAGGGGGTGTAAGTAACATGGAGGATAGTGTAGAATAGGGTTGTGACTGTGGTCGTAATGGATCTTAGCTTTCGTCTCCTCAAGTGCGGTGGTTCCGCAAGGAAGTGGAAATTATGTTTTTCTTAAATAAATAAAAACTTGTTTTGGAAGGTTGTTGGAAATAAAAAGGCTTATCTTTTTATTTCCAACAACCTTCCAAAACAAGTTTTTCTTAAAACCACGTTTAATATTATTTTATTCCTTTATCGGAACCCCATTCTGGGTATAGACCTCCTCCAGCTTACTCCATGTGTCCCTATTATTTGCTTTACTTCTCCATTATTTTCCTGCTGTTGCTATTATTTCGTCAACCCATTCCTCGGATGGCGTCTTTGCTTTTTTACCTATTGGTCCTTAGCATATTGTTGTTTCTACTATCCATCTTTTGTCCAACTTTTCCACAATTTTTTTCTTATTAATTGCGTTGCGGGATTCAAGGCAGTTGAACCGTTTCTTCGGGACTCGTCGAGTTTCATTGACTCGGCGTTTTTCTGGTGGGCGACCACCAGAAAAACGCCGAGTCTACTGCAGGAGTTGCAGCGGTTGTTATTTTTTTCAAAGAGTGTGTTTTCCTATAATTGCTGTTATTAATAAAAAAAATGGCTTATGTTACCTACAGATCCCTTCGTATGCGAGCCCAACTTACACTTGGCCAAGTTTTTATTATTTTTGAGGCCTCCACATCTGCCCCCGCCACATCCCTATAAGTAACACGGAAGGATAGTGTAGAAGGGTGGTGTATGTAGTGAGAATTAATGCAGACATGGCTGCCTATTTTCCTGACGTATAATGTTACCACTTGCTCCAGTTTAAGCTGAACATGGAGCCGCTAAATACGCGTGGAAATTGTCACGTTATGAACTGTTTTAGTCCCACAATGGTTGTTTCAACTTTACTTTTGTTCTGAAGGTTTTTTCAACATTTGGTGGAGAAAAAAACAAAATGTATTTATCTAGTTTCTTTGTGTCTTATCATCGCTCATCAGTGGCGGAACTCGTTATTTAATAAATTTTCTTTTTCTAAAGGCAAACAGTAAATAGCTTCGTAAAAGACAAAATATTTATACGTAGACACACAGATATATTTTAGAATCTGCTACAAATCATACGAGTATACTTAGATTTTTTTAATGAATAGCGGTTACTCCGCGGATCCGAATTCGTGATCATACGTTCTGAAGTAGTCATAGAACTATTTGTATGGTAGTTAACGTACCTACTAGATCCGACTTCCGTCATCCGATTTATCTCCGTCATCTGTTACTTTCTATTCGGAAGAAATATTGACGGATCGAAGTAGCCGTAGGAATTTTTTGTATGAACGCATACCTCGGATTCAAATCGGACATATCCAAATATGGCCCCTGAATAGCTTGGAATTTTATCAGATATCGGATTAGTGCGTAAGCAATACTAATTCTACATCCGTATTTTTACGAACTCAAATGGGATGTAGTGCGCAAAGCAATATCCGAATTCAGTTCGAGGTTTTTACATCCGTATTTTCACGGATTCGGCTCGTATGCAGTGCGTAACTCCAAGCCTGCAAATGTTTATAATACCTCGTTAAAGGAAACAATAGTTTATTTATAATTTATAAGCAACGTTTGTTGTACTTGTATTCAGCTGAATCCGGTTTGACTGGAAGCCGACCCCAATATAGTGGGAAAAGGCTAGGCAGATAATGATAATTATGAAGTACTTTGAGCAACATTTTTCTTCTTTTAGTTCGTATATTTTCACCATCACATTTCTATTTATTTACGCAACATAAAAGCCGACTTCAAAGCCCACACAAGAAAACTGATATTTTATCTTAAAGTCATTCCGAAGAATATTTTTATTCTTTGTGTCGTCGTATGTGATCCTAACACACGGAATTGAGTTCGTTACACATTTATTGGATCATGACATTATGATAAACGATGGCTCCTTGTCTATCATAGTACGTATATAATGTGACTTCATAATATTTTGTTTGGCGATATGTGGGAGTGGGGAAGATAAAGAAAATTATTCTATTATCCTATTAGGGTTACTGATAAATGGTTTAAGCAAATGTGTGATGTATGATAATACTGTTACGCGCCAGAATTAATGCCGGGTACATAACGTTATAAGTTACTACTAGCGCCATCTAGTATCGAGTAGCAGAACTAGTAGAGTCAAGATCTTTCTAGACATTTCGATGCTAGAACATTCTAGAGTTTTCAATATGTGTTTAGTCGGGACCGGTATGTACTCGAACTTTCTAGATGTTTCTATACTAGAAGGTTCTAGAATTATCTGCCGACCTATATAAGGCCCGCATAGCCTGCGATCGAGTCAGTATTGAATTTGCGATACAAGCGACAACTTCGAGAGCGAACTTCGACTGCGAATTAAAGTGATCAGTAGTGCAATTGTGATTTATAATTAGTGAATTTAAGTTGTAATTAGTGTTGATTAATTAAAGTGTCATTTTGGTTATTTTATCGGCTGTTTTTATTGTCACGAACCCTAAGCTCGTAACAATTGGTGTCAGAAGAGTGGGATATTTAAACTATGCCGATTCTACCGAAGGACGACACGGAGGGTATTCGTACCCGTAGTCAACGCCAGCAAGAGACGGACCAGAGGCGTTTTGGAGGTGCAACGCCGCAGACGTTGGAGGGCCAGTTGCCGACCATGGAGCCCGGCCCATCCACAGCAGCTCCAGCATCTGCAGCACCAGACTTTGGAGCTCTGATGATGATGCTGCAGGAACAGGCTCGCCGGCAGGAAGAACAGGCCCGCCGGCAGGAGGAACAGGCCCGCCGGCAGGAGGAACAGGCCCGCCGGTTGGAAGAACAGCTCCAGCATGATAAGGAGGAACAGGCCCGCCGACAGGAGGAACAGGCCCGCCGACAGGAGGAACAGGCCCGCCGACAGGAGGAACAGGCCCGCCGACAGGAGGAACAGGCCCGTCGGTTGGAAGAACAGCTCCAGCGTGACAAGGAAGAGCAGGCGCGCCGCCAGGAAGAACAAATGGTCCTCATGAAGGATCTGCATGCCACTTTCGGCAAAGAAATAAAGGTGGTAAAAGAGAAGGTGGTTCAGCACGAGAACCGCCTGATAGAAGCTGAAACCCAGATTGCTGAAATGAAAAAAGCAATGGACAACCTTAAAGTAGGGGATGGAATTGCAACTCCTGTAGCTACTACACCTTCGCTACGCGGGTTCAAAGTGCCACCGTTTGATGGGACATCTTCCTGGTCGGCCTACAAAATACAGTTTGAGGCTGTTATGAAGGCGAACGGCTGGAATAAAAATCAGGCCATGACAGCCCTCACCTTAGGCCTGCGCGACCAGGCCTTAACTGTCCTGGAAGCTCTCGGTAAGGAAGTGACTTACGAGCAGCTCCTTGAGGCGTTGGAAGCCCGGTATGGCGACGCTCATCTGGAACACGTGTTTCGTGCGCAGCTTAAGGATCGCGTGCAACGTAGCAGTGAAAACCTGCAGCAGTGGGCCCTTGAAGTGGAGAAGCTGGTTCGAAAAGCATACCGGTCTGTGCCTGCGCTCATTGATGGGAACCTGGTGCAGGCTTTCATCGACGGTATTCGCGACCTTGAGGTTAGAGCTGCTGTGAGGCTTGGGCACCACGGGACGCTTAAGGACGCCTTAGCTCATGCACTGGAGGTGGAAGCTGTGCGGCAGGATCACAGTTCCCATCGCGTCAGAGAAGTTGCAGCGGCTGCAGTTCGCGACCGTGTTAAAGGATACAGCCCTAGGTGCTATGGCTGTGGGGAAAGGGGCCACCTTCGATCCAGTTGCCCTAAGCGAACTGCAGATAGGGAAGATAACCGATCTCCAGAAGGTAGGGCGGCTAACAGCACCGCCCAGCAACAGCAGGGAAACGAGTAAAAGCCAGGACTGCGGGGCGGGTGCTGGCTGATGTTCAAAGAGCCCCAAGGATTTCGATCTCACAAACCCACGATAGGAATAGCCTAATCATCAAGGGCGAGGTCAACGGAACGCCATGTAAGCTGACTATAGACACTGGAGCCTCACGCACGGTTGCCAGTTCCCAACTTGTAAATCGGTTCCTTGGGGACTCCGCATACAATCGAGAGCGCATACATTTGGTAACAGCCACCGGTCAGCGCATACCCGTCCGAGGAGAGAAAGAGATGGAGTTGAAGTTAGGCAACAGAACATACCTGCATAATGTTGTCGTGGCTGACATAATGGACGATTGCATCCTGGGCCTAGACTTTATGAGGAAGAATTGTTGTGAGATCGACGTTAAGCAAGGAGTTTTGAAATGTGGACAAGAGGAACTTTTCATGGAAGGGGCTTTACCAGGAAATGTGTACAGCTTGGAGAAGATTGTTCTTCCTCCGAGATCGGAAACGATTGTGCCGGTTAGTCTTCCTCGGAATCCTGGGCAGACTCATCGTTGTGTACTCGTGGAAAGGGTTGACAATGATCTTCCATGGAAAGTGGCACGAACTTTGGTCAGAGACACTGAAATCTCAAAGGTACGTGTGCTGAACCTTTGTGATACCGAACAGATGATAGAAAAAGGCTCGCTGATTGGTACTTGCGAGGAAGTGGATTGGTTGCGTCAATGCCAATATCAATCAACTGGGACCATTATTAGCAAGGAGGCACAAACAAAAGTGACCTCACTTTTAGAAGACTGTCGCAGTGCTCTGTCTCACAATGAAATGATCAAGGCGAAGAGGATGTTATTCAAGTACGCCGATGTTTTCTCTTCAAACGATGCTGACATCGGAAAGACTGGCTTAGTTCAACACAAAATAAACACAGGAGAAGAATTGCCTATCCGTCAGCGGCCAAGAAGATTACCGGTAGCACGTGAAAAGGAAGTGGAAACCATGATTGAGGGAATGGTGAAGGACGGTGTCATAGAACCTTCAGCAAGTCCATGGTGTTCTCCTGTAGTGCTGGTGAGAAAGAAGGACGGCAGCATGCGGTTTTGTGTTGACTATCGTCGTCTGAACGACGTGACAAAGAAAGACAGCTACCCTTTGCCAAGAATTGATGACACGCTGGACATGCTTACTGGAGTGAAGTGGTTTAGCACGCTAGACCTAAAAAGTGGCTACTGGCAAGTTGAAATCGACCCTAAGGATAAAGAGAAAACTGCATTCTCGACAGGAAAGGGTCTGTGGCAATTTAAAGTTATGCCGTTTGGATTGTGTAACGCTCCGGCAACGTTTGAAAGGTTGATGGAACTTGTACTAACCGGGTTAATTGGTGATGCCTGTCTTGTCTACTTGGATGACATCATCATCGTAGGTCGTACGTTTGAAGAACATCTTCAAAACCTGGAACGTGTGCTCATGAAGATCCAGAGTGCCAACCTCAAGTTGAGTCCTAAGAAGTGTTCACTTTTCAAACGGCAAGTTAGCTTTTTGGGATACGTAGTGTCGGAAGAAGGTATCCGCACGGATCCGGAGAAAATTGCCGCTGTCAAGGATTGGCCAGTTCCAACAGACAAGACGCAGGTCAGAGCGTTTTTGGGTTTGTGCTCCTATTATCGGCGATTTGTCAAGAACTTTGCAGATATAGCCAAACCCCTGCACAGGCTAACCGAGGAGAAGCGACATTTCTGCTGGGATGAAAGTTGCGACATCGCGTTTCAGGAGCTAAAAGACCATCTGTGCAAAACACCTATTTTGGGGTATCCTGATACGAGCAAGGAATTTATAGTTGACACAGACGCAAGTGACATAGGACTTGGCGGTGTATTATCTCAACGGAATGGCGATCAAGAGGTTGTGATAGCGTACTTCAGCAAGTCATTGTCGAAACCTGAAAGGAATTATTGTGTAACGAGACGAGAATTGCTTGCTGTAGTAAAGTCATTGCAGCATTTTAGCAAATATCTGCTGGGTCGGAAATTCCACATACGAACTGACCATGCTGCACTTAAATGGCTATTGCAGTTTAAAAATCCAGAGGGACAAGTTGCGAGATGGATTGAACTACTGCAGGAATACGACTTTGAGATTGAACATCGCAGCGGAAGAACTCATGGCAACGCAGATGCATTGTCAAGAAGACCTTGCCCTGAAGACTGCAAGCATTGTACTAGGCAAGAGGGTAAAGAAGTTGTACCTGTGAGGATGTTCAAGACAGATCTCAGCAACGAGTGGAAGGAAAGCCTACAACTTGCACAGCAGGAAGATTTGAACATTAAGCCGATTCTAGAATGGATGAAGGCCAGTGCTCCTAAGCCAACGTGGAGCGACGTCTCAGCGATGAGTTCGATCACAAAAAGCTATTGGGCCCAATGGGACAGCTTAGTGATTCAGGATGGAGTCCTGTGCCGTAAATGGGAAAATGCTCGGGGAGACAGCTGTCATTTGCAAATGGTTGTCCCTAAAGCTAAAGTACCGGATGTTCTAGAGTTGTACCATAACGGTTGTTCAGGAGGCCATATGGGAGTTAAACGGACTCTACTAAAGATACGGGAACGGTTTTACTGGGTCCACTGTCGTGACGATGTCGAGGACTGGTGTCGTAAATGTACAACTTGTGCGGCTGTAAAAGGACCACAGACTCGCAGTAGAGGTGCATTGAAGTTGTACAATGTTGGTGCACCATGGGAAAGGATAGCCCTAGACGTTGCGGGACCGTTTCCGGAAAGCGATAGTGGTAACAAGTATTTCATGGTTGTAATGGATTACTTCACTAAGTGGCCGGAAGTCTTCGCTATTCCAAACCAAGAAGCTTTAACAGTTGCAGATAAACTAGTTCATGAAGTCTTCTGTCGTTTTGGAGTACCCTTGGAGATTCACAGCGACCAAGGAAGGAATTTTGAGTCCCAAATATTCCAGGAAACTTGTCGAGTTATGGGTACTCATAAAACGAGAACAACTTCTTACCACCCACAATCGGATGGAATGGTGGAACGATTTAATCAGACATTGGAGAGATACCTGGCAAAAGTGGTGGAGAACCGGCAACGGGATTGGGACAAGCATATACAGCCGTTTTTGCTGTCATACCGAAGTGCTGTTCACGAAAGCACATCAGTGACACCAGCTTTCGCAAACTTTGGTAGAGAATTACGGCTGCCTGCAGACCTGATTACCGGAATACCACCTGATGCCCCACGCAGTATAACCGATTATGCGAATGACTTGCGGAACAAAATGAATGACATTTATGAGCACGTCAGACAATCGGGCCAGCAAATGTCTGAAAAGATGAAAACCCGTTATGACCGCAAAATGAACAATAAAGGATTCGACGAAGGTTCACTAGTGTGGTTGCACAATCCAGTTCGCAGCAAAGGGAAATCTCCTAAGCTTCAAGCTAAATGGGACGGGCCGTACCGGATTGTGACGAAAATCAATGACGTAACCTACCGCATACAAAAAGGTACAAGAAGCGCTCCTAAGATCGTCCATGTGGATCGGCTGGCGCGTTATTATGGGGCCGATAATGCTCGGGACGAGCATGTCTTAGGAGGGGGCAGTGTTACGCGCCAGAATTAATGCCGGGTACATAACGTTATAAGTTACTACTAGCGCCATCTAGTATCGAGTAGCAGAACTAGTAGAGTCAAGATCTTTCTAGACATTTCGATGCTAGAACATTCTAGAGTTTTCAATATGTGTTTAGTCGGGACCGGTATGTACTCGAACTTTCTAGATGTTTCTATACTAGAAGGTTCTAGAATTATCTGCCGACCTATATAAGGCCCGCATAGCCTGCGATCGAGTCAGTATTGAATTTGCGATACAAGCGACAACTTCGAGAGCGAACTTCGACTGCGAATTAAAGTGATCAGTAGTGCAATTGTGATTTATAATTAGTGAATTTAAGTTGTAATTAGTGTTGATTAATTAAAGTGTCATTTTGGTTATTTTATCGGCTGTTTTTATTGTCACGAACCCTAAGCTCGTAACAATACTATTAAGCTTTAAATTCTCATGGTGTTGTAGGCGTTAAAAATTACGAAAAAGGGGCATAATTTTTTTGTATGAAAATTCAGGGGCAGACAAATGTAATATGACTGAGCAACTAAGGTCAAGGTGAATATTTATGCGGCAATATATGTATGGGGGTCTGGTAAGGCTCCTCCACGTAAAGTACTGGTATTCAGCGGAATTCGGTTTAACTGGAAGCCGATCCTATTATTAGTTGGGAGAAGGCTAGGCAGATGATATCTGTCGTGGCTATATCGTAGAGTTGGCCATTTCATGCCGAGGTTAGGTTTGGGGAACTTCAGGCACCCTGACAAAGATAGGTTAAGATCGAATGGGATGACGGAAGCTAGAGGGAGCACGCAAAGCTCCCGTCATTCAAGTTGAGATAACATGAATGAGATACAGACACTCTGCAGACAGAAATAGGAAACCCGCGTAGCTTAGCTCCATCGTCGACGTTAGGTAAGCGATGGCCATTTCATGAAGTGGACCAATTTTATGATACGGCTATGACATATCTACCCAAACAAACACTGAGTGCAAATAAGTTTGTAAAGCGTATTGGTTCAATATAATTATGTAGAATATATCATCGCAAATTATGTAACATGTGCATTATAGTAATTTAATTATTATCAGTAATAATGAGAGGTCCATTGTTAACTAATTTGTTCACTGTAATTATAACATTATTTATTAAATTCTTATTCTAAATTGTGTTCAGAATAATTAATTGAATTTTCTATAAATGTCGTGCTTATAACTACTAACTTAATATGTACTACTTTTTACTTTATAATTATTTCAAAGTATTACTAATGAGTACCTACACACTTGAGAAATTATAATTTCTCTATTGTGTATGATAAAATAATGATGTGGTTGTAACAAAAAATCTAGTACATAGTGGTAACTCTTTGTGTGTTCACAATAAAAATTGTTAAATGTTAATGTTCGTGGTCTTCCTTTTATTTCAGATGCTATGTGACGTAGGAGAAATAAATGCACATTTGAGCCTTGCAATCGGTACAGTAAAATCACCGGATTTTTTTTCACATTTTGCGGGTTTGATTCCCGTTTCAGACAGGCGATTATTTAAAATTCTTTAAATGCAGGCCGTATTGTAATCCCTACTAATATTATAAAAATGCGAAAGTAACTCTGTCTGTCTGTCTGTTACGCTTTCACGATGAAATTTGGCAGATATATATTTGGGGATATGGAGAAGGACATACATAAGCAATTTACGCGATAACCGACATCCACGAGGGTGGAGCCCCGATCAAAAGCAAGTTTAAAATAAGAATGTGATGAGACAATATAATATTTAAATTTAAGACCATGTAATATACATACCGACCATGTTCTGACAAATAAATTATTATGATGTTAAGAAATTAGGGAAAAGTGGCATCCATTTATTGTCAGTCGAGGTAGCTTTTCGGTAAGAAATACCCAAACAAACCAATGCAGGAAATAATTTTGCTAACATGGTGATAAACTTGTAGAAAAGCGGGCTCCGTTTTTATAAAGTATAATATATGGTATGTGGTATTGTGATGTATCTTCTCGTCTCACATACCACAGTGTCTCAAGACGAAAGTGCATTTGGTGCGTGACCAGTTCATTTTGCCTGTGGTCGCTCACATTGGGCCTGATCAGGCTTAAAGTCACCCATAAGGCTATGGAGACGGCCATGCTCAGAGTTTCATTTCGTGATCAAATAAAGAATGATGGCATCCGTAAGAGAACCAAGGTTACCAATATAGCTCGAGCCCGAAAAAGGAACGCCAAACTGAAGTGGCAGAGGGCATTGCTCGCAGAACAGATGGTCGATGGAGCCGAGAAGTTCTAGAATGGCGAACCGGAGAAAGACGCAGCGTTGGAAGACCTCCCTCAAGGTGGACCGATGACCTGTTGAGGGTCGCGGGTAGCCGATGGATGCGAGAAGCACAGGACCATTTTTTGTGTCAACACTAGGGGGAGGCCTATGTCCAGCAGTGGACGTCTTTAGGCTGATATTATTATGATGATGATGACTGTAAAGTTTCATTAAAATCCGTTGAGTAGTTTTTGACAGAAAGAGTCGTAACAAATAAACATCCGTCCTCTTCTACTATCACATTTAATATATTAGTGGGATAGTAGGATACCAGGATAATAACACCAGCAGCAAACTCGAACACAACACCAAAGTTATCATACCAAAACTATATTTTCGACGAAAAATGACCACAAATTACAAGCTAACATACTAGTGAAAATGAAAAAACTTTCGTAAGTATACCAATTACGGTTGGTCGAGATTGAGTTGGTAACAGTATTTCCTATCTCCAGCGCTTAATTAAATTCGTTGCCGACTCCGGAACAATATAACTTTTCTACTGACTACAAGATTACGGATGCAAGCTTGTTTCTTCCAGAATAGAGGAAAAGGCTATACCTACCTTACTATGAATAATAAGCCTTAGTCGGAGAGCTTGCGTCTACAAATTTACACCCGCGTTCCTCCAAATGCCCTTTGCGTTCCAGGGCCGCGGTAACTATTTCGGATAATTTCGAAACCCTGGCAGGCATAACATGTGAAGCCGTTTTGTCAGCAGTTTCGCTGTGGCGTTGATGATAAGTTCCATATATTACAAAGATAAAGAGTTCCGAGGAAATGTTGCCATAATGCGACGGATATCAGCTGATCGCTTATCTTAATTCCTTGGCTTCCTTCCTTGAAGTTTTACCTCCCACACGGAAGCACGAAAGTCAATTTATTGTTATGGTTTTGTTAACTAAAATCTGCATCAATAAGTAGGAACTCAAGACCATGCAAGGGTTGTATGTAAACTTTCGCTTTTGGTGAAAATGCTACCTTTGTCACAGGTTATTTAGTATTTAAAACTTTCAGTTATGGCTAGCTGACGCGCGCAAGAGCGTCTGCGTCACATTTTTCATTAATACTCCGCTGGTATTGGTCGTCGTGATGTTATAATAGCCTACAGCCTTCCTCGATAAATAGGCTATCCAACAACATATTTTTTCAATTCGAACCAGTGGTTCCTGAGATTATCGAGTTCAAGAAAACAAACAAACACTTCAGCTTTATAATATTATAGTACGGTACGCAGTATTTACTTGCTGTTGATCATAGCTTCACTTCAATTCATGAAAATCGGTTCCGTGATGTAGCAGCGAACAAACTCACTTTTGAATTATTTTAAATTATGAAGTCATAAATATATTGGAACCTATCATCATCATCATCATCATCATCATGATATCAGCCGTAAGACGTCCACTGCAGGACTAGGCTTCCTCCAAATGGAGGGAGGGTTTGCCGTAATCGCCACGCTTGGGAGGCGGGTTGGCGATCGCAGTGCACCAGAGAATGTTGCTGCCCATTCTCTGGTGAGTTCCTTAGTCGCTTTTTACGACACCCACGGGAAACGGTGGGATGGTGCTATTCTTTTACGTCCGAAACCAACCTAACCTAACCTAGTAAGTAGTCCTGTAATTGAATTACACTGTAATAGTAAATTCAATTTTGTGATCTAAATATTACGCCACGTGGAGAAAATAAAATGCAAATTTAAAACGTAAAATGTACATAGCCTTTTCCCTTGACACTCTCACAAAATAAAAGTGTGAACATGAAGTATTTGAAAAATGGTGCCTCTGGGATGATCATACATTTCCGGATGAACAAAATTAGGACGAAAACATTGAAAAAGTGTTTACATGCAAAAAAGAAAATAAATGAAAACAGAATTTAGAGTCATTGAAAAACTGTTATCATTATGTGAGTGAGTAATGAAAAACTCATGAACGCTCACCGAAATAACTCAATTGAAAAACGTTAGTACCTAGCTAATATTTTTATGCAAAATACGTATTCAGCTGAATGTTCCTTTCATACTTAAATATATTCCTCTTTTTGCAAAAAAAAATATTTAGCCACGTTAAAATAAAACCCAATTAAGTATATTTGTGTGTTGCTAGCTCCCAACCTACGCCTATTTGTTTATTTTTGCGTCAATTTGATTTATTTCTGCTGATAAAGGAATGAAGGAAAAACAGAGTGAATAAAATGCTTTCCATGACGAATAACTTATATGAATTGTTGTAGGAAATTGGGAATCCGTTTTCATACAACAATTCATATTATCTACTAACTGGCAATAAAGACAACCACACCATTAAAAAATCTGCTGTTTTGTACATTTATACTGAATCGCTGATTTTTTTCGCGGTTTGAGAGTTGGAGCCATTGTAAAGTAATTCACAATGATAAGTACATTTTTATTATTATTGACGCGCTAAGCGATGCTGCGGTCGAAGATGGAACACGCCCACAAACAATAGTTCTTTTTCAGTTTTTGCGTTTATTTATAGGTAGAATAAATATTATATTATATAAACGTTGCATATGGACACTAATCAGCAAGTAGAGTTTGTGTATTGTATACATTCTAACGTTATACCAAGTTCCACTTTAGACAGAGTGGTTCAAATGCAAATCACATCAGTTCTGTTTAAAGCGCTGTCTAATGGAACATGAATATTTAAGAACACACAAAAATAAGTAGACAAACACGAGGAAAAATATGATTTCTGAAATCTGAAAACTCTAGAATTACTTGTCTAGTATGTTTAACTGGGAGAACGTTTTACAAATGGGGATGGATTTCATAAAAGTTGAGATATCGGCCCTAATGCGATATTCAATGAGCTCAGCCATATAAGTACTAAAAACTCAATACTTATAACACCTGACTGAGACTGGTCATCTCTTAGCTGTCACTGGCTTATTTCAATATTTAATACTTAGAATTCTTTTTTTTTCTTTGTTTACATTGTTCTCACATATAGATGCAACAAGTAATATTGTAACCAGGATTTTTGTAAAACATAAAATGGTTTAAAAGAGTATCCATGGAGTTTCTTATACGTTCTTCTCCATAGAGATCTACGCTTTGGAACGTGCAAATAGCTTCATGTTTTTGACTGACTGACTCTGACAATTCAAAAGTACCTGTGAATGGTTTATTTGAAATAAGTGCTTTGACTTTAACCTACCTCTAAATTATTGCCTTTAGTTGTCTTAAATCAACAGATAAAATGATATTATCAAGAAAATAATGTACATTTTAAATACTACTGTAAGTATATTCACTTCCCGGCCGATGCACCAGAAAAAACGCTAGATGGCGCTGCGTCTAGCCTAACGTAAGAAAAAAACGCTCTGTTGTAAAATATATTTAAAAATAGTAAAAGTGTATAAAAGTGATCAAAAATAAGTGTACGAATAAAACATTAACCAATAACTTAGTACCAGTGTTATTCACGAGATTCATACACAGATATTGAAGTTATTACTAAAACTCTCAATTCATAAACCGTGCCATAAAATAATGACAACAAAGCAGTAACAAGTGACAAATGACTTTAAACAATAAAAAATACAACTTGTTTGACATTCTGTGATCCAAATAATTGATAACAAGTGTAATTTAAACAACAACAGCAAAGACAAAGTACAAAAAGTGATTCATACAAAATTTGAACTTCAACCGTCACAACAACTATGAGATTTTGAATCTTAAAACTCATCATTACAATAAAATTGAATTAGCATCTACTGGTCCAAAAGTTCAGCGTATAATCTAATTGCACAGTTGGTCTAGTGGTTAAGGTACTCGTCTACTTTTGCCATTAACCTGCGATACACAAGAGAGCGCAAGTTCAAATCTCAGTACTAGCAAAATCACTTTTCGGAAATTAGAAAATTTCTTATTTGAAATTTTCTAAACGTTTCTTCGGAACGCAATGTCGAGAAACATAACATCAGGCAATACCCGTAAGATGGCACCACCAGTAACATGCCATATATGTAAAAAAAAAGTAGACATAAAAAGTACTGCTCTGTGCTCTGCCTGTGATAAAAGATATGAATTTGATTGCGATGGATACCCAGAAGCGACTTATCGGCTCAAGGACATAGAAGCAAGGAAAAAATGGAGATGTAAGATGTGCATCAGAAATAAGAACTACGCTAAAATAGACGATACATCCAACATTACCTTGCGAAAGAAGCTAACTTCTTCAAAAACCCCGTCGCCTAAGGAACAAGCAAAAAGTGCACAGGCAAATTCAGAATATGAGCCATTTACGTCCCCGTACATGCGACTGAAATGTCCATCTTCAGTTCAAAATGGTACTAAATTAGTCGACTCTCACATACTTACCGACTGTGAAACATCTGATGAGTCTTTTTCTACTCCCAACAGACTATCAATGAGTGGTGATAGAACTATTACCGACTTAATAACAACCTCGGAAATGAAGGAGACAATCGCTCAACTCACACTATTTACAATATAATACTAATTTAACTATGTACACTTAAAATAAAATACAAAAGGAAAACTCCTAACTAAAAGGCGTCAAAAAATTCATCCGTATCGCTGTCGACTGGAAGTGAGCCCAAAAGACTGGCGGCATTGCCACGTTGTATGGCAATGCTTATCCTCTGTCCGAAGTAAAAGCCAGCCCTTGGGTCACGCGAAGTGTCAACTAAGCGTTTACAAAGTTCTTTAAATAACGCATGAGCACTCGGACCCCACGGTCCAAGAGTTTCAACCCCAAACGGCTCGAAAATATAATTGCCAACTAGGTTATTGTATTTCCGCCGTTTGAGGTTCTCAGCAGCCGCAGCGGCAGCGCCAGCACAGCACGACGAGCTAGGAAGATGGGATGGCGCAAGAGTATCGACACAAGTAGCGTCCCACACTAAAGGCCTACCCATCTTCCATGGAAATAAAGACATACCGTCCGGTCGCTTGCCATCGTCGCGTGCCAGGCCACTGGGTTCTAGTACGGCTGGAACGCCGACGGCAACAAGAGCACGTCGGATAATGTCGTTGATGTTAGCGTGCCGCGCTATGCGACCAGCACTTCGCCTGCATGATAGGCCGTGGTGCCCGAGACTGTTGACAGCTTCGCCACAGTGGCAGCGATGAGGGGAACAACACGATGCGCCTAAGCGAAGGGAAGCAGCGAGGCGGAAAGTCGTATCGTCTAACAAGGTGCCTATGTTCGACGACGGTAGTGCGTGAAGCCAGAGGCCCGACTCCCACTCACCCACAGCCAGCAGGCGCGCACGCTCCGCAGAAGTAGCAGAAGTGGCAATTAGGTTCTTCTGAATTTCTCTGCAGAGCGGTTCATCCCACCGCCTCTGGTATGATGGGTTGTCGGGTGGATTTTCATTCGGGCAAGCGAGTCTCCAGGCATTCATAGCCTCGGTGAAGCACGGCACATCAAAATTAATCAGTGTGGAAGCTAGGATATTCCTGATTAATTTATCAGTGCCATGAACCGAGGATATAAAAGCCGGTAAACTAATACTGGTAATTTTGCGAACGCCAAGGCCTCCCATACGGATGGGAAGGGTAGCTTGAGCCCAAGCTCGGTCGTCCATGGCCACATTTAAAATTGAAGAAAGTGTATCCTTGATAATTTGGTCCATTTTTTCCAAAAGATGAGGGTGCTTCCATAGATGGGAAGCTCGAAGGAAATATGTTAATTTAGGGCCGAAACAGCAGTAACGAATTATGGTTATGGCCGAATGCATGTTAATTTGGAACAATCTTTCCGAAACGTCATTGAAATTTTGAACTTTTTCTTCGACAAAATTGGGAAAGGAATTTTCAAAGATTGGCGACCCAAGAAGGCGAAGAGAGCTTTTGTCCAAAATTTTGATTTCAGGAGCTATTGCGTTAAATTTTGAAAGTGTGAGTTGTTGGTCAGTACTGTCAGATAAAAATAATTCGCATTTGGATAAGTTCAGATCAAGGCCTATGGTGTGAAGTTGATTTTTTAAAAATTGAAGATCATTTAATACCGAATTTACATCGCCTCCAAGGGTTCCGTCATCAAGATACCAAACATTAAATTTAGAATTTAGTTGTCGAATAATTGGGTGAATAGCTAAACTAAAGATCACTGGCCCGAGAGGATCACCTTGTTGACAACCAACAGCAGATTCCAAAAGATTGTTCCGATATAGTAATTTAGATGGTTGCCTATAACATTGCCAAAGAAAACTGAAAATTTGAGGTATTTCTTTTTTAGTTTCTGCCAGCAAGGTGTCCCTATTTACAGAATTAAATGCGTTTTTGATGTCAACCTTCAGGATGATCTCTCCTTTGCCAGAATTTAAGTAGGTCGACAGTGCGTGTACAGCAGCCTCACAGCCCCCTTTGGAACCGTAACCCAACTGCAGGGGCTGAAATTTTTCCGAAACGATCTCACCATAAAATTTACAACAAATCTTGGCTGCCGTACGACGATAAGTAGTTCCCACGGCAATGGGACGAATACCGCCATCCCTCTTGCGCAGGGCACATAAGTTGGCCCCGTACAAGACGTCGATGACGGTCTCGTTTACCTTGCCGGAGAGCATGAGGTTAATCAGAGCCGTGAGCTCCTTCAAAAGCAACTCACCAGCTTCCCCGGCGCTTGAACAGATTAGGTCCTTTAGGTGTTGGGGACTTAGGGCGTCGAGGCCGCCAGCAGAGCCACTCCGGAAGGAGCAAACGGCTGTGATCACAACTCGGCCTGTAATGGTGAGAGAGTGAATATCCGAATCAGGGGGGTCGGGAAAGGAAAGACCATCCGCTGGGGCAGGATGTTTGCTCTCCAGAGCTGCGAGAGTATCTGGAGAACACGGAGCCACCACATCACTACTAAACAAAATCCTGGCTGCTCCGCTAATGTCACCCTCCCCTAATTTAGATTCGACCAGATGGGAAATACCTCTTAAGGAGGTAAACCTCTGTGTCGATAATTTAGATTCCAAATTAAGAGCCGAAACGTTACAGTTTTCTTTAATTTGTGCAGTTAATGTCTTTTTGGTTGCCAAATTCTTATTTACATGCAAAATTCTGTAGGGGAAAGTGAGAAGATGTTCCCAGGCACTTTGCGAGTTCTCCCGGGCGGCACGGCGAACGCACCCTGCTAGGTTCTGCGCGACTAGAGGTCTAGCGCCGCGGGGAACTCGTTTTAGAACAGGAACAGAGTTTTTGAATTTTGCAAGAGTTTTCCAAAACGGGTCAGAGGATATAGCTGGTGTGGTAGGCACTGAAGATGGAATGTCAGGGTCTGAAGTGAGTGCATTTTGGGATTTTCCGTACTTCAACTTGAAAGTACGGAAAATGAACTGGGAAATTTACTGCTACAGAACACTGATCTACATCAACAAATAGTCAAGTTAACTACGGAAAACTCCACTTTAAAATCCTTGTGCCATTCTCCCTCTATATTTCGAATCTCAAGTTCAAGTGCTAAGGGAAAGAATCAAGCTCTGCCACAACAAAATTACCTGAGTTCTACACCGTCCACTCCATCGTCAACTACATTGAAAGTCGAAACCAGTGACCTCGTTCTACGCTTGAAACAGGAAATTCTAACCCTACAGCAGCAGTTACAGATCGCAGAACAAGAAATTCTAACCCTTACAGAGCGTATTGGAATATTAATGCAACATAGTAACAATACCCATAAAACAGTCATACATGAATTGAAACAGAAGCCTGTGAACATCGCCATTACCAAGACTAGCACTGCCAAATACGGGCCAAACATCACACCCAAGAAGAGGATACTTATCTTCGGATCTCAACGTTGCGTCGGGCTAGGAGCAGCCATCTCACATTCAAGAACCAACAGTCAGTATGAAAGGTACAGAGTCGTCGCCGAAACGAGGCCAAATGCATCGTGCAACAAAATAGTTGCAAATTGTATGAACCTCAAACTGTCAACAGATGATAAACTCGTAATTTGCATTGGTGAAAATGACCGTAACCTAAACTCAATTTTATCTCAGCTTGAATTTATATTAGATAAATTTAAAAATAACACTATCATTGTACTGAACGTCCTTAGTAACGTATACCTGAATGTCAACAAATTAAACCACTCTATAAAAAACGTATGCAGTAAGTATAAAAGATGTCAATTTATCAAACAACCCTCCTCAAACGTATCCGATATTTGTAAGTCTATAAACTACCATATTGATTGTGCTGATTACAATGATAAATACCTAAATCCATGCGAAATTCGAAAGAGGCTAGCGGATAGCAAATCAAGTTCCAAATCAAACATCGCCTTACAGGAACCTAAAAAAGGGACAATTCCCTACTATTTCAAACTAGAAAGACGTCTTGATAGCACAAAGCGTTCTGAATGCTGCACTCCAGTTTCCAATGCTATGGCTCAGAAAGGTACTATACCCTATTACTTCTCTGTATCAAATTCACGAGACTCATTTTTTCGTGACTCAGTCTCAAATCAATAAAACGCAGCATTTCAAAATTTTTCACCAAAATATTGCCAGTATCCTTTCCAAACAAGAACTATTAGAAATTACAATTCAGGAATTAAAAGAGACAAATAATGATCCAGATATTATATGTCTATCTGAAACTTTTATAAAAAAAGGCAATGAAAATTATGTCAAAATATATGACTACGAAATGGGTGCCTACTTCTGTAGAGAAAAACAAAGGGGCGGCACTTGTATATTAGTCAGAAAAGGATTCAATTATAAGGAGTTAACATACGTAAAAAACTATGCTATACAAAATTCCTTTGAAGCCTGTGGTCTAGAGCTAATGTGTAGTAAATTAGTAATCGTATGTGTCTATAGAACACCTCAATCTGATCCGAATCAATTCTTAGCAAGATTACATCAACTTTTAAACTATTTGCAAATTAAATATAAAAACAAAATAAAAATTGTTGTAGCTGGCGACTTCAACATAAATACACTAAAGAAAGGCAATATCACAAATGAGTTACAAGACTTGGCCAACAGTAATAACTTGAAAATTCACATCAATGAACCCACACGTAAACTATCTTGTATTGACCATATCTTAAGCAACATTCCCGATGCAACTGCAACCGTTCTACCTTTACATCTTTCAGACCATGACACTGCACAAATATTAAGCTTTCCTACTAAATATAAATCACATAAAGCAACAATATACTATATTCGTAAAAGAGATTTCGACTTAGACAATATCCGGAAATTCAAAGAATGCATGCAAAACCTCCATTGGTCTGACATTTATAGAGCTACTGATGCAAATTCCGCATTTAATAAGTTTCATGAACTCTTGTGCCTATTCTACAACCTCTGTTTTCCCAAGGTAAGAGTAAAGATAAACACTAATACTGCAAACAGGCAAAAGTGGATAAGCAAAGGACTTAGACGAAGTTGTAAAACCAAAAGGGAACTACGCTACCAATATTACCAAAATAAAAATTCATTTAATAAAACTAAATATACCAATTATTCTTATCTTCTAAAAAAATGTATATATGGCTCTAAAAAGAACGCGAACATAAAATATATTAATGCACATGATAACAAATGTAAAGCCACTTGGACTGTCATTAAAAACGAAATAAATAATAGAAGCCTCAAAGACAACATAGAAACCATAAAATTAGATGATAGTGTAATTACGGATCCTGCAGAAATGGCTTCTGCATTCAACAACCATTATGTAAATTCAACGCATATACCTACGCAACTAAGTCCTGGACAAAGATTTGAGAAAAATACTTGTGTCAACTCGATTTTCCTCAAACCAATGTTGGAAAGTGAGGTTCGACAGGAAATAATGTCTCTGTCCAATACTAGATCAGAGGGCTATGATGAAATAAGCACCAAAATCATAAAAGCCTGTTGTTATGAACTGAGTGTTATTTTGACTCACCTAATTAATATGTCATTCTCAGCCGGAACTTTTCCTGAGAATCTAAAGCTATCGATCATAAAGCCAATATTCAAAAAGGGAGATAAGAGTGAAATCAGTAATTACAGGCCTATTACCTTAATACCAATCTTGTCTAAAATTTATGAAAAATGCATGTATAAAAGACTTATAGATTTCTGCAACAAATTTCTTATAATAAGTAAAGAACAATTTGGATTCCAAAAAAACAAATCCACTTCATTGGCCGTCTTCTCTCTTATAAAGTCAATACTTACAAATATCAACAATAATAATCTAACTACTGGGCTTTTCTTTGATTTATCAAAAGCCTTTGATGTAGTATCACATGACATATTAATAGATAAATTAGAGTCAATTGGGATTAGAGGACCTGCTCTTCAGTGGATAGCATCCTATTTGAGTAACAGGCAACAATGTGTCGTTATCAATAAAGTTAACAAAAATAAAGATATGATACCCTACACGTCAGAGTATAGGCATAATAAATATGGCGTTCCGCAAGGTAGCGTATTAGGCCCAGTATTATTTCTTATATACATAAATGACATCATAAACATAACCAAACATAAATTATTATTATTTGCCGACGATATATCCATTATAGTGACTTCAGATAAAAAGAAAAATACCATTGCAGATCATGAGCTTGAAATTAATAACACAATAGATACACTACTGAATTGGGTTAATATAAACTGTTTAAAAGTCAATATTGAGAAATCTGTCTATATTCAGTTTAATCAATCGAATAATTATAATAACAATGTCAGTCTAAATATTAATAAAATTAAACAGGTTACACATACAAGGTTTTTAGGCGTCATAATAGACAAAGATATCAATTGGAAGGAACACGTAGATAATTTAAGCACTAGGATTAATAAGTTTGTATATGCGCTCAAACAACTTAGAAATGTTACTAACATAAAAACTGCAGTAACATCATATCATGCATACGTGGAATCGTTGCTACGCTATGGCCTTGTGATGTGGGGTAATAGTGTCGATCTGAGTAGAGCATTTGTAGCCCAAAAAAAGTGCATTAGGGCTATGTATGGACTACAACCGGATGACTCGTGTCGACCTATATTTAAAAAACTTGACTTGCTACCGTTGCCCTCTCTATATATTTATGAGACATGTATATTCGTAGCTAGAAATAAAAATCTTTTCAAGACCGCAAATGATGTATGTCCTCGCAACAGACGAGATCCCTATAAATTGGTTCTTCATGATTTACCAAGAATAACCAAGTACAATAGAAACTGCCTAGCAATGTGTGTACGTATTTATAACCACATGCCTAGCCATTTTAAGTCTCTAGATATAAGGTTGCTAAAGCTTAAATTGTATAAGTGGTTAAGTGAACGTAGTTATTATAATTTGAAAGAGTTTATGGATGCTAAATATTGATAAGTTTCGTTATTATTACAGATTTGCCAAAAAAAATTTTTGCATGCTATAACATAGCAAAACATGTTTGTACTTTTTATTTTATTTAACACCATGTTATACCATGTTTTATGCAAATAAATGATTTATTATTATTATTATTATTATTAAAATTAAATTAAAAAGCTACATATGAAGTAAACCCTAAAATATGACGTCAAAAATTCGTCCTCATCGCCGTCGACTGGATGTGTGCCCCAAGACTGGCGGCATTGCCACGTTGTATGGCAATGCTATCCTCTGACCGAGGACCGAGGTAAAAGCCAGCCCTTGGATCACGCAAAATGTTAAGACTTTAAAGATAATAGCAACATTATTATTATTTTATTGTTATTATTTTAAAATTTTATACATATACAAGTTACTTGTTTATGAATAAATGACTATGACTATGACTATGACTATGACTATGACTATGACTATGACTATGACTATGACTATGACTATGACTATGACTATGACTATGACTATGACTATGACTATGACTATGACTATGACTATGACTATGACTATGACTATGACTATGACTATGACTATGACTATGACTATGACTATGACTATGACTATGACTATGACTATGACTATGACTATGACTATGACTATGACTATGACTATGACTATGACTATGACTATGACTATGACTATGACTATGACTATGACTATGACTATGACTATGACTATGACTATGACTATGACTATGACTATGACTATGACTATGACTATGACTATGACTATGACTATGACTATGACTATGACTATGACTATGACTATGACTATGACATGAATAAATACATAATAATCAGCCTAAATGTAACCATTGCTAGAATGAACTGTCATATAAAAGAAAATCCAATGGCATGTTTTGACGGATTAGTAGACATCACAACATGCCATCGGATTTTTGTTCATAGAATATATTATAATTATGTCGGATTCCTGACATGACAGCCGGGGCCAACATTCCGTGGCACGGAGGAGTCTCGAGTATGTTAAGATGGTCCACAGACCGACTCCGGCAAACCTTGAAGATTGACTCGTGCGGCAGTTATTATTTAGTCATGAGCTCCTCCACTACTGCTTACTACCTAGTAGGTACTTTTCTAATATTTTTTATTCAGAAAACTTTTGATTAATGGGCATAACTTCTAGCAAATTAGAGGAGATCGGTCATACTCAGCTCATATTCAATGAGCTGAGCACTATAGTTACAACTCATTACGACCTACATATCAATTCGTATTTCCATGGGAATGATAGTTTGCGAAGAACTAACTCTTGTTATAAGTTGCAGATTCAATTTAAGGGAGAGCTGGGACTGACGGTCGCTCAGACAGAACTTCTCGTCAAATTGGATTCGAAGATTTTTCTGAATATTACTGAGGTACGTGTAGCAAGATGTTACAAGAAGGAATCCAAATTACCTAGATTTGGAAAAAATTGAGAATAACATAGAAATAATAACGATACACTTTCTAGACGTCAATTACTCTTAATTCGAATCAGTAAATCTCAATATCGGATCAATCCGAATCAAATAACTTGACTGCCTTTACGTAAATAGAGTACCTACGAACGTAATTTTTTCTAGAATAATTTTACGAAGAAGATTAAAAGAAACGAAGTACCTATGCTAGTTTATTTATTTTACGCGCGGAAATTTAGAAAATGTCATTGTTATAAGGATGAAACAAATTAATCGCAAATCCTGAAAAGAGGTCATTGTAATCACTTATGAACTTGTGAACCATTTTTTTTGTGGAACCAACCATGAAATCGCGAAAAAAATTATTCCATACATTTATGTATGCATAACTTGACAAAATGTACGAATTAGTTCCATAATAAAAAATCATATTGTTAAGTACAATTACCCTTTTTCAGGTTTTGCATTATTTCTGTTTCACTTTGTCCAAAAGCGAGTCATTTTCAATGAAGCACCACAAAGCCAAACTCCCAAATGCTGAGAAAACCCTGATGAAAAATGTAACCGGACTATTGCTAAAATTCGACTAAAGATTAAAGAAAACATTATAGTAGATAGCTCAACAGCCCCATCACAGTTATCCAATAAACCAGCATAAAGTCTCAAAATATTATTCTACGAATCGCTACAATATCTTCACAGCTCAAATATTATTTACTTTAGCGAACTTGTCGTGCCCTTCGTTCGTTAAGTCACGGTAAAAATAGATTCGTCACCTTAGTCTGTTTTTTTTTGCTACGCTCTGAATAGAATGTGCTTTATTGCTTTACCAAATCAGTATTGTCCAGTGTTAATGTTATAGAATGACATTCAGTAAATGATGCTTATAATTCTATAAAATAGGCTTGATTTATATAATGGCCCGTCCATTAAAAAGTTTCTTGTTTGACGCCAATGCGACTATGGTGAAATAAAGTGCTTGTTAAATAAAACTTTTTTCCAGAAAATATTCTATGAATTGCAGTATAATGTAAAGTACCGTATTGCTAATTTTTGAATCGGTAGACATTTCTATCTGATGATTAAATATACAAGTAGTTTGACAGTCTCTGAAAAAAACCAGTCAAACCAAAGTTTTATTCCTTAGGTAGAATTTAAATGACAATTGAAAAATCGGCCTTAAATGATAGGTTTTATTTGTGTCCTGACTTTAACCAAAAGAATTTGAAAACTGACGAAGACTTAAACGACTCGACTGTACATAGGCTTGTGACGTCATCACCCAGTAGCCATTTGTCGCCGAGAGTAACTCAACGTGTTTAACCAAGTTTGACGAATTTCAGGTCCCGTCTACCGTACGATGGGTTAGATAGCAACTTTCAAGTATTTTCAAGGAAAACTGGGCTGGTACAATGTAGACAGAATATTTTAAAGTATGATTTTCTTTATCTAAGTTGGTTTTAGCTTTAAATTTTGACGAAATTAATGAGTCATACCTACATTTTTTAATTTGACTGAAACTTTCTGATAGGTAGCTTTTTCTATCATTCATGGGTGGTTAGGTCAAGCCCTTCTGCATGGTCCACCTTTCATACAAAAAAACTTTAAACACTACAAAGTTCAAAACAAAAAAATAATTTTTCAATTCGGTTGGCAAGCGACGGAGTTATGCCCGAACAAACATAAAAAAAAAATTTAAAAAAAATATAAACATCCGAATTGAGAACCTCCTCCTTTTTTAGAAGTCGGTTAAAAAAGATGTTTGATGTCATTTCATGAACGCATGTTCGAAATTAAACCGAACCGGAGCTCTACAATATACTAACTTTTGAGCTGTTCATCTGTGTTAGTCTTAATTATTCAACAGAATCTAACGAGTTCCCAGCAAAACGTTTTGAAGCGTCATCGTCACTTCCATTTTGAATAATTAGAATGCAGTAACCAATTAAAATCACTCATTAATGTGATTGAGCTTTTATTTATTTATTCTCTTCGGACAGCAATATCCTAACATAATCCTAATTACCTTTTTGTTAGTAAACAATCCTTTGTAACTATTTCTTTACTTTGACTGTACAAAATGTACACACAGTTACATACACTGCATAACATAATAAATATTATATATTACCCTGTTTGGGCGTAGCAATCAACTTAGTGTTAGTAGTACACAAACAAGGACTAAGAAGGTCTAAAACTTCGGTGAAATTCTACATTCTCAATCATTGATTAAACGACCAGGTACGCTTCTTGAAAATTCTTTTTGTTTTCCTGTATTGGAAACAATATTGAAATTCCTACAGTATCCACTTTCCACTTTTCAGTGGCACCTGTCGCAAAACTCGGACTCCTAAAAAAGTAACTTCGAAATATCTAATAAGTCGACATTGTCAGGCGGAACGCGGTCAAACGAAAAAGTCTATTTCCATAAAAAAGGAATATTGCTAGAGATATTCCATTCTTCGCAGAACTTGCTGATCACTTATTTTTTTAAAACCACAACAAACAGCGTTGTAAACTGTATCGATATTGAACATCGAGGCGATGTTGTTTCTCGATTATTCATCCTTGAGGGAACAATCGATTAAAGGCGATGATGGATTTATACCCGAAGCATGATTTTAGCTCACCTACTCGGCTGGCGTTTTATGAAAATGTTTTCAAGAGCTTATAACTTTATGTTTTTATAAATGAGGTCAGGTTTTCTCAAAAGTGTTTTCGGTTTTTGTAGAATAATGGAGGGCACAATATTTGGTGCTTACTGCCACATTCATTCTTGGTCGCTGGATACACAGACAAGACGTAAGACGAGGACGGAGCGCGGACAGGGCACTGACATGGCGCCGCGCCGTCGCGACTTTTTAAAACATATAGAAAAGACGAGGCACGGACGTGACGTGGTTATTTGTATTGGTGTAATTGTGTGTGACAGCGACGCGCGAGTCCCGGCACCCGCGCCCACCCCCCTGCACCCCCGTTCTCGCCCGTCCCTCGTCCGCTCGTGCCCTTGCCCCGTCCTTTCTGTATGTTTTACAATAAGACGCAGACGAGCAAGTGTCGTGTCCGCGCCCTGTCCTTCCTATATGTTTTGCACCGCGACGCTTCTATACATTTTGTATGAAAGGGACGCGGAAGAGACATTATGTCCGTGCCCCGTCCTTGTCTGACTAAATGTAGAATGTACATTTAATTCATGGGAAGAATGACAAGTGATACGATTATTTGTTGAAAACTCATTCAGCCTATCCAGTAGCTGAAGCGCGTTTGATAAGCTTTTCAACCTAGAAGAGTGAAGCTCTTCAACGGATAGGAATATTTGAAACCGTATTTATAGATTTTTGTTGTCGTTTACATACACATTTCAACGGCAGTCCATCATTGACCATCTGAGGGTCTGATGATGTGAATGGGAGACAAAAAAACCAATGCTCAACAAATAGTATATATATAATATATAAATAATTTATCGGTGTTTTGAGATATTTGTTGTTTGTAACATTAACTTTGCAAAGCCACTCCATCATTGACCATTTAAGGGTCTGATGATGTATAGGGGAGACAAAAAATACATCTTTCTACCGTATTTTCAGGTATTTGCCATCGGTGTTATAAGTTCCAACGGGATCCTGAGTGTGTTATCCGAGCGATGGGACTCGCTTTTAATGAAATTGATGATAAATGGTTTTTATTTAATTTCTTTTAATTTGTTTTTAATTTTATTTATTTCCTTTTTTTTGTGTAAGTAGGCATGTTATTTTTATTATTGTATATTTTTACAAATTTTCTAATGGATTCTTTTTAATTTAAATTAATTAATGAATGAATAAACCGATTTCAATAGTTTTTTATTTGCATTTGGTCCGATCATACTGTTTTACTGTACCACAGCTAAAAAGATCACTTTAGCATTACACCTTACTATTCTACAGGCATCTAATTGTAAGCATGTAATTTTTGTTCGTTCTATAAGTTTTGTTTCAGAAACTACAACCTTATTATCTCGAAGCCCGTTCGCACAACAACGGCTCGTGATTTTTAATGGACTGACAATTTCACGATCGACTGACGATGATTTACCGCGATACCATATCGAGGTAAACACACTCAAATATATAATTACACAACTCGTGCGTTATGGTGAAAAATGAATCCCGTTATTTACTGGGCCGTCGCTTATTGTGAATTTGTTCTGCTTATTGTAAATTTAATTCGGATCAGTTACTCTTAACTGAATGTTAATAAGGAATAACAAACCAGCACACACAGCAGCGATTTTCGGAATAACGCGTTTGTAGTTTTTTTGCTGAATGGGCCGGCTATATTGGCCATATAAAAATCAAATAATCTTCCCACTTACCTACCTACCTACCTTACCTTTTTCTTTGAGAATGATTCCCAGTTTTAATTTCACTGCCTACAGCATTCAATAATTTTAAACAACACTTACGACATCACACCTCACGTTCTCATTATACACAAACATTATCATCTTCCACAATTTCAGATCGACGTATATCAGCTTCAGGTAGGCCTGACGCATGTTGAGTTACAATTCTTAAATTGTAGTCTGTACTATAATCTCATTCACATACAGCGCTAAGGTGGTTCTTTTCTGTTTTTTTTTTTTTGCTACCTTCCAGTGACATAATGAAAACTACACGTTAATGTAAAGAAAGTGATTCTTTTATTTGATGTTGGCACACCACCACGGATATTAATTGTAATCGTTTAAAAGCTTTTATCTACACTCACAACGTAATGTTCCAAATATGAGTTCAAAAATGAATGCATAAACACATACTTTTTTTTCGTGGACAGGTAAAATTTAAAAAAAAAATACCATTACAGTTCAACGGTTTCCTTCGATTTTTAAACAACTGCATCATAAAATAACTTTTTAATTTTTATAGCACACTTTTTCTTTTTAATTTTTGGCGCGGGCTCATTGACTTAAGTCAATGTGCCAGCTTTTATCTTTGTCTATGTTTGAGCGCGCTGCGCAGTCATTCGAATACGCAATGAGAATATCCGCCATATTGGAATTAACTATTTTTCCACTTATTTTATTTCAACTGTATGAGTGAAGATAAAATAGTGTATGCAACGGCATATAATTAGGTATTAAAACACTCGTGTGATGCTATTATCACACTCGGCTACGCCTCGTGTGATAAAACCACACTCGTATTTTAATAACCCTTTTTATATGGTCGTTGCATAAACTACTATTTTACAATTAAATTGAGATTTTTACCTATCTACGAGTTTACCTATACATATAGCTATCATCCTATAGATACCTAATACTGTCACAACGTTTGTCTTCCGCATCAGCGCCACCTGTTTGAGCACATCAAAGGCATCCCAGAAGACGGTTCTTGTGGGACAGTGCAATTGTTGCTTCTCCTCAGTCCGGCTCAGACCGGCCTCGGGGGACACAGTTAATAGGCAATTTGTATTGTAAAGCAATGATTTAGCTAGTGCGACAGTAAGCTAAGACTAGAACGAGAGAATGGAGTAGACTACGGGCTATTAAAATTCACGCCACCAGTTGGCGCTACTTTGGCAATTCCTCCAATTTAACTACGTACCTAACTTTAACGTAACGTAAACATAACGTTAACGTCAATTAACTTATGTCAGAAAACTAAATCGTTTAGACAGGTGCCTGGACATGATGTCTCAGTGCTGCCTCCTGGTGTACGTCATTTTAGAAAGCCCTCATTGACTTAACACCAGTTTTTTGTAGCTACTTTGCTCCCATGGTTTACCATAGCAACCGTACATTTTCCGTGATGAACAGCAATTCTGTTAACCTCTCATCGTGTGAGCTTGGGTGAAGTGAACATGAAGACTAAGTGAGCTGTCAATGCTGAAAACAAAGTGGAATGACAGTTCACTTCACGCTCACTCCAACTAAGTTTAGACGGTGAGACGTTGACCGAATAGACCTGCAGTCTATGGATACTTAAATAATGTAGTTTCATCATCACCATCTCAGCCGAAAGACGTCCACTGCTGGACATAGGCCTCTCCCAAGTGTTGCCACAACAATCGGGCATGTGCGTCTCGCATCCATCGGCTACCAGTGACTCACTTACATACCAGGTCATCGATCCATCTTGTGGGAGGCTTTCCAACGCTGCGTCTTCCGGTACGCGGTCGCTCACAATGGGCCTCATCAGAAGGCTCGGAGTTTCCTTGCGTGATCGAATCAGGAATGATGATATCCGCAAGAGAACCAAGGTAACCGACATAGCTCGAAGGATGTAATTTTGTAACAGTATAATATTGCTTCTGCTAAGCTCATCTCGGACCGACTTCTGGAGACACAGCTAATTGGCAATTTGTATTGTAAAGCTATAAATCATAGCTTTACAATACAAATTGCTTGTGCAACAGTAATCTAAGATTCGAGATTATGTGGAGATAATGGAGTGGACTAACACTTTCCTTTTCTTCCCACTTGCCGTTCGCTTAGCAAACAACCTGCTCAAGTCGTTTAGACTAACTTTACCTATAGCGAAAAACTGAGTAATAATTTAGGGATTGACCAAAGAACTGTGCTGCTGTGACAACTATTTGAATATTAAGGTTTGGTTGATCACACATATCGATCCGTGACAATTATTTTTATCGAATGTCTTTAAAAAGTAAGTACCTATAGTCAATATTCGACTTGCGGTGTGATTTGCTAAGTGAAGTCGCTGTCAGATTTTTAGTAGCTTACAACACTCAATACCATACAAATTGTACATCGCAATTATTACTGCGACTGAGAAATTCCAGATAGGAAACCCAAAAACACATCTCTTTTTAGTACAAAACAGCATCAGTGTTTTTTGTACAGTTTGCAGAAACAAGCCAGGGCTTCTAAGGATATCAACATTCATTACAGTTTCTGAAATGTTTAAGTGTCTTAACTCTAAAATACAACTGAAATTACTTGAAAGAACACATTCACTCTCTGCGGTTACCAGGTAATCCCAAATGAAAATCTCCCGTGACTGTTTTTTTACTAAACAAAAATCATTCCATTCGATGGAATAGCAAACGAAATTAAAATATGCAAAGCTTCAGAATTGTTTACTACCATTAGCAAACGGGCTACGTTACAGCACGATGAAAGTGCTTCGATAATTTGTGGACTGAATCAAAATTATTTTTAAACTATCTGTTATTTTAGCAAGAAAAACTCTTTCATGTTTAATTGTGACATCGCTTTTCTGATTTTTATTTTTGAAGATGCTCAACATTATTATGGCGTGGGATTTATATTTCGAAATAGCTTTTCCCGTGCCTTCGTCTATTCCACATGAGTCGTGTTTTTTTTTTCGATATATAAACAGCTAGTGTATCTTACTATTAATAAAAATTACAAATACTTATGTTTATCTCTAATAAATTATTCTTCTGCTAAAAGTTATCTGACTATTGAAAAATCTGCCCTCAGTGTGATATTTGCTTTGACGTTTTATTTTTTTCTAAAAAACCAGCAACATTTTAAAACCATCGACAAATCTAACCACGACCAAAAAGTCGGGAACAACGGGACGTTTGACATCAAAAACAAATGAAAAGCATTCTTTGAATTCCGAACGTAAATGAATTCTTTTTAAAATCACACTATTTGGAACGCGGGCAACGACGCGTTTTAAATGTAAAGTTAGGTGTACACCGTAAACTTTTGTTGATAAACACTGCTGCATCAACATGTTGGTCGGAGTGTGTAAACAGGACTTTAGCAAAAACTGATTACGAGTTTGCACGTGTTTTTGAAGTGCTTCTAAAAGGAGGGAGTTCTTCTTTTGGAGGTGTTTTTCTTCTCCAAAATCATACAAATTTAGTAAAGACACAAACCTGACATTTTGTCATGGTGTGATGAAGAAAAAACATTTAAAGTAAAAAGTACATTTTGACGAACTGGGCTAACTTTGTCATTTTAGCCGAGGTAATCATGGAGAAGGCGAAGCAATCATGGACTCGAGAGACTGCAGTGATAGAAAATTAACACAATATGATTGCTGTATTAATTATTACGTTAACTTAATCAAACATTACAAATAAATGTTTACCACACACTCAGCTGCATAGTATAAAAAACAATGAACTCGATTCCCACAAAAAATATCGCATAACTGACAATACCAGTGTTTCAAAAATAGAAGCGGTGTCTACATTATTTCATAGCTCGTAGAGAACAGGATTACCATACGCTTGCATATGCATACGAGGCGCGTTTGGCTAGCTCACACCTCGTGAAATAGGGACATAATTGTTCGGCTATTGTAAAATGGGACACAAGGTTTAATTTTTACGCTTCGTTGGCCTTTGCATAACATAGTGAGTGGATCGCTTTTGAGGGTTAATTGGTGATGAAATGAAACTTGCTGTCGTGTTTAGTGTTGGCCTGTTATGGCGAGCGCCAGATAAATGTGCAATAGCGGTCATTGACCTACATACATTTTTGATTAAAACAGAAATAAAGACAATAGCAGCAGCCCTGAATCGACGATTTTCGAAAATGTTCTCTACTAACTATTTATGAAATGCTGTAGAAAACTTGGCACGCGGGTAGACCAGGAAATCCAGGAGGATTTGGTCATAGGATATGTACGTTTTTTTTTTCGTTGCCCCACACTAGGAATTTCTCCTGTATCGTGGAGACATTTAAACTCACATACACAAACAGCCTGACACAGAACCACTATCTGTAGGCCATATAAATATTTGTTCCGTACGGGAAACGAACCCGTGACACGCAGCGCAACAGTCTGTCGCTTAACCACTGCGCCAATCGTGCCGTCAAACTGCTCAGATAGTTCTCGGCAGTACGTTCCCTTGGTATGATTTCCAACAATCACAATGAGTGCAAAGCTGCTGGCAGGAGTCTGTTACCAATTTAGAAAAAAACCTGCGATAGTTTATTTTCCCCTGAAAAATTACAGCTAATTCATCCATCGATTTCCTTTAAATCTACAAACCAATCTGACCTTAAGACTTAAAGAAATAAGGTTACTCTAAAATGCATTAGAACAGAGTGTAAATTTATTCAAACCAGAGATTAGCATAGATTCGAAGTCTGAACTGACTGGCTAACGGACACTGCTTGCATTAGCGAACAATTTAGATCAGCATTAATTAGGAACCGATTACCACAATGTAGTATGGATGTAGGACCTATGTATTGAAATCAAATTTTGTGGTGTTTTTCATTAACCATTTATTTTGTACTCTTTCATAGTGTTTTCTTTCGTTTTAACTATAGACTGTAGTGTCTTTGTCTTTATGCAAAATAAATAATTGTTTTCTTGGAGAGATAGAATATTTTAAAAAATGTAACAGCCGTATTCATAAAACTTTATAACCATTACTTATCTAAAATACGTATAAGAAAATTCTTTGTTCACTTTTTTTATTATTTCAATTGTTATTATTATTTTTTTATTATATTATTTGTATTTATGTAAGACTGCATGTTTGAAAACCAATGAATGGATTTGGATGAAGTTTTACTCATGGGTAACCCATGTCCTGCGTTAGGGCATAGAATACTTTTAAACCCAGTAATACGTTCCCTTGGGATGATTCGGGACTTTGACACCCGGGTACCCGGGTGAAGTCACTGGTAAAAGCTAGTTGCCAATAAATGGGTGAACTAGTGTCTGGTTGAATAGTTTTAAAACTATAGTTTAGAAAATTAGACGATTGTAAATTAGACAGAATTAGACAATAGCAAAAGCATGACTTATTTTTTTTTGGATGGAAAATCATAAAATGTCTTTTTCCGCTCTGGGTGCAGCAGAACGTGTCAGACTCTTACTGACTAAAACCCACCCTTTGTCCTCCTAGTGCCTTTCCTTCTAGGGCCGCGGTGACGCAAAAGAGTCATCTTTCGAAAAAAATCCGTACCCTGGCCACTACGCTATCTACAAGCAAGTCAGCAGGGCAGTTTCATTGTTATAAAACAGATGGCCAATAGGGCCGAAAATGGGTAGTTTGGTAGGCTTCTCACACCGGACACTAATGTCCTGGTGTTGAAAGAAATAGCTGGAAATGATCCGTAGATGTTTGCGACGCTGAGGGGAAGCCTGAAATGATATTAATTATTAAAAAGCAAAGCCTATTATAATGGCTAGTTTACACAGTGCGAGTTGCTGACTAGGCAGTAAACAGTTTATAAAACAAAGCCTAATGGCTAGTTTACACAGTGCCAGCTGCTGACTAGACAGTAGACAGATACTCGGATTGCCTACTCGCATGCCAGTAGCTCGGTTCGCCTTAGCTGTCTTCACGATGATAGTAGCTGTCCATTCTCATGCGAGGCGCTACACACAAAAAATAAAGGTTCCGTTCGCAACTGTCTGGCTCACACTACCGAACGTGTCCGTACGATGCGAGTGATGTCTGAGCTGTTGCCATGTACGAGTTACTATAAAAGCGAGCAGGCAGTGAGAACAAAAAATGTTGAAGTAACTCGGATGCGAGCTTATATCCAACTCGCGCATGGCAGTACCTCGCAAGATACGTCTTTACGATGCAAGTAGGTAACTACAGCTACTCGGCAGGCTGACTCGCAGTGTGTAAACTAGCCATTAGAGTTATCAACTTCATCAATTCAAATTAAATTCTATATAATAAAGAACAAAGGCTGAAAACCGCACAGCTATCTCATCCACATCACAAACATTCCACAAACGCACGCCAACTTTGACCAACAATCTATTCCAACATGAAATATTAAGCGCTAAATAAATTTCAAAGCACTTCAGCTTGTTTGCCTAGTTCAATATTTGGCATTTGCCATAAATGTAGCCATGTAAGGCCGCAAATCGCGTGCGGTTTTGGCATCGGCTACCAACTCATAATAGGGTACTTACAAAATTGATGCTCAGCATTAAACACTTTATTGGCACTTGGTTTGCAGTGTAGCTGGATTTTCTAGGCTTTCGGATAATTTTATGGCATTGTGAATTCAAGGCCAATAAGACTTTTTAGATTCTAGGTAACTGCTTCTGTGACCATCGCAACGCGCTTTCAAAACATAATTATTACAAAACCTTTGTGTAATACTTTCATGATGCGTAGTAGGTACAGCTAAGAATGGAATTCCCTGCCGGAGTCTCTGATTTCTGAAAACTGCAACTGTGGGGTCTAGGTTGTTATAAACTTATATAAATATAAGTATATTGAATTAAATTATTTAACTTATTATTATTAACTAAAATAAATGTAATCAAAAATGGAATTGAAATTAATTGTATATAATACAATACAAATAATTATATAATATTTTAAGAAGCTATCACACAGATCTGCAATCTGTGAACTCTTACCACAGTCCTTCACTTCTATTATTCTTTTGTGAATACGTGGACATTGGTGTGGGTTAAATTTGTGATTTTAATTTTAAGGGTTTGTTGTTTTCTTTAAGCATGTAACTGTTTTATGTTCGTCAAAAATAAATTAAAAAATAGGTTAATTATAGATGTGCTCCATCGTCGACCGCATCATTGCTTCCCATCGGTGAGATTGTCATCAAACGCGAACCGACCAACATTTTAACATTATCTAATAAAATATCGCGATTTCGATTCTTCAAGGGTGGGTCTCGGGATGAATCTGGACAAAACCAAAGTCATGTACAATGGTCATGTCAACCCGAGACCTGTAATTGTAAATGGCGCTACCCTCGAGGTTGTGCAAGAATACATATAGGTATCTAGGCCAAATTATTCAACTGGGGCGTCACAACTTTGAGAAGGAAGCGACCAGAAGAATTCGTTTGGGCTGGGCGGCATTCGGGAAGCTACGTGATATCTTTGAATCGTCGATCCCACAATCCCTTAAGACCAGGGTTTATAACCAATGCGTCCTACCCGTAATGACTTACGGAGCCGAAACGTGGACACTCACCATAGGTCTGGTAAACAAATTCAAGGTTGCTCAGCGTGCAATGGAGAGAGCAATGCTCGGGGTTTCTCTGGTGGATAGAATTCGCAACGAAGTCATTCGCCAAAGAACTAAAGTCACCGACATTGCGCGAATAATCAGCATGCTCAAATGGAAGTGGGCCGGCCATGTCTGTAGACGGACAGACGGTCGATGGAGCAGACATGTGCTGGAGTGGAGACCGCGTTTGGGCAAACGTAGTGTGGGACGCCCTGCGGCACGATGGATCGATGATTTGAAGAAGGTGGCTGGCAGCGGTTGGATGCGGACTGCTCAAGACCGGGATGGTTGGCGCTCTTTGGGGGAGGCTTACGTCCAACAGTGGACGGTAATTGGCTGACATGATGAATAAAATATCGGTCATTTCAGAACGTACTCACCTACGCTTGTCTATGCTTTAGTTGCATTATTAGGTAGAAATATCAGAACTCCACATCCCAAAAAAAAACCAATTAATTAGAACTATAAACGAAAGCAAATGATAAGCAATCTTTCAATCTCTCTTTCTTTTTTAAGTTCCTATTACTTTTTCAAAATTTCATTTTTAACTTAGCTATGTAATATCGGTATTGTTATTTTAATTATATTCTATTAATTTGTTCGTATACTGAATTTTTGTTATACAGGGAAACGTATTATTCGCCATATAAAACTGTAATACGAGAAATCTGTAATGTATTTTAAGTATAGCTGTTCGTTACATAAATAAAGAAAATAAAAATAAAAACCTGGCACAACATTTATCAATACAAAAAACAAAGTGTAGTTTTCCTACAAACAGAACTGGTTCACACTTGTCCAAAACGGGAGGAAGGAAAAAAAGGCCGTTGTCCTATTGCAGGACAAAGAAGGCTAAAAATAAAATAAATAAATATAATTTTTGTAAAAAAGCCATCCATTTTTAAAGCTCGTAATGTATTTTATTTTGGTATATACGTCTATAATAAAGAGTATTTCTAAATATATTCTATTTTCAAATTCAAGAAGTACCTATTAATAATCCTCATCATATCAACCGAAACACGTCCACTGCTGGACATAAGCGCCCTCCAAGTGTTGCCACAACAACCAGTTCGGTGCATCTCGCATCCATCGGCTACCCGCGACTCTCACCAGGTCAACGGTCCACCTTGTCAGAGGCCTTCCAACGCTGCGTCTTCCGGTACGCGGTTGCCTCTCCAGAACCTCGCCCACCTATTATTACCCACCATTATTTACCACCAATTATTTATTTTTAATGTTATATTTTATAGCGGACAGATATCCAATGCAATGTTGATTTTGTTATCGAAACACATGTAAAGATGTATGTACAGTCGCCAGCACATTAAGCTACAGCAATCTAAAAAATGTCTTTCATAAATTTTCTACTTTAAAACTATAGCAAAAGGGTTAAAGGTTGATTGGGAAAATTTTACAGCTGTGCTGGCGTCTGTACATCGGAAATCATCATAGTCCAACAAAGGCTGTGAGCTACGGTTAGGCAGTCACATGGAACTAACAAACACTTCGCCCTGGGCTGGTTTGTAAGCCTAACTACATACCTCTCCTTTTCACTGCAGCGCCTGTGGCCAAACCTCAATAGGAAAATTTCAAGCCATTTTGTAGGACGAAATATTTTGGTACCTAAGTTTTTTATTGAAAAAGACTTGACTTGTAATTCATTGGCAGTATTTGAGGGGGTTAATCATGAATAAATTTCGTTATGAGACCAATCCGAAAATCGTTAAAAATAAATAATCATCAATTCGTTTCCCTTTTATTGATTTACGCAGACAGAAACTGGACTGAACAGCTGATTTTTCTCATGTTTCAGAGATTCTTGAAATGATCGAAAAGATGGTGAACATTTCAAGTTTTCATTTCGAAAAGTATGTCAAATAAAATTTTGCGTGAAAATGTACAGAAATACGAGTAACAAAAAAGGCACTTTCAAAGAGCAACTGATTCGAAATCCTAATTAATTTAGCTACTGGAGCTCTATTTCCTAACATGGCACCTAAGTACCCTAACATTAGTTTAACACCCACCAAACTTTCGGTGCCCGAGTTCCGACTAGCCTTTCGAAGTTCACTAGTTTCTAATGGTCGTAACCACCAATATTGGTTATTAAGGTTAGTACTTAAATGAACTGGTTAGATTTAGTTTTACAGTGACATTTCCAGACTTAGACATCCTGAAGGTAATAGGATATTTGAATAGATTTTTTCCTAACATTTCTCAATACCTAAAGAAAACACAAGACGCAGTAAAAAAAATGTTTAGAAATCTCAAAAAATACGGAATTGTAAGCCATCTTAAATCTATACTATTATTATAAAGAGGTAAAGTTTTAAGCCACATTCATGAGAAAGGAAGGCTTTATATGCTATACAGGAACGGGAACGGGATATACGCGTACGAAGTCGCTGGTAAAAGCTAGTTTAGGATAGACAGAGACAGCACGAAATGTGAATTGAATTGTGATTTTTTTTTGTGAAAAAAAAAGTGACGTCACTCGCAAGTCACGCCATAGTGAATAAAAACATCCTGGACAAACTTACTTCAGAAGCATTAACATCTCTATTTTTCTAAAGATTTTATCATTGTTTGTATCTTCGACTTATTCTTTTATGCAGATTTTTCATAGTAGTCAAAGGATACGGACAAAGGATAAGCATTGCCATACAACGTGGTAATGCTGCCAGCCTTTTGGGTACATTACCAGTGGCCTGCGATGCGGAGAAATTTTTCGACGCCATGTTTTAGGTTAGTTTTAGTTGAATCTTTTTTTTTAAGTGTGTGTATACATACATATAGTTATAGTTGCAATTTGATATAATAAATACTTATTGTACAAATGAATAAAGGAAATAAAATTAGTAGTCAAATTATTATACTGTCACATGACTGAAAATCAAAAGTCATTTATTCAAATAAGGTTGAGTGCCAGCATTTTTAAAAAATACAGTCTCTCAAAAACACCCCGCCTTTCGCCACTTCCTAGTCTAAACAATCATTGATTTAATAGTGTGCTTTCGAACAAAGGTTAGATTTAATGGCAACTCAAGATAAGAAAGCTGGACAGATTATTGTCAAAACGGATACCGAGCCCTACAAATGAGCCCTGTACCTTTCGAAGACGTGATCAAAACATAAAAAATGTGACTTTAAAAAAAAAAAAAAACTGCTCATAAAACGACTATAAAGTGAAGGGAAGATCCATCAATCATCCTCATCATATCAGCCGAAAGACGTCCACTGCTGAAAGGAACATAGGCCTCCCCCAAGTGTCGCCACAACCACCGCTCCTGTACGTCTCGCAAAAATCAGCTACCAGCGGCCCTCACCAGGTCATCGGTCCATCTTGTGGGAGGCCTTCCAACGCTGCGTCTTCCGAAACGCGGTCACCACTCCAGAACTTTTCGGCCCCATCGACCATCTGTTCTGCGAGCAATGTGCCCTGCCCACTGCGACTTCAGTTTGGCGATCCTTCAGGCTATGTCAGTTACCTTGGTTCTCTTGCGGATATCATCATTCCTGATGAAATGCCACCAACTGTAACAAACTGCTTGAAAAGTCATTTCTTCGGAACGTTTTAGGCATTTTCCCTGATCGAATAAAAAAAAAAAAGTGTATATCAGATACCCAACATCATCCTTAAATATGAGCACTCAAATTCTGGAACACCCTGTATGATTTTGCAAAAATGAATTGCATGCTACCGTGAGAATAGAATGGAAAAGATGACTAAAAATTCTAATTATTTCCAAAAAATACTAGACACGTATTTTTTTTTTTCACGTAGACATAAAATAAAAACGATACAGTGCGTTGAAAACTCATGTGACGTCACTTGTAAGTATATTTTTTACTTACACGTTACGACACCAGCCCCCACTCCTGATCTTTGATGTGTTCTATTTTCATCATTTTTTATTGATAAAGCAAAAACTACGTGTCCAATATTTTTTGAAAATCTAACTGACGGACTCAATAGAATCATATATTTTGTACCCAGGAATCATACCTATTCCAATATTTTTGAAAAGTTCTGTCAACTGGTAAATCAGAAATTATCCCCAGGGAACGTATCTATGACCGGCATAAAATTAATCTGTGCTAATTCTGGTGGTCCATAATCTAGGTCTTGCCCTTGTGTGTTTCAGGTACACTGGGCTCAAATATATTCCCCGTAGTGGCTTTCACAGATAAACCAATTACGTACAGGCAAAGGGAAGATTCAATGATTAAATTGATGTCCAATATTCGGTACACCCAATTTTACACCCTACTATTTTTAAGCTGTGAAATGTGAATGTAATTTGTTATGTTGTACAATAAAGAGTATTTTATATTCTACTTGCTTCCGCCAGCGGCTCCGCCCACGTGAATGTCGAAAATGATCCCAAGGGAACGAATTCTATTTATCTATATGCGCTATTCCAGACTATAATCTATCTCTGTGCCAAATTTCATCAAGATCCCTTCAGCAATTCCGGCGTCATTGAGTAACAAACATCCATCTATTAAAACTTTCACATTTAAAATAGTAAGTAAGATTCTATTTCCCATCTCACAAAATAGCACCTATGTAGTGTGTTACATATGTGAGCTATCCACAATAAATAGCCATGTTGTTACTATGTCGTGTTCCATTACTTCCTACCAAGCGTTGCACTAAGGCGCCTTGCAGACACAATCAGGAATGTGATGCATAGCAATGCGAAATAACGCTCGGATAGACTCCCACATAGCACCTACACTAACGAGACAGAAGCTATAGACTACATTGTGTGAAAGACAAATGACTGTATCTGTTGAATCTAATTCTTTATAAAACTTTTTACAAAAAAATACAACTGACTTTCATAGAAAAAAAATCACTACAAAGTATTAAATAACTTTAATTTCGGAACTAATATTTATGAAATTTCTATGGGACCAAAAAAAAAGAAAAAAGATGTTATCAAATCGGTTCATAAATGACGGAGTTATGAGGTAACAAACAAAAAAAATACAACTGAATCGAGAAACTTCTTATTTTTTTGAAGTCGATTAGGAAGAAAATAACTGTTATCTTAGTCATAGAAACCATTAAATAAACTAATATTCACATACATAACACAACGTTACATTTATTACAAGTAACGTTGATTGTTGGAGGCAATCTCTGGAAGTAAGTTCAATATCCATTTATAAAAATGAACGCTGCACTATCGCTTGTATGACAATAGTGATAATGCAGCATTAATTTTCTACGAGGTACATACTTTGTCCCAGAAAAAAATATTTTTCCTGTGGGAAAAACCACACTGAAAAAATAGTCCTGAATATATTAACGCAACAGCTGGCTTAATACCTAAACAATAAAACACTTTATCATTGACATAATTAAGTTTCATTTTCAAAGCAATTTGTTTGCTTTGATACACATAATTATAAATGCGAATGTTTGGATGGATGAGTGTTTATTACTCAATCACGCCAGAACGGCTGAACGGATTTTGATGAACTTTGGCACAGAGGTCGATTATCTGTCTGGAATAACACAAAGTATACTTTTTACCCCGGGAGCATTTTCCCTTGGGATAATTTTCGACATTCACACGGGCGTAAATAATAATATAAATCTAATCCATCCTCGAAAGTTTTCAAACAAATGATACGGATTGATCTTCGAGCCTATTTTGTATTACCAATAGACTTTGCCAAAATTAGATTGTGGATAATCAAGGATCATGCTTGCATGCGAATTGTATTTTTCTTATCAATCAAGTTCGTTATGCATTCTTAATTTACTTACTAACAAATATCTAAAATTATTTGAATTTGGTTGAACGTGCACAGAAATTTAAACATAATTCATAATGAAGACAATATTGTTCTTATACTTTATTGCTAACATACAAATAGAATGAGAGAACTTATGTAACAAAAGCGAACTTGACCTACAATTGAGATAAGTTCTACGATACAACCTGTCTACTAAAGTTATTTCAAGCAGGACTAATTTTAAATCAACTACTGAAACACATAAAACTTATAGATACTAAATACAAACTAGTAGAATATATGCAAGCGGAGTAAAAAGGGGGAGGGGAAAATCTCATAGAGCATCGAAAAATTCGTCCACATGGCCCTAGTGTGTCAACCCCAAACGGCTGATCGAGTTTTTCGTGAAATCAGCAAGCAGTTAGTAGACTCTTCTCGTGACCAGAGGGCTGGCCTTTTCTTTGGCCAACGAATCAGCATTGCCATTCAACGTGAGAATGCCGCGGCCAGTGTTCTGGGCACTTTTCCCGTTGATGGCGATCAGGGCTTGAATAGAATTATAAAAATAATTTATCATGAAGGCAATATAAATATTACTACTACTAACCTAACCTAACCACTTCACAGCGTTCTCACTTTTAATTTGATACTTATAATCATTTTTTTCTCTCTTAGAATCGCTGAGCAGGCATACATTAAAATTAAGTGCGTTCTTAAAAGTTATACAGAGGGCGATGAGTTTGAACTGTCATCAAAAATGGCTTTTGTTGTTATCTATAATACCTTTCTGTCCCAGGGCAAGGCCTTTTCTCATTCTGAGAAGGTATGTGTATAAATCACCAAAAGCTACCTTATACCATAAACTTATAAAATGTCTATGGTTACCTCCGGAATCCTTTGCATTGTTCTCACATAAAGAAACAACAAGGATAACGTAACGAGGATTTTTGTAAATTATAAAATGGTTTAAAACGTCTGTAGAGTTTTTTGCACGTTCTTCTCCATAGAGATCTACGCCTTGGAACGTGCATATAGCTTCATGTTTTTGACTGACTGACTTTGACAGTTCAAAAGTACATGTAAATGGTCAGGCAGCTGGTTAAACACCAAAATTCAAAATTGAAAATTTCATTCACCATTACAAATTTTTGCCTGTCCACTGCCCAAATCTACACAAAGAAAAACTTTAATTAAAGAAGATTACTATAAAGTCACGCTTCAAAATCCCTCGCCATCACATTTCAATGAATAATGGCTGGCGACATAATATGCATAATGATGTAAAAACGACGGTTTTTTCCTTAAAACCGACGAGTAATTAATAATGCCTACCGACAAGTATCTCTGGTCAAAATGTTCGTGGCTGTGAGCGATTCATCTTCGACTATGGTCTAAGATTTTAGAAATAAACTGGATAAGTATTTTTGCTGTTTTTTCTTTGTAAATGGGAAAGCATCAGATGACTTCTCCCGTTCTGGGCTGAGTGGGAGGGAAAATCAGACTCTTACTAAAACCCACCCTGTTTCTTTAAATGCTCTTTGCGTTCCAGGGCCGCAGTGACCCTTTCGAACAATTCTGCAACCCTTGCAGATTTAATTGACTGCTTGGTTTTTTTTTTAAAAGAGTTTATTAGGAACAGCCACCAATATTCTCACTATTGAATGGATAACATAATAGGTGTTGTAATGTGGGTGTATTTGAACCACCCACATGGATTCGGATTTCAGATTGGGATTCCACCTACACCTAGGCAGATTCAGAGATTACTTATCACAAAATGTTGTTTAAATTGTCTATTAGCCTTTTGGAGAATTCATGCATAATAATGTTTATTATATCATTCCAAATTGTCAGCTTTATATTATTGGATGGGTATGCTAGTGCTTCTTAGAATCGATGAGCAGGCATACATTAAAATTAAGTGCGTTCTTAAAAGTTATACAGAGGGCGATGAGTTTGAACTGTCATCAAAAATGGCTGTTGTTATCAATAATACCTTTCTGCCCCCGAGCAAGGCCTTTTTCTCATTCTGAGAAAGTATGTGTATAAATCACCAAAAGCTACCATATACTTACCATAAACTTATTAAACGTCTATGGTTACCTCCAGAATCCTTTGCGCGTGAGTACGAATCACACTTGTCCGGTTTGTAGAAGGAAACTGACTTCAATGGCTTTATCACACTTTTTAACGAAACGTTTTGATGTTAAGAAAACACTACTCTGTCCGACGACTGTTTTCTGCAACCGTTTTCGTCGTCGGACAAACGGTTGCGTTTCGTCCGTCAAAAATTAGACAACAACCCACCACTACTACTGTCAGTCAGTGTCGGACGTCATACCATAGACAACTGCTGAACTGTGTTCTGTTTTGTCCGTGGCGTGACCAGAGACTCGTGATTGTTCCCAATACTATTGTAGTGTTTGATAGTTCCTAACTCCTGACTAATAGCTTGACAGTTAAACAAGTTTTTATTCACCTCTGGCAGAATAAACGTGATTTCTTTCTTTCTTAATACTCCGGAAGAGTAAAACATCTTACATGGGGTAAGTAGTTAGGTACACGAGTAGGAAACTATACATTTTTTGTATTGTTTCCTAAAGAAACTATACAGTTGTTTGGTTTAGTCAAAAAGCCTCTACCCATCTTACTTTACCAAAATAAGATATGGTCAGCCAAAGGATTATTTTCTCTAGGCATATCCAAAATTCTACACTCCTCACTCAACGTAATATGATTCATTATGTTACAGATAATTCTCTTGAAGATTTCCCAGTTTCCTTGTGACGGCAAATTATTTTCCCGGCGGTTATATACCAATAATGCTTAGTTTGCTTTATTTATTAAGAAGAGTACTTACTAGGATTTCCTTGCTGAACTGTGGATCAAATATGATCAATGTTTTTATTACAGACTAGTTTTAGTGAGTGTTGAAATTGATCTTAAGATAACATACAGCTGGGATAAAAAAATCATCCTATGACACGTTCCAAAACATGGTCTACTCGTGTGCCAAGTTTCATTTTTTTTATTATTTTTTTTATTGAGGAATGGGCTAGCTCTTGACCACGATCACGCCTGATGGAAAGCAATTGATGAGGTCTATGATTGAGCGAGCGTGCCAGAAGATGCCTTGAGGCACTGGTACTCCCACGCGTCGACGAAACACAGCAGGCTGCTTGACGCCGAATCAGGCGGGTGATAGCCCTACCACCGCAAAGGAAGGATTGGCTAGTTTTACAAGATGTTAGGTTAGACTGTCCAGGATGCGCCGAGCGCTCGGTCCAGTTGAGTGTCTGATGGAACAAATTGCGCTACACGAGGAGGCTCCTTCATGCATCCCATCTAAATTCATTCAGCCGTTTAAGAGCGTTTACTCCGTAAGGCATTTCATACAAACTTTCAAGTTCATTCATTTCGATAAATAAGGACTTGAAAGTTTGTATGAAATGCCGTACGACGTAAACGCTCTTAAGACATGTAGAAATGCCAAACAAACAAACAAACAAACAAACAGACTGATGGACAGAGTTACTTTCGCAATAAAAAGTCTGGGCTAGTAAGGGTTTCAATGCGGAAGTGATAATCATCACGGCGTTAATTCCTTGGATTCGTTTTTTCTTAATAACTTTGTTTATGTGTATGTAAGTATATATGATTGTATTATTTTTTCTTTCTGTTAGTCTCTGCATCACCCTAAGGTCGACTGACAGAAAATACCTATGGCATTAAATCCGCCTTTGTACAGGGTTTTTTAATTAATTATTCTTAACTTAACAAAATAAATACCAAACTAAGTTTGTTACGCTTTCACGCCGATTGACGAAGACTTTAATATAGATCTTCGCAAACTGCGAAGATCTATATTAAATTCATGTGGAACCGTGGGTAAAAGCTAGTCTTAAGTATACAGATACTCACGAAGTGGTCACTAATTATGTCTGTTGATGGATGGGCAAATTGGTACTTAGTATTTTCTTGTACTAAGTTACTTTTGTATCCATTCATCAATCATCTAAGTCTATTTCACTTAGTAAGTTGATATTATTAATACGAAAAACACATTACTTTCTTTGTAGATAGATCCTCATATACACGTCTTCTTGATTGATAGAAGATTTTTAGTTTTCCACGCATACTAAAGCGCCACCTCTATGGACGAGTATTTCACGGCGATATTATTGTACAACTTTGTGCCATAACAACTCTATAAACGTGTCTCTACACGGCGATAATATGTTATCGCGACGATTCTTCGAGCGACAGTGACGGGCAGAACGTCAACCCGCAGTGATTCATTCGCTCGTAAAGTTGGCGCCTATAGGAGTGATGTTTTTTTTATTTTTATTGATTAGCGTGTTTGACCACAATCTCTCCTGAAAGAAAGCTGATGGGGTCAATTATAGGAGGCTTCCGGCGACTGGGACCGCAATTAACTAGGACCGCGGTCCCAGTCACCGGATCCGTAAAAAATAAATATTTTTCTTCCGGCGACTGGGACCACTCATAGATAACTTAAAAAAATCTATGATTCAAGCCGAAATCGGTACAGTCAAACGAAAAAATTTTTAAAATCAAAAAGGATTTTTCTTCAATTATTACATCTAAAAGTTGTTCGTATGACTGTACATTTTTTGATTTCAGTTATCATTTATGAGTGGTCCCAGTCCCCGGAAGAAAAATATTTATTTTTTACGGATCCGGCGACTGGGACCGCGGTCCTAGTTAATTGCGGTCCCAGTCGCCGGAAGCCTCTACCCCTACACTTCTCCATGAACTTAATAAGGGTCAAGCCTATTACCAAAAACGGGGCACAAATCTGGATATCAGTCTTCTACCGAGAAATTTTAGATAAAAAAACTCAATAACATTTAGCCCAACCCGTAATCCGAACCTAGGACTTCAAGCTCAGTAGTACCGCTTGCGACAACTCTAACAAACGATGGCCTATATTTTAATATTCTCCACTATAACTATAAAATTAAATTACTTGAAGCGTGCCTAGAATTCAATTACAATCTAGAGCTTAAGTTTGTTAAACTAAAATTAATTAAGGACTTACTTTTGTTTTCAAGAATTGAATGAAGTCAAAAATGGAATCTTTACCAGAAAATATTCCGAAACCTTATAAAAATAGTAATTTAAAACATTAAATTTGAGATCGCTCCACGAAGCCTGTGAAGCAACGTGTACACTCCACAAATTACGGGACCAGCATTATGAGTTGACCATGGTGAGTGTAGGCAGGCCAAAGAGGCACTTCTCTCCATTGATGGCCGTTTCACGAAACAAGCCCTAAGACTGACTAAACAACAGTTGCGTACATTCACAGCCATCACTACTGGCCACGGGTCTTTTAATAAACACCTCTATGTCATAGGAGTCACTGATAGCCCACTTCGCAGAGCCTGCATGGAGGAGGATGAGACAGCAGCACATCTGCTTCTAAGCTGCCCGGTAGTCGCCGATTACAGGGCTAAGTTCTTCAGAAACCCAGGTACTCTTTGTGAGATAGTTAGTAACACCATGGCGTTGCGGGCCTTCCTTGGGGAGCTGGGGTGGATCGAATGAACCAGCCCGATTTACATACATACAGGACCAACAGCTTAACTTGCTTTCTGAGGCACAGGGCCAGGGGCATCTCTGTCAAGAGTTCCCAATACAATAAATAATAAAAAATCCTCCAGTGTTTTAAATAACTTCAAATATTTCATGATTCTAACTGACCCAGAAAACGGAAATTCTATTGAGTTTCTTAGGAAAACAACGTCGTTGGTAAATATTTACTTAACCTTCTTGGGCTTGGTTAGAGAACGGAACAAATCGGTTGATTAAGGTCGTGTTTTTCCTAATACATAACTAGCTTTTTTCGCGGCTCCGCCCGCGTTTATACAGGTGATTTTTTTTAAGTGTGCGTGGATGGCCAAATCCGAAACTATGAAGAAAATATGAAAACACTGAAAGGAGTCTTGAGCCCGATTTTGATAAAAACTAAAAGTGCATCATTGGATTCAAAAATCCAATAAAAAACATCGGGTCAATTCCTGGCTAGGAATATCGATTTTTCGAAAAAAATCGGTATTCCTAGACAGGAATTGAACCGATTGATTTTGAAACTAAAAACCTGTATTATTCTGAAAACACGATCCGAAAGTGTCGCTAATGAGGATCAAATTCTGGGAATGAAACCATGAATAATACCATAGGGAACCACCAAACTAAATGAAAGAGCTAATTTTTCGTCTTATTAGTCCCATCGATTTGCCTCAAAAATCAAAATTGGTTCAGTGAGTTAGACGTAAAAGCGTGACAAACAAGCTCAATTTTTAGCTTTTATAATATTACTCGTACTTAGTTAAAATTCCAAAAACACATTTAATTTTTCCCTAAGGTAGTTTCGAAACAGTGGCCTTAGTGCGAGTTTTTTAACGTTCTCGATCGCTACAACGTAAACGTCAATTTTTATGTGACACTCACGAACAACCTGTTTTTTTCTATACAATTCGACATAAGCGAACGTTTACGTTAACGGGATCGAGTACGTTAAAAAACTCACACTAAGCCCTCTGATCTTTCAATAATGTTACGTTTAAAAACGTTGTTAGTATTTGAGCTCGTTCGATTACAATTATCATTTTGTCATTTCCTTTCTTTTTGTATGTCGGCAATCGAATTGATAGATTAAGTTGGCATGCAACGTCTTATCTTCTATCCCATTCCTGCACATTGCCTGTCGTTCGCGTGTGAGTAAGACGGTTACACCAAGTGGCGCCACCCTGCACAATCTCGTCAAACACGTGGATGTTTTCATTAACTTAGTTCAAAATGTTACTAAGATACCCACATTATTAGTTATTAGGTATTAGTGATTAAGGTGTATTGTTGTAGCAAATGTGAGTACCAATACAAACCAATTTTGGTTTAATGGTACAATAAGAAACTCAAAACTATACACAAACTGTACTATAGAATAAATAATAAAAAAAAACATTTGAATTAAACAAAAAAATATAGCGAGTGTAAGTTCGAAAGTTCAAAATTAAATAACGTCGCGTGCGCATCCCTTGCGTTCAAACTTCGGGAAAATTGCACACGTATCGTCGCTCCAAGCTTTGATCGCATCAAGTAAGGTATTGTGCATACTTTTCTTTATACAAACGGTTGTTTTATGACCAATTTCACTCCAAACAGTAATTTTACGCCATCCATTATTTTGCGACACCATTTACAAAATGTATCGTTCGACATCGCTTATTTGCATAAACAAAAAGATATAGGTGCTTATAATCCATCCAAAGGTTGTCTTTAAAAGATATCTTTAAGCGATTAGGCCGTCCATTGTGTCATACTGTGTAAATATTTTTTTCTTTCTTTGTAACATGGACATACTACACCCATCCGAGGACCAACCTCGGCAAGCATTGCATAACCACGATGATCGGTCCGTGTGGCTGTTATTATTAAGTCACGAGCTTGTAAATTATAGACTAAAGATTCCTTCACAAAACAAAACCAACAAACGGACTGTCGCACAATTCTTTGCACCATTTCTTTCCCCACTCAAGAGAATAGTTTCAAAATAAATCTTCTGTAAAATATAAGTCTTTATGCACCCCAAGGTGCTTTCTTCTGGAGCGTGAACCGCGACGTCCACCTGAAGTTTTAAGTCCATTAATAAGAGCTTGAAATACCGGAGCACTATAACAGAATATGTAGTTAGAACAGAAGGCCAAACTGTCTGTGTCTTATGTCTTGTGTCTCTTTTTGATAGCTCTGCTCTATCTTCTGCGTGATATGGAAGGAAGTGGTAATTGTGTTTTCCCTAACTCCTGTGCCCTGCCCCGCTGTGGTTTAACAATTAGTTTACGGTATCCTAAACAGTTGAATCCAATCTCTAGGACTCGTTCATTGAGAGTTGTTGTCTCGGCGCTTTTCTGGTGCTCCCCTCTGTTGATTATTTTAGAAGTTGCAGGGGTTGGAAATAGTATGGCAAGCTTGTCGCAATATCTCTAAGGCCGCGTTTTCACAGGTGGAAACGTGGCTTAAGGTGAAAGCGCCAGAGTAGCCCGCGAAATTCAAATTTTCATACGTTTTTTGCAATTTGCAGGTCAGTATCAGGTTCTATGTTGGTCAAAATATGATTCGCAGCCGTAGCAAGTACATATTTACAGAAATGTAATCATTAAAATCATCAATACAACTTTCTCAATTAGAATGAATGCCAAATGTTATGATTTCATGAAATAATACATTTGTCATCAATTGATTGATGATTTTAATGATTATAATTATAAAAAATACATTCATATTTTGACCAAGATACAACCTGACACTGACCTGCAAATTGCAAAAAACGTAAGAAATTTCTGAATTTCGCGGGCTACCCTGGCGCTTCCACCTTAAAACAAATGCATCACTAGAGCGCTTGCACTCATTGTACATGAAGCGTGTCTACGTGTGTGTACATTTTCATTCGTAGTATAGATTTAACCTTCTTTCTCTATCTATTTTGTGACCGTAGTTTACAAACTGGAACAAAGCCATCATTAATCGGGCCACTGTTCTCCCGGCATTCCTATTTCCGACAGCAGAAATTGTTTTTGAAATATTGTTGAACAGACCGACGGGACTAGGTAATTTTGTTTTTAGTAATTACGATTTATCAAATGTCTGATAGCGGCGTGGGTTCTTCTTAATTAACTTATTAAAATTACGAATCTGATTTAAGAGTCCTTGGGGTCTTTGTTCAAATTGGTTGGACCTACCATTTTGTTTTTCGGTTGTATTTTGCATACTTTGTTTTGTTACGAACGTAGAAAATATTTGTAAACTTTTTTGGTATTGTAAGTAATGCAAGATCACGTACAAGTATTGTATTGACCACTATCTCATGAAATGGAAAACGACGATATGGTAGACGATGGAGCACACATGACTTAAAAGAATGTTTTTCTTGATAGCTGCTCTAAAATCTTGGGGTTTAGCTATCAGGATACACGAACTCCGGCAGGGAATTCCACTCCTTACTCCATAGCGTACCTACGCACAATGAAAGTAATCCCAAAGCGTTGTGTACGTATTTGTAGGACGTCCACAAGTGCATCGCCACTGCAAAGGCAGTACAGAATGAATTCTAGATACTGACCAATACCTTAATATTCTCCACCTGGAGTCCTGGACCAATAGGTATCTTAGTATCTTGACCTGGTGAGGGTCGCGGGTAGCCGATGGATAACATAGGGCTAACTTCGAGAAGGAAGTCAACCGTCGAATCCGACTCGGATGGGCGGCGTTCGGGAAGTTGCGCGGTATCTTCTCGTCTCACATACCACAGTGTCTCAAGACGAAAGTCTATGACCAGTGCGTGTTGCCAGTGATGACCTATGGACTCGAAACGTGGTCGCTCACAATGGGCCTCATCAGAAGGCTTAAAGTCACCCAAAGGGTAATGGAGAGGGCAATGCTCGGAGTTTCCTTGCGTGATCGAATCAGGAATGATGATATCCGCAAGAGAACCAAGGTTACCGACATAGCCCGAAGGATCGCCAAATTGAAGTGGCAGTGGGCAGGGCACATTGCTCGCAGAACAGATGGTCGATGGGGCCGAAAAGTTTTGGAGTGGCGACCGCGTACCGGAAGACGCAGCGTTGGAAGGCCTCCCACAAGGTGGACCGATGATCTGGTGAGGGTCGCGGGTAACCGATGGATGCGAGACGCACAGGACCGGTTGTTGTGGCGACACTTAGGGGAGGCCTATGTCCAGCAGTGGACGTCTTTCGGCTGATATGATGATGATGATGATTACATTATTTAAGCTCGTTTTTAATAGTCTTTACTAAAAAAACATTGATCACTTAGGCAAATACGAAACAAGATGTTAAAAGCAACGATTACGGACACTATAACTGCTTTAATTCTAATAAACTTACGTGAAGGACAAAATGAAAGTTTCAAGATGTATTAATTAGGTACCATTTACCATTATATAACTAGCTGATGCCCCCGAATGTGTAGATTCGTAGAGTCCGATAAGTGTAGATTTTACTTATCGCGGTACAAGCCTCCCACTCTCATTTTAAAATTAAAAAATCCTGTAAACTTAAAAAAGACGTAAAGTTTGTGAGTTTGCGAGGTTGTAGGGGGTAATCTCTGGATCTAATGAACTGATTTTGAAAATTCTTTTTGTATATGATGCCACGGGAAAGGGAAAAAACGCGTACGAAGTCGCGGGCGATGTGCTAGTTGAACATAAAAGAGCAGAACTTTACCAACGTTCCCAACATCTTATCCCAAACTATCATAACAATCAACAATAAATGTTTCCGATATCCGACCTAACAGGTTTATCAGAAGCGAATTAATTGCCCAGCCCACCATCGTGGATGTGACAGATCCGGCCGACCTACATGATTTACGTCCGATATTATTTGTCCTGGTTATGAGGTTGACCATTGTTCCTAATGAATAGGTATGTATTAAAACATCTATTTATTAATATTGGTAAGTCTATCAGATGTATGTACCTACATGCATGCTTACACTTAATTCAAAAGTTCCTGTAAATGGTCTAATTGAAATAAATGCTTTGACTTTGACTTACACTAAATCACTAAATAATATCTGGGTAGCTTGGACCCTGTTCCCGATACCGGTGGGCTACTATTTTTTTTTTTTTTTTTATGTTTTTTTCTTAAGCTGTAATTATACACTTCTGGACACATCTATTGGCCCACCTTGTATTTTCAGTTTCGTTTGGTCCTAGCTAAAATTTTATATTAGGTCGAGCAAAAAGTTTTTATGCAGTTTTGAACCTGGCACATTCACAATTTCATTCAATAGTATTTTTTTGAATTTCGAACACAGAATTTAAAGAAACAAAAGACAATTTGGAGCCTGTTTGTTGAAATCAAACAATCGAATACTAAGAAAACTTGGTTTTATTGGTTTACTTGGATTTAATTCTTGAAAAAGTGATTGATATCTTTGGTTTTGCAACAAACATTACTTATTCTTAACATTAAGGTGAGGTTCTATCAATAATCTATGGATACTTCACCTGAAGTCGCCGCCCAAGCTGTGGCACTTATTCAGGCCGGACACAGCCAAAGAAACGTGAGTGCTCAACTTAATTTAAGTCGATCTGCGGTCCGAAATGTTTATCGGAGGTACCTAGAGACTGGCGGCTTTGTTCGTCGCCAAGAAAGCCCACGATCTCGGGTCACAACTGAAAGGCAGGATCGATTCATCGTGACGACCAGCTTGAGAAATCGTCACCTTACCTCCATTGAGATACAAAACCAACTTCGCGACTTCCACGGAGTATCTGTGAGCGCTCGAACTGTTCGGAGAAGGTTAAAAGAACGCGATATGGTACCACACAAGCCAGCTAATGGACCCAAACTAACGCGAGCCCACCGAACAGCGCGCCTTCATTTCGCACGCAGTCATTTAAATTGGACACAGCAAGATTGGAGCCGTGTACTCTTTTCTGATGAGTCTAAAATTGTGTTACATGGCAATGATGGAAGGAAGAAGGTCTACCGACGTAAGGGAGAGCGTTTCGCACAATGCTGCTTTGAAGAGAGGGTTGCTTATGGCGGTGGCTCATGGACTGTCTGGGGCGGTATATCCGCGAGCGGCAAAACTCAACTTGAGGTTGTTACAGGACCACGGCTGCCAACATTAAATGCTGAAAGGTACATTCGTGAGTGCTTAGAACCTCACGTGATACCATACGCGGACTATGTGGGCCCAAATTTCCTTTTTATGCATCATAATGCAAGAGCCCATGCGGCCGGCATCGTCAGGGAATATCTTCGGGATGTGAACATCACAGTTATGGACTGGCCAGCCAGAAGCCCAGACATGAACCCCATTGAGCACATGTGGGACAAGCTAAAAAGACGTGTTAGGGCTCGTCAGCCAGTTGCCCAGACGATGCAGGAGTTGAAAACTGCCATAGAAGAGGAATGGGAGATGATCCCTCAAAATTTCATAGAGCGGTTGATAAACTCTATGCCTAATCGTATGAGAGCTGTGGTAGATGCCCATGGAGGCAACACGCGTTATTAAATTAAACCTTTATATGATAAAACATGTTTTTTATTCAAAAATCAATTGCCTTTAACAAGGCGCATATCCGACTTGTTAGGCGTAGCTCCATGTCGTATGGTATTCTGAATTCAAATTTAAAACAATACGATCGAAAAAGATGGTAAAATGTATCAGGTTTAAAACTGCATCAACAGTTTTTGTTCAAGCTAGCAATCATATTTCGGTAGGGGCCATCGAAACCTAAACTCTAAGGTGGGCCAATAGATGTGTCCAGAAGTGTAAATTTTTTTAGATTCAAAATGTATAAAATAAGTTAAAAAAATTGATTAAAAGAAGTAATAATACTTACAGGGTTATTTCTAAAACACTAACAAACTTTTAGTGGGTGAAAGAACTCATGATAAGAAACAACTTTTACTATGGGACCAACTCTGAAAAATATCAAAAAAATAAATCAGCTGTTTCATACAAAATGCAATATTCACCCGATGAAAATGTATGAAACAGCAGATTTTTTTTCATTTTTTCATGGTTGGTCTCATAACAAAATTCGTTTATAATCATGAGTACTTTCACCCACTGAAACTTTGTTAGTGTTTTACAAATAAGCCTGTATAAAACTCTTCCGTTACTCAGTGACTGAGTGATTGAGTGGACTAGATAAAAACAAATCCTCAAATATTTCTGTTGATATCAGTTTTTTTTCACCAGTTTCGATACGAATATGACGGCGACGATTTTCAAAAGTTTAACTCAATTTACACTTTTGAAAATCGTCGTTTCGAGCCTTTTATTTTGATATCTAACATGACCAAGTTACAAAAAATACGACGACTCCACCATCTTATTTTTTTTTTCAAAATCTTTTGAGCCTGTGTCACTCTGTGTGTCAAAGCAAATCTAATGACTCCTTACCAGTCAACCGTTTTAAATATTATTTTATTAATAAATAATTAAATAATAATCTGCAAAACCTACATAAAAATCAGCACTCAGACGTTAAAAAAGTGATTTAATGGTTTCATGTTGCTTTAGCATCTGATACCTGTAAACAGGAGGCCTACCACAACCTCTTAAAACAATATTATTTTAATATTACTTTGTAATTTCTGTTGTTGCATTTTCAACTTTCGGCGCTGATCCGAGCGTTGAAAATCCAACAGAGCGGAACGCAAAGTAATATTAAAGTAATATTGTTTTAAGAGGTTGTGGTAGGCCCCCTGGGCCTCAAGTCTGCTATTACAAGAGTGTCAGAATGGTCTATCATTGATTTCATAATTGTTGATTTTGACAAGTTTGATAATCTACTAATACAAAAGCGTCATTATGACTTTCCAATGGTCAACCACTGGCACTCCATTGAAAGAAGTGGCATAGAATGGTAATCTCGTACATAATGACAAATGAATTACAGACGTATGCGGTAATCTGCTAAAATTTTGATAGTTCCTTCGATCAGTGACCTACCATTAGAAAGTTATTGTGCATTCATTGCTTTTCAAAGACATTGAATATATTTAGAACCACGAATCTATTACGTGACCATTGATCGAACAATTATCGACCATTATGAATTTAGCAGATTACGAACTTATAGCAAAATGACAATGGGATCGTATTGGAATGACGAATTTATAAAAAATAGCAGACTTGGGGCCCTGGGCATTGGACCAAGCTAGCATAGGTGTGCGTATTTTTAAAGAACATAATTATTAACACTACTCTTTCTCGTACAGTTTGTTATTGAGAAGATAAGTAAGGTCTGGCGTCTCTGGGATCTTAGTCCAATAATATTTGTTCCATTTATGAGGTTAAGCATTGTTCCTAATCCCTCCATTCTCTTCGACTTCCCCTATTTACTCTGAGTTGAGCATTTTTCTTATTTATGAAAACAAATGGGGTATAACTGTGATTGTGTCGGAGGTATGAGTTATTGGTTTATGAGGAAAATTTAGGGTGGAAAGCATTTAGGGTGGGGGAGGGTAATGACCTTGAAATATTTTTCGTATAACTGGTAACAATGCTTCTTCTCTCCTATCGGCAAAACTTACATCTTTACTTCTTTTCAATTTTTCATTAGCATTAAAAAATATTGGACACGTATTTTTTTCTTTTGCCACGTAAACAAACAATGACGACTTTAATATTTCTCGTGACGTCACGCCTCGGTACACTTTTTACCAATAAATGACGCCAGCAGGTCCCACTTCTGAACTTGGATGCGCTTTTTCTGAAAATATACAAAAAATACTTGTCCAATGTTTTTTGAAAATCTACGACGGACTAAATCGCATTATATAACATTGTCACGGGCCGCTAATTTCTACATGAGTATATAAACGGTACCACTTACGGACACGCCTGGTTTGTAAGATTTTTTGCCGACTCTAGCAGTGGCACCGAGAGGTCTCTTTGATCCGCTCATGTAAAGGCCTCAATTGCAGTAAATCAACATTCAAATGTTTTCCATTCTTATTTAAAAAAATCACCTCTATACCCAGAATTCGATTCAACAGCGAATTTACATTTCAATAGTCTAAATCAAGTGTGGTTTTAAAAGCTGAAGTTTCTCAGAACTTCAAACAAATCAGGGAATGTGATTTAAAGTTCAAATTCAAGCCTCAAAGTCGCTGGTGACAATGGGGAGCAAAGTAACATTGTTTTTAACCGACTTCATTTCAAATCAAAGCCTACATGAGAAAAAAGAGTTTCCAATAATTTTCCAACGAAACCCTATCTCTTGTATGTTTCGTATGGTCTGCCAATGGAGTTGCAGATTCATTTTCATTTCTTCCAAGTAAAGTATGTTGAAATGATACAATTTTCACGTATGCAACGAAAATTTGATTCTTTTAAAAATCTTTTTTTCCGCAGTAATCTCTTATGAATTGCTGACAAAATATAGCAGTTCTTGAAATGTATTTATTTACAAAAATATTTATAAAAAATCCAATGGCAGGTAAGGCATTAGGTACTCTTGTACCTGTACGAGAGAAGATTAAATAATAAGCTTACCCAAAGATCTCAGTATGGTTTTGAACGTCCAAGAACACCAGATTATATTTGATTTAAAGACACAAATGACACATAGCGCCTGTCTGGCGCAACCTAATCCTCTTATCCGAAACTAAATTCGATAGTGCGCCTGAACCCTAATATCTGAGCTGTCCCTAGTCAGGGAGGGCATGGCTAATAAACGCGAGGGGCGATTAAAGGACTGACTGAGGGTAGGTTTACTAATAAGCCTAAGTAACAAGTGGCCTCATGGCTTATAACATTAACAACTGTTAGTGTAAGGCTGTATTTACACCCCTTTAATAATGAACTCCGGAGCAAAGTTAGTTTTACAATAGTGTCCACAGGTCTAGGATCTGAATATGTAGTTTGTTGCCGAGATTAGCCTAGGCGCACCCAAATAGGTCGCGGTTGCAAAATGGAGTTTGGCTGACCCCGCATGAGACCAAATTACTATGAGAGCATTGCCCCCGTCCAAAGTATGGCTGATCTGTTGGAGTACTCCAAGTGCCCACACACCTGCACCAGTGACGATCTAATGAACGCCACTGATTCCGCCGTATTCGTGGTCGCCAATTGGGCACAAAGTTTCAAGGGTCACAAGAAGCAGACGACAGCTGATTAGAGGTAGCTCAAGAAATCGATGACAGGAGAGACTTTGGGAGATACTTTTGAATTGAATAGAATAAAAATACTTCTATTGTACACCAGAAAAATAAGAGCTTAAAAACTTATAGGTAGTAACAATGGGCGGTTTTATCACTAAATATCATATTTTTCTTTCTAGGTTTTTGACCTGTAGGGAAAGCGCCGGAGATAATTATATCAAATGTTATGGCAGACTTCATCATCATCATCATATTAGCCGAAAGACGTCCGCTGCTGGACATAGGCCTCCGCCAAGTTTCGCCACAATAACCGATCCTGTGCGTCTCGCATGCATCGGTTACCCGCGACCCTCACCAGGTCATCAGTCCATCTTGTGGGAGGCCTTCCAACGCTGCGTCTTCCGGCACACGGTCGCCAATCCAGAACTTTTCGGACTCATCGACCATCTGTTCTGCGAGCAATGTGCCCTGCCCACTGCCAGGTAGGCAGACTTACACCTAAGTCATAACTGGTGTTTTACTTCGTATTTATCAATAACTATGTATAATATGTGTAATAATGTTTTAAAATAACCTATCCAGGATATTCGTAGAAAACGTTAGTGTTGAAAGGAAGTTTGGGAAACAGATTATTGTAGTTCTAAGTGCTGTGCTGAATGGAATCCCTGAAAGCTTTCGCTTTTAGCTTGCTTTCACACGTTTCCTGCAAGTGCATTGAGATTGTTTGTTTTGTTATATGTAGATATACGTGTCAGATTTTAAATCTTAACCGCTCCTATCCTCTATCTATCATAAGAAGGAAGTCATTTTTGGGTCATCTTTCGGATACATAGTTATGAAAATTTTCTACGTTTTTTTTTTAAATTTTGGAACTGTCATTTCTTTGGTGAGACTTGAAAGATTATGACAAAAGCGGTTGACCAACTCACGAGTTTTTCCAAAGGAACAAATTAAAATATACATACATAGGTTGATAAACACATTACCGTCCTTTACGTCGTGCAGTCGGGTAAAGAGTGTCCCTTGTCCTAATTCAGGACACAGTCTATCAGTGTCTCACTCGTTAAATTGGGAAGGTAGGCAGATATTTTCATCATTATTTTGATTTCCATAAACTAAAAGAAATCTTCCTTTGTCAGCCGTTAAACTGTACTTGACCTATATAGTGTAGTTTTTGGCCGTCCGCCCACTAGCAAACAAGTCTGAATACAGTTTCGCAGAAGTTTGTCGTAAATTTTCATGTATAATGCGTTTTGTTTGGATTTCCTTCGACTATGTTGTACGTCAAGTGAAGTCATGTGTCGACGTATAGGTTTACGTCTCCCGGACTCTTGCATAAGCAATCTCTTTGCTTTAAAAGGAACGGAACAATAGCTAAACCAAACTTTGTAATAGGTCTTGAAGCATTCAGTCGTTGATTTCACTTTGCTTAATCGGATTGCGAATGCGGATTTTTCTACCCAGAAAAAATCTTTTTTTGGGGAAAAATCCGCAACCCTGGCAGGCTCTGGCCCTAACGGGCCCCTTCTACTATGAAGACATGTCTTTGAGCCGCGAGAACGCGCCGTTGACCCGGGCCTGGCTTTCATCGAACGGCAAGCCACCCCGGCCGTGAATCGCCCTGCGACTTCCGACTTTTCGCCCCCTTATTCGCTGGACATACAGAAAAGACAAGACGAGGACAGGGCGCAGACAGGGCACAGACGGGGCGCCGCCGCGCCGTCGCGACTTTTTTTAAATATATAGAAAAGACGAGGCACAGACGAGGCACGGACGTGACGTAGTTAATTGTGTGCGACAGCGATGCGTGAGTCCCGGTAATCTGTTTGGTTTAATAAATTATTGAATTAAATAAAAATTTATATTGTTATGGTGATGATTCAAGTTTTTGTGAGTGAAATATTTATAATTACTTTAAAAATATCTAAAAATCATAGCAATATGTCCACAGCCTAACAAGCACACGGCGCGGCGGGCCAATTCCACAATCATTAGTCAGACGCTCTTAACTCCAGTTAAAGTTATAGCGTAGCAGGCCCTTCTAATGGCATTATGTAGTTTGGGTCAACTCCGCTAAGACCCGCGCTAACTTGCTGTTTAGAACAAAAGCCTTCCCTTTTTGATTGTGATAAATATAATACATATGTGGGAACATGGGGGCGACAGACGCCAAGTTGCTAGCCTGTCGGTTTTCTATCGATTGCATTGTGGGGAATGGCACGGAATTGCATAGTTAATTACGCTAAGCCCGTTCCATCATCGGACTACAAGACGTACGGCGATGCGTCGGTACACGTGGACATTGCCACAACATCTTTTACTGTGGGAGCAACCCCAAAATCGCGAAAATATAATGAGTTGTTCAGTAGGTACATTTTGTCGAGTCATGCGCACATAAATGTTTGGCGAAGAAACGGCTTAACGTACTTTCCGAGGTAGGGAGTTGTCTTGGTATATTAAGATGGTCACCCATCCACAAACCACCCTTGGCATGCATTGCTTAACCTTGATGATCGACACGAACGAGTGTTATTCTATAGCCACGAACTTCACCGATATCAGTAATGTCTAAAAACGAACTTACAAAATTCAAAATTCAGTTATTAGGTATACAAACAAATATTTTGGGAAAGAGCGATCATTGCTCATGATAACTATGAACAATTATGCATTTTCATAGAAAAAAACCTAGACTAACATATTATATTTTAGCATTATAAGCTACCCACTGATAACAAGTCAACATAACTTACGTTCACAAAACTGTGGACCATTATATGCTTATTTATGAACCCCACACTACAATAGGCCTGTATGGAGCAAAAACGTTGCTCAGGTCGTAATCTCAAAGATTTTTATGGCAGAATGTCGTTATTCCCCACACACGATACATTGAGCCGATGTAAGTTAATACACCGACCAACACAGTGGGGTCATTAAAACTGCGGAGATTAAGGATAGGGAAGAAAATACTCTAAGTGTAATTTTAATTAAAGTATTTATATTTTTGCACCTACTCGGTGTCACGAGGTCCTAGACAATATGGCACTCAATTAGCGAATGCGACTGTCGAAATGCCAAAATGTAGGAATTTGATCACGTGACATTTTGATAGCATCTGTCAATCCCATACATTTTTGACGTATTGACAATCGCCTTCGTCACGCTACCGTTGACAGAATCTCACTTGTCTCGAGCCCAAGGTCTGTTACACTACTCCTTATGTACGAATAGATTTAGGAAAGTTGAAGAACACAAGTACCTTCGAAGGACAATTAGGATCATTTATGCTAGAAATAATGATGAGTAAGGAGATATTTAATGGATATCTAGGACCTCTCCTTACTTATTCACAGTCACAACACGCTACAAGAAGAACATTCTAAGAACTTCAAAACCAAACATCCAACCCGATACAGCCTTTCAGCATAGCTGATGAACCTACAACTACAAACCCACGTGGAATTCAGCGACTCTGCAATCAAGCCAAAACTGCTCCTCGAGCTATAAATTCTGCAACCCAAACTAATCTTTGATATACTCGACGAAATTGGAGGTAACTTCACTCCCGATTCAATTCCCTGCCCGCTCATCTCACACCCACAACGCAGGGAAGCAATGCCACGCATGAGCGACGCGACTGGACGGCGAGATAAAGGGATTTGCGCTTAATGCCGTGTTGTCCCGAGTGTGCTAGGAGAGAATGGGCCAGCCGACCGGTGACTGGTCAGTATCGTGCCCCCGAGTATTATACCGCTGTTTCTTTTTTTAAATAAACAGTTGTTTCGATGACAGGTTAAGTTGAGCATCTGTGTTCGGTTTTTGAAATACGCGAGTTGGTCTTTGGATTAATTTGTTCGGAATTTAAAATAGTTTGTTGCTATTAGGCGTAGTCTTGTTGTAAGTTAATGATTTGTGTTTGTTCTCTGTTGTTCCGAGTGTGCCCAGGAGAGAATGGGCCAGCAGACCAGCTGAAGGTTGTAAGAATGCTATATTTTCATTGTACAGACTCAACTTATTTAGCGTTGTATTATTTCATGCACATGTGTGAGTACTGTGTACCTTTAAACTATAATGATAATTTTGGGTAGGTCTTTGACTTGGAATGTACCCTGGCGATTGGGGATGTCATGCTCACTCAAAAGTCTGGCTGATGGTGGCGCATGCGTTGGATCATTTGGCTCCCTTAAAAATGGTTGAGCCGAATGGTGCTAGCGTATGCGTCATGTTCGTGAACGGGCGCCATCAGCTGAGACTGGCCATTTCTCGGCTGCCATGGTTTATTTTAATTGTTGCTTTTTTACTCCGGACTCTTTTATCCTGCACGTCTTTTACATCGTTCTCACATATATGTATAATTTCAATATGAATGATGTAACCATAATTTTGTAACAAAATATCATTTTTAAAAGAGTGTCCGTGGAGTTTCTTGTACGTTCTTCTCCATAGAGATCTACGCTTTGGAACGTGCAAATAGCTTCATATTTTTGACCAACCGACCTTGACAATTCAAAAGTACCTGTAAATGGTCAAATTGAAACAAATGCTTTGGCTTTGACTTTGACTGGCCAGTATCGTGCCCCCGCAGTACAACACCTTTTCTGTAGCCTAATTTGTCCCACTCGGCAAGGGCCTGTTCTACATAACCCTGTCCTTTGTTAGTTCGGGCTAGTCTAGGGCTAGTAGTCGATAGGAGTCGATCTCGTCGCGCCATCTTTGTCTTGGTCTGCCGTGACGTCTTCTGGTAGTTAATATAATATAATAAAAACAACCAAATGGGTCCATGGTTGTATTTTTGCCCATTTCTCTTTTGACATGCGACAGACATGTCCGACCCAATCCCACTTAATCTAAGCGGCTTTTTGACATGCGACAGACATGTCCGACCCAATCCCACTTAATCTAAGCGGCTTTTTGGGTAAATTCCGTGAATTTCGCTGTAGCATACATATTATGAGAGATGGACGTACCCCCAGGATACTGCCACGCCATAGCTCGCTGGCAAACCTCGAGCTTGGACCTCTACTGAAGTGTCAAAGTCCAGCAGTGCGATTCTGTAAGCATGTCGAAGTGAACACCCGGGCGGGGCGCACGACGGGTGAGTTGTCAAATCATACAAATAAGATGGAATGACAGCGCTCTTGTCGTTCACTCCGCCTAGGTGAACACCGTGAGATGTCGACAGAATCGACCGGCTGGTTTGTGCACCGTATAAGGGGTAGGATACACTTGTTAATAATTCTGCGGTTAAGTCACGGTAGGAGATCTCCTTTCATATGGCCTTTCAACACATTTTCATTTTATTTTTTTAATTTAAGGAACAATTGCTACTTCGTTACGATTACAGTTTTACGCAAGCTCGGATTTGTAGTTTGCTACAAAAATTGAGCAATAGAATGTTAGGTTTTAAATTTGAATTTTTACTGGCGTAATGGTTTTGTCAGTTGTCATGTTTCTAACGTTAGAAATTGGAACGTGCCAGCTTTTTACTGTCGAATAAAGTTGGGCTTAAATGTTTGTTGTACCTACGAATCGACAGTGTTGTCGTTTTTTCATCAATCCAGCAGTTGCTATATTTCAATTTAATTTCAAATGCTTGATAAATGATCTTCTTGCCAAAATGCGTGATACGTGCTTACTTCAGCACATAATAGTTTTTTAAAGCTATCCATTTTTATGTGAAATAAAATATTTCTTAAGGAAAATTCAAAGGAGGAAGTGTCCATAAAGTCAGTAAAACTTGGAAATATACCACAATTATTATTGCACCTCTTCAAACATTAGCCATTTCCGTTGAAATGAAGTTTCTTTTTCATCAGAGATAACCCCCGGTTCGCTAATTATTCTATCTGCAGGAATCCCTGACTACTTGCAATTGTTTCGAAGTTGCATTCTTTCGTGAAAAATGAAAACCGCGGAGTGGGTGATGATGAAAGAAAAAGCGTAATTAGCCTTTTTCAAATTACGCTTCCGTTTTTTGCATTGTGCAGTTTTTTGTTTAGTTAAGAACTTTTTGTTATTATTTTATTTAGATTCAACAAAGGTATTATAAGGAGCTGGCAGCCATGGACAATTGACTGTAATTTTTACCTTTTAATTCCACAAATTTAACAATTTTGCATACTGAAAATTTGCCGTCTCCAAATGTTTTTTTAAAATGGTTATGGACTTATGGTGGCATACAAATATCGGTAAAATAAAATGGAAAACAAGAATTTCCAGAAACCCTATTTACATGAAAGTATCTGTAAATTTTACTAAAGATCGAACTCTTTTGTTTTATGAAACAAGAATAAAAAAAATAGAATCGGGATTTCATTAAAAATTACCGGAATCTTATCGACTAACGTAAAACTTTGAAAGCTTTTTAAAACGAATTCCAACTTTGAAGTTAAACATTCAGTGCTTCGGATTGAGGAGTGGAGTATTGTTAATCAGGCTTTAAGATTCTGAATACCTATCTCCCGCTTTCAGGAAGGTTTACTTCGTTAGGCAAATATTTCATGTTCTTTGATGATATATTAAAAAATTATAGTTTCATGTTTTACCGCATAATAATATTGCTTTACTTAGGTTGAGTTAATATTTTTGTAAACTATAAAAAAACATATTTTGGCTTCAATTGTAAACGAAATTAACAATAAAATACAAGACTATAATTTAATTAATGAAACAAAAAAAAAACATTTAAAAATTCAACTGCCCAAACCGAGTTGTTTCATAATCCGATTTTCTTGTCACAGCCCAACACTATTGTTATGTAAACACTACATTAACTCAAACAATAGCCATCCAGACCTATTTTATTTCACTACCCGCTTGTAGTTCATTTAAAACCGGATCAGGGTGACCATGATGTATGAAATGTGCAACTGTCCCGGTTATTTCCCGGTTATTAATGGGCGGGATTTAGAAGTGACGTGGTATAACGGCTTAGCCCTTTTCGGGTAGGGAAAGAATAATGAGTATGGTTTTGCATGTTTAGTCTGTACGTTTTAAGAAGGGATGGGATACTTACTTGTTTTGAATATTTTATTTTTAATTAAAGCCGCCATTTTAAAAGTTAACCTAAAAAAAAATTGTTTATGTCCCAAAATGTTTAGGTCCAAACATTTTATACATAAATAAATCAATCATCATCATCATCATATAAGCCGAAAAACGTCCACTGCTGGACATAGGCCTCCCCAAGTGTCGACTTTATGGATGGGAAATCATCAAATGACTTCTTCCACTCTGGCTGGAGCAGAAGGGAGTGTCAACTACAAACGAATTCCAACAACAACCCTGGTACTGAGTACCTTAAGCAGTTTGTGTGGGATGAACCGCGACGGCGAAACGTAACAGAATAAACGCAATACCTCTTAAGACGCTTAATCAGCAAAAACTCGGTCACTCTCGGACTGCATAGAAAAGAAAGAGAAGCGCGACGACACAATGCTTGCAATTTCTTGCCAAATATGAAGCATTTTATCGATTTACTGAAATCTAAGTTGGCTATTAAAAATCTAAAACAACAAAGTTTTGCGTTAAGATTCGATTCATTATTTGGTATAAGTAGGCTAGTAAATACGGGTTTTTTTTAAGGTCAAACTTGGAGGTAACTTTGACGTTAATTTCTATCGAGGATTTTATTTTTAAACATGTTTCGGAAACAACAGTTTGTTCTTTGAAATATAGTTAAAATTAACATGCATTTTTTCTGCAGCTTGAAACTAAACAGATTTGGCTAAAATTTCGTTCGGAAACCAGCAATTTTTCAGTTTTTGCTGATCACAGCGCCTCAAGGGGTATTGTACTCATCATTTTAAACAACCTTTATCATGAAACCAACACTGAAATTGCGAAAAAAATCGATTGCTTTATTTCGCGATTTCAGTGAACATAACTCAACAAAATGTAGGTACCTACGAAACAGCTGATATTTTTTTTCGATTTCGGGGTTAGTCTCATAGTAAAAGTTGTTCTTAAAATTATGAGTACAATGACCCCTTAAGAAGTATTGCGTTTATTCTGTTACACGTTGTATTTTTTCCCAATAAAATATAGGTATTCATGGTCTACCCACTAGCGACACAAGTACCTACAATTTATTTCGCGTAACAGTGAAATATTTTAAAATGAATTATAAACTTGCTCGAGGTGAAACAGATTGTTAACACTTTAGCACTATGTCGTTTGTACTTGCTTACTTATGTACTTTTATACAGGGTGACTGCATAACCGAGGGATATCTTTAGCGGAATTTACGGTAGGTACCTAATTGGTTCTTGGGGAAGAAAACAGAAACTTCGTGTACCTAATATAATTTTAGTATAGACCGTAAAATTATTTTTTTAGTCTTCTGCCCTGGATAATGACTATAAAACCACTTTCTAGTTTTTGAAAGACTAACGCACGTTTTATAAAATAGGTACTTATATAGATATGTTTTATTTAAGTACCAAGTAAGTAAAAAACAACCACGAAGAGGATGGTGGGGTCTTTCATACCTCGCCATCCCCTTCTAACCTAACCTAGCCGAGTCGGGGTGCCCAATGGCCGAATATGATATATTATTTTACAAGTTTACATGTTTCTTTGCCCGTCATTTTATAAGAAGGCCGGTTAACATTGATAAATATAGACCAAAATCTATGTACACTTCTGGACACATCTATTGGCCCACCTTGTATTTTCAGTTTCGTTTGGTCCTAGCTAAAATTTTATATTAGGTCGAGCAAAAAGTTTTTGCAGTTTTGAACCTGGCACATTCACAATTTCATTCAATAGTCTTTTTTTGAATTTCGAACATAGAATTTAAAGAAACAAAAGACAATTTGGAGCCTGTTTGTTGATATCAAACAATCGAATACTAAGAAAACTTGGTTTTATTGGTTTACTTGGATTTAATTCTTGAAAAAGTGATTGATATCTTTGGTTTTGCAACAAACATTACTTATTCTTAACATTAAGGTGAGGTTCTATCAATAATCTATGGATACTTCACCTGAAGTCGCCGCCCAAGCTGTGGCACTTATTCAGGCCGGACACAGCCAAAGAAACGTGAGTGCTCAACTTAATTTAAGTCGATCTGCGGTCCGAAATGTTTATCGGAGGTACCTAGAGACTGGCGGCTTTGTTCGTCGCCAAGGAAGGCCACGATCTCGGGTCACAACTGAAAGGCAGGATCGATTCATCGTGACGACCAGCTTGAGAAATCGTCACCTTACCTCCATTGAGATACAAAACCAACTTCGCGACTTCCACGGAGTATCTGTGAGCGCTCGAACTGTTCGGAGAAGGTTAAAAGAACGCGATATGGTACCACACAAGCCAGCTAATGGGCCCAAACTAACGCGAGCCCACCGAACAGCGCGCCTTCATTTCGCACGCAGCCATTTAAATTGGACACAGCAAGATTGGAGCCGTGTACTCTTTTCTGATGAGTCTAAAATTGTGTTACATGGCAATGATGGAAGGAAGAAGGCCTACCGACGTAAGGGAGAGGGTTTCGCACAATGCTGCTTTGAAGAGAGGGTTGCTTATGGACTGTCTGGGGCGGTATATCCGCGAGCGGCAAAACTCAACTTGAGGTTGTTACAGGACCACGGCTGCCAACATTAAATGCTGAAAGGTACATTCGTGAGTGCTTAGAACCTCACGTGATACCATACGCGGACTATGTGGGCCCAAATTTCCTTTTTATGCATGATAATGCAAGAGCCCATGCGGCCGGCATCGTCAGGGAATATCTTCGGGATGTGAACATCACAGTTATGGACTGGCCAGCCAGAAGCCCAGACTTGAACCCCATTGAGCACATGTGGGACGAGCTAAAAAGACGTGTTAGGGCTCGTCAGCCAGTTGCCCAGACGATGCAGGAGTTGAAAACTGTCATAGAAGAGGAATGGGAGATGATCCCTCAAAATTTCATAGAGCGGTTGATAAACTCTATGCCTAATCGTATGAGAGCTGAGGTAGATGCCCATGGAGGCAACACGCGTTATTAAATTAAACCTTTATTTGATAAAACATGTTTTTTATTCAAAAATCAATTGCCTTTAACAAGGCGCATATCCGACTTGTTAGGCGTAGCTCCATGTCGTATGGTATTCTGAATTCAAATTTAAAACAATACGATCGAAAAAGATGGTAAAATGTATCAGGTTTAAAACTGCATCAACAGTTTTTGTTCAATCTAGCAATCATATTTCGGTAGGGGCCATCGAAACCTAAACTCTAAGGTGGGCCAATAGATGTGTCCAGAAGTGTATTTTACACATTGCCGATTGGCCAGCAGGTACTCTATACAGGTTCTCTATAATTGCATATGTTGCACAGGTGTTAATGAGTCAAAAGTAGTTTTGACTGCAACATATACATTACCTAGGTAAAGTATGTAATGGACAATAATATTCATAACATCTCATACATTGCCTGGATGCCCCAGGTATTCTTTACATTGCCTAGGTATTGTATAGAATTCCTGAATTGTAAAGATTGCCGGTGATATAACTTTGTGTTTGTCCCTCGTTTTATCAGTTGTACTTACATATTTTATGACATTCTGAGCCCCGACAAATACTGATTACTTTTAATAGTTTTTCAACCGCGTTTCTTGTTTGAGCAGTAGTTGTATAGTTTCTCAAGCAATCACCACCAGGGGCCTAACTAGTCTTTTCCCAATTGTGGTCGACTTCCAAACTAAACCAAATGCAGCTGTATACCAGTATTTTCAATGGAGAAACTGCCCATTTGACCACCACAATCGAGTTCCTGGGTAACACCATATCCCTGGGTACCGTGTGGTGTCGCACGAAAAAGAATAGCACCATCCCATCACTTCCCGTGGGTGTCGTAAGAGGCGACTAAGGGACTCACCAGAGAATAGAGGCAGCAGCATTCTATGTACATTGCAACAGCTACACTGCGATCGCCAATCCACCTGCCAAGCGTGGCGATTATGGCAAACCCCCCCATTTTGCGGAGGCCTATGTCCAGCAGTGGACGTCTTTCGGCTGACATGATGATGATGATGATAACCATACCCCTTGGTAAGAAAAAAAAGGTCTGGCAACCAGACTTTCTGGTTTCTGACTAGGTACCCATTACGACTGTCAAATAACTACAAATTACAGCAGGGACCGAGCTAGGCTAGCTGAGGATCGGCGGCATCTTGGAATGTTGAAAAGCGTTTACGCGGTACGGCATTTCATTCAAACTTTCAAGTCCTTATTTTTCGAAATGAATGAACCGATTTTAATGAAACTTGGTATGCATACGCTAGAATATCCAGGTCTTAATAGTTAGTAGAGAACATTTTAGAAAAAGAGTTCAGGGGAAAGATGGAGTGTTTTTTAACTTTCTATAGAAAACTTAAAATCGCTCTCTAAACGCAATCCTCTAAACTCTTTTTCGATAATTTGAACTGCCGTACGGCGTTAACGCTCATAAGATGGTCACCTATCCCAGGACGACGGTTCGACGATCGACCCTAGTGGCAGCAAACCAATCACAAAAGAATATTAGTTACTACTAGCACGAGATACAACCCTACTCTACTACTAGTATTTTCTAAGTCACAAATTAAACTTGCATTTCAGCGTACTAGAACAAAAAGAGCGTAAGTCAGTTAATTAACTTTTTTAACTCGCCTAAGAACAGAAATCGTGACCACTTCTTTAATTCGGAGCACGTTTCAACTATTGAACCGAATTGGATTGGGTTTTTATAGCTTGTAGAAAACAAATGCACTATGTTTTATATATGGTGTAATTCGACGTAAAAAATTACAGAACTATGTATGTACGTAATTATATAATTGCAATTAGATTTTGTTTGTTCTAAAAATTCACCCTAAGTTTGTTTTTTTCTCTCTTAGGGTTTCACCAAATCAATTGATCGATTGCAAAATGAACCAGATAGATAAATATACACTATTATTTATGTAAGTAATTTGTTTGTTGTACACTTACCTCAGTGTGGTCCTTTTTACCCAAAAACTGACTGGTAGGGAATGCCGTGTAGCATTAATCACGATTGGCACCACTACTGTACATAAAGTTGAATAAAATTAAGATTAAAATACAAATATGTATAATTTCAGGAACCATTTCATTGGAAGACACAACGGGACCTTATCACAAATTACCCCTTTTTTTGAAGTCGGTTAATATCCCAAGACACCAATATACCGACGCGGCAACGTCGATCAAAGTTAATGAATATGTGATAAACACCTTTAATAACCACCAGCCATCTATTAAACACAAAACTTGCACGAATGGATACTGGATACCCGGATTTTTTGGATACAATCTTCTAAAATATACTCAACTAGCTTTCACCCGCGACTTCGTACGCGTATATCCCGTTGTTTCTCGTTCCCGTATAGCCTATAGCCTTCCTCATGAATGTGGCTATCATATAAAAAAATAATTTTCTAAATCGTTCAATCGATTAGATCTAATATCAGCCGAAAGACGTCCACTGCTGAACATAGACCTCTCCCAATATGAGGTTTGCCATAATCGCCACGTTTGGCAGGCGGGTTGGCGATCGCAGTGTAGCTGCAATGTACAGAAAATGCTGCTGCCCATTCTCTGGTGAGTCCTTTAGTCGCCTCTTACGACACCCACGGGAAGTGATGGGATGGTGCTATTCTTTTACTTCCGACACCATACAGAAACAATAATTAGTCCAGCTTTAAGACGAAAACTTTTCTTTTCACGTTGGTTGGCTTCTTATCTTATGAAAAGCAGAGTATTTAGTTGCAAGATTCCACGAACCGTCTTTCGGCAAGAAACTTAATGAAAACTCAAACAACTTGTTCCCATTTCAAACATATCATATGAAAAGGCAATTTTCTTCTACCTGTTAACTTTATAGGTCAAAGTTATTTATAAACTTCGGTTACCCGTGGTTTTTGTCGCGTTCACGGGAAATTATTTCACGAGTCTGAGTGTAAACTGCCTTTTCTTTTTTAATCCTTATTAAAACAAATGATTAAAACAACAAAATCAGTTCGTAAATAACAAAATTATGACAGTATATCCATTAAAAAAACAAACACACAAAATCAGAACCTCCTCCTTTCTAGAAGTCGGTTAAAAGTGTTTGTTTGCGCCAGGTATGAAGTATTCCACAGAAAATTATGGAAAAAAAACAATGTTATTTAAATCCGTTTTAATTCACAAACACGCAAAAAGTCGTATAAGAATTCGTCGCATTCCGTCAAAGATTAGCACTATACATATATATAAGTTCCATCATAACTCACAAGTCAAATATTGAACCTGAATCAACAAACATAGTTACGAGTAGCTATCAACTATTCACTAGAATCAGAACATTTTCCACGAATATTTAATGAAAGTTAAAGAAACAATCTCAGATTGAGGCAAATCACTGAATTTCAGTGTAACTCGGTCACTTTAGGTCCCAAAATCGTGAGAGTACCAGGGAATCGGGTAATAATTGGCTATTACTTAACCCTGCCGATACAAAGTTGTGGTCGCTAAGCGCTCAGATTTATCGATAACAGGTAGAGATCTCTTTGGGGAAGATTGAGCGGTACAATGTTAGGAGCAGGGTTGAACTGGGGTAGGTTTTTTAATTGATAGACTGGCGTTTATCCACAATCTTACGGGGTGGAAAGCGATTATAAATGGTCTACATGGAGCACGTTTTTCTAGAAGTTAGTAGAGAATAGACAAAATATTATTCTGTTAGCGAATGTGAATGTGGAAAGCCAAAACATAGGCAGTCATGACATTTGGACAGCGTTGCATTAGTAATTTTTTTAGACAAGCGCCTTTGCCACGCTACCGCTGACAGAATGTCAATTGTCTCTAGACTTTTTTTTGTGATTGGCCTCTTGCAGTTCAACCAAATAGGTTGTCGACTAATATTTTCAATATTTCCAACATTCTGCAATGAATGTCAATAACATGATAACCACACGAATATTAAAACATAGGCTAAAAATAAAAAAGAGGGAATATAAAATTGACAATTATGTAAAAATAATTAAATAAAAAACCGCAGGCTTGTTTGTTCAAAATCCAACTGAAATATTAACTACTGCGCAATGCAAACTAAATATTCAAATAGAGCTATAAAAAAGAACTGCATTTAAAAAAATATTCCTACTCGGTATGTTGATGGGTATTCTAAATAGAATTAATTGTAAATGGAAGGCTGTAATTATAGATAATGGCTTTTTTCATACATCTATTACAAGGACGATTGCTATTTAATCCAATTCAACTCAATATGCATGATTTCATTAACATTTTCTAAACAAAAACAACTGCAATATTGTAAGATTTTATGAGATTTTATTGCTTTATTTTGGTTTACTCAAAACTATTTACTTTACGAGATTTTCTTAGTGAGCGAATATTCGATGGCCACAAACTCTGGCGGATCCAGGGGGGTTAAGGTGCTCAAGCCCCCCCCCACCAAAGACTCAGAAGTAGTAGTAGTGTGCTTTGGTAGTCTACAACCTGAATAAGTAAATGAGATGATATGCGATAAGCAAAATAAAATATGCCGTGCTTTACTAAAACCTACTCTATGCGGGATCAAGCAGCCCCCCCAAACGACTATCCTGGATCCGCCCCTGGCCACAAAAGATTTCATCTAAGCATAGTGTTCATGTCAGTCCGACTTCAGGATCAGACATCAGGACCTATCCTCCTGCAGCGGGGTGTGAGGCAGGGAGACGTAATTTCTCCGAAACTGTTCACGGCCGCAATGGAGGACGTCTTCAAGGTTTTGGACTGGAAAAGGATAGGCATTAATGTCAATAGCGAGTACATAACTCATCTTCGATTTGCCGACGATATAGTCGTCATGGCTGAGACCACGGAGGACCTCAGTACAATGCTCGATGACCTCAGTAGAGCTTCCGAAAGAGTGGGTCTTAAAATGAACATGGACAAAACCAAGGTCATGGTAAATACCCATGTAGCACCCACTCCTATCAAGATTGGAGGCTCTGCACTCGAAGTTGTTGATGAGTACGTCTACCTGGGACAAACGATCCAGCTAGGTAGTGCTAACTTCGAGAAGGAGGTCAACCGTCGAATCCGACTCGGCTGGGCGGCGTTCGGGAAGTTGCGCGGTATCTTCTCGTCTCACATACCACAGTGTCTCAAGACGAAAGTCTATGACCAGTGCGTGTTGCCAGTGATGACCTATGGACTCGAAACGTAGTCGCTCACAATGGGCCTCATCAGAAGGCTTAAAGTCACCCAAAGGGCAATGGAGAGGAAAATGCTCGGAGTTTCCTTGCGTGATAGAATCAGGAATGATGATATCCGCAAGAGAACCAAGGTTACCGACATAGCCCGAAGGATCGCCAAATTGAAGTGGCAGTGGACAGCACATTGCTCGCAGAACAGATGGTCGATGGGGCCGAAAAGTTTTGGAGTGGCGACCGCGTACCGGAAGACGCAGCGTTGGAAGGCCTCCCACAAGGTGGACCGATGACCTGGTGAGGGTCGCGGGTAACCGATGGATGCGAGACGCACAGGACCGGTTGTTGTGGCATAACTTGGGGGAGGCCTATGTCCAGCAGTGGACGTCTTTCGGCTGATATGATAATGATGATGATGATAGTCTTCCTGTCAAAGCTTTTTATCCGATTGTTCTACACGCGTTTTATATTAAAAATATAAGTGTTCCTCTAACGTTAATAAAAACCTAGTAGCATCCATCATTATCATCAACATATACCTAGAATTTTCCCAAATATATTGGGGTCGGCTTCGAGTCAAACCGGATTCAGTTGAATATCAGTATTTGACGTGAAGCGGCTACCTACCAGACCGCCACAACCCATAAACTGGCTTTCACGGTACTTCTTGGCAAGACTAGGGTCAGATTTTTTCGCTTCTGACAATCTGTAACGACAGCCAAAAATCTGCAAATGACAGCCGGGATGAACAGTTTTTCGTGCTGTCCGAGGCACTGAGGAGTTTCGGTATGTTAAGATAGGCACCCATCCACAGACCGACCTTGGCAAGCGTTGCTTAACCTTGAAGATCGACCCGTGCGGCAGTTAAAATTTAGCCTTCGACTTTTGTATTGGTAGATTTAGTTCTATAAATGCGATAAAACTGTCTTTCTATGTGTGTTTGTGGTCTCTTCATGTCTTAACGGCTGAACGGAATAGGATTAAACTTAATAAACGAGTAGACCATGTCCTGTTTTAGAATATGTGATACTTTTATAGTTCGTACGCGCGTAACCTGTTTTTTCGCGTTCCCGAAGAAATTTCGGGAAATTCTCTGTTAGTACTACCCTACACTCCAAGGAACCTACACGGCAAATCTCAGCTTTCTACGATAAGTAGTTTCGGCTGTGCGCCGTGCGTTTTCTGTCAGTAACTCAGTCACTCAGTAACGGAATAGTTTTATTTATATTGATCGATTCATTGTTTGATATTCCATTTAAAATGTTACTAAATCTAACATTAATAAGGCATCATTATCTGCATCACATGCTCTCCGATAATTGTCTAATTACAATCCAATACATAAATTAACGATTTAAAGTCGGCAGGTACAACCCTAATCTCAGGTCAAATGTTAGTAGTTGAAGTTAAATTGATCAATTAAAACTTGCGAGAAACGTCTCATGGAGCTTTGAAGTCATTTCAAATAGTCGCACTATCGCTTTTTGAAGTCGTTCTTTTATTGCTGAGTATCAAAACCTTTTTGAACCTTGACAGTAATGCAAGATTGAAAGAGTTAAACTAAACAATTAATGATTTAAATAAAGGTGCGATTTGTAAAGGGATGAAGCAAAGTTGGGGTTGCTTAAATTGTAGATTGACGCCAGAAGATTTTATCCGCACAAATGTACAAAGGCGGACATAATTCCATAGAAATTATGTACATTGGTACCAACCTCTGTCAGTGAATTGATTTACGTATAATATTTTATTTTTAGTTCAACAAAAAATCCAAATAAAAAACAGTCAATAAGACACCTAAATAATTCAATGCGACATCGCCTAATGAATCTTAGGTAGCTGAAGTGCCAACGTCAACAGAAAAATAATTGGACGGCATCACCGTGATTTAACGATAAAATAAATTATAGCACAGTTCGGCACTCAAAACATTCAAGCGATGTCAAAAACGCAGAACACTAGAATAAAAAGAGCAATAAAAATACATTGTAAAATGTTGAATAGCAGGGATGCTTGGAAAAGTGTCGAGTATTTATAAAGTACATTTCTGATGGGCGCACCATTCCTCGGCCATTAAATCTGTGAAATGTTGAGCACCGCTGTGTTTTTGTTCCTGTTAAAGGAGTATAGTTGTTTTTTTATTTTTCCTCATAGCAATGAAACTATAGTTTTGCCGCCATTCAATGGAACTGATGATGCAAAGCCGCATTTTGTGAAAAAAGGAATAAATAGTGGAAGAGGGGATAAACCTGTGTACTTTGATTGGAGGAAACAAAATATGGTATCTCCTGTGAAAGATCAGGCGACTTGTGCAGCTTGCTGGGCGTTCAGTACTGTTGGTACGAGCTGTGTTCTATTTCAAATGAATTAAGTAATTCTTGAAAATTTCTATAAAAAAGGCAACAACATTTTCATGCAATAATAATTATTCACATCACAGCATCTTGTATCATTGGAATTTAGTTCAATGTTAATTTCGTTGATATTTGAGAATTAATTCTAACTCGGTCATGTGATTCACACTATTGTACTTGATTTACATTTTTTTCCACGAAAAGTAATTTCAAAATCGTGTCGCTTTGTCGTGTCTCTCGCCTTTAAATACTAGTCAAATTTAATCATCATCATCATCATATCAGCCGAAAAACGTCCACTGCTGGACATAAGCCTCTCCCCCAAGTGTCGCAACAACAACCGGTCCTGTGCATCTCGCACCCATCGGTTACCCGCGACCCTCACCAGGTCATCGGTCCACCTTGTAAGAGGCCTTCCAACACTGCGTCTTCCGAATTTAAATGATCGTGACCAATGATATAATTTTGTCTTTTCAACTTTTTCTTATCTATCACAGCTAATATTGAAAGTCACCTGAAGATATACAACGACATGGAAGAAACTTTGTCGGAGCAGTTTCTAATTGATTGTGATGAAGCCGAAAAGGGTTGTAAAGACGCACCCATTCTCGGAACGTTTGCGTAAGTTATTCTAACTAGCTACAAACACACTGCATTTTTTTTCCTACTCCTCCACTGTTATTTTCTGATTAATTTTGTTGCGGGATCCAAGACAGTTGAATCGTTTCTCCGGGACTCGCGCGTCGAGCTTCATTGACTCTGCGTTTTTCTGGTGGTCTCCACTGTTGATTCTGGCTTTCAGGAGTTGCAGTGGTTTGGGAATGTGTGGCGGGCTTGTCCCAAAAAAGCTACCAACTATTAAAAAACCCAGAGTAACATTACGCCTGTAGTCGTTGAAAGCACTAACAGCGGCCGCAAAGGCCTACCTACCTTTTAGTTTTTTTTTTATGGTTGGGAAATCATCAAATGACTCCGTCCGCTCTGGGTGGAGCGGAAGGGAGTGTTAGACTCAAAGGGCATCGGATGGAACACGGGTGGCTTTTAGTCAATAAGATTCTGACACTCCCTTCACCCTCTTCCCAGAGCGGAGCATTTTTGGAGGGGTAATCAAATACGATAATGATGGTGAATTAACCCCTTCTTTTCTTTCAGGCACATAGTGGCGACGTTCGGTGGTGTTCTCCGAGACATAGATTACTTCCCATATGTCGAAAAACGAGGGCAATGCAGGTGGAAACCTAGGTCACTAGGGAGCTTTGAGAAGTACCCTAAACCAGTACCTGTGATAGGATTCCAAAGAGTGTATCCTGATGAAGAAGAAATGGCTAGATTTGTGTATGAGCATGGTCCACTGTCCGCTGGTAAGTGAGAAACGAAATAGTAATATAAAACATAAAACTACTATAATCAAATTCCCGTATGGTGCCGGGGCGCAAAAGAATAGCACCATCCCATCGCTTCCTGTGGGTGTCGTATGAGGCGACTAAGGGACTCACCAGAGAATGAGCAGCAGCATTCTTTCGGTACATTGCAACAGCTATACTGCGATCGCCAACCCGCCTGCCAAGCGTGGCGATTAGGGCAAACCCCCCCCAAATGATGAGCACAACAAAAAAATGGCCCCTAGTGCCCGGCAGCGCGTCTACCCTTGACTCCGGTAGCGGTCAAGGTTATGACGATGCAAGGGGTGCTAAGAATCCCCGGAGTGGATACGGCTACCGTAAAAAACACCGACGACTGGACCTGGCAACATTAAACACGAGAACACTCCGGACCGACGAGAAGATCACCGAACTTGAGGAGGAATTGAGCAGGTTGCGATGGAGTGTTGTGGGATTGTCTGAAGTCCGAAGAGAGGGGGAGGACACGATAATTCTCAAATCCGGCAACCTGTTCTATTTCCGGGAGGGTGACCAGAAGTCCCAGGGTGGTGTCGGGTTTTTTGTCCACAGGTCCCTCGTGTCCAATGTGGTGAGGATCGAGAGTGTGTCGACCAGGGTGGCGTACCTTATACTCAGAATATCGTCAAGATATTCGTTGAAGGTCGTACAGGTTTACGCCCCATCCTCAACACACCCCGACGACGAAATAGAGACCATGTATGAGGATATATCCAGAGCCATGCATGGTCATAAAACTCATTTCACCGTGGTCATGGGGGACTTCAACGCGAAACTGGGCAAACGTGACGGTGACGAGCTGCGAGTGGGGCAATTTGGATATGGACGTCGGAACCACCGGGGACACCTACTGGCCAGTTTTATGGAGAAGGAGGGCCTCTATATGATGAACTCCTTCTTCAGAAAACGTGAGCACAGGAAGTGGACCTGGCAGAGCCCCGACGGTGCAACTAAAAATGAGATTGACTTCATCATGTCGACGAAGAAGCAGATATTCAATGATGTCTCCGTGATCAACGCGGTGAAAACCGGAAGTGATCGCCGCATGGTAAGAGGCACATTGAATCTAAATATCAAGCTGGAAAGGTCTCGACTGATGAAGTCTACGCTCCGTCCAGCACAGATCCAGATCCAAAACTCCGAAAGCTTTCAGCTCGAACTTCAAAATCGTTTATTTTGAAGTGCCTAGGGAGCTCCGTGGACGAATACAACGATGGGTTCGTGGAAACTGTTCATACGGTCAGGTCTAAGTTCTTCAAGACTCGCCGTACAGATAAGACCAAGAGGCTCTCTGATCCGACTCCCAAGCTCATGAAGGAGAGGCGGGAGATGATTCTGCAGTCTTCAAACGATACGTGCAAGTACCGGCAGCTCAATAGACGGATCTCCAAGTCCTTGAAAAGCGACCTCCGCCGCTTTAATACCTACTGAAAAGATTAAAGACGCGATAGAGCGGAATAAGGGCTCCAAGGTCTTTGCAAGAGATTTGTCTATTGGGCAGAGCCAGCTCTCAAAACTGAAGACCGACGATGGCAGAACCATATCCGCCAAATCGGAGCTTCTGAGGGAGATCGAGACATTCTATGGACAGTTATACACGTCAATGACCAAACCCGCAGCAAATCTAGCGAACGACCCAAGAGCTAGATTGACCCGGCATTATTATTAAGACATCCCGGACGTCAGCCTGTATGAGATTTGGATGGCTCTGAAGCAGCTTAAAAACAACAAGGCGTCGGGTGAGGACGGAATTACGGCCGAACTCCTGAAGGCGGTTGGAAAACCAGTCCTTAAGGCCCTTCAGAAACTGTTCGATTCCGTCATACTCGAGGGGAAAACGCCACAAGCGTGGAGCAGAGGTGTGGTGGTACTCTTCTTTAAAAAGGGCGACAATGCCCTGCTTAAGAATTACAGGCCCATCTCACTTCTGAGCCATGTCTACAAGCTGTTTTCCAGAGTCATCACAAACCGTCTCGCACGCAGGTTTGACGACTTCCAGCCTCCCGAACAAGTCGGATTCCGAAAAGGCTTCAGCACCGTAAACCACATACACACGCTGCGGCAGGTTATATAGAAGACCGAAGAGTATAATCTGCCCCTCTGCTTAGCGTTTGTGGACTACGAGAAAGCCTTCGACTCGATCGAGACTTGGGCTGTGCTGCAGTCTCTCCAACGGTGCCAGATCGACTATCGGTACATCGAGGTGCTGAAGTGTTTGTATGAAAACGCCACCATGTCAGTCCGACTTCAGGATCAGACATCAGAACCTATCCTCCTGCAGCGGGGTGTGAGGCAGGGAGACGTAATTTCTCCGAAACTGTTCACGGCCGCAATGGAGGACGTCTTCAAGGTTTTGGACTGAAAAAAGGCTAGGCATTAATGTCAATGGCGAGTACATCACTCATCTTCGATTTTCCGACAATATAGTCGTCATGGCTGAGACCACGGAGGTCCTCAGTACAATGCTCGATGACCTCAGTAGAGCTTCCGAAAGAGTGGGTCTTAAAATGAACATGGACAAAACCAAGGTCATGGTAAATACCCATGTAGCACCCACTCCTATCCATATTGGAGGCTCTGCACTCGAAGTTGTTGATGAGTACGTCTACCTGGGACAAACGATCCAGCTAGGTAAGGCTAACTTCGAGAAGGAGGTCAACCGTCGAATCCGACTCGGCTGGGCGGCGTTCGGGAAGTTGTGCGGTATCTTCTCGTCTCACATACCACAGTGTCTCAAGACGAAAGTCTATGACCAGTGCGTGTTGCCAGTGATGACCTATGGACTCGAAACGTGGTCGCTTACAATGGGCCTCATCAGAAGGCTTAAAGTCACCCAAAGGGCAATGGAGAGGACAATGCTCGGAGTTTCCTTGCGTGATAGAATCAGGAATGATGATATCCGCAAGAGAACCAAGGTTACCGACATAGCCCGAAGGATCGCCAAATTGAAGTGGCAGTGGGCAGGGCACATTGCTCGCAGAACAGATGGTCGATGGGGCCGAAAAGTTTTGGAGTGGCGACCGCGTACCGGAAGACGCAGCGTTGGAAGGCCTCCCACAAGGTGGACCGATGACCTGGTGAGGGTCGCGGGTAACCGATGGATGCGAGACGCACAGGACCGGTTGTTGTGGCGACGCTTGGGGGAGGCCTATGTCCAGCAGTGGACGTCTTTCGGCTGATATGATGATGATGATGATAATGAATCAAATTCCATTTTGTAAGCTGGCACTAAGTACTCGCTTTGTAATTATGCACCAATGAATGAATGTCAAATTGATAAGCAGAATATTATTTCACAATGCCAGGCTTATTGCTTGATTAGATATCTGACGCAACAAGTGATAGCAGGAGTTGTCTTGTTTCTTCAAGACTCGTCAAGCTTCAATGCTTTGGCGAAATTTTGGCTTTCAGGAGTTGCAGTCGCGAATAGTGTGAAAATAAAGACGGTCATTCGATTGTTTGTTTTGTGAAAAGCGAAACTAAATATTTTAAACTGCAGACTTTTTAACCAACCTCAAAAAAAGGTGGAGGTTCTCAACTCTCAAAACTCCGTCATTTATAAACTGATTAGAAAAATTCTTCTTTTATATGAAAGGATATACTTTCCGATTGGTTCCATAGTAATTTCATCAAAATCGATTCAGTAGTTTAGTTTTTTAGTCAAAATAGCTGGAAAAAATATGTCAACCAAGTAAAAAAAATGTGTATTTTGCTTTCCTGTGACTTACCAGTGGTGTTGTTAGGACGTATTGTGTTCCACTTAAAAATGAAAAAATAAAAAACTTTGTGACAAAGAAATACAACCGACTTTAAATAAATAACTTTAATTTCAGAAGTCGGTGTTTTTGGTTATAACTTCGTTATTGATACCGACACTTCCAAAATTAAAGTTATTTTTGTAGTGTTTTATTTTATTTATTTAGTTGGTTGTATTTTTTTGTTAAAAGTATTTTTTTTAACTACAGTATCTTCTTGCAGCAATCAATTCGGCTTCCATGGGCAAATACACTCACGGTATCGACGAACCCAAGGACCAAGACTGTAGTCCTAATGAATTGGACCACGCTGTTTTGATTGTTGGATATAATGTCCATGGTAAGTATTAGGTCTTTGTTTCTAGTTATAGATTTATGCACAATATTTTTACAGTATTATTTTTTGTATTAAAACATAAAGAAAAGAATAAGATACAGCAAAAAAAATTACAAATTAATGATAAAAAGGTATTTTAAAAATCTATGATAAACAATGACAGCACTACCAACATCTGATGTCACACACAAATAACGTCATAGTGACGAAAACGACCGTCATAATATGGATAGTTTTCACTTCATTTTTCCACCGGTTTTTTTTTTTCAAAAATCATAATATTGTAGTAACATATTAAAAATAAACTTATTTCGACAATTAATACATAACTAGCGGCCGCCCGCGGCTCAGCCCGCGTGAATGTCGAAAATTATCCCAAAGGAACATACCTACTCCCAGTTCCGGGATAAAAGTATCCAGACCTCTGTGCCAAATTTCATCAAGATCCGGTCAGCCGTTCTGACTTGATTGAGTAACACACATGCAAACTTTCGAATTTATAATATTAGTATAGATAGTATAGATTATAATTAATATAATTATACAGTGTATAATTTCAGACGGGCAGTCACAGTTTTAGAAAGCTACAGCATAGTCAACCAGTCGCATTTATTTTGTTGCAGTAAGCAAATCTGGCAAAAAGCTCCCGTACTGGATCATCAAGAACTCGTGGGGCACCAACTGGGGAGACAAAGGATACTACTATCTGGTGCGTGGGCGCAACGCCTGTGGTATAGCGACAGATGTGTCGTTCGCATACGTCTGAAAAAAAGTAAAGCAATTTGCAATCAAATATTTTATTTGATATGTTTTTAATAAAATTTTTCATTGACGTCATCTATATTTACTTTTACAAGATGGCACTCTCAGCCACCGTGTTTGTTTCCAGATATTTCCAGCGTCATCTGTGTGGTCAAAACATATCTAATAACCCAATAATTCGATGTTGCGTTGTAATAAATAATCACCACATAAAAGAGTTATAGATATTAATTTATACTAACATTATAAATATGAAAGTATAAGTGTCGGTCCTGCCAGGAAATGTTTATCGGATTGCTAATCACAAATTACCGTCGAACGGGGTGAATAGGAACGGAGGGGCAAATAGATACAAAACTTTAATAAGGTTTTTCACTTTAATATCATAATATTGGTTGTCTAAGAAAGCAATTTTAATTTTATTTACTTTTGTTAATACAGTAAAATTGGAAACCACAAATGCCGCAAAGAAGATTTAAATAACGTAAAAATCCCCTTCAAAGTTTTGTGTCGATTCACCCCTGCCTTCCTATTCACCCCGTTTGTATTTACTTACAGCTTAGACTTCAATGTCCCCGACCTCAGTCTATCAGTATCAGCCATTACCACTGTTCATAAAATATGTAAAATACTTTAGTAAATCCCAATCCAAGAATAACTTATTTAATATTACATTATTTTGGTCTCAATTTAATACAATTTTAGGGATAGTTAGTTAGTCCCCGATGTGATTAATATTCGATTGCGTCTGGACAAGGACCAATAAGTTTATTATAAGTGAATGTACTGGACAGGTGAGATGAAGGTGAATGGGGTATATTGAGGATAAAATATAGACTAAAATCATTTTTGGAACCTCCATCAAAAGAGCAATATGATATGTAAGATAAATATTCATAACGCTCTTCCCGAGAAGTGTGAAGTGAATAGGAACGAAGGGGTAAATAGAGACAAAACTTTGATAAGGTTTTCACTTATCATAATATTTCAGCAATTTCTTATTAAATCTAGAAAGTGATTTTTCACTTTCTATAAAAGAGGTGGAGAGACGACCAACTCAGATTATGAGGGCTGGTACGAGGTGGCACGTGAAAATAATTCTTGGAAGGTCTTGAGAGAAGCCTTTGCCCTTCAGTGGGGTAGTATGGGCTAAATAAAAAAAAAAAGTGAAATTGCTCTTCCTTTTTTTGGATGGAATTACCGTAAGGAGTGCTCTGTGCAATGCTTTTAAGGAAAACATCTTGTGAAAAATTGGTCTAAAATCGTCAAAACGTAGTAATTAAATGTGACTATGACAGCTCCTTTTAACCAAAAATTAGAAAAAAGTTTTTCAGCTTATAAAAACCAAATTAATTAATTTGCTTTGTGCAATGTAAGTAATTAAACACTTGTTCAAGTGTGAAAGCAGCATAAAAACTTAGACTCAACACAGCATAATACAAAGTAAAACAACTTTAATGAACCGTTGACACAGCTTACAAAAGCTGAATAAACAACACACCTTATAATTCAAACCAAAATTATGAATAACACAAGCATTTGTAATAAAAACAAAAGAAAGTTTAGAAACTTTTTGTTGTTGAAAACTTAGTGAAGAATTTTTTATGAAACAACTAATTTTAAAAACATGTTAATTTTTTATAACAAACTTCTAAAAAGAGGAGGTTATCAATTCGGATGTGTACATAATATATTTTTTTATCATAACTCTAATAATATAAACGGATTTACAAAATATATTTTTTTTGTTCGAAAAGGTTTACTCCGAAATAATCCTATTTATATAAGGAGCTCGTGGCTAAATTATAACAGCCACATGGGCCGATCTTCAAGGTTAAGCAACGCTTGCCAAGGTTGGTCTGTGGATGGGTGACCATCATGACCATCATGACATACCGAGACTCCTCCGTGCCTCGGAAAGCACGTTAAGCCGTTGGTCCCGGCTGCCATTTGTAGATCTATGGCAGTCGTTATGGATTGTCAGAAGCCAGAAAATCTGACACCAGTCTTGCCAAGAAGTACCGTGTAACTAAATTAATGGGTTGTGGAGGTGTGGTAGGCAGCCGTTCCACGTTAAATACTAGTCAGCTCAGTTCAGCTGAATCCGGTTTGACTGGGAGCCGACCCGAATATACTTGGGAAAGGGCTAGGCAGATGATGGTCCTATTTAAATTTCGTAAAGATCTAATCAAGAACTTTGGGTATAGACTGTTAAACAGATATGGACTGCTTGGAATTTTTGGGGGGTAGCAGCTATACAAGCTAAAAAGTGAAAAATAAAAAACTTTTTTACCGTAACCGACTTCCAATATTTTTTTCTGGTGTGATTTCTTTGTTACTCTTTATATTTCTATAGCCTTCCTTATAAATGTGGCTACCATATATGTACAAAAAAAATACAAAATCGGTTCAGTAGATCCAGAGATTACCCCCTACAACCTCACAAACTCACAAACTTTACCTCTTTATAATATAAGTAAAGATATAGGTACCTAATCTTGAACCCACAAAGCACTCAAAACTGCGCAGGATGGGCTTATGCCCATCAGATTCAGGATGATTTGATTGATTGGTAAAACTTTGTAAGAACCTACATAAACACGTATAGGCCTGCTGATCCCATAGGGAAAAAGTCAGAAACATTAATTCTTACTTCACCTAACTTCACGCCTTTTCCCCATGAGATAAGGCAGAAGCCACTACTTATCTTTGCGTTATACGCGTTTGCAGGAACTGTCCGCAAAATAAAAGCTACCAATTGCAAGTAGCCATAAAACATTAGAAATAAAAAATTAAATGTAAATTAATAACACATGTGGGTCACCTCTACAGGGCAGAGTGGGGAGGTAAAAGGCCACGCGGGTGGCACGTGGTTATCGATGAGTTAGCCGCTCAGATAAATCCAAGGTTGGACGCTCTGGTTATGAACGCGCCTGACTATCACCTAACAGAACGTAATCAGACCACCAGACCATATCCTCTCAGGAGTTGCAGTGGTTTGGGAATGTGTGGCGGGCTAACAGAACGAGATGGAAAGAGATCCCAAAACGAGTAAAACTACACATAGGTAACGAAAATAAAGCAAAAAAACAACCCACAAAAAGTAAAAAAATAATAATCCTAAAAAATAATTAAAGTCGCGGCGGGGTATCGCTAGTTCAGAATCGATATTTCAAGTTTGTTACGTAGCGATACCCTGCCGCGACTTTATTTTTTTACTTTTTGTGGGTTGTTTTTTGAGTAGGGGGTTTTTAAATTTTTTGTATTAAGCTTTTTAAACTAATCTAACCTATTGGGCAATATATTAAATATATCATACGTAAATAAAAAAATGATTAAATTTTACGCTAAAAATGCCTATCACAATCGATCCAGTGGTTTGAAGAGTATCAGCTGTTTTCTAAATTGATGTAATTTAGAAAACAGCTGATACTCTTCAAACCACTGGATCGATTTTTACCAAACATATCTAAGAACCACCGCAAGGAAACTGGCTTTCGAATGAAAAACCGCATCAAAATCGGTCCACACGTTTAAGAGCTACGATGCCACACACAGACACACCATCACACACATACAGACATCGACGTCAAACTTCTCCCCTCTTTTTGCGTCGGGGGTTAAAAAAACACAAAATAAAGTCGCTATCTCACAAAATAAATCTCGCTACAGATTTTCGCTCATGGAAGCGATCATTGAGGAAGGTTTGTGTTTCTAACGGGTAAATATTTTTTACAAAATGGCTGAATTATGATGATGTATTAATTGCACCCATGCGAAGCTGGTATGGGTTATTAAATGATAAACTACCAGCAAGGTTAATAAATGAGAACTATTATATACTCGTACAAACGTAAAAATACCTACTCAGTTTACATTTCATCATTCTTACTTAGTTCAGATTTCATTAATTTCAACTTGAAACCTAAAATAATATTTTACTTTTAACAACGCACCACACGTATATCGGTGTGGGCAGTTAGTCAATTTTCAAATCAATTGCTATTCTGGACACCTACGATACCATAGACTATGTAAAGATGTGGAAATCTCTACTTTCCTCTATTTATTAATGTTTAAACTTTTGATACATTCGTGGTATTAATGCAACAAGGCTTTCTCCAGTTGCGGATTTTATTCGAAAGAGTTACCGCGGTCCTGGAAAGCAAAGGGCACTACGAGGAGCACGGATGGGTTTTAGTCAGTAAGAGTCTGTCACTCCCTTTCGCTCCGCTCAGAGCGGGAGGAATCATTTGAGGATTTCAGAACCAAAAAAATAAAATAAAAGGCTTTCTCCACCAGTCAACCCTTGGGTAAAAATGACTACAGTGTGGTAGGTGAACATTGGTGTTCCAGAAGTGCTTGGTCATATATAAGGGTGATGTTGGGTAGCTGATATTAAGAAAAAAATAGCAAAAAAAAAAGATTTTTTTTTTTTTTTTCAAAAAATTTTACCAGGAAAAACGTTGGTTGGTTTGGAAAAAAGTCAAAATTTTTACGTGTTGATATTTTTACATAAAACAGAAATTATTTCGTATAGATTATCTTCAATTATTGAACTAGTAAATATTGCTACTGAAAATTTTCCTGCAGAAATTGAGCTCGCGACTGGTTTGCCTCGACTTGCATTTGCTCGTTCTGTATGTTCGTATTGCCCTGAAAGCATCAAATCTGTTTAAAAAAAATATAACCAATTGAATAGCACTAAGTTTTTGTCATTTACGCTACACGTACATTACAGGAAAAAATATCAGGGTGTTTGTATACTTATACTCATGTTTTCTTAATTACATTCGTGCTTTTATACAACCATTGAAGAAACTGATCCGAGTTTATCCAAATAGGGATCCCTTCTTTTCGCATAATGTTCTTCGGCATAACGATTTTGGTACAATTTGTTTTGGCATAATAATACTTCGGCATAATTTTTCGACATAAAAAATTATGCGTAAGCTGTTATGCGTAATTATATTATGCGAAAATATAATTATGCCAAACAAAATTATGCTAAGTTATATTAGGTCTTAAAATTGTATGCAAATGGATAGGGAACCGGTAAGCGATGATGTGGTCGAAGATGGAGCACGCTTGCTTAGAAGTAACCTATTCACTGGGTTGTAGCTATCAGGAAACACAACTTATACTTACGTGTTGATAATAATACCAGCATAAATTGATTCGATTATTCTAAAATTAAAAAGCTGTTTTTCATAGTGTCCCCCTTCTTGATATTTAACTCTATGCCACTACCCTAAGGGAGTTATCTAGTCTATGATAAGGGTCAGGCTCGTCCCTGTTGGCAGACCGACACACTGGCTAGATGGAATGGTCACGCAATCGAATAAAACCTCATTTCTATTGAAGTGACGTGTTACCCGGTGGGGTATGTTGAACCGCTTTCTTTATTGTGATAAAAGGGTGTATTGGCCCTTGTCATAGTGATGAAGAGGATGATTGAAAGGGTAGATGGAAATTCTGGGATGTTTCTTTGAAAGATTGGCTGAGTACTGTTTAAAAATGCCAACCCGGTGACCATGGCATAGCTAAGGTAAACAAGCATACTTTGTAAGAGCGTTTACCCCTTTCATTTCAACTTTCAATTTCTTAATTTTGGAAATGAATTTGCTGATTTTACTGCAACTTGAATACATACAAAATATACAACGTATAACAGATTAAACGCAATACCTGAAAAGGGGGCATTGTACTCATCATTACGAACAACTTTTACCATGGAACCAACACTGATATTTTTATGGCGAAAAAAACCGACTGCCCCATACATTTATGTGCGCTTAACTCGACAATATGTAAGTACAGAAAAGCTGTTTTTTTTTCGTTAATAATAAAAGTGGTTCATAATAATTATGAGTACCTACAATTACCCCTTTTGAGGTATTGCGTTTATACTGTTACACGTTGTACCTACGAGTCTAAAAAGTTATTTACAAACGATTTCGAAAAAGTTCTCCACTAACTTTTCATAGTTACGTAGGTATTTTGTTTAAAATAATTTAATTGAGTCGATTAGGTATCTATTTTTCGGGTTACGCCTCTTATTGAAATCAATCAATTATGGGCAGGCAGGTCTGCCTTATACTAAAAAAACATACTAAAAAGTATAATCCTTAATGAATTTACGACAAAATGACATTGCTATAAAATGACACCTAATCACGCCCGGCTATTGATTTTTGGTCATCAAACAAAAAAGTATCTTAACAGATACATATTTTCTTTCGAAGGTTTGAATATAACTCCTAATAAACATAACAAGGAAAATAATAACAAGAAAATTACTTCGGCAAATGAGAATTTACACCAAGAAATAACAGGCTAGACACAATATATTTCATGCAAAGGTTTTGCGGGTCGCCTATTCCCGACAAAGTACATAAAAAGTCCGATCTTTAGTACGAAAACGACCTTTCTATCATTTTAATGAGATACTCCAACGTCTTGGGATTTCTTTGATATTCTTAATAATTTTGTTTCAAAAGAACAGTGTTAATTAAATTTTCTGCCTTATCCCATTGAGCCCGATCTTTGCCCAATCCTCCTCAATTGAAGGAATTGTGCCATACAATCTTCTTTTTTATCTTTTTTTCCGGATTATTTTTAAGACGCTTAAAAATAACGGACTATTGAGAATTTAAACGATTGTTTGCTGTTTCCATGTTGTACAATGGCGACATTAGACTTGTAATTGTTTTTTAGTTACGCTTTATATGTTCTTTTTCCTGTTAATGTTTTTTAAAAGGATAAAAAGTCTGCTTGAAAAGCACTGAATAATAATTATGTGTTTCATGAAAAGACAAATTTACGTTGTAAATTTGTCTTGCGGTCTGCTAGTTTCAATCTTCAATTTTCAGAGTTATTTTAACATTCAAAATAACAACAAAATATTAAATTTTAGCCTTTATTTTCCGAAGAGAAAGAGCTCGTGGCTTAATAATTACAGTCACACGGGTCGATCTTCAAGGTTAAGCAACGCTTGCCGGGTTCGTTCTGAGGATGGGTGACCATCTTAACATACCGAGATTCCTATATGCCTCGGCAAGCACGTTAAGCCGTTGGTCCCGGCTGTCATTTGTAGATCTTTGGCAGTCGTTACAGATTGTCAGAAGCCAGAAAATCTGATTTCAGTCTTGCCAAGAAGTACTGTGTTACCCAGTTAATGGGTTGTGGAGGTCTGGTAGGCAGCCGCTCCACGTAAAATACTGATATTCAGCTGAATCCGGTTTGACTGAAAGCCGACCCCAATAAAGTTGGGAAAAGGCTAGGCAGATGATGATTTTCCGAAGAGAAGTAGAGGCGCAGAGGTAGTGCAAAAAGTATTGGGTTTTTAAATAAGGATTTTTTCTTATGTATGGATATTAATACAGAATATTGAGCTGTGAAAAAGACTGATGAAAATACATTGCATGTAGCGGAGATGATAATTTCAGATGGATGTGTGGAGTAAGGAGAATGGATAAAGTGAAAAATGAGTACATTAGAGGTAGTTTAAAAGTGGCGCCAGTGACGGAAAAGTTGAAAGGGAATCGCTTGCCCTGGTATGGTTATGTGAAGAGGAGGGATGAAACGCATGTCACTAAAAGGATTATGAATATAAATGAATGGATGGAAGCCAAAGAAAAGATGGATGCTGTCTAAATAATAATAATAATAATAATAATAATAAAACCATTTATTTTCAGGTTACAAAGACCCATAGATAAATACCTTAACCTACTATAGGTACATATAATAACAATTGTGTTAGTATATAATAACTTAAAACTATGTTGTCTATGTATCTTTGTGAACTAAAGAGCGATATGAAAGAAAATGGAGTTGGTGATAGTGTGACGGCTGATAGGACAGAATGGAAGAAAAAAACGTGTCAATCTCGAACGCGATCAAGATTGACTGTGTACGGGTGGTCTTAGGAGTTATCGACCAAATTCGTAGGCGATCGGTAACTATGTCGAGGCTCTGGCCTCCTTAATTATAAACACATCTTACTACGCTTGGCCAGCTCAAGTTCAAACTTACATTTAACGTGCGGTCTACATACTTAAGCTTATGCCTATATTTCGCAATACAAGTTAAGTATCATATTATTAGGTACATTACAACACAACTGGATGTCATGTATTATATATGTAGTAAAACTAAATAATTTCGATAATATCCACAATCCACCAGTACCTAACACAAAAGCCTTTCATTGCCCTCCACAACAAAGGGTTAAAATCGGAAATTACTAATCAGCGCTAACCAATAATTATATTATTATGATGATAATAACGAGAATCCGTTCACAATGAATAATATCACTAATTTCGTTACTCATGCACTTTGCACCGCAAATATACAAAACTGATGTAATTAGTTTATTCGTATGGAAATAATTATAAACAATACTGTTTGAATGTGGATTTTAATGAGTCGATATTAATTATTGCTGTAAATTTATGTTTCATTACTTTAAATTAACGTTTTTACATCTTATTATTGTTATAAGTGGAACTTAAGGAAACAGAGACAGGAACCTGTTCACAATCCGTGCCGTGTACAAATTAATGTCTTGTATTGTCTTGTCTTGAATCCGATACTGGAGTACTGTCTTCTATAGCAAGCCTTAACCCAAACGGGCAGCTTCGGCAGATTTTCGTCGAAACTTTTTTCATCAGACCGTTTACAGTAAAGACAATCGGCACGACAGCCGAGTCCACATTCCACATGTCGACAACACCGTGGACTTAGTCGAGATACTTGTCAAAATTCTTTTTGTATTTACACTTAAATAAAAATTCTTAACTTACTAAAACCAAAACTAATCTAAAGTATGGCGTCGAAAAATTCCTCCTCATCGCTGGCCACTGATAATGTGCCCAAAAGGCTGGCAGCATTGCCACGTTGTATGTAATGTAAAAGCCAGCTCTTAGGTCACGCAAACTGTCAACTAAGCATCTTGACAGATCTTTAAACTAGTTATGAGTACTTGGACCCCACGACCCGAGAGTTTCAACCCCAAACGTTTCGAAAATATAACTACCAACGAGGTTATTATATGTCCGTCGAGATAATTAATACGTTTCTGTTTCTCAGCTCTCTCGAGATTTTTGTCATATGGGATGGTAACATCGATATCTTTGTGCAGCGCTCCAATCGGTCTACCACCACTATATCCAGTATATAGGCAACTGTTCTATCAGTGATGATGATGATAGATACTCTGTGGCACTCTTTCCCAGCTGTTTCAGTTATTAGATTACAGCTCTTGTAGATTACACACACTGGAAACAGTCAATGTGCCAATTTACCCATGTTTTCCTAACAGTGTTGCAACTGAATACCAGAATCTTACGTTGAGCGACTGCCTATACGACCTTCTACAAGCCTTAAACTGGAATACGAGAGTCCTTGGTAAGACTGATGTCAGAGTTTCTGACTTCTTACAATTTTACCACTGCCAAAATGCTCATATACAATACAGCCGGTACCAAAGGCTTGACGAGTTTTCCGAGACAAGAGACCCTAGACAATGTGCCCTTCCATTAGCGAATGCGGCTGTCGAAATGCCTAGGGATTTGATCACGTGACATTTCGATAGCATCTGTCAATCCCATACATTTTACGACGTATTGACAATCGCCTTCGCCACGCTACCGCTGACAGAATCTCACTTGTCTCGAGCCCAAGGAGGACACTCAAGAATTTCGAGATCGAAGTTTAAGATGGTCGACATCCATCGACAGAGCGACCTAGGCAAGCGTTGCTTAACCTTGAAGACCAACCTGAGCGGCTGTTAGATATTAGGTATTTAACGACGTGCTCTTTATAAAATCTACCCCTCTAACAAGAGCCACTTAAAACTTATTTTATTCATAACCAAAACCACACGCCATTCAAAATTAGCACTTAACGAATAACTTCGCACCTTACAATACCTCTCGAGGTCTGATATAACGCGCAATAATAAGAAAATGGAATGTTGGAGCTACCTTCGAACATTCCGAACTTCCAACTTTTCAATCACTACACTATAATGCGGTTTGCTGTTCCCCCCACTGGCTTTTCAACTCGACCGCGCACTCTCCCGGTTCGAAATAATTTCACTGACTGAACTTCACAATTACAAAGTGAGTAATTTTAGTTAAGTTCGCTTTGGCACTTGACTAAGTTAAGGCAAGTGAATTAAATCAAGAGAAAATGGAATTCTGTTTTATTTAATGGAATAACTTGAATTTCTCTACTTACATGTTTATGGTTTCGAAAATGAACTTGCCTTTGAGTCCTGCACACATAATTCAACATTAAGTGAAAATAGTTTTGACTGAACACGAATGTAATACAATTTAATTTAGTTTTCATCAGAAACGTAAAACATGACCACTTCAAAGAAAAACATTATTAGCATTTGTCACACGCCATCTCTGTTGAAATTTTGCTCTTTCTGCATATTTTAGAATAGATACATCTAAGTCATACTATTAAAAACCGGCCAAATGCGAGTCGGACTCGCGCACGAAGGGTTCCGTACCATTATCAATAAAAAAACGACAAAAACGTTGTTTGTATGAGAGCCCCACTAAAATATTTATTTTATTGTGTTTTTAGTACACAATAAAATAAATATTTTAGTAAAACAGAAATACATCATCTGTGTAAATTTCAACTATATAGCTATCACGGTTCATGAGATACAGCCTGGTGACAGACAGATGGACAGCGGAGTTTTAGTAATTGGGTCCCGTTTTTACGCTTTGAGCCATGTAAGAGTGTTTGAACAAATTTATCATCTGCCTAATTTTTTTCCAACTATATTAGGGTCGGCTTCCAGTCAAACACGATTCAGCTGAATACCAGTATTTTACGTCAAGCGGGTGCCTCCCAGACCTTCACAACATAATAACTGGGTAACATGGTACGTCTTGGCAAGACTGCTGGCAGATTTATTGGCTTCTGACAATCCTTAGCGACTGCCACACTGACTGACTGACAGTCGGGACCAACGGTTCAACGTGCTTTCTTTAAGATAGTCACCCATCCACAGACCGACCTCGGCAAGCGTTGCTTAACCTTGAATATCGATCCATGCGGTTATTATTTAGCCATTAGCTCTGTGTTTGAACCAATTTCGCACGCGTGTATTTTTAAAATCTCCCAAGAGAACATATTGCCGGGATATAAAGTCAGAAAGTATCGTCAAATCGATAAGAGGTGACAAATAGACAGAAAGGTGGACAGACAGAAAGACAGACGAGCAGACCGACGGACAGACAGAGTCATATTCGCATTAAAAATGTAAATATTGATTATCAAGATGCATATCAAGAGAGCAAGGTCATATAGTATTTATTTAATCAATAAATATAAATAAAAAATAAGTAATTATTCTTAAATAACAAATAAAGCGAGGAGAAGTTGAATTTTGAGTTTTAAAAGAAAGGTATGTTCTTGTTTTCGGTGTTGTCTGTCGTACCTTGTAAGTACCTTGAGAGGTGCCGTTTGCAGAGACTGCATCTTTTTAACCATGCCAAATGATTTAAAAATTTAATTTCCACAAAAAAACTGTGTTTTGAACCTCGACATGGGCTGCTTAACCTTCTCGATTGACCCGTTCTGCTGATTACTTGCAGAAAAAAAATTTTGATCAAGATGCTTCAAAGTTCCCGTACCAAATCCACTATCCTAAAAGCAGATACCAAACACAGCATGAACTGTAGAACTTCAAGAGAAATTGAATCGAGGAGTTCCTTGCTTGAACCAGTAAATGCCAATAAGAAGTGAACTCATTAGGCAAGTTTTTGCGGTGAACCGTGTTGGTGTCAGTGGCTATAAATTATTTGATTACCGCCGTGATTTATTTGCTATTCAGCTTATTAAGGGCTTCGGAGTCTCACCTGAAGGAATTATGTTGTGAGTTACTTCGAGAAGTTGAATTTTGAATTTCAAACGATAGGTTTTTGTTTTTAGTGTTCCGTAGCAAACTTGAAGGGTGTTTTTTGAAGAAAATCTGAGAGCCAATAGCTAATTTTTAAGCAAAGTTCACATTCACATGTCAGACGCAATCTAATAAAAAAACAATCGATTTGAGAACCTCGTCTTTTTTTGAAGTCGGTTAAAGAAGCCTTCTGTTCATTAATTTTTTGACAGGTTGTTCAAAAATTGAGAAGAACATTAAAAACAAAAACCTATCGTTTAAAATTTTAAATTCAGCTTCTCATTTAAGTAAGTCACAACATAATAAAACAACAATCTGCTTAACAAACAACAACATGGTACAACATAATAGAAGATGCATTCACATTTTATAATATAAGTTGAGAATAACTACAAATATTATAAAATGTGAATGTAACTTCTTCTTAGTGTGTCGATGGTGAATGGACTTATTAAATTTTATGTGTGACCCAGTACTCAACAATGGCAACACTATTCGCTGACACAGCCATATGGTCCTCACATGTGCAGGTGACAGGGCTTTGTGGTGCAAGACAAGAGGTGGGCCATGGACTGCCGAGTGACGCCACACAAACATTGAAGATTGGCCTGAGAGATCAGCCGGTCGATTCTGTGGACATCTCACGGTGTTCACCTAGGCGGAGTGAACGACAACTGAGCTGTCATTCCATCTTATTTGTATGGGTTGACAACTCACTCGTCGTGCGCCCCGCCCAAGTGTTCACTTCGATATGTTTACAGAATCGCACTGCTGAGCCTTGTGAATGTAACTGTCTATCTATCTGTTTTGTAACCCATTTCCACTGTCATTACTTCGTCTATGTGGTCACAAATCTGCATCTTTTTAAACCAGGGTAAAATATTTCAAACTTAATTTTCACAGATTCTTATAAGGTGCTGTCGTGGCTCTACCATGAACATGGTCAAGAAACCATAGATGGGAAAAAAATATAAATCATTATTTATTAACGGATGATTAATTTCCAACAGACGGTTTAAGAAATAGTTTATTTTTCAATTTTACTAGTTTAATTTTTTAAACCACCGGTAACCATAAAAGATAATAATGTTATTCCAAAAAAACTTCCATGTTATTACATATTATATATTGAGTACTTGTTCTTTCTTATCCAACAGAACCCATACAGAAACATTCCGACTAGCACTGGCCGATTTTAAACTAATATTTTGCTCGATTTTCTTTAGTACCTAGTCAGCAAATATCTGACACTTAATAAACTTAGGAGTAAGTGCATTGACATCTCCTGAATAAATATGAAGAACACAGATATCTACTCGTAACTAGCTACGGACCGTAATATTTTAAAGACCATTTCTTTCAATTCAATAAAACTATTGGATACTCACAGACTTATGAAAACAATAGATAGATAGATAAACTTGTAGCACAGCTTTTTCACTATACGACGCGTGCTAAACAGCTGATATTTTTGTAAAATTTGTTCCTAATGATGAGTATAATGACTCCTTTTCAGGTATTGCGTTTATTCTGTTACACGCTATATTTAATTTCACTGAAAAATTGTAGTGGTATAATTCTATAGAGCGAAATAAATTGATCCAAGGAATAAGTTTTTCCATACAAACTTTCACCCCTATTTAACTTTTACAAAGGGATCCTATATTTTCTGAACTGACGTATCCTATTCATTATGTACCCTCGTGCAAAATTTTATCTTGATTGGTACAGTCGTTGTTGAGATTTCGTGATTAATCACTTAATCGGTGAGTGAATAAATAAGTGACCTTTCACTTTTACATACAAAATTATAAAGTTAAAAGAAAGATATTTATACAAAGAAATAAACCATTCAACTTGTTTTATACTATAATCTCTTACCAGTGTCAATCAAATATTTGCCTTCAATTTCAAGACAAAAATAAAGAAACTTGTTCGGTTAATTACATTAACATAATCAGAAAATGTTTTTATTCCCAAGGGAACTTTAAAAACGCTTTAGCACCGTCTCTATCACCGTTTTATTCATGTTCAAGAATTTTTAATATCATCATTACCGTACTTTGTAGTTTAATTTGGCTATTAAATAAATCAACAGAATTATTTGCGAAAAAAATTTTTGAAAATTAAAGTGTTGATTTTTAAAAACATCATTACCGTACTTTGTAGTTTAATTTGGCTATTAAATAAATCAACAGAATTATTTGCGAAATAAAATTTTGTAAATGTTGGTACGTGAATATTTTACTCTAGATTTAGATGTAACCAACTTTCACAATAACAGTGTGGCCAGTATACTATGAGTGTGGCACACGAGCGTGGGGCTTGGCACAGGTCCGGCTGTGGGTGATGGTTGAGATGCTAATTCTGATTCGATCGACGGACCACCGACTTTTGACAAAGGACATAAGGTAATGTGCCAAAAATAATCTAAAACACAGGGGTTCATTCAAATTTAAATCAAATTCAAGTAAAAATTTTTGTTCCATGTAACAAATTCTCCGAAAAACCTCTTGGTTTACCAAATGGGATTTTAAATACACCTAAAAACTCAGGTACAGTGAAGTGGTACTGTTTAAAACTAATATAGTGTCCAATTAGTTTGAAACTAGGCTAATTGGAATTTGGTAAATAAAGGGGTTCGCACATTTATGCCAGCTCTCATAGAAAATGTGCGAACAAAAAAAAATCTAACACCATATTGTAAACAAAGTAAAAACAAGAATACGTAAAAACCACTGTATTAAGAACTTGTCTACTAAAGAATAGTGTTTAATTACTATTATTTCAAGCTGAAAACTATCATTTGTATACAATCCACTGCATATAAGAATATGATTTGTCTATTTTTAACAGTTTTCATTGTTGTCTAATGGCGACTTTACCTCCAAATATCTCGCAACGTGACACTTTAGTGTACCATGTTGCAAACACTTTTTGTTTGTTTAAGTTTCCTCTAACCGAATATACATCGTATCGGAAGACGCAGCGTTAGAAGGCCTCCCACAAGATGGACCGATGACCTGGTGAGGGTCGCTGGTAGCCGATGGATGCGAGACACACAGGACCGGTTGTTGTGGCGACACTTGGGGGAGGCCTTTGTCCAGCAGTGGACTTCTTTCGGCTGATATGATGATGATGATGATGAACCGAATGTACTTACTTGATTCACTGTGCGCCGAAAAAAATATAAATATAGTCCGGGTAGCTGCCACAAAGGTTTCATACCCTTTGTAATTATTTTACCAGTTATTTTGTTAATAAAAATGTTTACTGATTTTAAATGTTTACAAAATTAATTAGTTATTTCGTTTAGTAATTTTAGTTCGCGATTAATTCTTAATTGGGAGAGGATAAGCTTAGGTCTAAGGTTTTTTTTTTAGTTTATTTTGTTACTATGGACTTATTTTGTTTTATACAGGTTTTATTTAATTTCTTGTTTTAATTTCGTCTGTTCGTCCTTGTGACTTCAGTTACAGACAATAAAAAAATTAAATTAATTATTTTTATAATCGAAAATATATTTTCATTTATAATTTAGAACTCATTAACTTTATAAAATGTGTTTCGATTCCTAAAATGGAGTTTTAAAAATATATCGCAAAGCTTTAACAGATCGTAAAAGCAATGATTTAAACCGCGTCTGGTGTAATTAATGTTTCATTAATTCAGTTTTACGCGGACACTATTTTAATCATACTTTTAATTTAAGGAGAACGGTAATAATTGAATTTAGTTAAATGTTTTTCTTGATTTGCTTTAAAGATAATTTTAGTTACATTGATGTTATTTTGGTAGTTTTTTTAATTTTAGAGGGGAAAATGGAAGTAGAAAACACGTTGCGACGACTCCTAGTAACATGGGACTAGAGTGCCTGACCGTGTCATCTTCCTAGATGATGATTTTTAATCTTCTACACAGGGTGTTCCAGAAAGGTGTGGTCATATTTATAGGGTGATGTTGGGTAGCTGATATACAGTAAGGCAAAAATGTCAATACATAAAAAAAAAACATTTCAAAACTTCCGAAGAATTTTTTTTTAAGCAGTCTGATGCAGTTGGTAACATGAAATCTTTGATTGAACTAAAGTAAATACCACCAACTGTAACAAACTGCTTGAAAAATCATTTCTTCGTAACTTTTAAAGTCGTTACTCGGGTTGAATATTTAAAAAAAAATCTATTTTTTTATGTTTTGACATTTTTTCTTTAATGTATATCAGGTACCCAACGTCACCCTTAAGTCAAAGTCAAAGTTAAAGTCAAAGCATTTATTTCAAAAAAACCATTTACAGGTACTTTTGAATTGTCAGAGTCAGTCAGTCAAAAATATGAAGCTATTTGCACGTTCCAAAGCGTAGATCTCTATGGAGAAGAACGTGCAAGAAACTCCACGGACACTCTTTTAAACCATTTTATGATTTACAATAATCCTGGTTACTTCAATATGACAACACCCATCTGAAACTACTTGTATACATATTAGAAGATATTCAAGCAGCTAGTAGTTTTACATCTAACCATTTCACAATCACAGACATTTCTAATACCGAAACCCCTCGACAGACAGACAAAAACTTCAAAGTCCAGATTCCGACACCCACCCGATACATGATATCAGTGACATCTCTAGAAAAACGTACTTTCAAAATGGCCCGAGGAATCCAATAAGCCAACGAAACCAGACATTAAAATATTGAAAGGCGACGAAAAGTTTTCTAATAAAAAACGCTCCATTTGTTAAAATGAAAAACGATTTCCACTTTGCGTCCCTGTCTAACTTCTAGGAAACTTGGGTTGAGAACTTGCCTTTGCTCATCAATTATCACCTCAATCGCCTTGTTATAATGGCTAGATTAGAAAGATTAAGTGAGACTTTGGAGGTAGCGGAACAGATAGTAAAGTCCCGCAAACCTCCATTGAAAAGGGAGGATCCTCCGACCAGACGGTTGTTTGTGTCTGGTGGGCAACTGCCCGAGAGTTGATATTCGGGCTTTGCATGTGTTCTAATCGCACGGTAAACTTTGATATCGCGATTTAGGATTTTGTAGTTAGTTCGCAGCTGTCGAGATAGATGGCGCTGCGAGTCTCATTTGTTGTGATGTTGATTCTGCTACGTTGATTTTTGTGGCGGCATGAATGCCGCTACATCACTCCCCTCCGGAGACCGGAGGTCGATAGTGGATGAGTCGTCCATACATCTTGAGATGCTTGCCAGGCCAGTGGAAGGTTGGTTCCAGTGAGTCGGAACCGGAAGTCGCAGAGTTCTCGGTGAGTCGGAACTGTCTGCGTCGCAGAGTTCACGGTGAGTCGGAACTGTCTGCGGTGCCCCGATGCTGCTGCTGGCGTGACTGCTGGCGTCGACCAGGAGAGGTTTTTCAAGGCTCTTCATGTGACTGGCCGAAGGTGCAGTGTGCTTGCCAAGGTCGCTGATGAGGTTTATGATAGGGGCTGAGGATGCTGACCAGGAATGCGCGTCCGCTGCATGCTGGTGGTCAGGATACCCGTAGAAGCCGTGGGTACTGGCTGGCTGTATGACTCGCTTGCTCGAGAGCTTGAGGTCACGATGAGGAAGTGATGATGACGTCATGATGAAGTAGCTGCACGAAGGCTGCGCTGACGTTCAATGTCGAGGGTCACCAGTTTGGAGGTAGCGGAACAGAGAGTAAAGTCCCACATACCTCCACTGGAAAGAGAGGATCCTCCGACCAGACGGTTGTTTGTGTCTGGTGGGCAACTGCCCGAGAGTTGATATTCGGGCTTTGCATGTGTTCTAATCGCACGGTAAACTTTGATATCGCGATTTAGGATTTTGTAGTTAGTTCGCAGCTGTCGAGATAGATGGCGCTGCGAGTCTCATTTGTTGTGATGTTGATTCTGCTACGTTGATTTTTGTGGCGGCATGAATGCCGCTACAAGACTGTAGTGTGAACAAGGTAATCATTGTGATTGCCTTGATCTTGAAGGGATAATATTCTGTTAACTAGCTCGCTGGCTAAGTTGAGAGTTGAAATCTAAATATTCGTTTACTGAGAGTTCGACTTGATTAATTCTAGAATTATTTTATTAAAACTCTATCTAGTTTTTTTTTACGCTCTTAACGTGATATTTCAAGTTAACAATCAATCATCTACTGCTGTAACTTATGTTCTTGAACGTCTAAAAATGCTGTTACAAGAAAAATTAAGATTGAGTGGCGAGAGAGTCAATGAACAAAAAACCTTTGGAAGATTTTAAAAAAGTCTGGTTCTTTTAAGCTTTTTTAATTTGCTAAAACAATATTTTGTTATTTTTAATCTACTAATGCTCGATTTCTGAGGTACTTTATCGGTCCTTTTTCTGTCCGTTAATGCTATTTGCCATAACGCCATTGGTTGGTCAGTGGCTAAGCGACAGATAAACGTCCGATAAAGTACCTCAGAAACCGCCTGCATATGTAACTTGTATCTCTACTAACTAAACGTAATTATTATTATGAAGTATTCTTAATAGAGCCACACACCTATTCAAAATAAAGTGAGGTGCAAAAATAAAAGATGAATGGTTTCAAATTTAATTTAACTTTAGAAAATATCTTTTAAAAAATACCACAGGTTTATAAATAAAGAAAAGTTTCATAATGCTCCAAGGAGGTATAACCTGCCAAGTTTGACTTACAAAACTGCGTACTGGATAAGGCTGACTGTCCACTGGAGCAGAGAGGAGCGGAGCAGAGCGGAGCCGTGCCAATATTAACAAATAGAATTTCATAAAATTTCCGCTCCACTTCAGCGGACCGGGATTTTCGAACGAGTTTAAAAATGTATACAAAACCTGGAAGCGAAGCGAGGCAGCAGAGCGGGGAAGCGGGGCAGGGAAGCGGAGAAAACCCGGCCGCCCGCTCAAATTACTCGTCGCGTGTACTCGCTAACGAGCTCTTCTCAGGCCGCAACACCGCTCCGCATGACTCCCGGTCTCCACTCCGCGTCAATGGACAGGGATCCTAATATTGAAACTTGCACTGTCTTACCATCGCCTGCTCTGGGCTATTATGTTTGGAACAGATCAGAGCTGAGCAGCTCTTGTTTGGGAGTACATCAAGATATATCAGGTAAGCTTGTGAGACGGATTATAATAGAAGAGGTAAATAAGAAGCCGTGCTTAGAAAAGGTAAGTGAGGTAGATTTCAAAAATAATGCAGGTAATTTCTTACAGTAGATGTGATTAGTACGATTTTTTCTATGTTATTCGTGTAATTAACTTGTTCTTAGATATTAATATGATGTACTTACTGGTGGGACACAGGCTGTCACTCCTCCATTCATTAATATGCTGGATTATTATGAGCATAAAACAAACAAGATGTACTTTGATGAACAGGGATTTCATTGTAAAATAGTGAATAATTAGTGTCTTACTTACTTAGACCATGAATACCATAGATAATATTAGGTTTACTAATTTACTATCTTCAACATAGTATGTCTGACATATCGCTCGAATTGGCCTTTTTATCACACTTTGATTTTAGCGTACCATTTTGCGATGCCCGTTTCATGTGCTGCGTCTATTTTTTTTACATTCTTTTCTCTCTCTGTGAGAAGGACTTCGTGGGCCAAATGCTGATTGATGAGAATGTCAGGTCATATCGTGTTTAAATGGTGTTGAGGTTAATTATCTATTCGAGCGTAACTTTATTGTTTACTAGCTTTTACCCGCGACTTCGTATGCGTATATCCCGTTGTTTCCCGTTCCCGTTGGAATTTCCCATTCTCGTATAGTCTATAGCCTTTCTCATGAATGTGGTTATCATTATACAACAAGAATTTTCAAAATCGGTTCAGTAGATCCAGAGATTTCGGATTTTTTTGGTGTTTTTTTTTATTTTGAAGGGTTGTATTTTTTTGTATAAAAGTTTTTTATTGCTTCTAAACAGTATCATTTCTTAAACCTTCATTTGCAAACACTTGTTTCCTAACAAAACTTTTATCTCAAAGCCTCCACACCAACTTCGGAGCAAGGAGCCCCGAAATAGCGATTTTAGGTTCTTACTGAATTTTGCATGGTATAGCTAATTAGTATTCTCTGTCTACCGGTCCATTACAATCATTGGCAAGTTCGTCTAGACGGCAATGTCCTCTAAATAGCCCTTGTCTAGACGAAATTATCCACGAACATTCGTCTGAAGAACATCCTTTTTTTTTAACCATCTTCTATAGATCAAGTGTCCTTATTAGCCTCTTGTAGGTAACCATTTCTTAATGAACTGCTGAACATAAAAGGGAGTTCGAAAAGAAATTTGTTTTGATTTTGAATACGAGTATATGGCTGGACAAGTGTGTACTGATTCTTTTCATCAATAAATTGACAAAAATTTACTAAGTTTGTATTTGAAACATTGGAAATATTTCTAAAACCACCTGCATAATAAATAGCAGATATTTCAAAGGTTTCAAAGGTCTTAGTAACTGGCATGTCTGAAATATGGATGCCAGAAAGGCAGTTGCTTCATTTAAAATACACAACAACTCACAACAGCAATAAATCAGCTGCAGCCGCTGGAATGGCAACCGATTTGACCGACACCAATAAGTAGTTTAGAAAAGACTAAGCAGTTAAAAAATAGCATGGTTTCTTAATATAAGCATCAGGTTTTCGCATAACATATTTCTCGAAAAACATGTTAGTTTACGAAGTCGTTCAATGACTCTAGCCCAATGCCATTGCTCGTGCAGACCAGCCATAAGGATAAAGATACCTGTCAAAACATAATATTCATTCACCCAATTTTGGGCGTATTTCTTCTAGACAACTTCTTTCCCTATGAGGGAGCAAGAAATAAAATATAAAGTAATCATCCCCTGGTCTACACTGGAAAAGGACGTTATTATAAATCTCGCGCCCTCTTCCCCACCTAAGGATCAGCGCACACAGATACTCGACGCGTCGCCCCGCGAACTTTTAAGAAAGCGGTACAATAATAATATTGTACTTTACTAACGAGTTATCGTTACTCGTCATCTCGTTAGTAAAGTTCAAAACTTTTTTATCATACCTTTGACAAAATGCACCATACTCTTCTATAAACTACAACACCGCGTTCACAAAAATGTGAACGCCCGTGTTGGCAAATTCTAGTCAAGGAAAACAATCTTGTCTTCATACGCACGTACTGTGTTTATTTATATTAAATAAGTGATACAGACGTGTATGGTACCTGTGAAGTATTTCAATCAAAGAGATGAGGATACAAACTGTACGTAGACGGTTATACATACACAAAAAAAATAAACAAAACCAAAATGTCAATGTCAAAACACCGAAAATTGAAATATCGATTAAAATGTCTAATAAACTTTTCATTTAAGCCCGGTTGGAAGACTCTGGGTCGGGGTTTGAAAGACCCGCCATCCCCTTCCTAACCTAACCTGTCCGTGTCGGGGTGCCCCAAGTCCCGAGCTCGTAAACTTTTGTTATTTTAATTTTCGGTTTTATGGTCTTTCGACATTGTTTTGAACATTGACATTTTACCAGTAGGTAGGTATTTTAATGTTCGACTTTCAAATGTGTACCCATTTTTTAAACGCTTAATTAATCTTACTGAACATTTATGAGATATTTATTTACAAAATTATGGATAGATAGTCTATTTTCACACTTTCGTTGAAATAAAATACCGAACAAAAAATATTTGTTAAAAAATAATTCAACTGTATGATAAGTTTGTTAAACAAAAATGTGATTATAAAATTCATTAAATTGTGTTCTATGAAATATGTTTCATTCAAGTAAATAGTCATTGACATTATAATTATGAAGCATTTGCGGCGAAACAGTTCACCCTCGGAGTGAGCTTGCCCCTATATCTTTGTTTCTGTCCCTTGACTTGAATAATTCCTTTGACCGTACATATTGAAGAAGTTTCTAAGAAATAAATTACTGAATATAAGTATCTACAAACAATGACTACAGCTTTCTTTTAGAATGTCTGAGTACAAATACGTTTCTGTCGCTAAAGAAAGTTAAATAAATGTCTTAGTTTTGACAGTTTTTTGATGCAGTGAACTTCAAAAGATGTTTATAAAGTTAAAAAAGTGTAAGAATAAGCAATTCTTACAACAAAAAATAAATATCGAATTTTGAAAAATGTATTTAATTTTTTTATTATTAAGTCAGACATGGCCTACTTTTTCTGACATAGGTACTTGTCAAACTAGCCAGTATACTATTGTAGTCTTTGTGTCAAACTCAATCTCAACTACAAATGCTCCAAACAAACACGCCAGTTAATATTTATTCCTATCGAGTTATTTAAATTAAACGTGTTGCTAAAACAAACGAACATCCGGGGATTAACTTTTCGCGGGATACATTTTAACAAACTTCGCGTCATCTACAACGTTAACGTCAAAAAAACTGCTAACAAAACAACGTGTAACAGAATAAACGCAATACCCATTGCGTTTATTCTGTTACACGTTGTATAAGCATGTTTTGATATGGGCAGTTTCCCATAGCTTGATTACTCTTTTTAGGCCTAAAAACGTGATTATTTTGTAACGTTATTCGTGATTGTTTTGTAGGTTTTAATAAACTATTTACCAGTAAGAACGAAATTCAGATCCATTAAACCCGGGTTATTGCCTCTGCATATTTTTATTTAATTGAGCTTAATCAAATAAAACCAAAAATAACGACGTTTTAGTTAACAATTTGTCACAAAATTTATCATGCAAATATCGTTGTGCAAAATCCATTTTATGACAAAAAATATATTTGTTTTGCTCCGGAGGCCGTTAATCATAGAGGCTTTAAATCCATATATCATGGTTGTTTGACAAGCCCGTCGAAACAAATAACGGTTGAATGAGACTTAGTAAAAAACATTAGTTTATTACGAGAGGTTTTCTCCAATTTCATTTCAATTTATTTTCGTGTACGTAAGAATTTACCCTAAGCAATAAATTTAAGTAGGCAGTCAGTAATTACCATAATCTTTATTCAATGCAGACTTGTAGTTATTTATCATCTAATTACCAATTTATACAAACACAGGAATGTTTTCGAATTCACGGGCGATTAAATCTGTAGAAATAACTACCAATTACTTGGTACTTGAAACTTCAATGTATTCTCCGAACAAGTGAAGTTATTTTCATTAATGTTCTTCCATGAAACCTTGTTTAAAAATTTCAAGGACCTGCCACGTGCAAAGCTAGCTGTTTCAAATTATAAACAAGAGCTTACCCATATTTGCAAATAAATGCTATTCTATTCTATTCTATTCTATTCTTATAACAATTGTGTTTTACGTTTAAAAAAACGATGTTGTAAGTTGAGGAAGTAAAATATTAACATTTTGTCTAACGTTTGTTCAATACATTTTCATTTTGCAAAACTAGCTTTTGACAAACTGTTGTTTTTTTATATAATGAACGAAACAGTCTATGACAGTATGATCCTGAAAACCCTCGGACTTATTAGTCCAAGAGCGAGCGAAGTGAGCTCGGAAAGTTAGGGCACCCCGACACGCATGTTAGGTTACGGCTTAACGGGAGCTAGAAAAGCGAGCGAACGAAACCGTCGCAGCATAAGCTCCTCATAACACAGAGTCGACTTGGCTTCTAGTGTTAAAGCCGGTATTGTCAATATTTTCCAGATCATCAATATTATATGTATTAGTAATAACTTAATAAGAGACCCTAGTCTCTGTCGTCGCGAAGCTTTTTTTTTTTGTGTGTAGAAGATAACTTTAAATTGAGCACACGTTACCCTACATGTCTACCCACAAAGTACCAGAGCAACATAAACCCAAAGCAAGTATTACACAAACTGCCAAGTCCGCACCACGATTCCTGACACTCGATTAAGCTTACAGCTTGCTCTCTAAGGAAATATCCCAGGAGACACTTTATGGACATAATACTCTTAGTAGGGACACAATTCATCCGAATATTCTGTATCGTCCATTAATATTGTGTCCGCAACATAAGCAGCCACTACATATTGCTTATAAATCTTTTTTTTTTTTTTTTTATTCGTATGTTTTTGTTGCCTTTAGTGTTGGTAGATCCGTTTCTTAGATCTACTTCTATTGTTTTTTTTTGTGTGAGTTGGATACAAAAAAGGAAGTTCAGGTGCGTCCTACCCACAACTATAAATCTACGTTTCCACTAGAGATGTGCGAGGATGCGTATCAAGGGATGTGTTTATTAAGAACCAATAGAATCACTTTATTTACCTAGCCTCGCTCAGCGAGAGCGATTCTATTGGTTCTTTAAAAACACATCCCTCGCTACGCATCCTCGCATACCTCTGGTAGAAACGCATTCTAATGCGTATGTGATGATGATGATGACCAACAGCCCTTTTTTATGGATGGTAAATCATCAAATGACTTCTTCTGCTCCGGGTGGAGTGGAAGGTAGTGTCTGACTCTTATTGACTAAAACCCATCCGTGTTCTTTGCGTTCCAGGGCCGCGGTGACTCTTTCGAACAAATTCTGTAACCTGCCAGGGCCTAGAGCCCTACTATGACGTCCTAAAACCATCATGATTCTGGTGTGGAAGGAAAACGGAGATATACAAGATGAATGCCAGTAACCCCTTTTCACAACAGACACACATCACAGTGGGGTTACGTATGAAAGTAAAGGAAACAATAAAGTATTTTGTAAGGATAGTAACAGGTGGTAGTATCTAGTAGAGTCTGTAACTTTTGTCTATAGTTCATGGTATAAAGGCGTGGAGATCATGTATGCTAAAAATATCAAAACACTCAAAATTCTATATTGTGCTTTTGTGCGCAGTCATCTCGAATACTGCTCACCCGTATGGAATCCTATTTATAACACTTACGTCAATCGCATTGAAAGTATCCAAAAGAAGTTCTTGAGGTACATTCAATTTAGATCCAAAACATATTTACCTAGTTACTATAGCCGCTGCAGGAAGTTTCACATCCTTCCACTAATTGAGCGGAGAAAAATTGCTGACATGGTATTTTTATTAAATTTGGCAAATTTTGGAATCGACTGTTCTGAACTGATGAGCAAAATTGGGCTGCGTGTTCCATCCTTCACCTTTAGGAATCATCGACCTCTGTATGTTCCCTCTGTGCGGTGTATATATCGATAAAACGAGCTAAATATAATAAGAGCTAGCAGGGCATTCAACTCGATGTGTCAGAGTGTTGATGATCTTGACTTGTTTTCCACCAGTGTTCCTTAACTAAAAAAAATACTGTGAAAAAACTTCTTTGAATATCACTATAACCTTGTTTTAATTCTCTCCGAGTGCTTACTAATTCTTACTTTCTCTTGCCTGTATACTGTTTCTTGTGCTACCTTAATTTTGTCAGTGAAAACTTTTAATTGGCCTTCTCTCACTAACTGTCAACTATCTGTATCCTAGCTGTAAGTTTTCTTAAGAAAAATAAAATAAAATAAAACAAATAATCCCTATTAATAATAGGTCTTTGAACCTATGAAATTGCCGTTTTGTATGAAAAAATTTAAACGAATTTTTTTCATGTTTTTTTTTTGTATTAATCGAAGTAATCACCCATGCAATCAATGCATCTTTGCCAACGCAGTGGCAGTTTATTGATGCCCTTCTTAAAGAAATCAGCTGGACGGGAGGCAACAAATTCTTCAAAGGCATTTTGTGCTGCCTCTTGGGTATTGAATTGTTTTCCCGCCAAGAAGTTATCCAAATTCTGGAAAAAGTAGTAGTCTGTAGGCGCAAGGTCTGGTGAGTAGGGCGGATGACGGAGAGCTTCCAACCCCAGTTCCTGCAATTTGGAGGCCGTCTGCTGTGCAGTATGAGGTCGCGCGTTGTCGTGCAGGAGCAGCGGAGACGAGCGATTGACCAATGCTGGTTGGAGATGTGCCAGCTTCTCCATCATTGTGTTCAGTTCTTCACAGTACACATCTGCAGTAATGCTCACCTCGTTTGGTAAGAAGCTGTGATGAATCACACCGGCGCTAGACCACCAAACAGTGACCATCACTTTTCTAGGGGTAAGTTTTCGTTTAGGGCATTGTTTAAGTGCTGAACCAGGATCCAACCAACTTGCTGAGCGCTTGCGGTTATCAAACAGAATCCATTTTTCATCGCAGGTAACAATGCGGTTCAAAATTCCTTAATTTGTGTGTCTGTTGAGCAGTGCAAGGCACGTCTCGACGCGTACTTCACGCTGGCGATCATTGAGTTCGTGGGGCACCCATTTGTCAAGCTTTTTTACCTTGCCAATTTGACGCAAATGGACCAATATTGTTTTGACGCTAACGTCGAAAGCTGCTGCTAATTCAGCCGTAGATTGTGTATCATCAGCTTCCACAATCGCCTTTAATTCGTCATTGTCGACCAAAGTAGGGACAACCGCGAGGTTCATTTTTCAGGTCGAATTTCCAGAACGGAAGCGAGCAAACCAATACCGGTGGTGCGTTGGTTTGTAGTGTTAGCTACGTAAACGTCGTTGATGTTGCGTGCCGCTTGTGCCGCGTTACTGCCACGACGGTACTCATATTCCATAATTACTCGAATTTTTAACGTATCCATGATGACGAAAAAGATTGAAATGTGATGAAAATGTAACACTACTCAATAAACAAATGACTACTTTTGGAAAAAAAAAACATGTTTTTAAAATAAAATTAATTTGAAATTAGAATTCTTAGCCAAACAAAAATTATTTTGATTTGAAATGGCCAGTACTGCAGAACGGCAATTTCATAGGTAAAGACCTTATATTATAAATGCGAAAGTAATCTCTCTCTGTCTGTCTGTCTGTCGGTTACGCTTTCCGCTAAAAGGAATGAACGGATCGTTATGAAATTTGGCAGATATATAGCTCGGGATATGGAGAAGGATATAAGCTGCTTTTTACGCGATAACCAACATCTACGCGGGCGGAGCCCTGGTCAAGAGCTAGTATTTTTTCAGCTAGATTTTACTACTTTCAAGGACCACATCTGAAAAATTTAACTTCAAGATATTTCAGCAGCACATCAATTTCACGACTTTCCTTCTTGCAGAAGTGCAAAACCCTTGCAGGATTGATGGCAGGAAATAAAAGAAAAACATATCCATTCTCTATCAGCGGATTGTTACTGACCCAGTTCTGAACTGCGGTTTTTTTTCCCGCGAGTGTCGTTAGCAGTATATTTAGTTCAAAAATAATTAATTTGATTAAGCAGTTGTTAATGTGCCTCGCGGATTTTATAGTAAACTAGCTTTACCCCGGCTTCGCTTGCGTTAATATAGATTTTTGAAAAAAAAAAGAATCTTATAACTATAACAATAACTTCTTTACCATCATAATCCTACTAATATTATAAATGTGAATGTTTGTATGTTTGTATGTTTTTATGTTTGTATGTTTGTATGTTTGTATGTTTGTATGTTTGTATGTTTGTATGTTTGTGTTTCAATCAGGCAAAAACGGCTGAAGGGATTTGGATGAAATTTGGCACACATGTAGTTCATATCCTGGAATGAGACAAATGCTAGTTTTTATCCCGGTAAGTGGCATGGATCAATGAAGACTGAGGAGGAAGTGGAAATTCAGAGCCGCTGCTACCTTAGTACTACAGATTTACAAGTACCAGGAGACCAAAAACATCAAGTACCAGGAAACCAGAAACATGTCATAGTATTTTTTGGGCTGGTTAGGATAGGTGTAGGGTAGGTGTAGGGTAGGTGCAGGGTAGGTGTAGGGTAGGTGTAGTGTAGGTGTAGCGTAGGTGTAGGGTAGGTGTAGGGTAGGTGTAGGGTAGGTGTAGGGTAGGTGTAGAGTAGGTGTAGGTAGGCGTAGGTAGGTGTAGAGTAGGTGTAGTAACAATACAAATCAAGAAACCTCCTATTTACGATTTTCACGCGGGCGAAGCCGCTGGTAGAAGCTAGTATATCTATACTTTTCCGTGCGTTTGTGCGCGCTAATCTTATAAATGGCTGAACGGATTTGGATGAAATTTGCCATAAAGATAGTTCATAACCTAGGTTAACATACAACGTATAACAGAATAAACGCAATACCCCTTAAGAGGTATTGCGTTTATTCTGTGACACGTTGTATAGTTTTTTTATTTACTTTTTTATTCCGATAAATGAAATGGCTTAACGGAGACTAAGGAGGAAGTAGAAATTCAGAACCGCTGCTGGCTGAGTGCTATAGATTTACAAGTACCAGGATACCAGAAACAAGTTTAATCATTTTCGGACCTCGAATAGTGAGCGAAAAATATTCACAAACTACGATGCCAGAATCATTTATAACATTAGTAACGGATAACACTTTTTTGGTTTCTCTCCGGGGCAAATTCAGAAGTCTACGCAGACGAAGTCGCGGGCAATAGCTATTTCATAGTATTACCTCTAGTTAAGATAAATAAAACCGTCTGTCTGTGGGTTTTTACACAAACAAATACAGTGATCACAAATCCGTTTTTATCCGTAACGATTATTTTATTTTCATTTAGCTTTAATCCCAGGTATAAGAATTTCTTCAACTTAATCAAGCTACTGGTAATTTCTTGACTATTTTTGGCGGGGTCGATGTACTCATAAACAACGTTTATTATGGGATCATCTGTAACAGCTAGTGGGTACATTTACTTTCGCAAAAATTCATTTAAGTAATTTCATTTTATAATTTTTCAAACAAACAAATTCTACAATAGGCTCTAGCCTGTTTAGCTCATTGTAGAATTTGTTTACATTGATGAATACTTTACTCCCGACAGAAGGTATTTAACTAAGTAACCCTGTTGATAGATAGATAGATAGTTTAAAAAAATATTGACGTAATTAGTTCGAAAGAATCACCGCGGCCCTGAAACGGAAAGAGGAAGGAGGAACACGGATAGGTTTTAGTCAGTAAGAGTCTGGCACTTCCTTCCACTCCACGTAGAGCGGGAGAAGTCATTAGATGATTTCCCATCCAAAAAAAAAACCTGTACTTAGAGCTGCCCGTAATAGTCCTATATAGAATTCTTGGTACAGACGATGTTTTAGTTTCAGACACTTTTGGATGGCGGCTAACAGTGTGCAGCAGTACAGTACTGCATTTAAACGCGAAAGTACTTGTGACTGCAGCAAAACTCTGCAATGCGTTAATAGCATGAAAATTAAAACAAGTAACACAGGAGCTAGTACAGTGATTGTTAAAGTTACAACTAGCAACTGAACTAAAACGATTAGTAGACTACATTGAACCACTTATGCATTTATAGCTCAATTAGTGCAGGGAATTAGTTAACTTAGAATCAGATAGAGCAGCACAGGAATTGAGCAAAACTTTGATTCCTCTGAAAGCATGGTAGAACTAATTTTATGGACAACTAGCTTTCTTCAGAGTGTTCGCTCGCTTGGTAGCCTACATCGTATTTATTAGTTTATTATTTTAGCATAAATATGTCATCATCATCATATCAACCGAAAGACGTCCACTGCTGGACATAGGCCTCCCCCAAGCGTCGCCACAACAACCGGTCCTGTGAGTCTCGCATCCATCGGTTACCCGCGACCCTCACCAGGTCATCGGTCCACCTTGTGGGAGGCCTTCCAACGCTGCGTTTTCCGGTACGCGGTCGCCACTCCAAAACTTTTCGGCCCCATCGACCATCTGATATACCATAAATAGGTATTTTATTAGTATTAAGTATATATGTCGTAGCCAATTATCTAAATCAGCCGTTTAATTTGTAGCCTAGCCTTTTCATTTAAATACGCTGATTTTTCAGCGACCTATGTGAGTGACATCTTTTGTTCAATATCGTTTGATGACTTGCCCATATCACTTATGTCGCTGACTAAATGCTGCAGTTCAATGAAAAGGCTGGTTAAGCTAGTTGGCTGCGACATACCTATCTATCTCTGGTCAAAAAATCATCAAAATCGGTAGGCAAAACTCACTTTACCATTTACAATACACAACTGATAATACAATACACAACTGACAACTGATAAGAAGGAAAAGTTCTTTTCAATCAAATCAAATTTGTTTATTTATTTTATTTACTGTAGCACTGTGTTTGTTTCTTTAGTACTTGTAACATAAATCACATATTTCTGCTAGACCTCCCCAAGCTCACTAAACACATCCAGTTGACGGCTTAAAAAGTTCTGGTATCAATATCAAAGTGGAGGAAATAAAATAGTTTTCTTTTCTTCGAGCCAGAATAATCTTGCCCGCTATTACACGACAACTCTTTTTCGTTAATTATCTTTCGCTCTTAACGCGCGACTGAGTCTTTTCTTTTCTTTCTTTGAAAAACAATGAAAAGAGGTTATATTGCTAAAAAAACAATGGTGTCTATTCCTTCCTAATTTGAATGGAGAACGTTTTCAAGGCAATGTTTTAGACTGACAGTCACAAATGTTAGCGGTATACAGACAAGCTGCCGTTCTTACCCGGTAATGTACTAGCCTTTCAGAATGTAGATGGCCAGTAAAAGCTTGTTCAAGAAATTTCCTTAAGGTTAGACGAAATAAGGAAAATTGGTGCGACGCGATTTTTGTTAAAGATATCGTTGACGAAATTTTGAAACCTTGACCGAAATTGTATGTTATAATATGAGTGTATCGAAATTGTATGTTATAATATGAGTGTAGAATTAATTGGAATGATTAACGAAGTAAACCCGGTAAAACTAAACTAGGTAAATCCCTACACAATTTTAATTTTGAAGCATTAAAGAATTTTTAGAAGTTTTACCTAATCTTACATGAAAAAGCGTTTCCATACAATTGATTTTCATTTCTCCAAAAAGCAATAAAAATAAATATTCAGTATTTCAAAACTTTAGTAAAAGTTTTATACTTGCAAACATATTTCTGTGAATTCTAAAGTTTTCATATTTTATTGCCAGAGTAAAAATTACTGTTATTTGTCATTTCCGTTTATCTCAAACTGAACGAAACTAGCGACGCCATTTTGTTTATTTGCCATAAATTTCCTGTAGAAAAAATCCAACATGGCGGATCACTATCGCTATCATTATTTTTTCCACTCTGTTAAAATATCTAAAACTGAGAGAATCCAGCATAAAATCGATTTGGAATAGCGCTGTAAAGCTTGTTATGTCAATAAATAAAAGTTTGCAGGCACACTAGGATTCATACGTAATTGGAAACACGAAAAAATATTTCTGTGCTATACAAATATTGTCCTGATGGAGCAATCAAGCTCGCGAAAGTGAATAGAAGCGAGGTCAATTCTATTGGTAAAATATCAGTTGAGTAAAAAAATCACAATTACAGAGGTGGAAGCTTGTGGCTAAATAATAAAAGCCACATGGGTTGGTCTTCAAGGTTAAGCAACGGTTGCCGAGGTCGGTTCATGGATGGGTGCGAATCATAGTGTGAATTTTGACAGAAGAGAATGGAAGAAGAAAACGTAGTGACAACAAAGCTTGTTAAATGTATGTAGGTGTTAATTATAGGTTCACTGTACTTACATCAGACATAATAGAAGTAGTGTACCAATCAGCAAAGTCCGCATGTGGTTCATTGTGGTTCATTGGACTGTAGTCAATTTCTATAAGAGAAGTAGGACGATGGATGAACTGTGTGTGAAATATGATATGACTGTGAGAGTGGGCAGTAACCGGGATATGACTACTAATAGCGAAGTATGATACAAAAACATATGTTTTACCCCAAATAAATTGGGATGAAGACAAAAGAATGATAAACAAAGACCCTAAAAGCAGACATGTTTAGATCCGTCGCCGATATAAATGTTACAACCATATACAACCTTAACGAAATCATCAAGTACTGTCACTAACAAATCTAGAACATCATATATAGAGAGTAATAAAATAACTGCGCAAAATATAACGTACCTCGGGGCGTTGTTACTTTTGTTATGATTCCTATAAATTTTATGGTTTTCGTCTGGGCCGCCAATTCTTGTTTTATACCCGTCCCGATATTTCCCGATGATAGCCGAAATACAATAAATCTGATAACTAACTGGCGATATTTCTCGTCCAATAGTCGGTGCGGTGCGTCCGACCCTTGTTTGCGAGCTTTTGCATAGTTTTTCTTATATTTTACGACACACGAGATGTAGATTGGCAATTTGAATTTTGTTGGTTAAGGATTTTTTTCTAGGGCTGTATTTTTCAAGGGTGCGAGGAAACGTTACATTTTCCTGTTACGACTGCTTCTGCGAACAATTTTCCATTTCGCTGTGAAAATGTCTTTGGATTATTTTACTCCAATCAAAGAGGCAATTAATATTTATTTATTTTTTATTATTAATTACTGTACTATATTTCCTTCTCTCTTCAAAATCCATCTAAAGGTTGTCTTAAAAAGATCGCTTTCAGCGATAACGCCGCCCATTGTGTCACCTTAAGTAATGTTTTCTTCATCTATCTTTTATGTAACTTATATGGTGTACATAATAAAGAGTATTCTATTATTGTTTCTTTGTTTCTTTGACTTACGACAAGATCTACACAAGTAAGTGTCATTATGTTCATGTCCTCATCTGAATTAATTTGCGATCAGACATATTCACATTTCTCTATTGGTCGTCCTCCTTTTTAGCCAAACATCATTTACACAGTCTATTAATCATCTATCATACATCCATTTTTATAAAAATGATTAAAGAAACAACTCTAACCTATGACAAAACTTATGGCTCGAATTCATAAGATTTACATCTTACAGCAACCATTATAATAATATATAACCACAGCTTCTAATTAAATTAAACGCCGTAATTAAACTTGATCTCATTAAATCAGGAGCAACATACAACGTAGCGCCTCGCCTGACTGATGGGAAGCCTCCGAAGAGATACAGTATGCGGTAGACGTTAAGGTCGGGAATCTGAAACGGATGAAAGCATCTAACAAATAGTATAGCGGCAATAGAGGCCTTGCCTTTGAAGACAAATATATTTGTTATTTAGATACTAGTCTCTGCCATAGGGTCCGCCCGCGTGAAAGACGAATATTGTCCCAAGGGGAAGTATATTTCCTTGGCGGAGCTCGTGGCTAAATCATATCCACCGCACAGGCCGCTTCAAGGTTAAGCAGCGCTTGCCAAGGTTGGTCTGTGGATGGGTGACCATCTTAACATATTGAGGCTCCTCCGTGCCTCGGAAAACACGTTAAGCCGTTGGCTGTCATTTAGAGATCTTTGGCAGTCGTTACGGATTGTCAGAAGCCAGAAAATCTGACATCAGTCTTGCCAAGAAGTACCGTGTTACCTAGTTAATGGGTTGTGGAGGTCTGGTATGCAGCCGCTCCATATAAAATACTGGTATTCAGCTGAAACTGGTTTGACTGGGAGTCGACCCCAACAAAGTTGGGAAAAAAGGCTAGGCAGATGATGGGAAGTATTCGGATAATATTCGGGATAAAACAATCCTATGACCTATTCTCCTTGTGCCTAGTTTCATCTAATTCGGTTCAGGTATTTGAGCGTGAAAGCGTAAGAAACAAACTCAATTTTGCATAATTTATAAAATTACTTTGGATTTACTACACAATCAAAGTCAAAGTCAAAGTCAAAGTCAAAGCATTTGTTTCAATTAGACCATTTACAGGCACTTCTGAATTGTCAATACTTAATTGTACACCTCATAATAAGCGCAGGTCAAATTTTTGTAAAAAAAACCAGCCGAGTGTGAGTCGGACTCGTGCCCGAAGTGTTCCGTACAATTATCTATAAAAAAAAACGGCAAAAAATAGTCAGGTCTGTTGTATGGGAGCCTCCATAAATATTAATTTTATTTTGTCTGTTAGTATTTGTTGTTATAGCGTAAACAGAAATACGTCATCTGTGAAAATTTCAACTATCTAACTATGACGGTTCATGAGATACAGCTTGGTGACAGACGGACAGACAGAAGGACGAACGGACAGCGGAGTCTTAGTAATAGGGTCCCGTTTTACCCTTCGGGTACGGAACCCTAATAAGTGTACAATGGGGGGTTTTATCGCACAGGGACTATTACAGACAATCTTTGAATGCTCTGCACAAAAGGAGATAGATTTCGGGCTTTTAAAAATGCACAGCTAAGTACAAGATATTAGAAGTGAAGTTAATACACAAGCATTAAATACTTGAAACTCGTTGAACGCCATTTGATTGGTTAAAACTACGAGTAGTTTTAAGTAATGCTTGAGTCTTGAGTGGCTTCAAAAAACATAAGTGCAGTTAGTATTATTCTTCTACTCGAAACCTGAACCTAAATATTACTTATATTAGATGTTTTACAAAATGAGTTCTTAATGTAATCAGATTATGCAATTTAAGTTATTAAACTAAAAAAGTTATTTAGCAATATTTGAGTTACGCCAGAAAGCTTTTTTTTTTCATTTTCATAATTTAATTTCTTTCTTCATTAAGCTTACAAAAAGTTCTTAAACAGACTAATAGCATGCTAAGACTATTAAACTATTAGAAGACAATTCAAAAGATGAAGCAGGGGTCCCAAACTAGGCATAGACTGTATCTTGGTGACCCAATCACAGCTCAAGGTACATAGTTTGTCTACCAAAAAACATTGACGTGGAAAAGTGTTATTTTCAACCTACTTACAAAATAAATATAATTTTTCATTTCGGTTAATCCATACAAAACTCGACCGTTGCCCGGTTTTATCTGCCGAAAAAAAACATCTCAAAGAATTTTCAGCAGCAGCATTTTTATTTGAACCAAAACAAAGCTGCTCTTTAATCAAGCAAATTTTCTAGGGTCCAACGACGCTTGTTACTCCACGTACACAACACTGCATAATCCAGACTAAAATCAAAACAGAAACGTGGCTTTATTGTGCAGAACAGAATAACCTTGTTACATCAAGGAACAATGCATAGGAGCCTTGGTTTTCTGACTAATGTTTCGGTACACCGGGCTGCGGCGACTGGCCGAAATCTTGAACTATTTGTTAGCCGAAACTAACACGGATTTCAAATGATAAATCGCTGCAACCATGCATTTATATTTGAATCTCGAATTTTCGAGCTCTCCGGATCCGTTCTGTTTTCACCGAAAATGTTACAAACGAATGATACCGATACGGAATTCTTCGAATTTTGTTCCAAATCTAATTGATGGGGACAGATCTTTTTATTATGTTTGACTGAAAAAATACTTCCGTTTGAATATTGAATTTTTACAGTGATTCGTCAATAAGCACTATGCCATTTTCCGGGAGTTTTGAATATTCGGGATTTTATAGATTCAGACTTACTCTTTTTTAATTTGACTGTGCCGGTATATTTGCTGCTCGAGTCGCCATATTGGAAAAATGGCTACCAAAAATTATTTTTTTCAATATCCCTTTTCCGATGAAAACTTATTTCCACACCACTATTAGGTAGAGTAAGCGCCCAAACGCAGTAGCGGTCAACCGCGGGGGCGGCTAACCGCGCGGCTAGCCGCTTCTCAATATTAATATGGAACCGCTTGTGATCGTACGCACTTAACCGATAGCGGTTCCATATTAATATTGAGCAGCAGCTAGCCGCGCGGTTGACCGCTAGTGCGGTAGGGCGCTAAGTGGCGGCTCTTTTTTACTTACTTACCAAAGAAACGATGGATGTTTTATGGCCGGCTTAGCTTCATGTATGTCAACACATACGAAGTTATGGCCAGAAAAAGGTAACTATTTCAAATGTCAATAAATAGAGATAGTAGATTACGTATAGAAGAATTAACCTTATGACGACTCCAATTATTTCGAGTCGCCAATGGTAGACCAAGTCACAACAAGCATTCTCCATAACTACTCAAAAAGTGATATTATGGAATCTAATACTCATAATCGTTTCGTATGATCGCGGGCTCGCTATTGGTGGGAAGCCACAAAGTTGTGAGCCTGTAAATGCCTGTAATTTCACCTGTCCTCGTCCTAAACAGAGTTTGATGACAGTCGGGTTGTTTTACACGAAATTACGATGAATCTGTGAAGTTTCGGAAGGCGGATTTGGGTTACATACGGGTGGATATTTCGTAGGATTTGGAAAAAAAATATGACGATTAAAATTATTTGGTTGGTCCGAGGTGACTTGGGACTAAAAGATCTGGAAGGAGCTGGAAGAGGCCTTTGCTCAGCAGTGGGATAGAATAGGCTGATAAAAGAAAGTATTTCTTTTTTCTTCATCACTCAAGTAAGAAAAAGAACGAAATATGTAAATAACAATACGTACCTAAGTATTTTTAAAATATCAGTGAAATTCTGAAATCTTAGGTACTTATATTTTATTAGCAAGCAAGTTTTTATTGAGAAATACTAAAAAACCTCTTGAGAAACTTCATAACATCCGGAATATAGATTTGCACTAAATTAATTGCATGTCAATGTAACGATACAGTCGATGTGACGCGACGCATTCAATAAGCACCCTTGCTGTATTTAGGGTTCCGTACTCAAAGGGTAAAACGGGGCCCTATTACTAAGACTTCGCTGTCCGTCCGTCCGTCCGTCTGTCACCAGGCTGTATCTCATGAACCATTATAGTTAGATGGTTGAATTTTTCACAGATGATGTATTTCTGTTGCCGCTATAACAACAAACACTAAAAAGCAATATAAAATAAATATTTAATGGGGCCCATACAACAAACGTGAGAATTTTGCTCGTGTTTGATCGATATACCTGTTGCCGTTATCAATACCGCTTGAAATATTCACAGAATATCTATACATATAATAAAACTGTAGAAGACGTCAATTCTGTACATTGAATGAAAATAAAAAAAAATATTCCAGGGGTGCTTCATATAAACAGTAGAAGCCAAAAATATGTTTTTTTTTTTTTTGTCTGTCTGTCTGTTGTTAATCTTTCACGCAAAAACCACTGGACGGATTTTGATGAAACTTTTTTTGTTGTGTAGCTATTAGTCCTCGCCAACATATAGGCTATAATTTATTTTGAAGTTCTGAATACCTGACGTGGAACCTTAGCAGCCCGGCTAATCTATAAGACATATTAATATACCGCTTTAGGAATAGTTGGTCAACATGATGAGTACTGTCTGTCGACATAAAAAAAATGAAGGTCCAGAGCACCTGATGTGGAACCCTTTCGGGGAGCTAAGCTATCGGCTCTTTTAATCAATTGTCAACAGATCTCATAGTCTGTTGGTTTTAAGCCTGCCTCTCGAAGGACTTGGTGTGGGTTCGAATCTCACAAAAGATGTAATTATTTTTGAATTATTTTTATCTTATTTATTTCCTTATTTTTTTATTCCTACCAAACCTAATATTTTCAAAAGTTAATAATATGTTATTACTGTATTTTGCATATCTTTTTAGCAAGACAAGCAGAACCTATTTTCTGTTTATATGTATTCTGTTTTGTTTGCATAACGTTAAAAAATACAAAACTAATGTAGATAACATTCATGTAAACCTGATAGGATTGTGGCAATCTAGAAGAAATCAACTTACTATCTACATGCATAGTAAGTAGAGGGAAGGATTTTTAATGATACATGCTATGCCATCTGTTGAGCGAAACTGTACTTACCGTCAACAGCATGAGAATTACACCAAAAAGTATTTTTTAATTAAAGTTTCTTTTGATACTTACCAGGCGTTACGCATTTGATGTAAAAAAAAAATTGCTCCACCGACTTTGTTTTCATTTTATTTACTTTTGATAGGAACGCGTTTGACCACTATCTCACCTGATGGCAAACGACGATGTGATCGAAGATGGAGCACGCTTGCCTATAAGTAACCTACTCACTCTTGATAAGACTCCCAGGCTGTAACTATCAGGATACACGGACTCAGTCAGGGAATTCCACGCCATGTGTTTCCAAAACGTTTTGTTCATGTGGGTGTGAGGTCCACCGTGTACCGGTGGCGTACCGCCGTACGTCTTGTGGTCCGATGATGGAACGAGCTTGGCGGAATTAAACTATGCAATTCCGTCGCACACTCCCCAAAATGCAACCGATATAAAACCGACAGGCTGAGAACACGCTTCGATGCTCAAGACTTTGGAGCTTCGACTCGGTGAGCCTTTCACCTCTTGGATTTATTTCCCAGGATCTCCCTCATTCCTAATTATTTTCTGTTTATTTTGAAACAAAACTGTCCAATTCCCAGTCAGCTGGTGATTCGTCGTGACCAGCCTAGGGCCAGAAATTATCAGTAGCGGGTTTCACACTCCAGAGCTTCAAGGGGAACTGTGGATCCCTAGGCAATGACGCCACAGAAGAACTCGCGAAGATAGGTTTCGAGACGGTAGTGCTGAACCCGTACCCGCTCCTCCTTCTTTCTTACTTTCTCACAGTTTTGTGCATGAATTTGCCAGAGAACAACTGAACTTCGTGACAACAAATGTTAACGGGTTACAGATTGCAGTGAAAAATAGCAATGACAAGTCTATAAACGTGACTAACTAAATGACTTCTCAGCTTAAGTAAAAACGACCTCCGTAATAATAGGGATTATTATTACGGATCGTTGTCCTAAAAAATTTTTAACATAAGCACCACAGACAGCCTAATTTGCGGAGGTTGCTTCGACGCCGAGGAATCAGTCAGCTACATCATCCTGGCCATGACTTTCCGACGTGAAAAAATCCTCGGAACGGTGAGGTGCAGGTTTCAAATCAAATCGTTTATTGCAATCCATAATGTACATATATACAGGTGGTAAATATAGGTTTGTGAGTGCTAAGTGATTGAGCTGACTTTAATCTCAGATTTTCACTCCCTTGCGGCTTGAGTATTATCGGTCGTCTCTCCGCTCAACCTGTGAAGCACACTGGTGGCTTTTGTACATTTGGGCGGAGCTAGGCTTGCAAACTTAGCCAAGACAACGGAGTCTCTACTCTATCCGTTGTGGGTTTTTTTATCGATGGGAAATCATCAAATGACTTCTTCTGCTCTGGGTGGAGCAGAAGAGAATGTCAAACTCTTACTGACTAAAACACATCCGTATTCCTCCTTATGCCTTTTACGTTCCAGGCCCGTGGTGACTTTTGGAACAAATTCCGCAGCCCTGGCTACGACGCTTCGTCGACCCGGGCCTGGTAGTGTTCGGACAGTGAGCCAACTTACGCTCGCCATCTACGCGCCCGCGCTTAGGGTGGCTGGGAATTGCCCTGCGACTCCCGACGCAACGCCCGGGTTGTTTTTTTCTGTTGCGGCGGCTGAGGGGGTCTATTCTCTTAAGCCTGAAGTCTGTAGTTTCGGCCTTGGTGTTGGGCGTTTTCTACTCCGTATCACCTACGGACTTACGATTGGTCCCGAACTAGGAATAACTGTCAAATCGTGCTGTCATTCATTCTTATATTCTTCTCCGGACCATGGAGTGAACCAGAACCGGTAGCGAGACGTCGCCGCAGCCGATCGCCTCGACGAGGACACGGTGATGCTCCGCCTAAGCAGGGCAGACCTCCACCGTATGCTCCACCATGTCCTCTGCGGAGACTTCTCTTCTGATAGTTTCGGCATGACCATTAATCAAGCTCAGGGACAAACTATTAGTCGTGTTGGTGTGGATCTGCGGAAGTCCTGTATCTCGCACGGTCAGGCTGTATGTCGCTTTGTCGCAAGTAAGCAGCGCGAAAGCCTGTTTATACTTACTGATGAATATCACATAACAAGTAATATTGTTTACGAAGAAATTTTTAAGTGTTAATGTTCGTTCGTTCTTCGTAATTTTGTAAATCATGTCATAATCATGATGAGTACCTACATACATTTAGTGAGTTTGTGTACTTAATATCTTCCTAAATACGAAATGCATGCGCGAACGAAGTCGCGGGCACAGCTAGTTAAGTAATATATTCAATTTAAAAATAAATAATTAAATTAAAATAAAACAAATATTTAAGGGGGGCTCCCATACAACAAACGTGATTTTTTTGCCATTTTTTTACATAATAGTACGGAACCCTACGTGTGCGAGTCCGACTCGTACTTGGCCGGTTTTTCCTTTAAAATAGGCCCCTTTTTTCCTCAGAACTGCGCCACAGTCTGGTTAGATTACGGCATGATTATTCGGGTTTTACTTTTTTCTCTAAATACAATGTCTGACACATTATTCCTCCGTATATTCCCACATACTTGCTAGAAATTAGTTCGGCGAGAATTTTAATATTATATCGTAGAAAAAGATATCTTTTTTGTTCTCTTCTGACAAATTGCTTTTATATAAGACAACTTTGTTCTAGTCTCTTTGTTAGAGCCTTAAATTTTAATATATCTTTAGATAAGGATCTTTTTGTATTAAAACAGTAGGAATGTTAGAAATTTCGGAAAACTTATAAGAGTAATCTTGGCCTAAATGAGGACGATACTATGTTTCATTTAACGTCTTTGTAACAACTAGTGTTTTATTAACTTTTCTACTAAAAGTTTCTCTGTGTTCTAATTTTCTTTAGTACGGATATTTCGTCATATTTTAACACGTTCTGGCATGGCTAAGTATATTTCCTCGTCTAGTTTATTAGTCTTGGCTTATCATGTCTCTCATATTAGACATTTTTGTACTGTAAAATCCTACAATTATTGGAAAGTAGGTGAGTTTCTCCACTTTTTTTTGAAGTCGGTTAAAAATCTGCTTATTATGCCTGAACCTCTTGTTAAAGGAGACGATTAACGGTTCCTAGAAATGTAACCCTAAGCTCCTATTATGGATATAGATCCAAATATCTCATATTATGGAGTAAAAAGAGAAGTGAAATAATGTCTCATCACCATCGCTCTATCTAGTGACTACCATTGTTTTTTGCTTATAGAAGTTTGTACGAAGCGACCATACCTACGGTCGCTTTGCCAAGACCTACCAGCCTAAACGACTTGATGGATTTTGACAAATGAGGAATCATTCGATTCGCGGCAATACACTGAGTAATACAGGCTGACTTTGAAAATAAAAAAGATGGCGAATAAAGCGTCGGCGTATTTTTTATGACTAGGTCATACTTACGAGGTGTTAAATTTTTTTTGACAAAAAAAATATATAAGTAATCGACTTTTTAATAAAAACCACTAAAAATGTACAAAATAACTTTTATTTTGGAAATCGGTATTTCACGTGTGGTTTCTTCGTTTTTTGACACTTGTATTTTTTTGTAAAAAAAAGTTTTTAGTTTTCACTTTTTAGTGCTAGCCCTCAAAAATGTCAACCAGTCCATATTAGACTCCTTTTTGAAATTAGTCCAAATTAAAAAATGGCCTACAGATATTTGTTCCGGGTCTGGCTGTTTGTGTATGTGCGTTTACATGTTTGTGATTTTTTATTTATTTTTTTATTTATGAATGGGCTAGCTCTTGACCTCGATCACGCCTGATGGAAAGCGATAGACGAGGTCCATCATGAAGCGAGCGTGCCCAGAAGATGCCTTAAGGCACTGGTACTCCCACGCGTCGACGAAACACAGCAGGCTGCTTGACGCCGATCTCTGGTAGGAGGGTGGTCACGAACCGGGCGGGCGTTAGCCCTACCACCGCAAGGGTAGGATTAGCCAGTCTTATAAGGTGTTAGGTGAGACTGCCCAGGATGCGCCGAGCGAGAGGTTCACTTGAGTGTCTGATGGAACAAATTGCGCTACAGATGTTCCTTCATGCATCCCATAAATAATGCACCCACGATACAGGAGAAATTCCTATGGTGGGGCAGTAAAAAAAAACTTCTTCGGGAAAACAAAATAAATGTTAGCCACCCAATAGAGAGATACTTAGTGGTAGTATAATTATTCTATTACAGCTCTTCTTACTAAACAATATGAGATATAAATCATTTGCGCCGGAGCTAGTTTAATTTTGTAATCTTTTATTTAAAAAAAATTCATTAAACAACCTTGTGTAACCCGTTTACCGTATAATTTCGGTCACCCATTAAGGAGTGTTTCTGATCGTTAATAAACAAACGTCCATACAAATGTAAACGTTGACATTTTCACATTCATAATATTAGCAGGATAAAGAAATCCCGGCTTACACAAGGCCTCAGATGTTGACAGGCCCAAATTCATCAACAGGCTACAACAACTTCCAGTTTGTAAAGCTGGAAAAGTTTCCATTTTGTACGAACATGTCGCTCTCAACAAAAACCTTGTGACACGAACTTTAACATGAGTTTCTTTTATAAACATGTTCTGACTGGGATGTATCAAATACTTGGCGTTATTTTGTAATTTGTTGTGAATTTTCTTTTGAAAATTGAAAGAGTTGGCAAAGGAGTTGGCATTATTTGCTTTGATTCTTTCAGGCCCATCCTAGTTTCTTTTTTCTCTTCGAAGATCTCCTGATATTCATATGCTTTTCTTGCCCATTTCTTTTTACAGATACGGGGTAAGTTTTCAGGTTTAAATACAAGGAAATAACAGGATCACTGGTAATTCAGGCAAACGAGAAAAAACTATGTGTATTCATTTTTATCAATTTTTTTATTCACAACTTTTAGGTACCTCTACATGTTTTGCAATACAAAACGCAATTTCAATTGGTAATGCTTCAGCCGTTAGGAGCCTACAATATAAATAAACAATCAATACAAACACTAAAAGTTATATCGAAATTCCAAATCCTAGTTTACTTTTTATTACAATAATACCTAAATACACACACATAGATCAGGGCTATCCATCAGAGATTCCAGAATAAACTACGGCTTCCATTAAATATCACGGACTATTTATTTTACGATTACATACATGCCGACGTACCCTCTACGGTAAAAAATGTACTTATGGTATATAATATCTACTGATAAAATTGAGAATTTCTGTCTGTACGTTCATAAAACTTTTGTCAATCTCGCCGTTGATTTTCATATTAAGAACATAGGCCGGACCGCGGATTTTTTTTGAATTTTTTGCGGATTCCCTGGTGCTAGACGCGCGTGCGAGGTGTCAGGAGAAGCGTCTCGGCGCGGGCCAGCTAACTGGGACGTTTTCGGGAACAGGGGATGAACAACATTTTTCGGGGTGGTAAAAAAACCAGTTTTTTCAGGCAAAAAACGTGTTTTCTACGACCTGGAAGGGTTTCAGTTCGCGCACAGCGCCGGGAAACCAAGGTTAGTATGGCGAAAACACGATTCCGCAAACAGAACAAAAATCCAACGAAGGGTTCCGTAGTTAGAACCAGATAAGGTATCTGACGTTACCAAAGCAATGATCGACTCCACCGACTAATCGGCGTTTTTGCAACTGACTAGTCGGCTATTCAGTGACACATCTCTAGAAATTAGTATGATTCATTTCTATGTACTTAATGACAAAAAAAAATCTGGTATCTACTTATTGGCAAATGGTGAAAATTTTAAGTCAGCTTAAAAGTAACACTGGCTGGATACGTGAATGTATATGTTTGTAAACGCACCCACGATACAGGAGAAATTCCTAGTGTGGGGCATTTATTAAAAAAAAGAAAAAAAACTTGCGACCTTTTTAGACCAATAAATTTTTTTTCATCTAAATTAAATTAGGATATGATTTCAAATACCATAGCAACGCCCCTCAGCTTCGGTCAACTTGTACTTTAACCTTAATCACTGTTCCCTTAGGACGGAAAGTCGTTCTGATTGAATATATTGATATAAATACTAATCACTTTCTCAAGGGATTCATAATGATAAAAAGTAGCTCGGGCATATAATAACCTACGAAACCATGGGGAATAGACCCGGTATATGTATTTCAGAATAAATTTGACTGCAAATGTTATTGGCAGAATATTTTCTCGAATTTTGTTGAGATCCCAATATTGCTTTATCGAAACTTTCATAACTGTCTTTTCTAGTTTTGCCTATGTTAGAGTGTATAGAGGTTTTGTAGTTTTTACTCTATGAAACAGATGTTAAATAAGTAGGTACGGATAAACTTAGGCGCCCATTACACGCTCATGCAAGCGTCACTCAATTCCATAAGTCATCATGAATGACTGATGGAATTCAATCGGCATTAGACGCTCATTATTAAACACGCGGCGATATATAAATCTGTTATCTATTTTGTTGTGTGTGTGTTCTAGCTTGCCCTACTGTTGCACACTCCAAGTCACCTATTCCTCGGACAATTACCGCTAATAACGCTCTCCGCTCTCTCTAAGGAGGGATGGAGCTATACACCCTATATAGCTCCATCCCTCCCTCTCGCTCGAACGACTCACGCTTTAACTCGTCATGGTAGGGCCGCTGAACTCAAAAACAGATCTTGATATGTTGATACGAATTAATGGAAGATGATGAATTGAAAATGCTTCCATACCGGTGAAAGCGTGAATAATTTGCGAACCTCAGGCATAGTAAAATAATATTACCCAAAGAAAACCGCAGGACGAACATACTCAACAAGTCAACAAAAGCCATAAAACGTTTCGGCGGTACTCGGGCATCGTCGGTAATTTCCGTGCATTCGGCGACATTACGCGCGGATGGATACGATTCTAGTCTCCTGTATAATTGGATATTGAACTGATCAATCTGATCGGTTTGGACGACTTTTGCTTTATTATTATTATTTATTGAAGCTTTTCTTTTTATGGATTTGAGTGGTTTTCTATTGTTTGAGGGTTGATTTGGTTTTTGGTTCGTCGACCGAATAAGGAGTGGAATGGCTTCTATATTTCTGTTTTGAATGTCATCACCTGACTGCCTTGCTTAACCATGTTGGGGCTGGCTCCCAGCCTAATCAGATGTAGCATACCAGTACTTTACCTGGAGCGACTGCTTAAAATAAGCAGTTCCTAGGTAGGACAGTACTCCTTGGCAAGGCTTCCCATTACAACTTATTTTGGGACGCATGCATCAACTAGATCTTAGGTAAAATATGCTATTACCGCTTAGAATGGCTTAAATAAGCAAATGCATATATGCAAATATGCAAATGCATATAATCCGGTGTCTTGTCATAAGCAATGCTCTTTGTGTCTCTGGCCAGGTAAATTTGACGATCAAACACCCAGCCATTCAAGTTTTCAGTTGAATAAATCTCTGTAAATTATAATAAGCATCTCTCAAAAAACTACAAGTAGGTAAATTAACTAAACTAAACAAACAAAAGACATCATATTAATTGTAATAATTAAACTCTATGGGTGAGTTGCACCAAGAGCTACGTTATTGTTTCCGTCAAAGTTAATTTTAACGGTAACAATAACATTGACCATAGAATTTAACTACTGACGGTTGCACTATCATGTAAAACGTCAATATTAAAGTTAAAAGGGTGACAAGTGACAAAACGTCTTATTACCCCAAAATTTACGTGGGTAATATTTTTTCAATGGCAATTTACTTCCGAGCTTTTAGCAATTATTCGACACACACTGAATTTATAAACGCTTTTCAAAGACGCATCACCAATACATCTTTGAAAAGAGCCACATGCATAGAACTCTAGAGCCTAAGAGTACTAGCTGTTCTGGTGTTATAGCGTTATTTCTGCCAAAAAATAAATACAAATGAATTATAAGGAATATTCTTACTTACTGAATATTATGGGACATATAGATATAATTGACACTTCTGACAATTGGTTATTTATGAGGTAAGTAGGTACCTTCGGTAGTTAAGTATCTTTCTTCTTTGTAAGATGTTATAAGTACCTATATTATTTTAAATATAGGTACTTATGTAATTAATATTCATAGCACAACTAAAATGTGAGGTATTAAAATAATCAGTGGGTATTAAAATAAGTACTAAGGGCATGATGATGACCTGGTGTGATGAGCATATCTTTCTAGTTACAAGGTAGATAAGAAATCATAGAATACGTAGAATAGGTACCTACTTACTTCATGGTTCTTGTTTTCAGCAAAGGCCCGAAATTTGAAGCCAGCGCCCTAGCCAAGGTCTTAGAAACCCGAAATCTGTCCAAAAATTCATTCTCATCCCATTTTTGAAATCGATCAATCCGAGGGCGATAAACTTTTTGCTTCCTAACTTGCAAATCGAATTCACTATTATTAGTGTCACTATCATCGCTAGAAGAGCTAGATTCCCACAGTATGTCGCGGAGTAAAGACATAATCATTCGTTTTTTACGTAAAATAGAATTAAATTTATCAACACAATATTTTATAGGTTAGAACAAAGCAGTTGACACACACATAATGACACTAACCGTAACTATAGCCCTTAACCGCCCGAAGTTGAGCGGTTAATGTTATCGTTATTTGTGACGTCATTTTAACATTTGTTACAATGGTGCAACCCGTATTTCGCTTAACCGGAGATTTGACGGCTGGTTACGCATTAGTTATCGTTATAGTAACTTGGTGCAACTCACCCTATGTAATTAGCTGAGTTAGTTTAACAAGACATGCAATGCGTCACTTCATAATGGAGTACCAGGCTCTCATAAATCAAACAGAGGCTTCAATGTAGCACGTCGTGTTAGATTCCATTAACTACAGCTTTTGAGTGCATTCATAATATTACCTACCATTTCGTGTGTTCTCGCATAATTTTCGTTCTACCACAAGATGTAATTTTATATTATAGTAGCTTTTGCCCGCGACTTTGTACGCGAATATCCCGTTGTTTCCCGTTCCCGTAGGTATAGCCTATAGGCTTCTTCATGAATGTGGCTATCATATACAAAAATCATTTTCCAAATCCCACTGGTATTTCCAGAGATTAGCGCGTTCAAACAAACAAACAAAGAAACTCTTAAGCTTTATTAAATTAGTATAGATAGTATAGATCATATTATGTTATTTTTTTATTTCGAATAGCATCATAATACAAAAATAGTTAACAAGACATGCAATGCGTCACTTCATAATGGAGTACCAGGCTCTCATAAATCAAACAGAGGTCTCCTACAAATCCGACACGTGTAGTATGCTGTTAGATACCGCTTCTGAGTGCATTACGTACTGTGAACTTCATATTTACATAATTTGTATTAGCATAATTTTGTCACATCCCGAGTATGTTGCGTGTTGTTTTGTTATATTCGATAATCTTTATTTATGTATTTTATTCGAAATGGGTTTGCTCTTGACTCTAGTCTAAGTCAGAGATGACAGAGACAAAGTCGACGATGGAGCGAGCTTACCCCGAGGAAGCTTGTTCACTAGATTAGGATTGTACACGTTCGGAAACAGAGACGCAGGCAGAGAGTTTCTTTGCTGTGCGCATTATAAAATACGTTTAGAAACGCGTAGCACCGCGGTAACTCTTTCGAACAAAATCCGCATCCCTGGCAGGCTCTGGCCCTAACGGGCCCCTACTTCTATGCTGACATATCTTTTAGGCGCGCGTGGAACACTACGCGCCGTCGGCCTGGGCCTGGCGACCATGAATTGAACCAGGGCCGGACGCGAGAAGTTGCCGCCGCCGATCGCCTCGACGAGGACACGGGCGGCGGTGCTCCGCCCAAGCAGGGCAAACCTCCACCGTATGCTCCACCGTCTCCTCCGGGCGATCCTCACAGTGAAAAAAGTTTCCTCCCGCCGAATCCGAAACAGGTACCTCCCGAAACAACCGTGTCCGGTGAGTACCTGCGTCAGGCGGAAGGTGAGGACGCCGTGGCGCCTCTCCAGCCACTCCTCAAAGACACTATCGCCGCTATTGTGGCGTGCCCAGCACTGGGTTGCGACAGTCGCTGACTCCATACCGCCGCGCCGTTGCTTAACCTCGTAGATCGACACGTGCGGCCGTTATATATAGATTCTTATCATCATTGGATATTAATATCCTAAATTACTGTGAACTTCCGCTAGGTAATATAATTCAAGTTATTTTATGTTTGAATAGGGTGGCCAAATCGAATTTGTACAACTTTCAATTTATGGCCAAATGCAGTTTTTTGGTGTCTTTATTTTAGTGAAAGAATGGCGATTTGTTGTGAATAGTTTTTAGGGCCAGGATTACTGTACTAATTTCAGTTATTTGATCCGAAAGTTCATAGGCAGATAAAGTAAACGACCAATATGTGTATCCCATTTCGGTGATCAAAATGAGATTTTCTAAAAAAAAACACTATTCGAAGGAAGAACATCCTTTACTGATCCAATCAAGATCCATTAATCCACTTCGACAGACTAATTAAGTGGTAATAGTAACTTCATTATTCGTCTTAAAAAGTTGCCCACATGGCAAGTGCTGCTGTTACTGTGGCTGGTGATCACTAGGTATCACCGTATCAGTATCTGTAATTCAGTTATTTTTTTACCTAGAGTTAATAAGACCACTGGCTCTTATGAGACGGCGCGCAGCGCCACAAGCAATGTATCATGATCAGTGATCGGGCGCTAATATCCCTAAACTTCACTTTTACTCACACGAAACTATAATACGGACATGCTTTTCAGAATCCTAGATCCTGGAATCGTTCGAAATTTCTGAGATTGCTAAAAATGACCGCATACAAAATATAGGTAGAACTCGTCGTGAACTCTCATTGTAATTTTTTAAAATTTAAAGATCGTATTTTTATAGGTATTCAATTTGTTTTGAATATAATAACGATACTAAATCAAAATAACCACTGCTATAGTTTTATTGTTTGTAATAGTTGTTTTTACAAAATTGTTCAATCCCGGGGACCCGGAATTTCTTATTTATTCAGAAAGGAATGTCCATATTATTCTTTCACGGGAAGAAGTTTAGGTATAAAAGCGCCTAATTATCCGATCACTGATTATGATACACAAGTGGAAGTTTTGCACTAAATTTTTTTAAGGCAAATAATCGAAAGCGTATTGACTTCCAAATAGATTTATAATTGAACAGATTGAGCAGGTCCTGATTTTTCCACGGAGTTATCTAAAGGGACGTATTGTGGGATACCTAAGAAATTTTAGCAAAACAGGTGAAGATTTGGCAGATGTTATTTACCACACAGAATCGCAAGGCCTTTATAAACTAATCATGGAAAAATATCTGGCCATTCTATCTAATTAAAAAAAAAACTCTATTAAAAGTTGCCACCCTGTATTATCAACTTAAGCTTAATAGTGTCGTCTACCTGAATCGTGAACCCATTGAAATGATTAATTTAAAGGCATTCTTGCTATCAAAATAATTTACCGTAACGAAAATGATGGAAAAGATAGGTAAGTAAAATTAATTAAGAGTTGAAAACAAGATAATTTGACGGTAATTACCAAAATACTCTAATGATCGTGATTGTTAAAAATCGGAATCTACCATCTGTCTACCGATGGCTAAGGTTCCCATGAAAAGGGTCTCTTTCTATCTTCAACCATTTATAGAGTGTAATGATAATTGTTTCGTGTTATACAATTCATTGTCCTGCCCTCTTTATGACGTACCAATGTCATCATGATTCCATCGTAAGAGCGAGACATTCATGATGGCAATGACGTCATAGTACGACTGGTCTTTAGTTAAGAAAAGGTATTCTTAGTGTCTAAACACACTGTGCCGAAGTTACGTGACCGAAGTCCGACGGCTGATTTTACGTTCCGACGTATTCGGCTGATATGACACACCATAAGTGCCGAACTTACGCGGCAGAAATTCAGTTCCGCAACTTTGTGTGTTTTTTCTGAATCAAACATGGTGTAGGTACTTATGTTTTAGTGACACAACAAAGCACTTGCATCATGCGCAGACAGAGGCGAAATAAACACAACGGGCGAACAGTCGGCCACGTGGGGCGCGGGCATGCCTGCTGCCTCCCGCAGCTCCTCGCCCCGGATCTTCGTCGGCAATCGAACCGATACCGAACTTCAGTCGCGTATAATGTGTGCTCTACAGAATAAGGTGTCGCCGAATTGCCGTTGAACTTACGCCCGACCGAAGTTCGGCTGTACGCTATAACGCAACGTAATTTCGGTATAATGTGTCGTCAGTAATTCAAATAGCATTGCAGGCGTAATCATGCCGAACTTCGGTCGCATACGTTCGGCATAGTGTGTTTAGACACTTACTCTAGATCTAGAATTTTTTTTCGGGAGTTTAAAAATAAAATGACTAAGAATTTAGGGAAACAAGGCAATCACCATCATGCTAATCATGTCTATAATTAATACCGTATGACGTAAGCTTTCTTAGGTTAAGTAGGAGAATACATAATACGACTATTATTTTATAATCGATTCTATTTTTACGCTAATTCCGACGTGCATATTTGGAAAATACCTGAATAGTTTCAAAATTAAATGGATCCCCTCCCTAATCACAATCGAGCGGTAAGAAGGGCAATCGAACTCATAACAAGCATCACACTAACATGGCAACTCATTTAAGAGTCATTTTGAAAACAAAAGAACTCCAAAATACCTCAGGCTCCTGTAGAATGACAATACGATAATAAAGGTTCATTATCCACAACATTGTAGAGACAAACTGTCAATAGGTCGGAAAATACAACTCCGACCACAGACATAGAGGAATAGACAGAACAATATCGTCACAACATTGACTACTTCATAAAAAAAGACAGAGCGATTTGCTTCCGATGCCCGTCCCTTTTCTATAGGTCAGGTGACCCTGCCAGCCTGTGACGTAAACCAATCTGAATTCTTCTTCTTCTCGTGTTGACGGTATATAACAGGTAACACTGTCTGCACAGAAGACACAATAGATAAACGATAAGCAAAGACCACATGTGGTGCATTGGACTGTAGTCCGGCTAATCATACTGTTTGGGCTCAGTAGGCGGACACGTTTTGTGCAAGGGTTGCGGCTTTTGTTCGAAAGAATCACCGCGGCCCTGGAACGCAAAGGGCACTAGGAGGAGCATGGATAGGTTTTAGTCAGTAAGAGTCTGACACTCCCTTCCGCTCCACCCAGAGCGGAAGGAGTCAATTGATGATTTCCCATCCATTAAAATAAAAAACGTGGTCACGTTTATTGCAGCGTTGAAGGCGTTGTTTGGGTCGCTTGAGGTGTTTGTGAATGGATATTTGAAACACTAGTAAATTGGACATAGTTTGTACAGAAACTCCGCACTCTCATTGAGTGTTTGATTCAGAATTCTGTAAAAAGACAACTGTCTAGAATAGTCGCCCTTTTTTTCTTCAGTCCGTTTTCACTTGGCCGGATAAGGAAACGCTCAGTCCATTCCTTTAAGTCTATAGCTTCGACAGAGAACGAAATCAATTGACCATGTCTTCGTGGAATGAGGAACGCAGCTCCTCGGGAAATACGTGTATTTTATTATTTATTAAAAAATAAATTGTATTATCAATGGACTTGTTGGAAGGCTGTTGCTGGTTGATTACACTGGTAATGGTTTTCAGTGATGTGTTTTTTTCGACCGGTGGAAGGTGTCTTGATTTGTTTGTGTCTTTGTTTGTCTTGAGTTATTCAAACTATGAGCTCACAATGGGCCTCATCAGAAGACTTAAAGAAAATTTTATACAGAGAAAAGAGCACAAAGGTACTGTTTCTTTCATTAGAAGAGTGGGATAAGTAACCTAGACAAAGTGTGTAAAAGACACAGATAAGGAAACTTAAAATAGACTGTTCTAACTTAACTAAAATATATTATTAAAGTATCTATTAGTACTTGTGTCTGTATGTTTTGTGTGCAATAAAGAATGAGAATAATCTCTAAAATATGTGGTGAATATGTGATTGTAGTTTTATTTATATTTATTAATAGATATTATTTTATTAGAAATTTCTTCCAGTAGACCTAAGACAGAAGATTGGGATAAGAAACGTACTCTTAATAGATTAAATTAACTAAAACATATTATTATCTATTAATAATTATAAATCAAACTACAATAAACATACAAACAAATATACATCACACGTTTCAGTGATTATTCTAATACCTAGTCAACGTGTTGTGCTGGCGCTGCCGCTGCGGCTGCGGAAAACCTCAAGCGGCGTCTTGTTGGGAATTATATTTTCAAGCCGTTTGGGGTTAAAACCCAAACGGCTTGTCAAAGAAATTTCGAAACGCCTGTTTGACCCTTCCCGTGACCCAAGAGCTGGCTTTTACTTTGGGTAGAGACTAAGCATAGCCATTCAACGTGGCAATGCCATGCCGCCATCAGTCTCTTGGGCGCGTTACCAGCTGACAGTGTTGAGGACGAATTTTGATACTATATTTTAGCTTGTTGTAAGTTTTATGTATTCTTTATTGCACACAAAACATACATACACAAGTACAGTCGGCATACAGATTATTAATAAAAGCGACACCCACACTTGATTTTTCTTTAGATCAAACTTCAATACATTACAAGGATTTACAAAATAATCCACTACCACCCATACATTCATCTCGATGCGAAAAATAGATCACCCCTGTACATTTCTTCTTTACGACCTATTCATATTCAAGTATGAATTTATTTATCCAAGTTATTCATTTCTAATGAGCTCCAAAACCGTTATCATCTCGCCATTAATTTTTACGAGGTGTAATAATACACAGCTGACGCAGTGTCGTATACCTAGCCGTACCCACCTACATTCTACGTAAGTGGGTTCTCGTATATCATTGGTAGAACAAACATAATTTGTCACTAAAAAAGCCCTGTGCGCATTTAAATTTTTATTTACAAAATGAAAAATGGCGTCAGGCTGCGTTCTGGGAGATATGGAAAGCAGGATTCAATTTATCGCTGACTGTACATTTCTTCTCTCGTGTCGGCTCAACCTTCGAAAAATGAAGGATCAACTGTGGCGGCCAGCAGAAAACTGCCGAGTCAATGAAGCTCGACGAGTCCCGGAGAAACGATTCAACTGTCTTGGATCCCGCACCGAAAATTAATCAGACCATAACAGCTGAGTGTAAAGAAAATATAATTTCCACTATCCTTATGAAGCAGGAGACAGAACAGCGCTAGGCCAATTGGCACCAAGGGACGGTTACAAATAGGGTTCACATTCCACCATCATCTGCCTTGCCTTTTCCTAACTATGTTCGGGTTGACCCCAATCTGACTGGATGAATACCAATATTGGATGTGGAGTGACTTCCTATCTTATTAACATCATCATCTGCCTAGCCTTTTCCCAACTATATTGGGGTCGGCATCCAGTCAAACCGGATTCAGCTGAATACCAGTATTTTACGTGGAGCGGCTGCCTACCAGACCTCCACAACCCATTAACTGCTGGGTAACACGGTGCTTCTTGGCAAGACTGGTGTCAGCTTTTCTAGTTTCTGACAATCCGTAACAACTGCCATAGATCTACAAATGACAACCGTCACCAACGGCTTAACATGCTTTCCGAAGCACGGAGGAGTCTCGGTATGTTAATATGGTCACCCATCCACAGACCAACCTCGGCAAGCGTTGCTTAACCTTGAAGATTGGCCCGTGTGGCTGTTGTAATTTATATTTTTTAAACAAGGTTGTGAGTGTGATGTTATTAGTTTTTAATTTCACTGTCCTATGCTGTGGCGAAAAGTATAATACGCCAAAGGATTTAGCCTAGCTAAAAATTTGGTTCAATTACCTATCGTACCTATATCTCTTTGGTTTTCATGCAGATTTTATTAAAGATTTCTGACATATTATTAAAGGTTACATCGATATTAATATCATTGAAACTAAAGTAATGTTAATTTAGATTCCTTGAATACCTATGTGTGCGTAACATTCAGGAATTTGGGAATAACAATAATAAAAGCATTCCTAAGGCTTAATAAAATGAGTTGTTTTATACGAGTAGGTAACTATGAAAGTGAAAGCGATCCTAGTTCTAGCTTAGTTTGAAAACTAATTTAAATATAATTTTGTGTTTCGTTACACGTGTGATTTCCTTCTATTTTTGGAGCTACAAAGCATTTCGACTTTATTTACAATACATTAGCACAGAAAGTGCTTTTATAATATAGGTACACTTAAGTACATGTGCACACATAGTAAAAGTTGTTCATAAGAATGACTACAATGACCCATTTTCAGGATTTGATTTAATCTGTTACACTTTGTATTATAAGTACAGGGTGCATCGCACTTTTTTTTGACGCCACAAGCTGGCCCTTTTAAACATCGAAGTGAACTCGCCATGCGTTCGGCAATCTTCGGGAGACGTGTGCGTGAGAAATTAAAATGCCGCGTTTCTTGTATGGTAAACGCGTAGGCAAATGTTCCAACGGCTCTACCTTTACTATTTAAAGCTACAGTATAGAAGATAACCTCTAGAAAGAAAGCTAGACTATCGCTCAGTTTTATGAAACTCCGTAAAGTAGCTTATAGGCTTCTTTAAAAAACTCTCAGTACCTACTGCAATAAGCCACATGAATGAAGCCGCGTGAAAAAGCAACCACTCCAATAAATACCTACACAACCAGTTCCACGTTGCATACTCCAACTTCCCTCCAAAACATTTCCAATAAACATCAAAAACTAGAATCAACTGCATCCGATCCGAAGCGCTCGAGTTAGCCTGCTTCGAACATTCTTAGTTCACGAATAGTTGTCGGAAGCATCTCTACTACCTTTGATTTCTTTCGCGACTTCACTTAAGGCCGTTACTGAAGTTTGTTCGCAGTCCGGACTTCTGACGACTTTCCCCTCCCAAGTGCTTTATTCAGCGCATAAGTTTTTAAAGGACCTATTCTTGCAAAATTGTGTTAAGATGCTCCTTGCAAAGTGGGTGTATGGAGGAATGTTTTAAGTAATAAAGCGCTTTTCTCGCTGCGAGTGTAAGAGGTTTAGCGCTTTGTTGCTTGTTTGCCAGTGGCACTGCTATAAGTGTTCATTTCATTTGTTTGTGCTGCGGTGGATGGAAACGTGCAAGTGAGAATAATTAGTTAGGTAATATCCGTATGGTGTCGGAAGTAAAAGAATAGCACCATCCTGACTCTTCCCCTGGGTGTCGTAAGAGGCGACGAAGGGACTCGCCAGAGAATGGACAGCAGCATACTCTGTACATTGCTACAGCTACACTGCGATTGCCAACCCGCCTGTCAAGCGTGGCGATTATGGCAAACCCCCCCTTTTGGGGGAGGCCTATGTCCAGCATTGCACGTCTTTCGGCTGATATTATAATGATGAATACATAGATATCTATATTTTTGGCAATCATTACGGATTGTCAGAAGACAGTAAATCAGACGTCAGTCTGACCAAGAAGTAGCGTGCTACCCTGTATTTGTGGGGGCCAGATAAGCAGTCTGTACACGGAAAATATTGGTATTCAGCTGAATCCGGTTTGACTGGAAGCCGACCCCAATATTGGGAACAAGTCATATCATCGGCGAAAGTTTGTCTCTTTTGACAAAAATCCATAGACTTAAGAGTTTAAGTTTGGTGTAGGGAAGAGTAAGATGAAGAAAGAAATAGAGACAATTTTTTTTTCTTTAAACTTTACTCCAAACCAGGAATTTCTCCTGAATTGTGGGTGGGTTTACAAACATATAAACTCACTACACAAACAGCCAGGGGGCCTACTCTCTACGCCCGAAGTCCTAATAATCCTAAGTCCGTAGGCGATACGGAGTAGAAAACGCCCGATACAAAGGCTGAAACTACAGACTTCGGTCTTAGAGAGTAGACCCCCAGACCCGGAACAACAATCAGTAGGCCATACAAATATTTGTTCCGGGCGGGAATCGAACCCGCGAAACGCAGCGCAGCAGACAATCGCTCAACCACTGTGGCAAACATGTCGTCCATTTCACGTTGTCGTTTTACGTAGGTACACGTTATATCTAATCTTAAGCATCAGAGTGCCAATTACACACATTTTTAAGAATCTTCCGCATTCGCATCTCTGTCCCAATCAGCCGAAAATGTTATAAAATTGAGTATCAATTTTCATTGTTTTGTAACCGTTTCGTAACTACGTATTTACTCATTTTAAAGAGCGTCCGTGGAATTTCATTCACATACTTTTCCGTATAAGATCTTTTGATATTTTGATTCCCATACAAGAGAAAATTTCCTTAATTTTCTAGACAATTTCGCGAAACAGTTTTATAAACCCAAGTAGCAAGTAATAGGAACACAAGCCGAGTCCAACTACCCCGCTTGCCCATCAAATAAATGTTATCTTTTTATTCCTCGCAATTGTACCATTTAAAACATAACTGGAGACATCAAAAATATCTTTGCATCTTTATATTATACTAGCTTTTGCCCTCGACTTCGGGATACGCACGTAGCATATTTCATTTTTTCCCGTCTTCGTAAGAATTTCGGGAAATCCTCTCTTACTGCTCCCCAACACTCCCCAAGGAACCTGCATGCCAAACATCTGCTTTCTACGATCAGTAGTTTCAGCTGTGCCTTGTCTGCCAGTCAGTCAGCTAGCTAGCTGTTGCCCGCGACTTCGTCCGCGTCAAACTCCTAAAAAAGCACAATTTTTTTTTTAATTAATGTAGCCTATGTTACTTCGGTCCAGCCGTTTTGGGCATTACCCGAAACAAACAGACAGAGAGACAAACAATTTAAAGGTTGTTTTTTTTATCATAAGTATCAAATATACTTAATTTTATTTTACGATATTGCAAACAGACACTTAAATTTTATTTGTGTGTATGGATTTGGCAGCGTCGTGATGGGATAAAAGGCTTTTAGGCAGTATTCTTTAATAGAAAAAGTCTGGTACAAAAAAGCAATATGAATAGGCAGCCAGGATTTCTTAACCGCTCCAGCCCTGACATGTTAAAATTCCCAAATAAAAAATAAATCTTATGAAATTGGTAAATAAACATTAAATTCTCGATTCATTCGGCGCACACCGGTGTGTTGCCGGTGCTTGAGCGGTATAAGATAGAACCCACAAGACTAGATACTTACAGGGTGAGTTTTTGAAATAGGACTTACACTAATAAATAATCCCGTGAAGTGCTAATCGGACTCACATAATGGAGAGTACAGTACCATTGTTCTTGCCAAAGGGGATAGAACCTTTGTGGCATAGCTACCCGGACGCCATTTTTTTTTTCAAACCATTTAAGCCGATAATGTTAATTCTGTATAACGCAATAAGCCTACAGATGTTGGTAAATAAATTATCGACGCGTCACAAATAAAACGCAATTCAAGATAAACTGTTGATACATTTCATTCAAACAACAACTAACAAAACAACAACAACAACTAATTAAATAATAAACACCGGCTGGACAATTCGTCACAATTGGAGAAGCTGCACGGCTGATAGTAACAAATCCCACTCTTTTTTTTATGGAAATCATCAAATGACTCCTTCCGCTCTGGGTGGAGCGAGAGGGAGTGTCAGACTCTTACTGGCTAAAACCCATCCGTGCTCCTCCTAGTGCGTTTCCAGGGCCGCGGTGACTCTTTCGAACAAAATCCGCAACTCTGGCCCCAGCCTGAACTTCCATATCAAAACCTCAGGCAGCTTCTATATCCACTGAACAGACGAGTTGATTTAGAGACCATGTGATTTGGCAATCGAAGATTACACCAGTTATAATATATGAAAGTGCAGCAGTGCAGCATTTGGATGGGTAAGGCGTTGGTCATATATCAATCTGAGCGAATCTCAAAAGCGATGGCTGACTTCATGTATAGGACGACTAAATGCTAAAAGGCATTAATGGTGATGCGTGGGAACAATTATATAATAAGTGAAATTCAACATGTAGCGATATACTAATTAGAAAGTTATGTTCCGTTCGCACTAATCAGACAGGTTAGTCTTGCCACCATGTTATTATAACACGTCTGTACCCGTATTTATCAAACGCTGAGGCAGAGGTGTGCCTTGTCTAAACACACTCACATTTTGACACTTATCTTATGTAAAACAGGAAGCCATACAAATCATGGCTCGGCAGGTACTGAGAAATTAACCCAATAACACTTTACCAACCCGGGAAACCACCCCAGGGTTCAGGACCCCAAACAACCTTTGCAACCACTAGACCTAAGAGGCAGTGACTACGGAAGTCACCATGGCATTTATTTACTTTATTCGTTTAAATATAATAATGATCACATTTGTGCCTTCCGTTCTCAGCTTAAACTCTAGAATGTGCTACCCCTTGACATAGAGAAGGCTGTGTCTAAATTTTCCTTTATGCATAAAATCCGAAACACTACTTAGAAGCCTGTCATTCTTAGTTGTTCGTCGTCATGATTAATATGAAGTTAGAAACGTAGGACATGAGTGTTTTCCAAGAAAATAAATATTTTCCTTAAATTAAAAAAGGCTTTTTTGGAAAAAGCTGATTTGCAGAGGTTTGTGTGCCTCACGTTTCAAAATTATTTGCCGGAACAAATCTAATATCTTTAGGCTGAGCGCAGATTTGAGACACGACAGTCTTAAGAAAGACTATTGCTTTACAAGAAATATGAAGACGCGCACACTTTAAACAAAACGTCTCACAGACTAAATTGTCTACACTATTTTTCAGAGCTATGATGTTGGTGCGTGACGCATCGCATTGGTCGTATCCCCATATCCCTCCTTATCGGCCCAATGAAAATCCGCTCCGCTTTCTACAAGACCGCATCCCAAACCCTTTATCCGTCCGGATTTAACCGGTTTAAAGACTGGATGTAGCCGAGACAGATTGACACCGCTATTCCCGGTGTTCCGGGCGGAACACGAGAACTAGAACATCGGTAACCTGTCCGTGGAAAACTAACTTGTATATGTTCTCTAATTTGTAGCTAGTCGTAGTAACTCTCTTATCTCGATTTGACCTTTGAGGTTTTGAACATACTTTTAGCGGGTACTGCGGTAGTACTACCTCTGACAGCCAAGCATCATACCTACTTTGGAAGTATCCAGTAGATGATTGAGTTATTATTTAAATTATGAAATATGATTAGAACGTTTTTGTTTGATAGATTGACAGATGTAGTTTGAAGCTTCGAGCCATGGAGTTCCAATAATTAATAAAAAAAAATTTTTGGAATACTTAATAAGTACCTCACAGGATCAGCCCTGTGGTGCTACAGTACCTATTTACAGGTACTGTTGCGGAATTTGTTCAAAAAAATCACCGCGGCCCTGGAACGCCTGAGAAGAGCATTTAGAGTAACACGAATGGGTTTTAGTCAGTAAGAGTCTGACACTCCTTTCCGCGGCAGGAGTGATTTGATGATTCCCATCGTTTTAAAAAAATAAAGCTACCTTAGTGCTGTGATGCACCCTTGTTAAGGGTTTTTCAATAGGGACAAACAAGGTAACTTTGACAGCTGATGGTGTCCATATTAGATTTTCTTTTGGCACGAATTTTTGACAGAAGAGCCATTAAATAACACTATCCCATCACTTCCCGTGGGTGTCGTAAGAGGCGACTAAGGGACACACCAGAGAATGGGCAGCAGCATTCTCTGTAGGTACATTGCTACAGCTACACTGCGATCGCCAACCCGCCTGCCAAGCGTGGCGATTATGGCAAACCTCCCCCCCCATACGGGGGAGGCCTATGTCCTACAGTGGACGTCTTTTGGCTGATATGATGACGCTGATGATCTGGCTATAGTAGCCAGCTTCCTTCCATATTAATTATCGCTACTATACATGCAATGGATTTGGCATTTTATTTTTTTCATGAGAAAAGTACAGGTGACTTTCAATAAGTTTAAAGTCATTGGTATTCTTCATTGAAAATCACAAGTATTCATGAAAATACATTATATAAAAAAAAAAAAAAAAAAAATAATAATAATAATAATAATAATAATAACTGGACTGATATCAGTCCCCAAGACTATATGTCCTGTGTCACAGAGCGCATCGACTTCCTGAAGCAGAAGGTGTATGCATGGGCAAACCGTATTCGTAGGTATAGGCGGCGAGTGGAGCGATACACCTTGAATCGCACATTCCGAAGTGATGAAAGGTGGGTATACAGGGCTTGGGAGCGACCGGAACAAGGTGTGACTGACACGCGCCTGCCAGAAGATGACGCCATGTTCTCATTCTGGCGCAGCATCTGGTCGGTGCCTGTCAGTCACACCGAAGGAGATTGGATTCGAGAGGTCGAACGAGCATGCGACCCAATACCAGAAATGGGGGCAATCACAATTGGCCCCCAAGATGTAGCCCGTGCAGTCCGTCCGTTGCCTAACTGGAAATCTCCAGGGCCGGACGGACTGCACAACTTTTGGGTTAAGTGGTTACTTGGGTCGCATGTTCGTTTGGCGTCTCTGTTCCAAACTGCCTTGGAGTCCGGCTCGCTGCCCGAATTCCTTACCACAGGAGTTACCCACCTGCTCCATAAATCTGGTAGCACCGCGGAACCCAAAAACTATAGACCGATAACGTGTTTACCGACGGTCTATAAGGTTCTTACATCCATTTTGAGAGCTAAAATTAATAATCACATTAGCAGCAATAACATCATGTCTGCCTCTCAAAATGGATGTAGGAATGGGTCCCGCGGTACTAAGGAGCTACTCCTCATTGATACGGCCATTAGCCAACAGGTTCGGCGTTCCCGAAAGGATCTGTCGACATGTTGGATAGACTATAAGAAGGCCTATGACTCGGTGCCTCATACATGGCTCATGAGGGTGCTAGAATTGTATAAAATTGATGCAACGCTACGCACCTTCCTGACGTCATGTATGGGGCAATGGAGGACAGTCCTTCGCTATCCAGGATGTCGAAATATCCAGAGGAATAGCGAACCGGTAAGGATCGAGCGGGGTATTTTTCAGGGCGATAGTTTGAGTCCGCTTTGGTTTTGCCTAGCCTTGAATCCTCTCAGCACATTGCTGGAGAATTCAGGACTAGGCTATCGGTTGAAGAGAGGAGGTCAGGTTATATCTCACCTCCTTTACATGGATGATCTGAAACTCTTTGCCCCCAGTAATCTGCAACTGATGGAGCTACTGAAGGTAACTGAAACTTTCAGTAGTGCCATCAGGATGGAGTTTGGTGTGGACAAATGTGCGGTCATGCATGTAAAGCGTGGAGAGATTATAGAATCCGTGGGATGTCAACTCTCGGATTCCATAAACCTGAGATCCCTCTCTCCAACCGAAACTTACAAGTATTTGGGTATGTCGGAAGCGTTAGGCATCAGTGTTACTGACATGAAGCATTCGTTGAAGGAGCGCTTCTTTGGCCGCCTGAAGAAGGTTTTCAACAGCCTTCTGTCGGGTGGAAACAAGGTGCGCGCTTTCAACGGATGGGTCATGCCGGTATTGATGTACTCTTTCGGCGTACTCAAATGGACTCAAACGGAACTTGACGCCCTGGATAGGCGGGTTCGTACACTGCTAACTGCACATCGAATGCATCACCCACGGTCGTCGGTAATGAGACTGTATATCCCGCGAAAATGTGGAGGTCGAGGCTTTTTAAGTGCTAAGACTATCCACAATCGCGAGATATGCAGTCTCAGGGAATATTTCCTTGCTGTCGACGTGGGTATGCATCGAGATGTAGTGGCGGTGGACAAGGGACTCACCCCGCTCTCCTTGGCAAATGAGAACTGGCGCAAACCTGCAGTGCTTGACACCAACGATCGCAGGGCGGTATGGCAGAGTAAGGAACTTCACGGACGCTTTTTCCGGGCCCTACACGGGCCCGACGTGGATCAATTAGCGTCCGTAGCCTGGCTACGGTTTGGTGACCTCTTTGGGGAAACCGAAGGTTTTGTCTGTGCAATTATGGACGAAGTTATCATGACGAAAAACTACCGGAGATTTATTGTGAAGGACGGCACGGTTGACATATGTCGGGCATGTCACCGTCCGGGAGAATCAATTCGCCACATTATCTCTGGTTGTTCTCGTCTTGCTAATGGAGAATACTTGCATAGACACAACCTTGTAGCCAGGATTATCCATCAGCAACTTGCTCTGAAATACTCTCTTGTGGAATCGGAGGTTCCGTACTACAGGTATGTGCCCGACCCAGTTCTCGATAATGGCAGCATCACATTGTACTGGGATCGGTCCATCATCACTGACAGGACTATTATTGCAAATAAGCCTGATATAGTGGTGGTGGACCGAATCGAGAGGCGTGCAATGATTGTAGATATCACCGTTCCGCATGACGAGAACCTCGTGAAAGCCGAGAAAGATAAACAAATCAAATATCTTGACTTGGCTCGCGAGGTTGTCGACATGTGGGATGTGAATTCGGCAATCATTGTACCGATAGTCGTGTCAGCCAACGGCTTAATAGCCACGAGCCTCGACCAACATCTTAGGAGGCTCTCGTTAGGCAGCTGGATCAAGGGCTTGATTCAGAGAGCAGTACTTCTGGACACGGCTCGCATCGTTAGGAGGTTCCTCTCTCTGGAGCCCTGACCGCCGGTAGCTTGGACCCTGTTCCCGATACCGGTGGGCTACTATTTTTTACATTTTTAAATAATTTGATATCTTTGTATTTTAATATTTAAAAATGTATTTTATATGTATGTGACTTAAATAAAGAAAATAATAATAATAATACCGGCGGACTACTATTTTGTATATTTTTAAATGTTTTTTGTAATTGTTTTATAGAAATATTTAAAAATGTGAAATATATGAGTAAAAGTGAATAAAGGAAATAATAATAATAAAATTAAATAAAGGAAATAATAATAATAAAAAAAAAAACTGCATTACTTACATTCATATTAACATAAATAAAATACACACATTAAATAGATCAACTATATACCTCTAAATCAAAAATATACATTACTAATATTACTTAAAAACCAAAACAAATAGAATCCAATACTCTAAATGTTTTATAAACCATGTGTAATGTACCCAAAATATATAAATAGAAACTAAGACAAAATAGTTATAAAATAATAAACTTGCTAGTGATACTAGACTATGCCATCAATGCCACATCTAGCAAATATAAAATTCGTAGATCCATGTTGTGATTGTTTGTTTACCCACATTTTTTTGTTTTGTTATTTTCTATGCGTACATCTGTGCGCTCTAATTATAAATCTTAGTTTTAGATATTGTTTCTCAGTAAGTGAATTTGTATACAATTCTTTATGAGAAATAAAGTTGTTCTTAAACCTAAACCTAAAATTAACAACTTTCGCAACTAGGTATGATTCGTCAAAATTTTCAGTCTAAAAAGCATAATTTTCGCCTTTTCACGCCCTTGATCTACCAGACCTTAAACTAAATGATCGTCCAAATAAATAAACATACGAGGGCAAGTTACAACACATTCCCAGTGTATTCGGACTTTAATTAATTAGCCTTTTCACGTCTTTGAGTTTTGGGAGCCGAGTTAATTAGTCGCTTCACTTCAGAAGTTTCGGATACTTCGCGCAATTTATTTACATGTGAACGTACTCGCAATTTTGTTAATCTATACTCACATACATATCACTAGCTTTTACCGCGACTTCGTACGCAAATATATATATTATAAAATCACATACCAGCCATTTACCATGCAGTAAACAAGCTTTCGCAAATCCCATTAAAAACTAAACATGCAAAAAACATGAAAATCTCTGCAAATACAGATAATAATTATTATAATGACTATGACACCACTTACTTAGCATGGCACAAACTATGCAGCTAACTTTAAACTTAATGGTGGTAGTTAACACTGGTGCTGAGTTTATCGTTAACTCTCAGTAATCGTTGAAGTAATCCTTGTATCTTATGGGGCTAATCTTGTGTAATTGTGGGGGGAGAGCTGGAGATACGAAGTTTGTACGATGTCAAAACGGTATCTCAACGAGATAATGTATACCAAAAGATTAATAATATTTTATGCTAGCGACCGTTTTCAAGGGACCCATTTATTGAGTGTGCAAGTCACCTCCTGCCATTTTAAAGCCGTGTACATTGTCAGTGGTCAGGCAGGGGCCAATAGTTTTCCCATACTATAGTAACGGTAATCAGTCAACGAAACCACCCAAACTCATAGCCTTTTTTTTTGTTTCCATATTCTGCAATAGTCCAGCACCAACTGAGGATTATCCTTGGGTATACTTTCATAGTGCATACAGGGATAATCGTCGGCTGGTGCCTCATTCCATTAAAAATGTCTAACGGGGCCTCTGAGAGTTGGCTTCGGCCCCTCGTACCTTAAATAATAATAATTTTGTTTATTCGTAGCAACTCAAGCCCGAGAGTTACCGCGGCCCTGGAACGTAAAAGGCACTAAGAGGAGCATGGGTGGGTTTTAGTCAGTAGAAGTCTGACACTCCCTGCCGCTTCACCCAGAGCGGGAGGGGTCATTTGATGATTTCCCATCCAGAAAAAAAAAGCCCGATAGTTGTTAGTAACAATTTTTGATTAATTCTAATATTAGAAAACACAACCACACTAAATAAAATATAACCTAACTAAATTATCGTGCTCTGACAAGTACTCTCATAGCATGACACAGTCATGGCGCATGCAATAATGTCGTTGGGGGATCCAAGATAGTGGAATCGTTTCTCCGGGACTCGTCAAGCTACATTGGTTGATTCTGACTCTCAAGAGTTGGGCAGTGGCCACACTATTCCCTTGTCCTGAGAACTATGCCTATAAAAACGAGTTATCGCTTCGTATTGTCTGGTCCATCTCTAGGAGTCTTCAAAATTTGTTTCGCTGGTCATGAGCCGCTGAAAATACTTTGCATTCGGCATTAAAAAAACCTGTTTGCGCCACATTTTTGGCAGAGCTTTTCGAATGAATGGTGCAATTTACGTATACGTTTATCCAGTCTAACCCTGTTAAGCAAGTACAAGACAGTAGCCTTCTAAGAGCGGATTTCATCAATAAAACTGAACGCAATCAGTACATCTAAACTGCGTTCAAGAGCTGTCAGTGTCAATATTCCATGGAAAAATAATGACACTGACAGCTTATTAACGTGTTTTTTAAAGATGGCGTCGAGAAAGATGGCGCTGCGAGTCACGTTTGTTGTTCCTGCTACGTTGATTTTTTGTGGCGGTATCAATGCCGCTACACACTGATAGCGTTCAGTTTCATTGGTGAAATTCGCCTTAAGTCAGTTTTGTTTTGCGATATTCAATACAAGTTCCTGTACATCAGTTACGTGGTAAACAAACAGTATTAGATTCTACGTACAATACACAAAATAAAAGCCTGAAAACGTATGGAAAGTTCTTTTCCCGTGACAAGAAAAACTTCCATATTTTCGTCCCTCCTCAGCCCGTCCTCGACCAACATCTTACTTCAAAAAGATCCTTTGAAAACAGATCACTTATAAATCTTATCAAGGAAAAACACCGAAAATAGAAAACACGTAAGGGGGTTACACATGGAACAAGGCTTCGTCATTGAAATTCAATATTACCGTAAAAAGAATTCGTAATCTTTTTATATCGCGTTTGATCGTTCCTTAGAATAAAGTGGCCTGCCGTGTAATAACGTCAACGACAAGGCAAAGCTTGTCTAATTTAAAGGTCAGCTCATACTGAGATGCGATACAACGAAGCAATATAACATGGAACTTTATATTATTTATTACACAAGAAAATATTTCAGTGAGAAAATTTAAAGAAGTGCCAATCGGCTTTCGCCAAAATGCCATGTTTTTTCTTTATAATGTTTTGTTTATTCCGCCTATATGACCCCCTCTTATGTCAAAGAACGTTCTAAGTTCCTTCATGACAGAAATTCAAGACACTTGAGTTCATAGGAGAATCTGAAACTTTTGATGTCCTCGCATGCTACATTTTTTTTTGACAAATCATTCACGGTCCAGGCTGTACGATTGTGGAACTAATCTAATCCTTTTCTGTTTTTACCCTATATTACTCTTCTATGATTAACCCATCTTTTTTTGTTTTTTTTTCCTTCCTTCTTTGTTTAAAATTGTGTAACATAACTATGGGTAATAAAACATAAAATTATAAGTATTGTATTTTGTAAGTGGAACAGACAATCGCCTTTTTTTCAATCTATCCAAAATTTATCTGGTAGATATCGCTTTATTTGCTGTCAGCGATAACAGCGCAAAGAAATCACGCGAATTAGAATATGCCTCGCGACTTCCCAATGCTCTTCGCTACAACGCGAAACAACAGTAATTGTTTCACGCTGTAGCGAAAAGTGATGCGATGAGACTTTAAGTAGTCAGTCTGACTACTCAAGTATCGTCGCATCGCGGCGCTCCCTGGTGTGAGCTCACCCTTAGGCAGCTTGTCTAAATTTAGCATATTTTCTCCCCTGCAATTAAGCCAGCTAGTCGTTCTGCTAATTATACACAATTTTGTCTTGACTTACGAGTTACGACCACTGGTTACTTAGCTCATAAAAATCCCGAGCTGACATTTTTATTTACCTGAACAAGCTGGTGGTCTTAATTTTGTGCACAGTAGAAGTTAATTTCCACCATTATAAGTGGTTAAAGTCTGTTTTACGTGGAATGTATTTTGCGACAGTTTTTCATTAACTAAATCGCAGCTATGTCTGCCTTTTCTCAAATTCGCAATATGTTAGTGGTTTTTTGGTTCACGCAACCACTTACATATTCAGGCGAATGACGGAAATGAGCTCAAACAGAGAAATCGATGCCGAACAGTGTACGATGAAGTAGAGTCTTAATATATCATCATCATCATCAATTCATATCGGATTTTTGTGCCTTAACCTTTTTACTGATCTCAACATTGTCTTTTGAATTATATTACGTTTATGTATAATCTCTCTTGATATTAAGCATATTCGTTTTAGTGATTTATAAAGGCAACGCTTACTTAGAAAAGATGCCCAAATGCCCGACACCAATAGTGCTCATTTTCCCTTAAATATGCACCTACCAGAAACTTCCCAGTCTTTAATCACTTGAAGTACAGACAGCAAAACCACGAGGTACCCAAGTTTGAAATACTCTTCCTGTTAAATAGTTATCTGAAACGACAAATTTATTAGCGCGGCAGCCAGTAAAGCATCGGAAGCAACTTGTTCTGTAATGTTAGAACGATGTGTTGGTAACTTGTATTCCATAGCATTAGAGGGTACTCGGAGAAAACTTTTGATCGGGTCCAAGGGAAGAGGGGTAGGTGAGTGGTGATTTAGAAATTAAAGTCAGAATCACATTCCGAAACATATTTACGAGGATTAAAAGGAATTTCTTGGTTCATGAAAAATAAATTCGGTCTTTTAATTTTTTTGCACGTTCCACCTTCGTCCGGGTGGAACCAGTTAGTTCCAGTAAACCGCGGATAAATTCTATCTCTTTATGTTTTATTTTCTTTTACGTTTATTTTCATAAAATTGGTTCCCCCAGACAATACAAGTGAAATTCCTGCATAGCAAGAATAAAATTATAAATTCCTCTGTTGATATTAAAAGCCTCCGATTTATAAATGCGTCGTGAGAAAGATATATCTACCTAGCCTTGTCCCAACTATGTTGGAGTCGGCTGACAATTAAACCGGATCCAGCAGCATACCAGTATTTTTACGTGGAGCGGCTGTCTACCAGACCTCCACACAACTGGGTAACACGGTACTTCTTGGCAATACTGGGATCCGATTTACTTGGCTTCTGACAATCCGTAACGGCTGCCAAAGATCGACAAATTACAGCCGGGACCAACGGCTTAACGTGCTTTCCGAGTCACGGAAACAATAAAGATAATAGTTCAATCATAATTATTATAATCTGATTTCAGGAGATTTTAGTATGGATTTCAATACTTATAATATTTCTCGCCAATAACCTATAACTTGTACCAGAAAATCGAACTGTATAATATTGTAGTGTTACTTTTTCACACCTAAGTTCGATAAAGGACTTTTGAATATCAAAAATAGTTAACAAAGCACTGTGACTTAAAGAAATAGGTTTATGGGGAACAATTTAGTGCTTTAGCCATTATTAATTCGTAAAAGTTGCGCTTCCCTAGTGCGCAAGATGTCAGACCGAACCATATTTTCATCATCAAAATAATTATTCTTTTCGGTCTGGGTGGAGCGGGAGGTAGTGTCAGACTCTTACCGACTAAAACCTAACCGTGTTCCTCTTAAAGCCGTTTGCGTTCCAGGGCCGCGGTGACTCTTCCGAACATATTCTGCAACCATGGCAGGCACTAGCCCTAGCGGGCCCCGTCTGGGCTGCACCAATAAGATTGGAAGAATGCCAGTGTCTATCGTGTAAACATTAGAGCTCTTAATGAAATACATATTCTCGAAAAAGCCTGGCCAGGAACATTCATTCGTCAAGAATGAATGTTCCTGGCCTGAACACCTAAGTATTTGATTGATTGTACCTGCTAATGTGCTATTATTAATCTTAGAATACACTTTGAATGTGAATATGGTATACCTACATTAGTATATGGCTCTGGGCCACAAAGCAATGTTCTAGCTATTCCCAATATATATTATCAGTTCGGTTTGATCTATGAACATTGAGCACACTACGATTCTAGGAACATCTACTTGTATGTAAATACAGTTGAATAGCTTTGAGAACTACTCGTAAGTGCACCGGTTTGGTATTGATAGCTTATCTAGCGTTTATGTATGTTATTATCTGATAACCTTTGTCGATTGTAGTAGATTAACAAATTAAATTTGTGTATTTGTAAAACTCTAGTTTAGCAAGAAAACCTAACAAACTTTGACAATTTTTTTTTACTCAAATCCTCAATTTAGAAATCGATCCTAAAAAGTGAAACGCAATACCTAATAGGGGGTCATTTTACTAATCATTATGAACAACTTTCACTATGCGACCAACACCGAAATCGCGAAAAAAATTGACTGCTCCATAGATTATTGCGCGCATAACAAGACAAAATGTACCGAGCAGCAGATTTTTTTTTCGCGATTTTAGAATTGCTCCGATACTAAAAGTTGTTCATAATGATGAGTACAGTGACCCCCTATTAGGTATTGCGTTTATTTAGTTACACGTTGTATATGTTTTTATTAAAATAAAAACCGCAAATGACAAGAACATAGCCTTTTCCGCGGCTTTGTTCCTGTGGTCTATTCGACAAGAAACTTGATCACAATAATATATCCGGGGCGAAAAGTACCTCATGACATTAAGAATTTTCGTAATGTAATCAGTAGGTACTTTCAGAGACCTCTTATAAACATGGAACCACTTTTAAAATAATAATATTTTTTTAAATAAAGTTTGATATAAATGTATTTTCAACACATTTGCTCAAAAAATGCATTTACGAAGCCTGTATGCATTGTTCGAAAGTTAAAAATTATGCACCACACAATGGAGCGTGCGGCAAAGTAGGTACTCTCACCTAAGTACATATTTTACCGCAAACTCCGTTGTATAGCGCCGTGCGTATTGTTTACGGTTTTTTTTTAATTTCCATAAAAAATAATAAGAATTCCACCAAGGAGTTTCACATCACGAGAATAAATAAGCTAAATAATCGAACCTCCTTGGAAGCGCTTTTGCTGTATACGTTTGTCTCATTTTAATATTATAGAGAAAATGAGAGAAGATAAATAAAAAAAAATAAAGTATGTGGTTCTAATTTTCACCACGCGCATGTGGCGCCCTTTGCAAATTCGCGCCATTTTCATATTAGAAACGTCAAAGATTGTTGCGACTTTCCAACTGATTTCTAGAGGCAAAAAGTTTGTTTCATTACTTATTGTAATGTTTTCTCGCAAATGTGTCGAAAAACGTTGTATGACACACGTGCGGATTTGGTTTTTACAAACTCGTGACTATGGTAAGCCCTCGACTTTGTCTCGTGCTTACATTCGTCTACTCGTTTGTAAAAACCAACTTACCGCACTAATATCATAAATAACTATTACACGAAGTAACGTACTAACCTATTAAACTGTCAATGAAGTGTTTTCGCAAATAAGAATATTCCTCCGCGTGAAAAGTGAAAACGCATTTCCACATAGTACATGTCGAGAAAAACTAATGACTGGCTATGTTTGAAAGTTCAAAAGTGCTGTCTCATACGCCTATTATGGCAGAAAGCATTTTATTATGCTAAAAATCGTTTTTTCAACAAACTTACTCAAAAACTGGCTCCTACCTTGCTGTCTTACTGGCTTTTTGACACGCAAAGAAGTATATTTCGCACGAGTGCAGAAAAGTGTGCTGGTCTGCCCCCGCCTATTCAATTGATTGTATTTATCATACCAGACTGGTTGCTAAGGAGCCCCTACTGCGAGCCAGGTTCGCCGAGGTCAATTTTCATGGGGATTGACCCCATGAAAATCGACCTCGGCGAACGTAAAAAATTCGCAAATTATTTTTCACATTAATTTGTTACTAAGTGTAAGTAATCTCGAGTAAGTGTCTTCAAAAACGTCGTTTGATGCCCGTGGGTATTCGTCATTGCAGTTTCTCGACTTCATATCGGCCTTGCCTTCGGCTCGGGCGTGTATTCAGCCTCGGCTGCAATGGCCAAAAAAGCTTCGAGTGAATGAAGCTCAACGAGTCCCAGAGAAACGATTCAAGTGTCTTGGATCTCGCAACGAAATTAATCAGAAAATGTCAGCGGAGGCACCTTCCCTATTATTTTAGGCCCCATTCACATCCCATTAATAAAAATACAGATTAATTGATACTATATTCACACAAATTCTCAGAATTTGTGTTTAGAATTTATTAATAGTATTTAAACTATCATATGGTTAGTTTTTTTTTAATTGAGCCCTCGATGAGTGTCCACTGATTTTGCATAGCCATTAACTACTTGCTAAAACATGGAGCCCCAACTTTCGTCTATTGTCCATACAAGTTGTAATAAACGCTGTATCACCTCCTACGCAGGCGATGACTGGTAACCACAGAGTTCCCAGATGGATCAGCGGCCAGTGCGTGAGAGTCACCGATTACTGCGTAATTTTTGTGATAATTTGACTACTATGAAAAACCTACATGATTTAATTCTTGAAACATGTTACTCAAGTATTTAATTCTCTCACTCAAGTAATTTTTTTAGTATAGTATGAACTGGGAGAAAGAAAAACCAGCCAACCTGCTAGGTAAGCCTGCTCTGTTGTCGAACACATATATAAATTAAATAATTTTATTGCATTGGATATGTCGCAACCAACTAACTTAATCAACCGTTTAATTGTCGGCCTAGCCTTTTCATTGAATGTCGCCGTTTAATCAGCGGCCTAAAGACAGGCCCTAAGAGACATCTCGGCGTTTAAAAGAACAGCTAGTCAAATGAATTGATTTAATATCTTTTAATGACTTGCTAGCCAAGTAGCTGACGGAAAATAGGATACAGGAAGCTTAAGGCACTCCGACACGGATAGGTTAGGTTCGCCATTCATGTTAGGTTCCTTTAAACCCTGCAGACAGAAATAGGAGTCCCGCGTCTTCGCGTGAACATGGTTTCGGTGCCCAGCTTACGTACAATAATCGTAAGCCGCCACTTTTGCGCTCAGTCTGCATCGGTGTACGCTAGTCGGACGTGAGTTAGGTGCCACACACGGCGTCTTTGAATCGATTTGATTTTCCCATCACTTAATAGTGTTTGTGTGTGACATCATAACAGGTAGTAAAAAAAGGGATATTTTTAAATGCACATCTGTATAATTTTAATGCATACCAGAAAAAATAATGCTGTGCAAAATATCCCAATTGATTAGAAAACATGTCTTATAAAAAAAACTAAAAAAATCATCCAAAACGAGATGACCTTTTTATCGAATTCACACCAAAAATGTGGTTCATACATCGGATTTATGATTTATAAAACAAAAATACGAATTGTTTATCAAAAATACTAACTTGCACTCTAAATTGCACTTCCCTGAAATAGCAGGTGGTTATCATGGTTACAATAGTAGCCGGTCATTGGGCACCCCGACTCGGACAGGTTAGGTTAGAAGGGGATGGCGGGGTCAAGTGAGCGAGCGAAGCGAGCGAACAGACCCCGCCATCCCCTTCGTGGTTATTTTTTTTTAAACCACCCAGAAATATCATTAGCCAAATATTCGTTTCATTAATATATTCATTAAACAGTATATCTAATATGATTTATTTAGTGTGCATAATTTGTGTGCAAGTCAGTATTTTTGATTTAACTTTGAAATATTTTGTTCGAAAAAAGGGAAAATACAGATATCGATTTAATTACATGCCGTAAAAAAATGGCACGCTTGGTTTTCATATCGTGATACTTACATTATCTATGTCTATCTATATAGACATAGATAACGCAAGTAAACACACACACCAACAGCTACTAAACGCCTTTATTAATATCTACATGCACAGTATATACTGTGCATGTAGATATTAATAATGGCGTTTAGTAGCTGTTAGTTGTATGGTTCCGTATTCTGTGCTGTAACTACGGCAACAAGGCTTCGATAAAAAAGAGTGACGGGCAAAAGTTACAAACATCTGTGGCCTGTCTACAATATGGATGGATGTGTATGTTGGAATATTTGAAGGCGGAAATGTGTGTGACAATAAGGAAAAGTGAATAGTAAGCGTGAAGGAATTAGAATTATGTTTCTACATTTTCATTTCCTTTTTACACGACTGCCCAAAAAAAGGAGTGTTATGTTTTCAGGGTTCATGCATGTATGTTTGTGAGTTTCTTTATTCCACCATAACTTCTATGTAAACGGCTTAACCGATTTCGATGTATGTGATATCGTTAGAAGCGTTACACTATCCCGGGTAACATACGCAAGTGAACATAGTGCCGTGTCTAAAAATTTACTAAAAAAATAATATTAGCATTGAACCCAAAAATTTAAAACTGAAAATCAACCTTTTTTTTAAGATAAGTCCCCCAAATACAATAAAAAAGATGTTGTTCAGTTTTAAATTTTTGGGTCCAATCATAGATTTCTGTTTTTTTTTGTTTCTATGAGTCCAATGCTTGTTTTTTATTTTTTAGTTCATTTTTAGACATGGCAGGCGTGTTTTTTAATTAGTTGTTTTTTCGTAACTTTAATGCTACGTAAAAACTGAACAAAATTCACATAAATTTATCAAAAAAAAATTAGAAAATTTAAGAATCCTTAGGGTAGGTGTAGGGTAGGTGTAGGGTAGGTGTAGGGTAGGTGTAGGGTAGGTGTAGGGTAGGTGTAGGGTAGGTGTAGGGTAGGTGTAGGGTAGGTGTAGGGTAGGTGTAGGGTAGGTGTAGGGTAGGTGTAGGGTAGGTGTAGGGTAGGTGTATGGTAGGTGTAGGGTAGGTGTAGGGTAGGTGTAGGGTAGGTGTAGGGTAGGTGTAGGGTAGGTGTAGGGTAGGTGTAGGGTAGGTGTAGGGTAGGTGTAGGGTAGGTGTAGGGTAGGTGTAGGGTAGGTGTAGGGTAGGTGTAGGGTAGGTGTAGGGTAGGTGTAGGGTAGGTGTAGGGTAGGTGTAGGGTAGGTGTAGGGTAGGTGTAGGGTAGGTGTAGGGTAGGTGTAGGGTAGGTGTAGGGTAGGTGTAGGGTAGGTGTAGGGTAGGTGTAGGGTAGGTGTAGGGTAGGTGTAGGGTAGGTGTAGGGTAGGTGTAGGGTAGGTGTAGGGTAGGTGTAGGGTAGGTGTAGGGTAGGTGTAGGGTAGGTGTAGGGTAGGTGTAGGGTAGGTGTAGGGTAGGTGTAGGGTAGGTGTAGGGTAGGTGTAGGGTAGGTGTAGGGTAGGTGTAGGGTAGGTGTAGGGTAGGTGTAGGGTAGGTGTAGGGTAGGTGTAGGGTAGGTGTAGGGTAGGTGTAGGGTAGGTAGGTAGGTAGCCAGTTGACGGGAGCGAAGCCGCGGGGGACAGCTAGTTTATTATAAATATTATGTGCTGTCAAGTAATAAATACCTTTCAAGGTATTCACATTTACTCAAAAGTTAATCAATTATTCCATTCCATATTTCTCCTAGCTAGGCTTTCTTTAACCTGTGCCAGCATCAAAGCTTGTAGCGAGAAAAATTACAATTCAGCAGTTCTATTTCCACGAAGTTTAATTGAGCTCAAAACCAAACCCGTCAAGCGTGGCCGCCCGAATATGACCTCTATAGCAATTCCAATATTCAAATATGAGGAGCTAACAAATAAAAAACTTTTCCCCTTTTCATTATCGGATCTCGCTCGAAAAAGTTTGGAGAAAAAATTCTATAGATTTTAATGGTATTTTTTTTTTTTTCATAAAAGTTGAAAGTCTCAATTGAGGGGTTCTTGGCGCGGAATTAACTTAGAGCTTCTTGTATTCGACTGGAATAAGCTGAGAATGACCTTTCATGGAACGCTGGGTCCGCGAGATGGGCATCGTATCCGCAGCTTTGAGATCTACGGTGCGGATAAACGAGAATGATTTTATATAAAAATAAATAATAGCATTTCGCTAGTAATAAGTCGCAGTAATTGGATTCACCAGACACAATTAAATAGGTCCAGGCCACCTCTGATAATATCTAAATAGAAAAATCCATTAACTCTGGCTGTCACAGATCTCACCAAGATTGCGACCATTAGAGTAATGTGTTAGAATAATGATAAAATTATGGAATTTAATCTCGGCAAAAGCATTTATTTTCTGGCTCTATACTTTTTGCAGCACACGGGGCAACATGTTATTCTAAAGATCACAATTTCACGGTCTCATTTAGTAGTCAATTGTTCTGTGTGTAGCATGAAGACTTTAATTTAACTTTGCAGAGGGTCGAACAGTGCTCAAATTAGTTTCAAAATTCTCAAATTACGTACCCTTTCTATTCCCGTAACATTTTAACTAGGTCGATATACACATGCATATGTACAAAAATCAAACTACGCCAAAATTATCAACGTATCACTAACCGCGGTTTCGGATATCCGCGAGCCGAATCCGAACCGACACGACGCGGATACGGGAAGCCGCACTGTTATTTGGAACTCCGGCCGACCGGATTGGAGGAGTGTTGCAAAATTTTAGCTATTAAAGTGTAAATTTTGAGCTCCGTCTCCTAACTTACTTAACCTTAGATTATTTGTAAAGCCGCTATATAATAACAGTAATATTTTAGTATATTGTGTAGTTTTATAACTGTTTCGGGTGCCGTAAAATCCAGGCTTACAGTGTTACTACACGAATTTTGCATCCAGTTTCAGTTTTAGTTTCATGCAAACTGTTGTTCAGTTAATTAATACATAAACCTTTTATAACTTTGTGTAAAGTTGTAAATAGTCGGCCGTAAGCTTTCAGCTTAATGCCTGTGTAGACCGCACGCTAAGTTTTGAGTGTATTTTTATACCTATTATTAATGCAAAACTTGCTCGGTAAAATTAAAATAAGCAACTTTGATTTTTTTTTTGCGTGTTTAGATCCCTGAATAATCAGATAGGTTTTAATTAACTTTAAACGAAGTATACTTTCATAGGCTTATAAGTTTCATAGCAATTTTGATCATTTCTAGGTTACCTTTAAACCATGCACTGTTTTTATAAACCCTATTTGAAACGTACCGAATGCAATAGGTACAAAAATATTTCAGACTGACAGACAGACGGAGGGAAAAATAATATCAGCAAAATGCAAAGAAAAACCTCACAAGCAAAACTGTTCTCTAACAGACGGATTGCCATAATACGAATGCAAAGAAACCTGAACGGGGTTCCGTCCATAAGTTAAGAAACCGGACGGACGGTACCCTTACGGACCGGTTTTACGACGAATTTTCACCGGTGAGTGTCGCCTGAAGTTCCAAGGTTACTCATTACCATAAAGTCAGTGCTCTCGCGAATATTCTCTTTTCTCGGTAGATGAGAAGTTTCGACACTTTTTATTATAGCATCTCAATTTCGTTTATGGATCAATTTGGGTGGAGAGTTATGAATTTGTGTTGAATATTGAATTAATTTGTTGTTTGTCATTTTTGATCTTTCGGTTGTGAGATGAGATACACTGTTTTCTTCTATATAGAGAACAGGAGGATGAGATAAAATCACTAATCGGGAATGTAATAGCCACCATGATTTGACAAATCAGGCTGCAGTTACCGTGGGTATAAGTACACAGAAAAAAACATAATCAGCCGTACCTAGTTAGTACTTGAAATTGTAAGTTCGGATTTTATTGTTTTATCGTCACTAACTACATAAAGGTACCAAAAATTTATAATGTACCTATTTATTATAGTTTCACACGACCACACCAGTAAAAGATTTCTAAACCTTTCAGTTTGTCCCGTCTGACTTACCAGAGAATGGGCAGCAGCATTCTCTGTACATTGCAACAGCTACACTGCGATCGCCAACTCACCTGCCAAGCGTGGCGATTATGGCAAATCCCCCCCCCCCTTGAAGGAGGCCTATGTCCAGCAGTGGACATCTTTCGGCTGATATGATGATGAAACCTTTAGTGTTCATCGCCAGTAAACATTAAACATTAATTTACAACATGTTACTACAACAAACAGAAGTCTCTTCACACTCCAAAAAAAACCATAACCCTCATCAAATGAAAGGAAAACACTCGGGGTTTACACAAATCGGAATTAAATTTCATGAAAAAAAAAAATTTCAGCGAAAGCCTATTGTATCCGCACAGAGGATTAATAACCTATGCAAATCTGAAACGTGCGTGTTACATGTTCGATTTTCTTTACTCATGTGGCAATCGACATCGTTTATTACGTGAAAACATATTTCCCTAACAAACAGCTTATAAAATAACCGTTCTATTATGTTTCAGGTGATCAGCGGCCCTACCATGAAGTGTTAAAGCGTGAGTAGTTCGAGCGAGAAGGAGGGATGGAGCTATATAGGGTGTATAGCTCCATCCCTCCTTCTCGCTCGAACTACTCACGCTTTAACACGTCATGGTAGGGCCGCAGTACTGATCAGTTTACGTAACTTTACTGGCCACAGCCCGACTTCGCCCACTTGTATAGGACTCTCTTCTCCAGTGCTAATCCCCACGATTCTGTGTCCCCTGAACCAAGTTCCAACGGCGATGTTTTTTTCTGTAGTAAGTATTACAAATTCATAAAGTGCATATCGACGGCGAAGTGCCAAAAATTGTGATGGCACGGTTGGCGCAGTGGTTGAGCGATCGGCTGCGGCGCTGCGTGTCGCGGGTTCGATTCCCGCACGGAACAAATATTTGTATGGCCTACAGCTAATTTATTTATTTATTTATTTATTTATTTATTTATTAGAACAAAAAACACATGTTACAATTTATTTGTGTTCGATAATAGCCACATTAGTTAAAACTGTGTCGTGGCTATTAACGCCCACCTCCAGGATAGAGATGACATCAACGTTCCAATTTAAGAGGTTTTATCAATCTTTAGTTTATTATAACTACGCTTAAAATCTAGTGTGTCAGTGTGCGTGCGTATGAGTGAATTTATGTATGAGTGTATCTGTATGAATAAGAGGGTGTGGGGGTGATTGTGTGTGTGTGTGTGATGGTGTGTGTGTGTGTGTGTGTGGCTTTACCTAAACGTGTGAGAGGAAAATGTGAGAGTTGGAGGTATGGAAAATAATTAGGGTTTCACTATATTTTCCAGCTCTTCGTATGTGAGAGTGGACAACCATTGGCTAGTGAGCCGTTTACACTCTCGGGAAGTGTGTGGATAAATATTCAGAACCCTATTCACTGTATTGTATAACGCAGGGGCAAAGAACTTGAATTGTCGACGTACTAATTTTAGATTAGAGGAGTAAGTTTGACAGACTCTATCAGACCTACGTTTATTTTTATTTAACTCAGGATCAAACGAAAGCTCAGCATGTTTACGTAGGACAATATTTAGCACGAATGAATGCCTCACTGAGGGTACTTTACAGAGGGCATACAGTTCAACGGTAGGGAAACGAATTGGTTTATGAGTCATGACCTTAAGCACAGCTCTCTGTGCCCTCTCAAGACGTAGAAGATGACTCTTCCCAGCATTACCCCAGGCCGACACACAGTACGTGATGATGGAGTGAGCCAGAGCAAAATACACGATCCTCAGAGTTGAAAAATCGGCTGAACTTCTAAGGTTTTTAAAAACAAATATTAATTTTCTAACCCTAGATACTAGTGCATTAATTTGCCCAGCCCATGTCATCGCACTGTCAATCAGGACACCGAGGTATTTAACGGAGTCCATACGCCTTATTGTGGCACAACCACAGTCATTATTCGTGGCAGCATTGCAGTTGTGAGCTGTCAGAGAGAAATCGGTTGTTGGCTGTGACTTGGGCCTCGGACCAAATGTTACGAACCCAGTTTTATCTAAATTTATGGTAAGCAAATTTTGTGCAAGCCACCTCGTAGTAGTCTTTAACGCCGACTCTGCGAAATTTTGTGCCCCAGTCCAATCATTGCCATGTACTAGTATGACTGTGTCATCAGCGTATGAAATCAGTCTGGAGTTGGGTGGGGAGAGTTTACACAGTTCATTAATGTATACAAGGAACAAGGTAGGTCCAAGTACACTACCTTGTGGGACCCCAAAGTTGATACACATTTCTTTACTGGTTAGGTTATCTATCTTAACACATTGGGAACGATCTCTCAGATAACTCCTGAAGATATCAAGTGAGATACCTCGAATGCCTATGAGTTCCAACTTGTTGAGCAAGAGGGGGACAGAGACAGTGTCAAAAGCTTTGGAAAGATCGAGAAAAATAGCAATCGTTTTTTGTTTGTTATGTAAATTTTGAGCTACTGAATCCAACAAATCTAAAACTGCGTCTTCAGTGTTTTTGCCTGCTCTAAAGCCATATTGGTTGTTGGACAGTACCTTGTGTGTATGTAGATAGCTGAGCAGACGTTTGTTTAATATTTTTTCAAGAAGCTTCGATAATATAGTCAAAACGGAAATGGGTCTGTAGTTGTTGACACTGCCTCTGTTCCCACTCTTATAAATAGGATGTACCAGGGCCTTTTTAAAGACCGCAGGAAAGACTCCAGATGTAAGAGCGAGGTTGAATACATGACAAATGATAGGGGTAAGGAATTTCCTGGCAGCACTAATCAAGGTCGCAGGGATGCCATCCCATCCCACAGCACAATTACGTTTGAGGGCAAGAATGAGTCTCTCAATCTCCTCATTATCTGTGGGGAAAATAACCATGGAGTCATAATGTGGAAGCGACTTACCACAGACTGAGGAACCGGCACAGTTGTCACTCTCAGGAACCACAATTTTAGAAGCCAGATTTTCTCCGACACTAGCGAAATATTCATTAACAATGTCTATTGAATGGGATGGGTCAGCGGATATTGACAAGAGATCGGTGGCCGAACTTTTGTTCGTTTTCATATTTGTGATGACTTTAATGAGGTTCCAAGTGGCCTTTGGATTTTTACGGGATTTTTCAAATTCTGTTTGTTCATACTGTCGCTTTAATTCCTTGAGAAGATTGTTACAAAAGTTTCTGTAGCGGAGATAAATTATTTTGGAAGTCTCATTATTAGGGTCCTTTTTAGTTGTATGACAAAGTTTATCCCTATTCCTAATACACCTTAGAAGGCCGGGTGTGATCCATGGCTTAATGATACGTTTCCTACTCGAGATAGCAACATTATGACTATTCTCAGCAACGACAGACGATATAATACTGACTAAGTTTGATGCAGCATTGTTGGCATCATAACAGTTCATGACAGGAGAGAAGTCAGTATTGTTTAAAGCATTCACGCAAGCATCTATATCCACGCGCCTTGATGCTGCCGGGGGTTTTTGGGCTTCTAAGCTAATATTACAAAAAGCTATAACTGGAGCATGATCTGTTATTAGAGAATCGAGAACCAATGATAAAGATGGTTTATTAGACTTAATTATAATATGGTCCAAGCAACTATCAATGCGCGTAGGTAAAAGGTGTGCAGGAAGCATACCATGTGATGCAACAGTGTTTAAGTATATGTCGGAGTTTTGGTCATTACAATTTGGGGCTATATTTATATTAATATCTCCTATTAACATAAGTGTTCTAAATGAGCTTAATGAATTAAGTGTTGAATCTAAACTCGTGATAAAGTTTTGAATATTATGATTTGAAGGTGACCGGTAAATTGCTACAACAGCTATCTCATTTTTGTACCTTAAAATCAAGCAATTTGCATCATCAAATTTAGGTTTTTCAACAGTAATTTGCAAGTCCTGCCTTGTGTATACAACAACACCATCATTTTGGTTAAAATGGTCCGAAGATGAGGATATATAACCAGGGATAAGAGGTATAAGAGGACATTTACGTAGCCAGCATTCGGATAGTACTATTATATCAATCTGTACCTTAATACGCTGCAGCAATATAAGAAGGTTATTAAAATTTACACCATTCCCTATGCTTCTGATATTAATCTGAAGTACTTTCAGACCATTTTTATCCTTTTGCAGATATGAGTTTACTTGCTCCGGGGAGCAATAGTATGATGATGATACTGACAATGAATCCATATCATCTGCAATTTTGGAGCTATCATCCATACTTGAAATCAAGAACCAACATATTTTCTATTATGGTCATGCTCACTGGATAAAAAATCACCCTAAGTGAGAGGGACATAGAGTGAGATATGCGCGAGGTCGAATGATGGGGCTGTTTAGGTAAAATGTTGTTTATGTAATGATTGGAGGTGTATGTGTATATGTGTGTTATAGTGAGTTTAAGTGGGAGTAGTGTATGTTTGTGGTGAAGAGTTTTAGTTTTAAATGTAACATTGAAGGTATCATACAGAAATAATAGAAAAAATGATCTAAATTTAAAACAAGTAATGCTATCAATACAAATACGACTAGTTTTGCTTAGAAATAAAACGATTTGATAACAATATACTTTGAAATGATAGATAAGAAAAAAAATTGTTCCGGATCTGGCTGTTGTGTATGTGAGTTATATATTGTAAACGCATTCCCGATACAGGAGAAATTCCTAGTGTGGGGCAACGTGTAAAAAAAAAAAAAAAAGTAACACCTGACAAAGTCAAAAATTTACACAAACTGAAAAAAAAGTAAATTTTCTTGATAAGTTAAAAATATGTTAATATATTTATTAATTTAGAATAATTATAATGCTGTTGCCATTAAAAATACACTTAATGATTTCACTATGGTCGATGTCAGATAAATTTACAATAGCGGTCGTTGCCCTTTCCTTAATATCTCTTGAAAATAAGAAGAAAATGTAAAGGACCACTATAGATGTCGATTCTGGACAGCTTTATGTCTATAATTTCTGTTTTCGGAATTAAGTATGTTAATAAATGTAGGTAGTAAAGACAGTTATTTCAAATTTATCTGGCGTCGACCAGAAAACATGCGAATGACGCCTTTAAATTCAAAACGATAAAAAAGTGAGTTTCTCGAAAAAAAATCACTTTGCCGCCGATAAGTCGATCAGTATGTTGTGTTGCCTCTCCTGTTTCTATGTTATAAATGTTTGAGAAAAAAAACCGGCCGAGTGCGAGTTGGACTCGCGCGCGAAGAGTTCCGTACCATTATCTGAAAAAAAAACGGCAAAAAAACACGTTTGTTGCATATTTATTTTATTCTGTTTTTAGTATTTGTTGATATAGCGGCAACGGAAATACATCATCTGTGAAATTTTCAACTGTCTATCTGCACGTTTCATGAGATACAGCCTGGTGACAGACAGCCGGACAGCGGAGTCTTAGTAATAGGGTCCCGTTTTTAACCTTTGGGTTCGGAACCCTAAAAACTGCGGTAACAAAACTTTTACTAGTTAAAACGATCACCCCAAGTACTATTTCTCAACCATCAACCTAGCATCCAAATAGTATCAAACACCACCTCAGATATTTTATTTTGCTTTCATTCAACATTGACGTTGTCTGAACAACCGTCAACACTTTAAAGTCAAAGCCTCACCTATAGGTCATGGGAATGATTTTGCTACTTGAATCTATCACGAATCACGAAGCAAAGTCATACGAGAGCGCCCCAGCTGACCGTCAAAGGACGTAAGTAGTTCATTCATTCATTCATTCAGCACAGACAGGACACGAACTAATCAGCAGTCCAATCATGCACTTGCCTTCGCTAGCAATTGAACTTTTTGTGCACTCACAGATACAGATTGTAAATTCAAATCCAATTACAATTGAAGTTATCTCGGCATCTATATTTTAAATTAGAAAATAAATGGTATGCGTCTACAGATTACATGTTTTCAGCAGCTTACCTACATGATTTTTAATGCGGTTTCTTTTATGAAATAATTATTTATGCAGAGAATGTTAGAGAGGAGATTATTATAAAGTGAAGAGCATTCGACTTGTGTTGTTGAATCCAGTTTAGAATCCAGATATCCAACATAGTAAATAATAATCCTATTTAATATTACAAATACTTTTTTTAAAAGAACCTACTGCTGCCAATTTCAATAGTTTTAAGCTAATTCTCAATTCAAATGGGTGTCTAAAACCAACCAGGACGATTTTTCTGCCAACCTGCATGCCGTAGCCTATAGCAGGCCACCGTTACAGTTAAACAAAATTTTAATACATAACACAAACACTCAAACAGCATCTCTTATTTGGGACAAGCCCGCCACACTACTGTAGCGGCAATTAATGCCGCCACTAAAAATCAAAGTAGCAGAATCAACATCACAACAAATGAGACTCGCAGCGCCATCTATATCGACAGCTGCGAACTAACTTGACAAAATCCTGAATCGCGATATCAGAGTTTACCGTGTGATTAGAACATAATATGCAAAGCCCGAATATCAACTGTCGGGCAGTTGCCCACCAGACAAACCAACCGTCTGGTCGGAGGATCCTCCCTATTCAATGGAGGTTTGCGGGACTTTACTCTCTGTACCGCTACCTTCCAAACTATTCCCATCCATTACAACTCCTGAAAGCCAGAATCAACTGTGGCGACCACCAGTAAAACGCCAAGTCAATGAATCTCGACGAGTCCAGAGAAACTATTCAACCATCGTGGATCCATCAACGATTTTATCAGAAAAAAACAGCCAGAAAAATTCTCATGAACCAAGCAGTATCTAACACAATGGACTAAACCAGAGTGTAACACACTACGAATAATAAAAGTTGTACACACAGAACAAATCCTCCGAATTCATATCAGATCGAACGCGGGCTTCGAAATCCAATCAACCCAACTATTGCCAGTACCTACGCCTGAGGACCCGGGATCAGTTTACAGCAAAAAATTCTGGACCCATAGCATCCTAAATAAACCTAAAAGCGTTACTTTGCAAAATGTGGCCTCATTAATATTCGTACGTCAACGCTTGCTGTCTTCGCCTATCTATTGAATATTTGAACAGGACTTCTGATTTGATGGGTTGGGTAAGGCAAGTACCCATGCGTAGTTTTCGCTATGGTATCAAAGGTTAATCTTTCATCTTCGTAAAATCAGCACAGTATAATGAATCTTCAGTCTTTTATGTCCATGCTATTATACAAAAACTAGTCAGTATTTTTTCAAGGTATTTTTCATTTTTTCTCCTCGCGATTTGCTCTCTAACAATTTTTAATAAAGTTCCTTTCATTCCATTTCCTCTAGAGGAAATGAAACAAAAGCCAATTCTAAGAACTTATCGTTACAATAATGGCCCTAACATAAACGACGGAAAAAAGAAACTGGAGAACTAATAAAGGAAAATTTCAACAGTGATACTAAAAGTTCACAATCGATTGTGAGCTAAGAACTAGTTTGCTGGAAGCGATAGAGGAGAAGAATCCCGGATCTTATTGGCCCCCCTCAAGGTCTAAGGCACGCTCCAAACATTTCTAGTGCCTATTATCCGAGTTTTGAATGATCAATTTAACTTCGCCCGCTGAAAAGTGGTGGGACGTGGGAAGAATTGATGTGGCAACATTTTTTTGTGTTTTATTTTTTTTTTCTATTCGATGTCTAAATAATAACAGCCGGACGGGTCAACGCTTACAGAGCTCGGTGTTGCGGTATGTGTTCGAAAGAGTCACCGCGTCTATGAAACGCAAAGGCCATTTGGAGGAGCACGGATGGGTTTTAGTCAGTAAGAGACTGACACTCCCTTCCACTCAGCCCAGAGGGTCTACTCTCTAAGCCCGAAGTCCGTAGTTTCGGCCTTAGTGTCGTGCATATTTTACTCCGTATCACCTACGGACTTACGATTAGTCCCGAACCAATGACAACACAATTTGACAGTTGTTCTTAGTTCGGGTTCGGGACTAATCGTAAGCCCCACTTAAATATTTATTTTATTCTGTTTTTACTATTTGTTGTTATAGCCGCAACAGAAATACATCATCTGTGAATTTCAACTGTCTAGCTCTCACGGTTCATGAGATGCAGCCTTTTGACAGACAGACAAACGGACAGCGGAGTCTTAGTAATAGGGTTCCGTTTTTACCCTTTGGGTACGGAACCCTAAAAAAAACTATCGAATAAGTTGTATGAAGTCATGGTAGATTTCATTCAACTTATTCCACCAGAGTTAAATAATGAACAATGATAAGTTCTTACTTGCCAAAATGCTTTGCAAAATATTTTTCATTATGTGCCAGATATAAATATAATTGGAACTTGGAACACACGAGCAGGTCACGCAAGTTTTTAATTACACATAATATTGAAGTTGTAATGACTGGACAAAATTCTCAGAATATTTCAACACGATATTACTCACATTGACGAGAATATATAATAATTAAAATCATACTAGCAATTTGAGAAGGTACATCATATTATTCAATCAACGACCTAGCTGCCGCCCGCGGCTCTACCCGCGTGAGATTTGAAATTATCCCAAGGGAACAGAAGCTCGAGATCTAAAGTATCTTAAACCCTGTTCCAGGATATGTTCTACTCGCGTGCTAAGTTTCATCCAAATCCATTTAATCGTGAAGAGGTGACAAACAAACTCACATTCAAAGACAATAGTATACTGGCTCTCACATTTATACAATACTAGATGAACCGGTGAACTTCGTATCACCTACATATATTTGTGTAAAACCTACCCTTCAGCCTTCACCTACCCTGCTCTTATAACCCTACACCTACCCTACCTACCCATTCTGTTTTAAACCTTTCCTATATTCTGGCGAACCAAACAAAAATAATTATTCAAATTGGTCCAGCCATTCTCGAACTTTAGCGAGACAAACGAACAGCATTTTTATAAATATATATTTGCTTCTGCCAGTGACTAAAGTCACTGTAAAGTCAAATAATATCCGGAGGGAACATACTCTCGGGATAAAAAGTATCCTATGACCTATTTCAGGACAAGATTTACCCCTGTGCCAAGTTTAATAGAAATCGGTTCCGTGGTTTACGCGTGACAGCGTAACAGACAAACTTACTTTCGCATTTATAATATTAGTTAGGATAGTATTAAATATAGTTAAGATACTGGCATATTTACTGCAAACTCAGAAATTAATAGCGCAATTCGTAGAAATGCCTTTCAACAATAGATTAAACATTTTGTCTATTAAAGGGGCTTTACGATTGATTGACTTGCCTGCTTCGACATATCTATAATGGCTACGCTGAACCACAGATTAAAGAACTTTGGATTATGCAAATAATTGGTATTAATTATATCTAGAGATATCGATATTCGTTAATACTATGTGCGGTCTCAATTATTTATGCGTTCATGCTATTTAGGTTTGAAAAGTTACTAACAGTATCCATTATTTAATTTTCAGACTCTTTGTTAAGAGTCAGTACAAGGACGGGTTTGATGGCAATATTCTCAACCGATGTTGAAGTGAAAGTTATGGGTTCTAGGTTATGAGGTGTTTAGCATGCTAAACACCTTACCATAACTTTTGGGGAATACTGGTGTTCATATAATAAGGTAGTGTTTTTACGGTACTTGTCTACCGACTTACCTTTTCGCAACTTCGATGAAAACATCAGTGTGGGTTTAGGCACCAACTTTATCCTCTTCATCAGATGACTCGCATTATTCTACTCCACAGCCCTGCCACAGACAGTACCTATACTACATTTTGTTTGCTCTAAACATCGGAATTTCCACAGCATCGTTGTTGACAGCTCAGAAATCGCTTTGGCTACAGGATTTTGGGTCACAGAGGACAGAGGATAAGAAGTGGATCATAGTTCAGTTCAATTCTACCATTATTAAGCAACGTTCGCAATCTATCCAAATATTGAGATAATAAGAGGGGATTTGAAAAGTTAGCAGAATTGGCCATCTGATGCGGAGTATTCCCATCTGTCCCCATATGTTTCCATTAGGGGACAGATGGGAATACTCCTCTGCTACTATGCGGTCTCCACAGACTACAGTATTCGTAGTTCTACGAGCCTGTGCCGCTCTTAGCCACGTCAGAGTTGGTTCTAACGAACTCATTCATGCGCTCGCCGCCCGTATTGTGCCCATAAGATATGCTCTCTTAAATTGAATCAAACTTTGTAATTAAAAACACGCAGTACTAAGGTGATGGCCTGGTGTACTGGGTCAGTTTAGTATGCTAGATGACCAATTGGCCATTGGTGAAGGTAGACCTGAGCGCCAATTCTACTAATTTTTAGGCAACGTTCCCATTCATGTCGGTTGCAATTTGTCAAAATTGTATGGAAATTAGAGCGTTTGTCGTCGTACGGCATTTCATACAAACTTTCATGTTTTTTTTTTATTAGTGATGGGTTTGCTCTTGACTCTAGTCAATGTCCTTATTTTTCGAAATGAATGAATCGATTTTAATGAAACTGGGTATGCATACGCCAAAAAATGTAGAAAAATCACTCTATCTTTCGTCCTGAACTCTTTAGAAAATGTTCTCAAGTAACTTTTTAGACCTGGTTGGATTAACGGAACGAGCTAGATTGCAACAAAACAATACAGTTTGAAAGACAAGAATAGATTTTCTTGCCCAGCAATGGGATGAAAGGTACACAAAATAATCATCAAAATTGCTCAGTAAAAATAAAATATAGAATAACAAACATATTTCAGGACATGATCCAACTGTTACCCGCTGATGTTGTTAAGATTAATTTTAGAACTGAATTGTGTCCTAAAATTATTCTTAAATATGTGGATTGTCCTGTTAATTTGTTTATTTTCGAGTTAACTGGGTCTGACGTCAATCAGGCCGCTAAACAAAATTGTTTTGACGTAATTCCATGAGGGTCGCGGTTTATTTAACGCGAAGTATGAACCCGTGTTATAATTCCGGATTAGAGGAAAATTTAACCAGAATTAAACTGTTAGGGTTAGTTGGCGGATCATTTAAATATTTTAACAGTAACCTTTTAGCCGTACCTGCTATACGCCTGTGGTTTCAATACCGTGCAATTATTTTGGAAATATAGTTTACAAAATTAACAATAGTATCATTAAACCAACAATTTTTAACCAAATAAACTGACATCATTGGCGTAGGTACACACTGCCCCACCCTCTACCTTAACTTGAAGCAAATACGTTCAGAGTGTAGTAAAAATATTTTTTCGTTAACTACGCATCATCATCATCATATAAGCCGAAAGACATCCACTGCTGGACATAGGCCTCCCCCCAAAAAAAAAAGATTTGCCATAATCACAACGCTTGGCAGGCGGGTTGGCAATCGTAGAATAGCTGTAGCAATGTATCTACAGAGAATGCTGCTGCCCATTCTCTGGTGAGTCCCTAAGTCGCCTCTTACGACACCCACGGGAAGTGATAGGAAGTAACTACGCATGTAAATCTTTAATTATGTTAAATAATTTTATTATCAATGTGTAGTTGCTACAGAAAATGCCAAAAGGTTTGAGGTCGCGTCCGTCGCTCTTGCATCCTGTATTCTCTTCACAAAATTGGACTGTGTATTTAAATAATTATTTATTTATTTACTTTATTGTACACCAAAAGTAAAACAAAAAGGAAACTTAAAACTAAAACACATACAATGGGCGGCCTTATCGCATTACGCGATCTCTTGCAGACAACCTGGGATGGACAATAATTGTCTGGACATGAAATGGGTGGCTTATCCACAAAAAATCCTAATACCAATCGAGTTTGCTTCTTTATGCCCCACCATTAAATAAATGCTGGGTACCTACGTCTTTGACTAACATCATTAACAATCTAGGTCTGCTCATTAATTACCGACTATTTTTAAACAAAGAACTGACTTCACTAACCCATCTTAAAATCTGACTCAGCAGTGCACTCGCAACAAACAATTAACCTGAAAATAAATTACACAGAATCTCATCTTAAGTACTTCTACATACTTAACTCAACGCCAATTGATAGAAGAAACCTTTAAGAAAAACCTATGCGTCCTGAATTTGTACAGTGAAAGCTTTTCAAGGCTATTAAGCTAATGTACTACGAGATTTACACAATAATTATTGGAAATACCACAAATGGAGCAATGTTAAATAGGTTAGGTTTTAAAATTTCACACTCAAGGTTTTATTTGTTTGTTGAGTTGGTAAAGTGAGCAGAATTCCGATATGTATAGACAAAGAGATTGAGATCCTTTGTCTATGTATGTACCTACTGATTCGTTTTAGAATTGTGCACGTTGGTGAAATTTCTTGTACAAGTGGAAGTGAATCAATTGGAGTTCAGTTTGGGTTCCGTTGGAAGGTATTGTCCAATTGAAGGGTCAGTTTCTAAAGCTATTCTTGGAGAAAGCCGTCATGTCTGCAGAAGACTGCAACAAATACGTGCTTTTAGAACAGAAAACCCGGAAAAAATCATTCGCTTCATACATTAAAATATTGTCTGAACATTTTTTCAACTAGCTCGAATAAGTATTGGCTAAAAGCAATAGAGTTGTTGCACAAACACAACATGCCCGGATTAGTATTCTTCACAGTCCCGCAGATGTTCCTCTATTTTAAGATGTGCAAGACACGAATTTCAATAAAACACTTTATACTAACAACACTGGATTCGACAGAGTGAAAATATAAAACAAAAATGCAGACATTTTGTTTGTTTGCAACAATGGGGGATGTTTTAAAATACTTAGTTATTATGTTTTTTACACAATGGATAGAAATGAAAAGAGCGTATCTGTTGCTTATACTCTCAGACAAATTGTAGGAGTCACGGAGAGATTCTTCTGACTTATTCGCGCATTCATAACTGTCTACTGTGGACTTATAAAAGATTTTAGGGAGTCGTGCCATTGACATCAACGCGCAACGGTAATAGACTGTTTAGAGGGACTTTAGAATGTATACTTTAAATTAATTTATTATGTTACTGTTATTTTTTGCAACATAAAAAAAATAGATACACCTACCGTACCTTAAAATGATTAATATTTCGGCATTCTCCTTTTACGAAATGAAAACATATTTCACCTACATCGAAAAAAATAAATAGGCCGGTCATTTTCCGGGTTTATTTACCCCACATGAATAGGGTTCGGCGTGGCGTGAATCACGGCATGTATTGCCAGCAATTAATATGCTAATTAGTGACGTCACGCGAGGGATGAGCTGATAGTGTGGCTGATAGCTTCACTGTCATGAGTATGACCCACATTAGGTAATAATGTGTCTTGTGGCGCTTGAAATTGGAATAGATTGAATTGGAGGATGGGTACTATGAAGGTTGTACGGTTAAAAGGAACCTTGCAGCGTACAAGCTATCAGAAAAATAGTTCAGAGGGGCAATTCCTGTATTTAGGAGGAGCAAGGAGCTCGTAGCCAAATGATAACAAGTTCTTTCCTTCAAGTTTAAGTTATGCTTGCCGGGGGTGGATGGGTGACCATCTTAACATACCGGAAAGCACGATAAACCATTGGTCCCGGCTGTCATTTCTATAAAATTTATAATATATATAAAATAATTTAATATGAGAAGCTGGCAGAAAAATATGTAGGGTAACTGCTATAGTAATTGGCCATGCTGTAACTAACCACTCATAACAAAAGAGGTAGATAGAAACAAGGTAATTTACAAAAGCTGCATTACCTTGTTTTATACCTCTTTTGTTATGAGTGGCCAGTTACAGCATGGCCAATTACTATAGCAGTTACGATAGTTCTGGCTGGTTTTGAACACTCATGTTTATGAAGAATCAGTTAAAAATATTTGTAAGATAAAGCTAGTTGCATGTTCCAAAGCGAAGAACTGCATGGAGAAGAACATGCAAGAAACTCCATGGGCAACAATTTAACACATAAAAAAATGACACTTTTCGATAGGTATGACATGAGTTTATAAATGATTGAAATGGAAAAAGAAAAATTTATTAACTTAACTCATGTCTATGACTTAACTAAATTAAATTCTATGAAATGTCAAAATTAAGTGTCAACACACCTCTCAACCAAATTCGCAACCGCGCATTTTCCTCTTTTTCTAAGCTTTCATATTCATAACATTAGGTACGAGAAAAAACCATGAAATATTAATATTAAAATGTTTCTTAAGACTAAGGAAAGTCATTATAAAACAGAAATTTTCCTGTATTTTATTTCTAGAGGAAAAATAAAAACACCAAAATGACTTTTTTGGAGATTAGTTACTTGTTAATGAAAAAGTTACTCAGAAAGAAGTTACTTGCCTAATTACTTTATATAAATGATTGCAATTACTAGTGTGACTTAGTATGTACCTACTTACATACTGTATGTGTATGGTCTCGCCCTCGCAAGTGCGGCTGCTGAGCGTGGGATCCTGCTGGGTTCGATTCCCGTGTCGAGCAAAGAGTTAATTGGTGTTTCCATTAGAAATTTCTCTGTGACCGGAGTTCGGAAGTTGGTGGTGCAATACCCACGTGCTCGGAAGGACGTTAAGCCGTTGTTGGTCCAGTCTGTATGAGATTGCTGTCCCATAGGGTTTTGAGAGTGATGGAAGAGGGAGTGTATCTGTGTTTGCGCACACACTTATGCACTATATATCCTGCGCCGATGGCTAACCTCGTTGAGATAAACCGCCATGATCGTAATCGGCAGGTACTTTGATTCATGGGAAGTTGGCATAACTGGTGACATGCATACTGGCAGAAAACCATTCTGGCTGTTCTTGCAAGTGTCATTTGAACGGTAAGTACGGTTTTCTATGACGACTCTGAAATAAATAGGTACCAAAGTTTTACTTAGTACTCTGTAGACATACCTACTCTGACGTTAATGCCTTAGTTATAAAATATGAGGCATAAGTAAGTTTTTTTTAAATCGTAGAGAACTAATTTACGAAGTTGAACATAATAGCATAACAATAGTACCTACTCAATACTTTTATTCCATTCCACATGTAGGTATTCTTAGTTTATACTACTTATAGTGATTTAGGAGAGAGGAAGCATTTGTTAATTTTAAAACGTTACTTAACACCAGCTATGTATAGATATTATAATTAATTAAGTAAGTAGTGTTTTAGAATTTATAAGCTTATATTATTTTCAAATAATTCTAAGCCCATAAAATTTTATGTATAAATAGAATTGATAATTGTGTAGGTATCTATTAAATACACTTTCTATTTCGTAGTAGAAAAGAAATCGAGCATAATTTGTGTTTAAACAGTGAAGCACGAATCGAGCGCTGTCATAAGATGGAATGACAGCGCTTTGGTCGTTCACTCCGCCTAGGTGAACACCGTGAGATGTCGACAGAATCGACCGGCTGTTGTTGTATTAAATTCATTTCAAACTAAAATGGATATGTTTTTTAACTGGAATTATTTCAATTTGAGCTCCCTCGGCAGCCAGTACCATGAAAAGTTTATTATATTATTTTCGTTGCTTTCACGGCCTCTTAAAATTGTTTATTGCGTTTGAATCATAAAATCTAAAGGCGATTCATCTATCATAAATATCGCAAATAACTTGATTGCCTGTATAAAGTATCTAGTAAGGAAATAATAATTTTCATATCGTGTTTTATTTAGGAGTTTGGATTCTCGGAATTCGTTTCAAAAAGTTGCGAATTAATACAAAGACAATTCGACAACGTGGATTCACTACCTACGTAGAACAATTTAGTAGGTACTAGTGTTCTACGTAGGTACTTAAATTAATTATATAGGTACTTCCTAATGATGTACTACATACTTATCGTCGGCGTCAGTGCAGGACCTTCTAAATGCAAAAATGTTTTTTTCACAGGACACAATGAAAATTATTTAAGAAAATTTCTTAGATAATTAATTTATATAGTCAAATATACTGGGTATTTTTTTTTCCAGTGCGCAAACTTTAAGAACTACTTCTGCCCATGTAAATGAACAACTTTCCCCAAGAAAGCCATAGTCAATTCCTAAAAAAAAATTGAGTCTCCCATACAAATTGTGGTCAGTTGATGACAATTTTGTAAGTAAGTAAGTAAGTATTTATTTCTTGTATGGGAAGTTCAAATTTTTTTTAGGAATTGACTATGGCTTTCTTGGGGAAAGTTGTTCATTTACATGGGCAGAAGTGGTTCTTAAAGTTTGCGCACTGGAAAAAAAGTTATCCAGTATAGTAAAATAAAAGTCAAGTAAGTATAGTAAAATAAAGTCGTAACGTGTTTTTTTGGCGAAATAAGATTTTAGTAGGTACATTTATATTTTTTCAAAATACTGTACCTACACATAAATTCTCCTTCCTGAAACATCACAAATATTAGAAATTGAATAAAAACGAAGTTGACAAAAGTAATCTATTAAAACACAAAAGTAATAAACACAACAGTAGGTAACGAATTTTACGTTAGGTACAAATTTTAATCGAGTAAACATACGACCAAATGAGCGGGAGGCGTCCAAATGCAAAGACTATTTTTTACGATTTGGCTGGATAATTCTATAGCGATGATATTAATGGCATAATTATTTAGTTGTAAGATCAAATTTATTATTAAAGTCTCTAGTCCAAAAATAAATTTAAAAAGTCTCCTGCAAACAAAACTTTTATTGCATGTAGGTACAAGGTCCTGCACTGATGCCGACATTATGTAATTCTGTACACACAGGATACTAGGTATATACTTAATTCACCGATGACAGGGACAGACAAAATGACCTTCAAATTTCCTGGCAATAATAGGTACCTACCTACTTCCACCCATGCGTGTGATAGCCACCCAGTCACCTGCAAGAGAGATCAAGTCATCAGAGGCTCTACAATCAGAAGCTCTACACAAGCGACATTTTGTAAGCGGTAGCGTGGCATAGTAGATTGACAAAACGTCAAAAGTTTATGAGATTAAAAAACGCTGTCGAACCTCTTCTTAAATTCTTCTCTCGAAACTTTATGAACCATAGGTAAGTACCTAACAATAACTACTTTTGTCACAAAAACCCTTTAAAAGCAAAACAATGCTAAAAGCCCATCGTAAACCTAAAATACGTCATAATAAATATCCAGTAACTCTATTTATAAGGAGTGGCACATGACTGTCGCAAAAAAGTACACCTTTTTGTAATTAATTTGCCACGTCCGACCCTATCATGACCGCCATTTTGGGAATGATCGGGTGCGTTCGTGCATCACGCAAGCCTTGTATTAAACTATTACACGCAGAGTAATTAAAGTCTGACCGCAGGTGTGCCGGCGCCGTGGTTTTCTTCCGTAAAATTTAGATGAGATTTATTGGATACTAGACTAGATTTTGCCTGCGACGTCGCCCGCGTGGTGGTCGGAAATCATGTGAAGGGAACATTCTACAAAACATACACAAAATCTCCTGTTTCGTGTGCTAAGTTTCATCCAAATCTGTTCAGCCGACAGACACTGCAGCAGCGTTGCAAGGGGGAAAGGAACAGGTCTGAGTCGACGGCGCGTTGTGTTCCACGCGCGCCGGAAAGAGTTGGCAGCAAAGACGACGGAACCCGCTAGGGCCAGAGCCTACCAGGGTTGCGGAATTTGTTCGGAAGAGTTACCGCGGCCCTGGAACGCAAAGTGCAATAGAAGGAACACGGATGGGTTTTAGTCAGTAAGAGTCTGACACTCCCTTCCGCTCCACCCAGAGCGGAAGAAGTCATTTGATGATTTCCCATCCTTAAAAAAAAAGTGGGGACGGAATTAAAATTAAATTATAAATGTGTAAGTACTACTTTTTTTTAACCAGTTTCAAAAAGGAATAGAATAGAATAGAATAGCATTGCATTTATTTGCAAACATGGGTAATACATAAGTAGATAGTAGTAGGTAAACATCAGAGTTCTGCCATATTTCACCATTCGGCATGCAAACATTTTCATTATTAAAATTGTTAAAATTTAAATTCTCATTAAAACATTATAGTAGATTATGCACCCAGGGGATAAAGCAGTGTCTTGTGTCACGGGCGTCATATTGAATCTCGTACGCAATGAAGGATTCGGGAGTTAACTCCCGAGCGTAGCGAGGGAGTTTAGAGTTTAACTCACGAGCGAAGCGAGGGAGTTAATACAAGAATCCTGAATGTAGCGAGGGATTCAAGCTAGCCCAAGGCAAAGACACCTTTATCCCCGAGGAGGATACTCTACTTTTCACACCTCCTGTGAGAAAATAAGAAGCCATAACACGAAAAACAAAATATTTTGAATTTACAAACACTAAGTAGAGATATGTATTTAGAACTATACTGTATACCTACTTAAAAAAAGTTAGTTTTAATACCATACGGATTTGCAATATCCGCGCCTTTTTTGCGTTCCACTCGGTATTACCACATAGCGGCCACGACCAACTCGATTTTCGTTTTTTTTTTTACTTCTCTGTGGGTAAGTAAATATGTGCAGGCCTAATGTTAGCAACCTAATACAATTTATGTGTACACAAAGCTTTATACAGAGCTTTATATCAGCTGGTAGAATGGGTTCGGACGCTTGGCTGTATGCAATTTGAATTTAGAACGTCATAGGAGATGCTCGAGAAAATAGTTTTTAAATTAATAAATCGACTATAAATGGGTTTTAAGTGTTATACTTATCCTTTTATACAATAATCCGTACATAACCAATTATTCTTATAATATTGTCTTCAATCCTTATGATTTTGTAGAAATTCGAGAATATCATCCCTAAGTAGTAAGAGTATCGAGAATATCTTTCCTCTTTCTGGAACAGAAAGAGAGAGACAGAGACAGAAGGCGTTGTAAGTACCTAATATACCGCCAATTGAGCAGACAGATGAGGTTCCAAATTTAAATCACATTATTGACCAGCGGGTTATAATGAAATCCAGTACAATATTATTGCCCGGCAGTGCCACCGGCCAAAAATGACTCACTTTAGGTTAGGTTGACATGACATATAATTTGACGTTTTCGATCAGGTGGTGTGAAAAATTAATTATTACATTCAATGAATAAAATTATAAAAATTCAAATTGTCATTAAAACATTAACTTAATTATTACATTAACAGGTAACAAAAATTATTGAAATTCAAATTGTCATTAAAACATTAACTTAATTATAACAATATACCTACATTAAATAAAGCGGTTAAAAATTTAAATTGTCATTAACAATATAATTACATAAGAATAAAAATCGTGGTCGAACATAACTAAACAAACAAAGATTAAAATTCAGGTCAATAAATAATATGTAACATTCAAGTAAATCAATAATTAATTATTTAAATGTTCCCGTATTCAGAAAAAAGTTTTGTCCGTTAAAAACTCAGTTACACTGTAGTACGTTTTATCTATTAATAATTTTCTAAGTCTACTTTTAAATTGCACCGTTTTCAAATCTTTCCAAGCACTTGGCAATTTATTATAAATAACTGGGGCCATGTAATAAACACTTTTGCGCATCATACTTGTATGACACGATACCTGATTTAATTTTGTATTATCTCGCCTATTTCTTGGAAATACATCGGCCAAACGTTCAAAACGACTTGGATTATTCTTTACAAACATAGCTACTTCGAGAACATAAATACAGGGAAGTGTCAAAATGTTGTACTGCTTAAAATATGGCTTGCAACTGTCGGTGGTTTTTAGTTTGAACATTGACCGGAGACATCTTTTTTGAGCCTTAAATGCTGTCTCTTTATCGGTGGAGTTTGCCCAGAAAATGACACCGTATCTCAAGTGAGATTCAGCTATGCCGTAGTAAGCCGCAAGAAGTGCTTTGGGATCGACTATGGATGATAACCTATATAATTCATCATCATCTCAGCTGAAAGACGTCCACTGCTGCACATAGGCTTCCCCCAAGTGTCGCCACAACAACCGGTTCTGTGCGTCTCGCATCCATCGGCTACCAGCGACCCTCACCAAGTCATCGGTCCATCTTGTGGGCGGCCTTCCAACGCTGTGTCTTCCGGTACGCGGTCGCCACTCCAGAACTTTTCGCCCCCATCTACCATCTGTTCTGCGAGCAATATTGCCCATGCCCTGCCCACTGCCACTTCAGTTTGGAGATCCTTCGGGCTATGTCGATTACCTTGGTTCTCCTGCGGATATCATCATTCCTGATTCGACCACGCAAGGAAACTCCGAGCATTGCTCTCTCCATTGCCCTTTGGTTTACCTTAAGCCTTCTGATTAGGCCCATTGTCGACTGTATATTTTGTTTTTTATAATTGTAGACCGATTTTCTAAATTATTTTTATTCGATTTCCTGAGGTGGTTCCATCATTCTCACAAAGTTAGAATCTGATGGTGGGATCCCAGGGAAAATGTTTGTTCAGCGATATTTTCGCCAATTGTCAACCGGTTTAGATGATTATTTTTTTATTTGGAAGACTATTTTCCCGGAGGTAGGTGGAACTCTTCAATAAATGAAAGCAAATCTTCCGGGATTGCTGAAATCGCCCTACCTCCTTAACTCAAAATCTAGTAAAGTAACACATTGTTAGGTTTATGTCTGGACTTGGACTGCGAAGGCACACAAAGTGCCTACCTAACTCTGTGTGCCATATAATATATAAAATAAATATGACATACCAATTAGTTCAACCAGGTTTCAGACTTGCTAAAGTAGCAACATCTTTCATGGGGTACTGTTTAAAATGTTACAATAAAATACCTCCCCATATATTAGAATTAAATGAGACAAAATTTAAATCTTGTATTAAACGCACACTATGCAGGCAAGCATATTATAAGTTAGGGGAGTATATTGAAGATAAAAATGCTTGGCTCAATGCTGGTCCTGCTCCACAACGCCACTAGGTAGCCACTAAGGGCTCAAAGTAATCTGTTAGCATTTCATAATATTGTTGGACCGGCTGAAGTTTGTAAGAATGCAAATCTTTTTCATAGTATAGACTCAACTTATTTAACATTGTATAATTTAATGCACATGTGTGAGTACCTACTGTGTAGCTTTAAACTATAATGATCATTTTGGGTAGGTCTTTGACTTGAATGTACCCTGGCGATTGGGGATGTCATGCTCACTCAAAAGTCTGGCTGATGGTGGCGCATGCGTTGGATCATTTGGCTCCCTAAAAAAGGGTTGAGCCGAATGGTACTAGCGTATGCGTCATGTTCGTGAACGGGCGCCGTCAGCTGAGACTGGTCATCTCTCGGCTGCCATGGTTTATTTTAATTATTTCTTTGAATTGTTTCTTTTTTTACTCCGGACTCTTTTATCCTGCACGTCTCTTACATCGTTTTCACATATATGTATAATTTCAATATGAATGATGTAACCATAATTTTGTAACAAAATATCATTTTTAAAAGAGTGTCCGTGGAGTTTCTTGCACGTTCTTCTCCATAGAGATCTACGCTTTGGAACGTGCAAATAGCTTCATCTTTTTGACAGACCGACCTTGACAATTCAAAAGTGCCTGTAAATGGTCTAATTCAAATAAATGCTTTGACTTTGAAATTACACGACGAATGACGTGGGCATATGTGCATAATTATGCGCATACCTACCTATATGGAAAAACAAAATCGATTGTCTGTCGGTCTGTCTGTCTGTCAGGTTGTCTCTCTATCACAGCCGATTTTCTCACAATGTTTTCAGAGAAAATAGGCTAGGCTATATATATAGGTACCTACTACATAAATAATAAAAAAATACGAAACTACCGAGTCTAAAATTTAAAAATAAATACATAGGTACCTGCTTACAACAGTTTTATGCCTATAAATTACAGGACAACATAAAGAAGTCGAGGTATGGTTTAAAAGTAACATGTTACAGAAATGAGATTCGTTCGGAACCCTTTGCAAGCGAGTCCGACTCGCACTTGGCCGGTTTTTTGTAAACGGTTAGGTATGACGTATGACCGTTCGAGCGCCGCAGTCACGATTTGTCTAAAAAAAGCTAATTCGGAAAGAGCACATCGAAAATCGAAATCTATCAAATCACCACTTTTCAAAATTCCCAGAAAACTTCCCAGGTAACTTTCACCTTAGGACGAGTTTTTAAGATAACGTACTTACCTAATCCCGAACCAGCAGTTAGCATACGAATAAAATAAATATTGGACTTATGACACGAATAATCCGTGCCCCAAAATATGTAATTACCTACTAGCATTTCGAAAGAGATTTCCGTTTAGAATTCTGCCTTTTCTGCGTGAAGCCCGGGCAAAAACTAGTTACCTAATCTTTATGTAGTTTTGGACCCTGAGACCACCCCTTGTGAAAGTTTTTTTTTATGGATGGTAAATCATCAAATGACCCTTTCGCTCTGGGTGAAGCGGGAGTGAGTGTCAAACTCTTACTGACTAAACCTCACCCGTGCCCTTCCTTCTAGTGCCCTTTGCGTTCCAGGGCTGTGGTAAATCTTTCGAAAAAAATCCGACACTTCGAACAAAATCCCCAGGAAAAATAACAAAGTACCAAAACAGTGCCATCTATTCATTGAGTTTTGAACTAAAGTCCCTAGTTGGGTTTGTTAGCCTTCAGCCATCTAGCGGTACAATATTAAACTACCTAAGCAGTCACCATCACCACAGATAACAAACATTACAAACCGTTTTGTATTCTTAGCACTTTCATATTAAAATGGTCTTTGACTTTCATTTACTTCGATTTGTTTTCACATTTGGAAATCCTAAAATTGTGAAGCATGTGCATTTAATATTATTATTGTCTACAAAATAACCATGCGAGAAACATAAAAAAAGGAATTAATTCATTTGGACACAATTGTAATTTTCATAACGACAAAAACAAAATTTAAATCCACTCCTCTATAATATTATAGTCCTCTATCTTATATTTTCATGATGTACCTACCTATTAGAGACAGTTGTTGAAAGATTAAACTGAAACAATGAAATAATTTGATGCATCCTTTCAATTAATTTTCATTAGACTAGGTATTGAGTGCATGCTGCATGCGTCCGTATTTTCATATCAGTCACTCCATTGATTCACACAAATACAGATAGGTTTACTCTAGCATTAAAAGTAAAAAAATAATATTACAAAACTTCCACTAACAATTTTATTCAACATTCCACGTTATTGCAACTAGCGTACAATGGAAAAAACTGAACTTTGTTCATAGACTTGTGTACAATAGTAAGTGACAAATAATTTGAATTTATTTATGGCAATACCGACACAGTGAGCCATCGCCCTGCTAACGGTGTCATGGCGGTTTGACTTGTTAAAGGTTTTTTTTGCAAAAACTTACTAGTTAATGTGCTTTTTAGCAATTTGATCTTTGATTTAAGTTGATAATATCACGTGATAAAAAGTAGTTAATAATGCGCGAATACAAAATAGTCGTGTTAGGCAGCGGAGGCGTGGGAAAGTCCGCCCTGACAGTACAGTTCGTACAAGGCATCTTTGTCGAGAAATACGACCCCACCATCGAGGACAGTTATCGGAAACAGGTGGAAGTTGATGGTCAACAATGTATGCTAGAAATACTAGATACTGCTGGCACGGAGCAATTTACAGCGATGAGAGACTTATACATGAAGAACGGACAAGGATTCGTCTTAGTGTACTCCATCACCGCACAATCAACGTTTAACGACTTGCAAGACCTGCGGGAGCAAATCCTGCGAGTGAAGGACAAAGACGACGTGCCCATGGTATTGGTTGGCAACAAGACTGACCTGGAAGCAGAGCGCGTGGTGGGCAAGGAGCAGGGAAGTAATCTCGCACGCCACTTCAACTGCTCCTTCATGGAGACCTCTGCAAAAGCCAAAATACACGTGAACGATGTGTTCTTCGACCTAGTTCGTCAAATCAACAGGAGAACACCTATCAGCAGTGTAAAACCTAGAAAATCAAAATGTCACATTCTGTAAGAATGTCGCTGGAGCCTCCGAAGCGTCTAGGTATAAAATATTTAATAATTTGAAAGACTTCTGGTACCCGGATTTGGCTCTCGACTGTTCCCAAAGTTATCTAGGTCGGGTGTTGAGCAGCATTGCTTGGTAATATACCTGTAGCATTTCAAGAATGTGCATTTGATGAGTTATGTGATGGCGAGCTGCAGCACTGATGGCAGATCCACAGAGCGGTTTGGATTGTATCCCGATACCTATCCATACAATGTGTCTCTCAAACCTTCTGCTCTATATTTTGATAGATATAATATTCAAGGATAGATTCAACGATTCTGTGTGTGTTTCACTCTAGAAATTCCAATTGTAATGTGTGGATGCTGTTAGGTTCAGAAGTTGTAAATGGTTATAAATTTAAAAACTACTTGATGTAAGTATAAACATATTCATTTATTTAGAGGCTATGAGGAGTATGTTGTAGAACACCCTGTGACAATACTGACTTCATTAATGTTCATTCCAGTAAATATTCTAAAATATGGCACTACTTCACTCAAAACGCTCTTCTACAAAGTACTTCTCATTGTTTCTCAATTATGATTTTCAAATATATGAAAAGCAACTAAAAATATTTTTGTTTTAATAATAATATTAATAATATTAGGTACAGACAGTCCTCTGAAATTTAATTGAACAGGAAAATGAGTGCATATACTTATTTACCATGAAATTATCTTTCAAGGTCCCGTGTAGTGTCACCGTTATGTATACTACACTGTTCATCGAAATGGTTAACATGTTGACGTGACTGCATTTATAGTTATATATAAATAAATATATATTTATCTGTCTGTCTGAACCTAATATAGATATAGTTTACCATTTAGTAGTTATTATCTAATCATACTGATAAAGGGAGGGCCTGAAACTTCTGAACAGCTGTGTGAAAGTTGAAGCAGGCTCCGAAAAGACCTGGTGATGTGCCCAGAAGGCCTGACCCAGTATGTAATGTTTAAATATATGAATTAAGGATACATTAAATTTTTTCAGAATATATTATTGTCTTGTTATATAATTCAAATGTATCATGTGAAAAGTTGATAATGTGAAGCCGTTTAGGACTTGGTAACTTTTGAACAAATATTAGAGAGCCTTAGGTGATTGCACCCTGCGACCTTAGAGTCTCCAGAGTAATGATGGCGGTGTCCTATGCCTTGTGTTATAATGTACACCACAGGCCACCATACTTATAACCCCTAACCTACGAAATTGAGAAATACGAAATTTATCGTTATTGTAAATGGATTAAAGTTTTATGATTACTGGCTCATTTAAATATAAATTATCAACCTATGTTTTGCTGCTAGAACTTTGTTAAACGTAATAATATTATATAGGTGTTCAAATATTGTTACGGAATTAGATGTTTCCTCCATTCTCTTTTCTGTTAACATGTAAGATTTACTGCACAAGGATATTGGATATGACTTTGATCTGAGTTGAATTATATTTTTATATATATTGTGAAAATTAAGAACTTGTATATTTTATCTTTTCAATCAATAATGGACATGTACAATAATCTATTAATTTCTTTTTTTTTGCATCAATAAAACCAATTTTAAATATTATCGTTTTGGGGTATGTTTTGTCCCCCCCGGGCGGCGGGCGGCGCTCCCGTGATGTCAGATGTCAGGCGAGGTCGCGATGAGTCACTTCCCAGGCCCGCGGTCGCTCCGCACGCCGCCGGTACCCCACCGACTATCAAATAAACGTCAATTGGCTCGGAATTTTAATGGAATTTAATTAATTGAAACAACCATATACCATCTACAACTATTTTATTGACTTTATGAGTGTAAAAAAGTTACATAAACGTGTCTTTACTTAATTCTATAGGGACTAACTAAACAGTAGGACAAACAGGTACAATCATGATAAAAAAAATACGTATGGCAGTGTGACGTGGCGGGCGTATGTCGATATTCTAGTAACATAAGAATTGACACAGTCCAGTGTAAACGAACTCAATACGCCTAACTTAATACCTACTTATGAACTCGATAACTAAGCAATCTAATCTATGATGCAAATCAAGTGTTGGATTACAGTTGCGTTAGTTTTCTATTGACACACCCCATGGTGTGTAACAAGGTCTCATACATAGATCGAGCCCACTATGGGGCGCGCGCGACGAACGAAATTATATCTTAATAGTAAATACTGTAATGTCGTTTATTGGAAGTAATAAGCGTGTGGGAATGTGAATCTACGTACAATAGGGTTGTCTACAGTGTCGCGCCGATAGCCGGCGAAATAGATAGTGTAATGAAATGGTGTTGAACCATTTTTATCGAGGCGCCCCCCGAGCCCGCCTGCGCGCTTATCTAGCGGGTTGCAGCAGGGTCAAATGTTAGCGTGGAGCATTGTTACTGCCCTTTTTACTAATTTAATAATAACCCAATACTAAGTGCAGATACACTTATCAGGACAATTTGCTTTTTGATAAATACTCATAAAATTGCTTTGATAACGCTATCCGCGTCATTTATTCATGCCTAATAAAAATAGTGATAGCTAAACTGCCTCGCCCCCTTTGCGATAAAGCGTGAAGTGAAACTTACATGTATTTTATAAACTTTGTGTTTTTAATACAAAACATGTTATAATACAATGCATTGTTACACAGTACAGTTTCGATTGTTTTTTTGTGGGATATTCGGAAAATTCGCTTTATTTTCCTTTGTGTTAATATAACTTGTAGATACATTGAATTAAATATTGTAATGATACTATTTTGAACATAAACAATATTCATAAGTTGTTAAGGCGGAAAACGTGATTGATAAGTCACCTAGGTGTGGATACATTTTCTATTAAACATAGATTGTAATTAGAGCATTGTCCCGGACGGAATCGTTTGCAGTAAGTCTTAGTTAAAACTATCATGACTAGTAGAGGTGGCTGTTACTTATATTTAATATATAAAATTTGCATAATCTAATCACACAATAAATTATTATATCAAACTAAGAAATCTTCACATTATAATTGTTTAATTATACGAATGACGTATTCTAACAAAAACAATGATGTAATGGACACAAAGTTGTAAATAACTACGTTTTAATATTTAATTTGGATACATGAGGAACATTAAATGACAATAATACAGTACATAGTATTTATATTTAGAATTTAGGCCGTGAAAGGTAAATGACTAGACAACGTAATTTAATGAAACAATGCTAAACACAAATTTACGCGGAGGCCCGACAATGGTTAGAAAATTCACGTAAAAACACCTTGGCTTTTTTTTATTTTTGTGCATTTAAGTAATTATTATTAGATGATGGCTTTATTATTTGAAATATTTTGAAATAAAAAAATATACAAAACATTGACTTTAGAATACCGACCTACTATGAAGACACTGTTTGGAGTAATAGTTCCAAAACGGATGGAATCATTACAAAAATCGAATTGACTAGAAAAAAATACTGTCCACACATTTACACATAATCTCACTACTAAACTAGATTTTACTGAGTCATTGGCATTAAAAAATCGCTTCCTCCATATTTCCGGTCTTTGAACTGACCTCGGTGTGAATCATCGTTCAAGACGCATTGACTCACGCGTGTTATCAAACAAATCATTGCTAAATGACAAATACACTTCTAAATTATTCGTGAATTCGTGCATACCTCCTACGAAGAAGAATCTTAAAAATTCGGTCGTTTGAACTACTTATGTTGTGTAATTTAAAACATCCAACATTCCAAATAGATTCATCTCAAACTACAGACATGTGGTGTAATTAACTGGAATAAAACTCACATGTCGAACAAATGAAATTAGTAAACATGCGTCCGATATGACACAGGCAGTGATGACGTCACAAGTATACCGATAAGTACAATGGTATTCAGCAATACTTTTACTGATTGATTAACGACTTCGTTTTCGTAACAACTTCCAACATTTTGGTCCATCATAAATGAGGCCTGTTTTTGACTTGAAGGTTACAGAATGTATTTGTCATAAATACTCGCCCTCGCGAGTCTGTTCCATATTTGTGCTGTTGTTGCTGTCCAATTTACATTTTGGAATTTTGAACAAGACTAAAAATAGTCACCACGGTGACTTGAAAAACTGATGACAATCAGTTTAGAGGATAGGAATAGCATCGTTGTCATCTATTGTGTCGATTTATCAGCTAATTTAACACACCGCAGCCGCAGTTTTCCTATAATAGAAACTTGAAACTGTACGGCTGGTTATAAATTACACCATCTGTATTCCTATTGTGTTTTTCCACAATGCTCGGGCTCGCAGCTCGTTATTGGTAAATATGGCTTGTTGCCGCGCCGTTGTTTACTTGGACGAGTCGTAGCTGTCGTTGAGCGGCGGCAGGCTGTGGGTGAGCGTGCTGTCCAACTTGCGAGCTTCATGTTCTAAGGTGTACGAGTCCAGTGCTGGGTCCTGGAAAGAAAAAAAATATTTGTAAGGATAATGCCTATGAAACTTGAATACGTAGGTACGTGTGGTTTTCTGGGTAGCGTAGTCAGCCCATAACATTCTCACTGCTGGGGCTCTGGAAGCTATAATCTGCCTGAACACATTTTTTTTTTAATTCTAGGCCGTGCCAATGTTTTCGTTTGAGAGTAATTGTTGTTATGAAATAAATTACACGAACTTAAGTGCCTGGCTGGGCTTGAACCCACGACTATATCTCTAAGTCGGTGCTTCTACCACTGCTCCCGATCTTCAGCTATCCTCGTTAAACCTGATACCTACCTAAATACAGCCACGAATCATTAACAAAAATTAATTATACCTTTGGCTACAGGTATCAATTTTATATGCGTGTGTAAACCGATCCTATAGCAACAAAGGCTTACGCTTAGGCCCCAGTCAATCTGCTAATTAATGTTTGTAGTAGGTACCTAATACATATCTCGTTCTTGCTAAAAACACTTATTCTAATTACATAACTACTTCAATAACTATTCGCTCATTCGCCGTTTTCCTCACGCGTAATCGAGCAAAAATGTCTGCATAGTCCGCGTCATACATTATCAAGGTATGAGACATCACCTCAAGAGTTAATGCAATTAATTCCTCTTATTCAACTGATGAATCAATTAACGTTGATTCTTTTAGGTAAATTTTATTGCCTTTAAACCAATGAGGTAAGGACTTAACTTTATCATATCATACTTAGGTACCTATCTTGCCGAAACTGACTTGACTGAAAAAGGTGCCGGTTTCTGAACTGACTAGTTGGAGTTGAAAACGTGTCAGACCCTATTTCAATGCCAAATTACATGTTTTCAGGCTAGACTTTGAGGAATACCCATTTTGAAATTCTTAATTCAGAAATCGGGGGTTAGTTTTGCCCCTAAATTAAGTTTTGTTATTCTTCATCAGCAGAGCAGCCTGAGTACATCAGCAGTTCAGACACACATACTGCTAGACAAAACCCTGGTTACTAAAATTTTGCTAAGTTGATACTTACCTACCATTTCAAAACGCGACTAGTGGAGCGTAGGTACAAGTCACTGCAAAGTTCTGCTAAATAACGTTTCGAACGTGACTAACGCTAAATCGCAGCTAATTACAATACTATGATGTACATTATAAGCAGCCTGGAGAACCGGAAACTGGAACCCGAATACATAATGCATTCAGATGTCTTGCATTGATTACCATAGCCAACGACATTGCTAGACGTTAGGTAGGAAGACCCTTAATTGCTTTGCAGTTTTGTACTTATGCGGTTGTCAGTATTTAAATAAAACATTTGGTGATTTGGCTAACTTCATTTTTAAGGCACTATTTAAGTCCTCTCATTATTGTTTTTGAAGAATTTATTAATTAATGAAAGAGGGAACTGTTCTGATCGCTTTGAAAGATAAATACTTAGGATTATGAACATTCCTAAGTAGTATTTAGATTATGAAATAATGAAAACAGTATCAGTAGGTAGGTACCTACCTAAGTAAATGAGGTAGTTAATATTTAGTCCGTTTAGTAAGTAGATATAATACCTACTGTAGGTACCTACCTGTCCCGTGCGGGTAAATAAATAATTGAATGACGTAGACAGCTAATAATCGTTTGCACTATCACTAGGCGACATCTGTGATGGACCAATTTGCACGTTGGGTCGTACAAGTGTGCTGGATTGGAGAGTTGAAAGGCGACAAGATACTGTCACTGTGAAGAAGGTGCTACCACGTTGGAAGTATTTAAATGAAAATACTATTTCCACTATCGATAGTAGCGAGTACTGTCCCTGCAAAACTGAGCCAAGTCCAGTGTCTCGTAGCAGATCAGCGGCCCTACCATGACGTGTTAAAGCGTGAGTAGTTCGATCGCTATATAATATAGGTAGGTACGCTGCGGCTTTCAACGCTAACCTCAGCACAGCGCCGAAAGTTGAACATGCAGCGCGTTTTTATTTTAGTATTCATTGCACCAACTGCAACGTGGCAGTCACTTGTGGTCGCCAGCGCGACTGCCGAGCGTCCTGGGTTCGATTTCCAGGTCGGGCAAAAGCTGTTATTGGGTTTTCAATTACGAATTTCGCAGTAGTAGCAGACCGGAGTTAATGATGAGAACCCCGTGCCTCAGAAAGCACTTAAGCTGTCGGTGCTGCACCTGATCTCTTTTAGGTCCTGTCTGTTTGCTGTCCCATTTGGTCTATAAGATGAGAGTAAAGAAACAGAGTGCACTTGTGCTTGTGCACTATAGGTACCTACCTAATAGGTATCTCCTACGTACTTGGCTAACCTCCATAGAGATTGACCACCGTGACCGAAATGTCGGTCACGGTGGTCGGGAGGATTATTAAGTACCTACCTACTAGCTGCTGCCCGCGACGTCGTCCGCGTGCTATGTCGGTAATACAAAGTGGTCGCTAGATAAGATCGTTAATTCGGTCGGGAGGATTATTAAGTATTGCCCTAGGTACTTAGTCTAATAACTTTGCCCTTCTGAAGTTAGCCATTTGCAAAGATCGCGCACGTGCAAGCCCACCACACCACATTCCCAAGCCACTGCAATTTCTGAAAGCCAGAATGAACATTGACGATCACCAGAAAAAACGCCGAGTCAATGAAGCTCGACGAGTCCCAGAGAAATGATTCAACTGTCTTGGATCCCGCAACGAAATTTCATCGCGCAGGTGCAGTCACGTAGACGGGAGCAAGCGGGACGCAAGCATGCATCGAACGTAAACGAGCGACTGAGACATAAAATCGCGCCGCCATAATCCCCGCCCCCATGTCTCTTGCGCATGCGCAGTTGCAGTTTGTTCGTAATTTTGACTACTACGCAGCCACTCGTAGCCAACTTCAGAGGGGCACAGTTATTTGACGAGAACTGTACTTAGGTATTAGAGCAGTCACTATTGAAGTGGTACCTTAGCCTCTTAGAAACTTGGGCCATTATAGGTAGGTACCTACAACCTACCTACCTCTATGTTATACTCCAGATAAAATGTGCAAACACATTCATTGACCCACATACTAAATGTATGTGGGTAAATGAACGTTTATTTTTACTTTTATAATGAAAAACAGAAAGAAAGACATAAAAGCTGTCCTAATTCGACTTCTATCGTGATCCTTTACGTTCTCTAGTATTTAATGAAAAATGGTTTTATTGTTCGGGTATCTACGCAGATATTAGGGAAAGCTCAATGTACTGTAGGTATTGCAAGTTTATCTGGCGCCTACCTTCCTACATGAAGTAGGAAACTTAGCCTCGAAAGTTTACAATAATCAATTAAGTATAATAATCCATTTCGCAGTGCAATTTTGTGATGCAGCAAAAACTTACGTAGGCAGGTACTGCCTGCCTAGACTTTATACCAAACTAGCTGTTGCCCGCGACTTCGTTCGCGTGTATGTATTGTAAAATGATGTGGCTAGGTAAGATCAATGTGTTCGTATATCTAATGCGAACAGTCAATATCTATCATTGCTTGCCTCTTTTTTTATGTATGGGAAAACATCAAATTACTCCTTTCGCTCTGGGCGGAATGGAAGAGAGTGTCACTCTTACTGATTAAAACCCATCTGTGTTCCTCCTAATGTCCTTTGCGTTCCAGGGCCGCGGTGACTCTTTCGAACAAATTCCGCAACCCTGGCAGGCACTGGCCCTAGCGGGCCTCGTCTTTATGCTGACATATTTTTGTGACGCGCGTGGATCACAACGCGCCGTCGAGTATCACCTCTTCTGTTCAAATAATTTTTCGTGAGAAACGTTGTAATGATAATGCTTCTTTCATTTCATCGAAACTATTCACAGCAGTCCTAAAAGATGTCGTTAAAAATGTGGGTATAGATTGGGACTATAGCGGTATTAACCGCTCCAGCCCCGACATGTGAAAATTGAACCTTATGCAATTGGTAATAAACATTAAATTCGCGATTAATTCGGCGCACACCGGTGTGTTGCCGGTTTGTCAATTTTCTGCCCAACTGTCTCACTTAAGATTTGCAGATGACTTTGTGGTTTTCACTGAGAACTTCGATGACCCCCAGAAAAAACGGAGGTATCGAGAGGAACACACCTTGGATGGGCCGCTTTTATCAAAATGGACGACATTCTGAAGCCTGCCAAAATTCCGCAATGTCTGAATTCCCGCCTTTATAACCAGTGTGCTTTACCCACCATGACTTACTTACTTACATAGACGCTCACGCAGGAGGCTGTGTACAGACTGATAGTTGCACAGAGAGCCATGGAGCGTTCCATGCTTGGTAGAGGTACGTCGTCGAGATCCGAAGACGTACGAAGGTTTTCAACATCGGAAAACGAATTGTGGAACTAAAGTGGAGCTGGGCAGGACACTTGGCAAGGCGCGGTGATGATAGGTGGAGTAAGGCAGTGACCGAGTGGCGTCCGAGGACTGGAAGAAAAAGTATTGGTCGACCGGCGGTGAGATGGGCGGTCGATATTGTTGCCATCGTGAGTAGAACCTGGATGAGGCTGGCACAGGAACGTGGGGATTGGCACACGAAAAGAGAGACCTATGCTCCGCAGTGAGCGAAGTTGGACTGTGGATAATGATTTGCTAAGTTTTTTAACACGCGATAGAGCTACATAAAGTTGTCCATGGGAAAACCAACCAGAAGAGAAGTCAACCCCCGCAGAGGACACGGCGGAGCATACGGTGAAGGTCTGCCCTGCTTGGGCGGAGCACCGCCGTGTCCTCGTCGAGGCGATCAGCGACGGCGACCTCTCGCTACCGGCTCTGGTTCACTCTATGGTTCAGAGCGCGGAGGCGTGGGAAGCCGTCACCTCCTTTTGCGAAACAGTAATGCTAGTAAATGAAGGGGCGGGCCGCGTGAAGGAGAGGCAAACGTCACGCCTTAGCCGCCGAAACAGAAGAAGACGCCCCGGGAGTTAGGAGTCGCAGGGCGATTCTCGGCCACCGTAGGCACGGGCACCGGGGACGGCGAGCGTTGGGTGGCTCGCGGCCAGATAACAACCAGCGGCCCTACCATGACGTGTTAAAGCGTGAGTCGTTCGAGCGAGAAGGAGGGATGGAGCTATACACCCTATATAGCGCCACTGGTCCGGGTCGACGAAGCGTTGTGTTTCATGCGCGCCTCCAAGAGATGTCAGCTAAGTAGACGGGGCCCGTTAGGGCCAGAGCCTACTAGGGTTGCGGAATTGGTTTGAAAGAGTCACTGTGACCCTGGAACGCAAAGATCATAGGGAGAAACACAGATGGGTTTTAGTCAGTAAGAGTCTGACACTCCCTTCCAGTCTACCCAGAGCGGAAGAAGTCATTTTGATGATTTCCCATCCATAAAAAAAACCCGCAACGGATAGAGTAGAGTAGGGACTCCGTTGTGCGTAGGTGTCCTGGCTAAGTTTGCCGGCCTAGCTCCGTCCAAGTGTACAGAAGCAACCAGGGTGCTTTACAGGTTGAGTGGAGAGACTTAACCGTTTAAAGAAGAACTAAAATAACGTCAGTGGAGCAATCAGACCAAATCTTTTTTTTATGTTATGCATCAAATGCATAACGGTAAGTTTTGTATCAAAAGAATCACTGTTTATGACGTTTTAAAAGTACCATTGGTAACTTAAAAATATATTTTGGTGTAATTCTCATGCTTTTGATAGTTAGTACTTTTTTCGGTCAACAGATGGCATTACGGGTATCTGAATTATGTAGATAATAAGTTGATTTCTTCTAGGTTGCTACTATTCCTATCAGGTTTATGTGTCAAAATTATCTAAATGGTTTTGTAACTAAATAACATGTCATATTGTGCATTCAATTATTTTGTACATTCAATTACGAACAAAAACCTTTTAAAATCAATATTGCTTACCTCCCATAACATACGGCGTGATAATATGTAGCCTAAAGTCTTCCTTGGTTTACAAAGAACATTTTTGCTGAATTTCAATTCAATCTATCCAGTAGTTTTGGCGTGAAGCCGTACCATACACACATACAAACAGACAAACAGACAAAAACTCTAAAAAGTCACTTTTTGTCATCAGTAACGTTTTTCTAACAAAAGCCACTTATTTTTTCTCGAAAATTCTCAATGTACAGTTTTTCTTTTGTTACTGTTTTATTATATGTATAGATTTATTGACATGGGCTTCTAGTCTAACCGAATGCTGATGAATACCAGTACCGGTAAAACGAGGTGAACAGGTACTGAGGGGTGAATAGAAACAAAACTTTGATGAGTTTTGTCACTTTATCATATTAGTAATCTAAGAGACTTTTGATTTAAGTATCAGTGCAAATAAATTGGAGACCGTAAATGCCGAAAACAAGATTTAAACAATAATTTAAAAATCCCCTAAAAAGATTTGTTTCTATTCACCCATTCATTTCTAAATACTTACCGTAAAATGGGGTGAATGGGAACCCAGTTCCTATTCACCCCGTTTTAAGGTGTTTTGCATGGAGCGACTTCCTAACAGATATAGCCACGAGCTGCAGTAACCGCAAAACTTACCTAATACCCCGGGAAAAACAAGTTATGAACAGAGAAATCATCTGCCTAGCCTTTTCCCAACTTTATTGGGGGTCGGCTTCCAGTCAAACCGGATGCAGCTGAATACCAGTATTTTGAGCGGCTGCCTACCAGACCTCTACAACCCATTAACTGGGTAACACGGTAGGTAGGCTTCTTGGCAAGACTGGAGACAGATTTTCTGGCTTCTGACAATCCGTAGCGACTGCCTAAGATCCACTGCGTGCTTTCCGAGGCACGGAAGAATCTCGGTATGTTAAGATGGTCACCCATCCACAGTCCGATCCCGGCAAGCGTTGCTTAAGCTTGACGATCGATACGTGCAGCTGTGACTATTTGGCCACGACGATCCCCTACCTATGTTATGAACAGACAAAGTGAGTACAATATTGGTTTTGAGAGGAAAATGGTGATTTTATTAAGTTCCTGAAACTGTAGTAGGTTTAGTACCTACCTACTAAGTTACGTTTAATTGCTATACCTAAAGTAAATAATGCGTAATTGTACTAACGTCATTGATTGCTCAGTGTCCATGGTCCAGTTATTTTCCCTGAAACGTATCTCAGCTTCTAATTAAATACTTACTTACTGTACCTATTACAAATACAAGTTAACTACAGCTACGTCTATCTGTACTAAAACGAGACTCAAACCGAACCTTGACTTACTTACTAAATATATGCATTTAATGGGAATAAGTAGCTTGTTTTCGTGCGAATATATTCTATATTTTGTAAATTAACTTTATAATCAAAATAAGTATGTTCATATGCGTTTATAACGCTTAAGTACCTAGCAAACATAATATAACGCAGGTACGGATTATGAATCTCAACCAGAGGTGATGACTGTAAACTAATGAATTTGAATGGGATTTATTGTACTTATACCAAGCGATTTTTTCATAATACATCTATCGAGAAATTATAATATAATAAAGATTTATTACAATTTTACGGAGTCTGTCATATCGCTTGATAGTCTCACGTTTGACCACTGTCTCACATGATGATCTCTCTCTAAGTGATGATGCAGTAAATTCTACTGCATCGTCAAACCATTTAACATCATGTGAGAGAAAGTAGATGATGGAGAACCTAAGTACTACCTACCTACTTATTGAGATAGGTTGAAGGTTGTGTTGTAAGACAGGTCTAGGTCCCTTGTTTTTGGTTGGCAGTATAAGTGTATATACTGCCAACCAAAGAAAAAGGGACACATCTTTTTAGGCAAAATTGAATTATTGAAATTATTATGTAGGTATCTACCTACTCTTTTTTATAATTATTCTACGAGCTTCCATGCTATTGCTGAGCTAGTTTCGCCGAACAAAATAATGAATGTAACACATCTTATTTTCTCTCTATTTGTGTTTCAGTCAGATGTAGCTACGGCTTTTCCGAGGCACAGGGGAGTCAGTCACTATTAACTTCTAAATTCCGGGCTGCCATCGAGAAGTTTCTAAAGAGCCGAAAATACCAAAAACACTTACTGTCCGACCTGGGAATCGAACCCATGCAAGACCCAATGTGGCTGTCGCGTTTTTGACCACGAAACCCACGGGGCGGTTAAATTCGGTGATTGATTGAATCACATCACAACACTGTTATAATGAAGCGGTATAACCTATATTTGATTCAATTACAGGAAAAACTGTACAGTTATAAAACAGATGACATTCTTTTAGTCAAATATATCCCGTATTACCGTAAAATTTACAGCATGCATGGTTAGCTAGTATTCATATTTTTTTCCTCGTCGATGTTTTTCAATAGCAAGGTGAGTTTCATTGGTACTTATTTATCTACATATCTAGTCATCCGCTCCGCCCATGGAAAAAAAATACATTGAAGTAACGTCTATAAGGGACTCACCAGAGAATGGGCAGCAGCATTCTCTGTTGGTAAGTACCTTGCAACAGCTACACTGCGATCGCCAACCCGCCTGCCAAGCGTGGCGATTAAGCCATTTGGCGGAGGCCTGTGTCCAGCAGTAGGCGTCTTTCGGCTGAGTTGATGAGCGTCTTTATTTTGGATGAGATTGAGAATTCGCAGTTTCTTTCTCTGTCAGATTGATAATTTTAAGTACCGTATCCAAATGCCTTTTCTTTGATATTAGCATCTAGTCGTAAAGTTCTAAATTGAGCTACACGATAACAGACAATTGCTTGCTGGATAGATCCACCCAAATCTGCGAACTTCTTTCCTCAAGAGACCATCGAATACAAAACGTTTTGGGAATATTTGCATTAGGCGTAATGTACGCTAGTATTATATTATCTGTGGTAGGTACCAACAGCTAAAAACTAGAATTCCCTGCCGGAGTTTGTTTCCTGATGTCAAGAGTGAATAGGTTACTTCTAGGCAAGCGTGCACCACATCGTCACTTCCATCAAGTAAGATCAAACGCGATTCTATCAATAAACTAAAACAATCATCTGCATGGTTCTTACATGATCTGGGGCCTAACCAGCAACTCTTAAAGCAGTATTACTTCAATAGTACTTCCAGTGGGAAAGAGACGGAGCTGTACAGAACGTATAGCTCCGTCTCTTTCCCACTGGAAGTAATATTATAGTAATACTGCTTTAAGAGTTGGTGGTTAGGCCCCTGGTCAAGATACCTAGTTAAAATTAGTTTTTTATTATTCAACTCGCCAATGTTTTGGTTGGATCCATTCACAGATTTATCTCATTTACATGGTTAGTCCACTTCCTGCAATTCTAACGTCTATTTTTAAGCTGCTCTGAACTGCGCAGAACCATACACATCTAGTAGCTGTTATTTTCCTTTTACTGTGAGGTCACAAAAGGACCGATGCCATTATCTTTGTAAACATGTTATTTTAATGATGACCATTAGTATTACATGGGTTTTACTCAGTCAAGTCTGAAGTAATTGGTTTTTTTATGAAGAATGTGTTATTCAATGCCTTACTTAGAAATTGCGACACAACACAACCAGGGTTGCCAACCATACTTCATAAAAACGTAGGTAACCTACTCCCCGACTTTTGCAAACGAGCCAGCCCGCGCCGCTGAGCCTTTAGCTTTAATAACCCCTAAATAATAAAACGACCCAGCCTGATTGTCCCTTGCTGTCCCAAACTGACGCCGCTAAGCCGAGGTCGTATTCCACAGGGAATGCCCTTAGTGAGCGGTCAGTAGTGTTTTTAGCTTGTAGCTAGTTTTGTTGCCTTGGCTGGGGGCTTTAAATTCATTTGAAGCCACCACAGGTTAGTCCGGTTAAGCAGTTAATATCCCACGTGTGTTAACTTGCTAGTGGTCATACCTAAAAAAAAAAAAAAAAAAGGTAACCTACTTTATTTTCGATAACTATACTTTATATTTTGCATAAAAATAAAGTATGCGAAAATACTTTATCTTCCAATCTGTACTGTGATACGTAAAACGAAACAGTCATATGGGTAATTGATGAACTATTTATCGATACCTGTAAGTTAACAGAATGTACATCAATTAGGTACTGAAAGAACTGAGAACTTGACAACCCTAAACACAACAATCAAGAGAAAGAATAGAATGTACCTACTCAGAAGGAATTTTAATTTCTTACTTGTTCGTGTAGGCGGCTTCGCCCGCGTTAAAGTCTGAAATAATCCCAAGGGAACTAATCTAGTCTGTCTTAATCTAGAACATGGTCTATCCTTATGCCAAATCCTATAAGTAAGATGTGATGAGGTGCCAAATTGAAGTGGCAGTGGGCAGGGCATTGCTCGCAGAACAGATGGTCGATGGGGACGAAAAGTGGCGACCGCGTACCGGAAGACGCAGCGTTGGAAGGCCTCCTACAAGATGGACCGATGATCTGGTGAGGGTCGCTGGTAGCTGATGGATGCGAGACGCACAGGACCGGTTGCTGTGGCGACACAGCGGGAGGCCTATGTCCAGCAGTGGACGTCTTTCGGCTGATATGATGATAAGGTAAAAACAGATAGACAGTCAGAGTTACTATTAAGTATGGATTTGGATAAATTATAGCAGGATATTTTATAAAGATGGGTCATAATTATAGTATTGTAACTTGGTTGGTTCTTGGTCCACTAAAATATTACTATTGTTATATGACATTTAAAAATATAAATGAAACCGCTTTTCAGGACCAGACGATAACAGGAAAAACATAAAAAATACTGGGATTGTTTTAATTGTAATAATTGTTCATGAAATAACTGTACTTGGAATCTATTCCTCAACTTATCTTGCTGACGATGAAATGTTTCCGATTCGTGCCCTATCTAGTATTTTTATGGTTGATAACAACTATAATGTGTTAGTTGTGCTACAGCAAATGATGGAATTTGTTGCTCAATTGGAAACATAATGTTTCTGTATTAAAATAAGTTGGGTAGGTACTTGTAAACCTTGACCAGAAGGGTCTAACATTACAATTCACTTTTTTTCTATTTACTCAAATTATATTATATTGCGGTATTTGATTAAAACGAGTTTATTCTGCTACTAAAAAATATGGGTCAGTCTAAAAATGTATGAACTGCCTTTTTCGTCTAGTAATTGAAAGAGCGAATTACTTAAGAGCGTTTACGCCGTACGGCATTTCATACAAACTTTGAAGTCCTTATTTTTCGAAATGAATGAACCGATTTTAATGCAACTTGGTATGCATACGCCATCCAACCAGGTCTTAAAAGTTAGTTGAACATTTTCGAAAAAGAATTTAGAGGGAGAGGGAGCGATTTTAAGTTTTCTATAGAAAGTGAAAAATCACTACGTTCTCTCCTGAACTCTTTTTCGAAAATGTTCTCAACTAACTTTTTAGACCAGGGGCTCGAGTCTGCTATTGCAATCGTGTCTCAATGACCGGTCATTGAACGAATATTTGACAACTTTGACAGTTTTTGTATGGGAAATGTGTCATAAGTTTGACGTTATACGTCAAAAATCGATCATTGACCGGTCATTGAGACACGATTGCAATAGCAGACTCGACCCCCTGGTTGGATGGCGTACACATACTAAGTTTCATTAAAATCGGTTCATTCATTTCGAAAAATAAGGACTTCGAAATTTGTATGAAAAGGCGTACGGCGTAAACGCTCTTAATGTAGTTTTGGTTATATAGATGGGATGGCAGATTTCAGGGAATCACGCACTTCTTCTTACCTGATCCCAGTTTCCTAAAGAAATGGGCTTAAATTTTCGAATGTATTTCATGTCTCCACATGGCCGGACAAAGTATAAGAAGCCAGTATCATCTAGTTTAAAAACGACCAAAAATATTGACGTGTAAAAGTGTTATTTACAACCTAACTTTGTTGATTTTGGTTGTATACATGAATCTAAGTATGTATTAATTATTTATTGTCATTTTTTGTCTTTCCTTCAAGTTGCACCTGCCATGTTCTCTGCTCCACCCTAAGGTCGACTGGCAATAATGCATAAGCAATTATGTCCACCTTTGTTCAGTAATTTTAATAAATTAATATATTATATTATGCTCACAAACACGAACGTTCAAGCATCCCAGAACAGTACGATGTGGTGCAAGAGTAGTTGACCAGAGGAAGAGAGAGAAAGATAGTATGCTCACGGGCATTGACTTCTCCCAAAACAAGGAGCGTACCTTTTTTTTGGCAACGGGTTGGAAATCCTCATGGATGCCCTCCGTCCTGGGGGCGACGGAGGGGTCTGTCAGACTTCGTCTGACTAATACCACCTCGTGTTCCCTCGCACACTTGCACCGGGGGCTACGGGAGCACTTACAATCTTCAACGCAGCCCCCGACAAACAAGGAGCATACCTACTTCAGCACTACGTTACCTGCGCCACAGTCCTGAGCGAGTCTCCCAGTGCGGAGCGCAGGCGCTGCACGTCCCGGGCGGCGCGGCCGCTGCGCGCGATGTACGCCTGGCGACGACGGATCTCTGCTGTCAGCTGCGAGCGGAGTTGAGACGCCTAGGGAACAGAGAGCAGTTTAAATTTTAAATTGCGTATAACCAAGGGACTACTAATATAATGACTGCACTATTGACGTCAATAGTCAGCAATCGTTATTCTATGGATAATGTGCTAATAAGGACAGTTTCTGATGCTACTAGTGATGCGATCACGATGAAAATATTTGTAACATTCTGCTAAAACGCATCCGACAAACGCATTACGCTAATAGTAATGACTTATTTCGCGATTTCGGTGTTGGTCCCATAGCAAGTTCTTCATAATGACGAGTAAAATGGTCTCTTTTCAGTATTTGCGTTTATTCTGTTACAATCTGTATTTTATGATTTGCTTCGATTTTATAATCCAAGGGTAGCATGACAAAATTGCGCTCAAAGCAATTTCTGCGTCACGAATTTTATCATCGGAATCCGGCAGCTCCGAGAGATGGTTCTCTAGAAACTGCCGGCTGGCGGGGCGATTCCGTGCTCTGCTTGTAAATATTATACCAACGAGGCAGTCATCATGATAGCCTTAAAGGGTACAATATATAAGCCTACCTGTGTCTCCAGCCTCATGATCTGCTGCCTATAGCTGGCCTCCTTGCTCTCCAGCAGTCTCTCCGCCTGCATGGCGGCCTGTCGGTAGTGCTCCACGTCGCCGCGGCGCGAGGGAGACACGCTGGACAGGTCGGATAGGTAGCGTGTGCGCGCCATTGCCAGTTCTGCTTCCTGAATAACAGAAGAAAAACGAAATGAGATTTTTTTACTTAGGTATGGGCTAGCTCTTGACCTCGATCACTCCTGATGGAAAGCGCTAGCGCTATGATGGAGCGAGCGTGCCCAGAAGATGAGGCACTGGCACTACCACGCGTCGACAAAACAGCAGGCTGCTTGACGCCGGACTCGCGTAGGAGCCCTACCACTGCAAGGGAACGATTGGCCAGTCTGGTAAGTTGTTAGGTGAGACTGTCCAGGATGCGCCGAGCGCTTCAATTGAGTGCCTGATGGAACAAATTGCGCTACACGAGGAGGCTCCTTCATGCATCCCAAAATGTCCATCCATACTAGATGTATGGATCTAATATTATAAATGCGAAAGTAACTATGTCTGCCTATTCGTCCGTCTGTCTGTCCATTGGTTTGATGGAACTTGGCACACGGGTAGAACATGTATTCGATGAGGACATGGCATACTTTTTATCTCAGTAGTATGTTCCCTTGGGATAATTTTTGACTTTCACATGGGTGAAGCCGCTGGCAGAGGCTAGTGGTACTTTTTATACATTAAGAGACGTTGTCACAATCATCAAGCGTCACTAAATCAGCCGGTCCTATGCTCTTCGCGTAAAACGAAGCGTTGACGCGACTTCCCACAAGGTGGAATAAAGGACGGTGGAATCCACTGGATTTATATAAATATTTCAGGGATAGGAATGAAGTCAAAAGTCTATGAATTTAACAATAGTTTCTCCCCGGCAGAGCCTCTCTAGTGGCAGTTTAGTGAACCTTTTCATATAATATTATGAAGCTTATTGATTGCTGTAATTCAAATTTTATTCAGGAAAGCCCTTTTTGAACAGAAGATACAATTTAGCTTGTGACGCAGACATAGTATACTGCAGTATAATAAAACTGATTCATACCATATACCATACGTGTTATTGGCTCGCACGTCCGCATTAACTAAAACAAGTTTATCAAGCAGGGGAAGAACTGGTAAACCTACATAATATACAAAACCCTAATGTAACAGTTTTGAGTCATTGCAAAATGGCGGCAGTGAAAACTGTAACTGTGGATATTTTTAATACTACAAAGCTATGTTGTATTAAAAATATCCTACTTTGTAGGTGAAGGTCGCGGCGAGAAGCAAAGCACCGGATGTGGCTATATTTAGGTACCTTCAGAACTGGTATTTTGCACGGCAGGTATTTTGGACATAGGCCACCGCCTCCATCCAGCAGTGGACGTCTCTTGACTGAATGATGTACTTACTTTATCAGACAGTTCTTTCAACAGGCACCTGTACTCCAGTTCTATAAGGCCTACTTGCATAATCCAGAGTTATCTTTCAACACCGAGTTAGTTGCTAACCCGGGACTATTATGTATGAAATTTATTTACCACATGTTAGCAAAAAAACTAAGCACCACCTCTGTGCTCTTCTATCTGTGTTCTTTTCTCTTCTAAGTGTTTTGCGCGTACATAAATAAACTTTCAGTTATGAGATGAATCCGGTTTGCGCAAGTTTGCCTTCTGGTCAGTACTTCAGTTTTTGAAGCCCTTGCGCTTGCTCAGTATGTTGACGGAGTCTTAGGGAAAGTATAATATCTATGTATACTTAAAAGGAGTTTATTTTCCAGTGCTACCTTAGATTTGCGAGACATCAGCCAGAACATTCCTTTTATACTTCTTTCTACCCATATTGTCATACGGAGTGGAGCTGTGGGGAACTGCCGCCGACTCAAACCTGGAAATCCTACAACGTTTCCAGTCAAAGAAACTGCGTATGCTAACGAATGCACCATGGTATATTACCAACAAGCAACTACACCGCGACCTGGAGATGCCAGTGGTGAAGCAGGAGATAGTAAAGAAGCTCAAATCTTACGCCAAGCGTATTGAAAAGCACACAAACACACTTGCTTGTAGCCTGATGAAGACCAACCAACACATTCCATCGAATAAAACGAAAAGTCCCCCAAGACCTCATATGACCTCTTGGGAAAAACTGATGGACTAGCCACTGGGTTAGGTTCGTTCAAGACAAAATGGAAGTTCGTGATCTCTAGCCAAATGCCCTGAAGCAGGCAGATTGCAAGAAAACAACACACTAAAAAAAAGAAAGTATGCTTAAAGTTACTTATAACTGTTCGCAGAACGGATCGCTGATGGAGTCAAATGGCTCTTAATCAGGTAGACCCTCTTTAAGGTAGACCAATAACTAACCGGTGAAAGACATGGGAATCCGTCGGCTTCGAAAAGTACAGGAGCCATCGATGTGGTATGCCTATATCCAGTAGTCTAATGTTGATGCTGAACTAAATTTATCAGCCAATTTCTTCTCCAAGCGCCAGATCTTCATCCTCAGCTCTCTGTTCTCAGTTCGATGAGACTCAGGTCTGCGGTGGCCTTTGTCCTTGCAAGGAATGTTGGCCAAGTCTTTCAGACAGACTTTTGTACTAAAAGTAACTTACTTTACCTAAAACAGGAGGGCCAACAGATATAGACATAGATAACGCAAGAGCAACTACTTCGCGTGCCGGTTTCGGTGCCTAGCTTACGATCAAAAATCGTAAGCCACCACTTTCGCGCTCAATTTGCATCGGTGTACGCTAGTCGGACGTCAGTCCTAACTGACGTAGTACATCAGTTTGTGGTTAGGTCAGTTAGGTGCCTACACACGTCTTTGAATCGTTTTGATTTTCCCATCACCTAATAGTGCTTGTGCTGACGTCATAGGAGGTAGTAAAAAAATGGCACGCTTGGTTTTCATATCGTGTTACTTGCGTTATCTATGTCTATTTATATCTGTGGGTAAGCCCTCTTTGCAGCAGACCAATAACCTAGTGAGTTACGTAATCTGCCTAGTGAGAGATGCTGAACTTACTTTATCAGCCAGTTCCTTCTCCAAGCGCCTGATCTTCATCCGCAGCTCTCTGTTCTCCAGTTCGATGAGACTCAGGTCCGTGGTGAAGCCTTTGTCCTTACAAGGAATGTTGGTCGAGTCTTTGTAGCCGCGCGTCGTTGACGAGTCTTTAGTTGAGTCTGGACCTGAGATTGATATGAAATAAAACATTTTAGTACCTACTTATTAAGGAAATGTAGATCCTACTTAATTCATTTTTAAACGAAACTTAAAAGGAGTAGTGGTGTTTTATAAATTGTTTTCAAAGTAACGATTACGTTTAGTAATAATTTTAGTACGTATTTGTATAGCTATGGCAGGCGCCAGATAAAGCAATTAAGTATATATTGACCTTTCCCTAATATAGCTTCGTAGGTACACGAAAAATATATTATGATTATTATAAATTTCGTTACTGCAAATAAGATTTTAAATAAATGTGGATTGAACCGCAATTGCAAATATGTGGCGTGTCAGTGAAATGTTTTTTTTTGGGTAAAAAAAAAACATTTCACATTTCAAAAAATGTATTTGAGTATTTTCCCAATACTCATAAATACATTTTTCCTACCACCTGCTACAATCCTTACTGTATGCGGCTTTTGCTTTGTTTATGTTAAAAAATCTGATCATACACGCACGTCGCCGCGTCAGTTGTGAGTTCGTCGCACCTGATCTTTCTGGAGAACATCACACACAAGGCCAGAGATATTATTTTAACTGCCAAATAAATATTGTTAAGTGGTTGAGTACTCATCAACGGTTGTTTTCTGTTGCCAAATTGTGTTTAATTATATGTTTTAATTAAAGCAATAGCCTGTGGTTCTGACTCATACAAACACCAGTTTTCATATTTGTGTGGCTAGGTAGCTACTCATTACTATGCACCATCGCGCATACTTATTACTATCGCAACATAATATATGAAAACTAAACAATGGAGCCAATTTGAGATAAAACAATACATTACATTGAAGTTTCTATAATAAAATCAATAACAATGACATCATAAGCACTATGTAATCAGTTTCATAAATACTTACCTAAATAAATATATTAAAATTGACCTTTCCCTAACATCATTTTGTATAGGCACCTAAATTATGAGCATTTTACGCTCTACGGCATGTCACACAAACTTTCAAGTCCTTAATTTTTCGAAATGAATGAACCGATTTTAATGAAACTTGGTATGCTTACGCTAGATATCTAGGTCTAAATAGTTAGTAGAGATTTTATTTTTCGAAAAAGAGTTTAGAAGGGAGAGAGAGAGCGATTTTAAGTTTTATAAAGAAAGTGAAAAATCACTTCTTTTTTCCCCCTAGAATAATGCCACATATAAATGTGTAGGTTTGCATCTTTACCACCCTAGGCATTCATCAACCTACATCATCACCTTGCACCGCTTACTAGCTAATATACTGGATAACTTTTTTTCCAGTGCGCAAACTTTGAGAACCACTTCTGCCCATGTAAATGAACAACTTGCCCCAAGAAAGCCATAGTCAATTCCTAAAAAAAAAATTGAACTTCCCATACAAAATTGTCATCAACTGACCACAATTTGTATGGGAGACTCATTTTTTTTTTAGGAATTGACTATGGCTTTCTTGGGGAAAGTTGTTCATTTACATGGGCAGAAGTGGTTCTTAAAGTTTGCGCCCTGGAAAAAAAATTACCCAGTATATGATTATCATGGCTTGCAGTTCAAGTCATGATAAACATTTATATTATCTAGTCTACCGTACAATTTCCAGTTCCCTAACCTTTGGTAAACATAGACCTTCTTAATGTGAAACTTCTTCTACTATGTATGTTACTTTTTCGAAAGAAATTGTTTTAAATCAATGTACTTAATAGTAATTATATGATTATTATATTGTATACAAAAGTGTAAGTATCAAAAAACCCAACAGCAAAAAAGTTCCAAACAAATCACTTTTCTAGCAGTCTGACGCAGTTCTTTAGTGGCATCAAACCTGTGATTCAACAACAAAGATTTTTAAATTTCCTCATCATCATCATCATTTCAGCCTGCAGGACGTCCACTGCTGGACATAGACCTCCCCCACGTTCCGCCACAACAACTGGTCCTGTACGTCTCGCATCCATCGGCTACCAGCGACCCCTCCCTATAAATTTCCTACGTAATGGAAAATAATTGTTTAATCTATATCTATTGATCTCATCTAACTCGACTATGTTTTCCTTGTTTATTATAGCTGTGGTGTAATTTTGGAACATCCATATTTGTGTCATTTATGTCTCCACCTGGCAACAAATGAGTTATTATTTTCTCATTTGTCACCAATAGCCATGACGCCATTGGCGACCACTGGGAAAGCATGTTTGATATGTGTCATAATTATGTCCCTACTGGAAACAGTTGGGATTTTTCCCCATTTGTCACCAGTGGTGACAAAGTCAGGTCGCAACTAGAAATAAACGGTTGAAGGTCGTGGGTTCGAAACCAGTCAGGCGTTTTACTTTTTGTAATTAATTGCTACTGCTCTCAAAACGGTGGAGGAAACCATTAGAAGTGAAACCGGCATGTCCAAGAACTAAAATTCGAGTTCGAAGACATGAGACATTACCACTAAGCTCCCCCACTCTCAGAAACGAGGCCTAACGTGTCTCAGCAGGGGAACAGTATAGACGGTTTTTGTTTGACAGTTTGAGCGTTTACTCCGGACGGCATTTCATACAAACCTTTAAGCCATTATTTTTCGAAACAATGAACAGATTTTAATGCAAATGATTTTTACGCATAAGCAGGACACATAGGTCTAAAAAGTTATCAGAGAATATTTTCGTTCAATCTTTGTTTGCATGGAAAATTTTTATCGGTCGAATTTAGCTACAACAACTATTTTTCGAAAATTAACCTTAAAGACTATCTATATCTATCTATTTATATGTATCTTGCTTATGCTTAGAAAGTTTCATTAATATCGGTTCATTCATTTCTATAATTAAGGATTTGAAAGTTGTATGAAATGCCATACGGCGTAAGCGCTCTTATAAGTAGTTTCTTGACATAGTTACCTGAGTCTAGATCCGAGTAGTACACAGTCTTGTCGCCTCTGTCATGGCTCTTGCTCCTGAGCGCAGGCCGCACCATGCGCCTCTCCGCCTCTAGTTTACGAACAGTGTCTTGTAGTACGTCACACTTCGACTTGAGCTCAGCTCGGTCTCGTTGTAACTGATGCAGTTCGCGTTCTAGTTCACTGTCGCTGTTGCTTTCCTTGCCGTCCCATGTCGTCATGCGTAGTTGGGATTCGAAGGCGGACCTTTAAAGAAAAACTTGTAATTTAAAGAATAAGAAAAACTAACGAAGCGAAATTTGTACGGCAACAAAAAGAACCGCAACGCCATCTATCCCGCCAGCAGCGAACTACTAGTGAAATCCTGCATCGCGGTATCAGAGTTTACTTGAACATATACAGCAGTCCGAATATCAACTATCAGGTATTTGCCCACCGTCGGAGGATCCTCCCTCTTCAATGGAGGCCCGCTGCCACCCACTGATGATGATGACTGGGCAGGCATCATCATCAGCCGGTAGCAGCTCGTTTTAAACATAAACCTCCTTAATTTCAGCCCGCTAGGGTCGATCTAATACATCCCTGAGCCATACATTATGACCTCATATAGTCGTACCGCTTAGCTCTGGCACACAGCGACGTGCTCATAGCTGAGACCACTCAACGGCAAACGTTGAGTGGTCTCAGCTATGAGCACGTCTGCCCCAGCAGCAGGGATCGCCACACATCTCACCCATCGTATGACGACGAGATGTATGGCGATCCCTTTACCAGTTTCATTATTCACGTTCCTTTGAGCAGTCAATGCAGAAAACTAAACTATTATTTGTAGGAAAGTAATTTTATGTTCAAATTAAGTATACATTAGTAAAAACCCTCATTAGACTTCGACATACCTCTGCACCTCCACATTGGCCAGCTGGTTGGTGAGTCTATGCACCTGGTCTTCTAATGAAGAGTTCAGTCTCTTCATCTCTCCGAGAGCTGACTTGGCACTTTCCAGCTTTTCTGTTAGTACCCGCCTTTCGTTCTCGCAGCTCGCTGAAATAACAATACATTAGCACTGCCGCTCCCCCACATATATTTTTAATCAAGCCGGGGTTGTCCCACAAATCGATAAGGGCCTCTCCCAAGTTCTTCCACATGCTCTGCGACTGCGCCGTCTTGAACCAGCCCTCTTGGTGCGTCCGAATTATGTCGCCACTTCTTTCTGGGCCTCGACGCGCCTTCCATTTTCAGGAAGCCAGGGTTTTAGTCAGTAAGAGTCTGACACTTCCTTTCGTTCCACCCAGTGCGAAAGGAGTCAAATAATGTTTTCTTATTTTGTTTTTTATTTTTTTTGTGAAAGTAAATGAGAAAGTAAATGAATTTCCCATCCATAAAAAATGTGTTTAAATCTCCTATCTTGCATGGTAATTCACTTATAATAAATTATGATTGAAAAGCACTTGTTACTACGTGTTGTTGTATATTCGTAACAATCGAAGAAGTCGGATTTGACAGCAGGATACAACATTGCTTTACTAGTAAATATGAAAGAGACATGAAATAATTTTCTTTCGCACTTAGTGGCAAAGCGATCTTCTGATCTACTCAGCTGTCAAATCTGACTTCTTAGATTGTCACGAATATACTTAAGTAAGCATTTAAGGCAAGCAATCACGGCGACAAGCAACTCATCTGAAACTCAATTTTTTCGAATCGAGCTATCACAATATTTGTACAAACTATTAGGTTCAATAAACTGTTAACGTTAAGCCGTTGGTCCCGGCTGTCATTTGTAGACCTTTGGCAGTCGGTACGGATTGTCAGAAGCCAGACAATCTGGCTCCAGTCTTGCCAAGAAGTACCGTGTTACCCAGTTGATGGGTTGCGGAGGTCTGGTAGGCAGCCGCTCTACGTAAAATACTGGTATTCAGCTGAATCCAGTTTGACTGGAAGCCGACCCCAATAAAGTTGGGAAAAGGCTAGGCAGATGATGAAAACTGTTAACTCACAAACACTCTTCTGGATCTGCCTCAGCTTGTCCACGGCGTTATGCTCGTTGTTCTTGGCCTCGTTGAGCTGCCTGGTGACCTTGCCGAGCTCGGCCCTGAGCTCGCTCTCCGCCGCGGCGGCCTTCTGCAGCGCGGTGGACAGCTGCTCCACGGTGCCCTTGAGGGACGTGCAGCGGTCTTCTAACTGGGCTATCGTGCGGGTGTAGCCTTCGCAGCGCTCTTGGAGTTTCTGTAAGATGAATAGTGATCACAGTATAATTATAATATTCTTTATTATGTACACCGAATAAGTTACAGAAAATATAGTTGAAGAAAACCATCCACAGGGTGACTAAATGGCCTTATCGTTAAAAAAGATCTTATAAGGACAATCTTTGGATGTACTGTAAAGTCGGGTTACTCTGGCCCTGTCGTATACTTTGGCCCTAACTCGTTAACCAATAGAAACACAGCACACTGTGTTAACCATGTTCCTATTAGTAAAAAATTTAAAAAGAGAAATAGATGAAAACAAGTTGATAACGTTTTCTTTATGTTAATCGAAATCATATACAAGTACACAACAAGCATGTTGTAATGGTGTTTTTATTTTAGACACGATAAAAAAACGTCTATTTTTTTGTCAGAATAAATATCTAATATATACCCGTGCCATAAAATTGTCTCGTCCCCATCGATGGCAATGGCAACGGAACAATTTTGCTATGGAGTGTTAACGGACTTTTCCAAAGAACCGGTGCAAAATTATAGCACACATTTTTTCAAAATCGCTGTTATTGGTTCGCCAATTAATTATTGATTCCCAAACACTTCCGTCATCTCCTGCTAGTTACCTTGAGAGCCTGGTCCCTGTCCCTGACGGCGACGGCAACTCTCTGCACGTCGCCCTCCAGCTGCAAGGGCCGCACGTCCAGCCCTGCGACACGGTCACACGACATGCGTGCTAGTTACCTTGAGAGCCTGGTCCCTGTCCCTGGCGGCGACGGCAGCTCTCTGCACGTCGCCCTCCAGCTGCGCGCGCCGCACGTCCAGCCCTGCGACACGGTCACACGACATGCGTGCTAGTTACCTTGAGAGCCTGGTCCCTGTCCCTGGCGGCGACGGCAGCTCTCTGCACGTCGCCCTCCAGCTGCGCGCGCCGCACGTCCAGCCCTGCGACACGGTCACACGACATGCGTGCTAGTTACCTTGAGAGCCTGGTCCCTGTCCCTGGCGGCGACGGCAGCTCTCTGCACGTCGCCCTCCAGCTGCGCGCGCCGCACGTCCAGCCCTGCGACACGGTCACACGACATGCGTGCTAGTTACCTTGAGAGCCTGGTCCCTGTCCCTGGCGGCGACGGCAGCTCTCTGCACGTCGCCCTCCAGCTGCGCGCGCCGCACGTCCAGCCCTGCGACACGGTCACACGACATGCGTGCTAGTTACCTTGAGAGCCTGGTCCCTGTCCCTGGCGGCGACGGCAGCTCTCTGCACGTCGCCCTCCAGCTGCGCGCGCCGCACGTCCAGCCCTGCGACACGGTCACACGACATGCGTGCTAGTTACCTTGAGAGCCTGGTCCCTGTCCCTGGCGGCGACGGCAGCTCTCTGCACGTCGCCCTCCAGCTGCGCGCGCCGCACGTCCAGCCCTGCGACACGGTCACACGACATGCGTGCTAGTTACCTTGAGAGCCTGGTCCCTGTCCCTGGCGGCGACGGCAGCTCTCTGCACGTCGCCCTCCAGCTGCGCGCGCCGCACGTCCAGCCCTGCGACACGGTCACACGACATGCGTGCTAGTTACCTTGAGAGCCTGGTCCCTGTCCCTGGCGGCGACGGCAGCTCTCTGCACGTCGCCCTCCAGCTGCGCGCGCCGCACGTCCAGCCCTGCGACACGGTCACACGACATGCGTGCTAGTTACCTTGAGAGCCTGGTCCCTGTCCCTCGCGGCGACGGCAGCTCTCTGCACGTCGCCCTCCAGCTGCGCGCGCCGCACGTCCAGCCCTGCGACACTGTCACACGACATGCGTGCTAGTTACCTTGAGAGCCTGGTCCCTGTCCCTGGCGGCGACGGCAGCTCTCTGCACGTCGCCCTCCAGCTGCGCGCGCCGCACGTCCAGCCCTGCGACACAGTCACACGACATGCGTGCTAGTTACCTTGAGAGCCTGGTCCCTGTCCCTGGCGGCGACGGCAGCTCTCTGCACGTCGCCCTCCAGCTGCGCGCGCCGCACGTCCAGCCCTGCGACACGGTCACACGACATGCGTGCTAGTTACCTTGAGAGCCTGGTCCCTGTCCCTAGCGGCGACGGCAGCTCTCTGCACGTCGCCCTCCAGCTGCGCGCGCCGCACGTCCAGCCCTGCGACACGGTCACACGACATGCGTGCTAGTTACCTTGAGAGCCTGGTCCCTGTCCCTGGCGGCGACGGCAGCTCTCTGCACGTCGCCCTCCAGCTGCGCGCGCCGCACGTCCAGCCCTGGGACACGGTCACACGACATGCGTGCTAGTTACCTTGAGAGCCTGGTCCCTGTCCCTGGCGGCGACGGCAGCTCTCTGCACGTCGCCCTCCAGCTGCGCGCGCCGCACGTCCAGCCCTGCGACACGGTCACACGACATGCGTGCTAGTTACCTTGAGAGCCTGGTCCCTGTCCCTGACGGCGACGGCAACTCTCTGCACGTCGCCCTCCAGCTGCGCGCGCCGCACGTCCAGCCCTGCGACACGGTCACACGACATGCGTGCTAGTTACCTTGAGAGCCTGGTCCCTGTCCCTGGCGGCGACGGCAGCTCTCTGCACGTCGCCCTCCAGCTGCGCGCGCCGCACGTCCAGCCCTGCGACACGGTCACACGACATGCGTGCTAGTTACCTTGAGAGCCTGGTCCCTGTCCCTGGCGGCGACGGCAGCTCTCTGCACGTCGCCCTCCAGCTGCGCGCGCCGCACGTCCAGCCCTGCGACACGGTCACACGACATGCGTGCTAGTTACCTTGAGAGCCTGGTCCCTGTCCCTCGCGGCGACGGCAGCTCTCTGCACGTCGCCCTCCAGCTGCGCGCGCCGCACGTCCAGCCCTGCGACACTGTCACACGACATGCGTGCTAGTTACCTTGAGAGCCTGGTCCCTGTCCCTGGCGGCGACGGCAGCTCTCTGCACGTCGCCCTCCAGCTGCGCGCGCCGCACGTCCAGCCGGGCCGCTCGCCCTGTGCAAGTGAACACATGCCATGACATACTGCCAGGACTAAACCGAACATGAGCATGTGGTGGTTCACCCGAATGAAACGCTCTAGTTATGTTTTTTTACATTTTAGATTATAGTCAAATCTAGACGACTCGACAATCCTGCCAATGTCAATACATTTTAGTATTTATTTTTTAACTAGCTGTGCCCGCGACTTCGTTCGTATGGATGTCGGAAAAAATTGTATGTACATAGGAATGAGAGACTGCGGTTGATATTAAGGTTAAGCAATGCTTGCCGAGGTCGGCCTGTAGATGGCTGACCGCTGTACGTAAAATACTGTTATTCAGCTAAATTCGGTTTGACTGGGAGCCGACCCCAATATAGTTGGGGGAAATGGCTAGGCCACTGATGATGATGCTAAATAATCGTGCACAGTTGAAGGATTCAGTCAGATTAAGCCAAAAAAAAGTTAAATAGTTGATTGATGTAGGAATGAGCGAAATTGATTGAACTTAGAAAACGTAGTACAACGTCTTATGAATACTTTTTTTTTAATTTACGAATACGAATTTGGACTCGAGACCCTATCGGGGACTTGTAAGTTGTTATGAGACTGAAACGTGTGAGTCATAATCTGACGGAAAATCTTAACACCGCGATTCAGAAAAACGCGTCATCAGTGCAACGCCATCTATCGACCATGTAGTAAACTGGCAAAATATTTGGCAGAGGAAGACGTTAAATAAGGAGCCCATTATGTAACAATAAGTTACGAAAAGGTATTAAAATTTTCACTTTTAATTTACTACTTATTAAAAGTTTCACAAATAACTCAACAATTTATTTTGATGTCATTTTCATGCTTACCTGCATTTTATGTGTTGTATAGTCAATAGATGGCGCTTAAGAGTCAGACAGCGCTGTATGAAGTTTCTTACTAAAATTAAAAGGTCGATTTGATGAAATAAACGCTAAATGATACTCTGGTTAACACTACAGTCTCGCGCGCACTACGCTAGCGGTAGGTCACGTCACCAGTATAATTACCGACTACCTGATTGTTGCAAATTGTGCGTACGCGTTGTAAAAATGGTGAAATGTGCAAAATGCAATAAAGTGATTAATAAAAAAACGCCTGGAGTGCAATGTAGTAAGTGCAATAAGTGGATCCACGGATTGTGTGCCTCCATAACCAATGAGCAACTGAGTGCGTTATCGCTAACGGATTCCGTTGATTGGAAATGTCGTGCATGCGCCGGAGCTACAAAACCGAAACGCATCTCTTGCATACTACCTGATCCCGAGCCCGAGATAGAGATTGAGGATGAGGAGGAATCGGATTATGATGGATTACTTGAAAAAGACAAAAACCAACTGTTAATATTTAGAAAAGAAATCCGAAAAATTATAACCGAAGAACTTCAGAGTACCCTACATTTCGCTGCGGGAAAAATCGATGACTTTGAGACAAAAATGACTGATTACCAAAGTAAAATCAAGATCCTCGAAAACCAATGCACGGATATTAAAAACAAGTGCAAAAACCTGGAGCTTCAGAATGAGGTACTGGAACAAAAAATCAATAAAATTGAGCAAATGCAGTCATTCAATGACATCGAGATTTGTGGTATAACGGAAAAAGAAAATGAAGATGTTCTTCAGATTGCCAAAACAGTCTGCCAATTATTGAATCAGAACCCTGAAAGTATAACCCGAGTCCTGCGTAAAAAGAAGCCAGCCCGTGCCAATGGCAGTGATGGGGCGTTGTCACAGACGCCAATCATTGTATCGTTACGGGACAACAATCGTGAATACTGGCTAGCTGCTTCTAAAATAAAAAACATCAGTGAACGAGACGTGGGCAGTGGAAGTAACGAAGAGGTGTACATACGAGAGTCATTGACCCCAACAACAGCATTTCTTCTGTGGAAAGCTAAAACAATGTTAAAAAACCAACAACTGTGCAAATTTGTATGGTGCAAAAATGGGAGCGTGCTGGTACGTAAACAGGAGAACGAAAAAAAAGTCTACACAGTTCGTTCGACCGCCGACATAGAAAAAATTGCAAACGAACTGCAAAAAGCTACAGGTATGACTGTTCCTTAAAACTCACACTAATACCTAGTGAGTAAAAGTTTTCAATAATAATATTATTAACACCATGACATAACCTTTCCCCTGTTTATGGATAACAGTGATTTATCGATAATTGAGACGGAACATACGTCATGGCACGATTTTACAAAAGATATTCCCCCAGAAAATAATGAGTTATTATTATTGCACACAAATATAGGATCAATGGTAAAAAACCACTCCCACCTTGAATTTTTTAGTATCCACTAGCCCAGTTATAATACATTTAATTGTTATTACGGAAGCAAACTTAAAAGACTCAACAAAAAAACTGTTTCATCTGAAGGATTACTCAATGTACACGGAGCTACGCAAATATAGTAAAGGAGGAGGCATAATTGTTTATGCGCATAAAACTATAACATTCCTGGAATCAGACGTACCTACTTATAATTTCGAGAGTATAATTGGCGAGGTTGAAACATATAACGGCCACAAAACAACATTATGTGCAGTGTACAAGCCCCCGTGTATAAATAAGTGTAAATTTGTGTGTGAACTGGCGCAGGTTTTATCTAATTTACAAGGAAGTTCTAACTGTATACTAGTTGGAGACACTAACATAAATATTAAAGATACTAATCCCGTTACGAGTAGATATGTGAACAATTTATGTGAGTTGGGGTTTGAGTGTTGTATTAAAAACTTTACTAGAATAGCTAAGAGTTCCAAAGGCATATCTAGAACATGTATTGATCATATATTTATCCGTGACGCTGGTAAACAAATGCCAGTGTATAACAGACAATCTTACGTTAGATCTGCAGTTGTTCAATATGCGCTGGCGGATCACTTTATAACCGGTTTGTCAATAACAAGTGTCCGGGCCACGAGTCAATACCAAACGATTAGTAAATTGAATGACACTAAATTAAAAGAAGAACTGTTAAGTATTGACTGGTCACCCGTCTATACTATGACTAATCCCAACGAAATCTTCAACCACATAAGTCTTAGGTTCGAGTCTGTGTATAATAAGTGTCGGGAAAATGTTAAAATTAAGGTAAACAAAAGAAGTCAATGTAAATGGATAAGTGACAAATTGAATTATATGTCTAACAAAAAGAAAGAATTATTAGAAATCTGGAAAAAAGATGTAAACAATAAAAAAAATAGGCAGATTTATAATAAGTATAGAAATAAAACAAATAAATTAATGAATAAAGCTAAAAATAATTGTATTAAAAAAGAAATAATTAACAACTTCAAAAATTCAAAAAAAATATGGTCTATTATCAACAGGCTTACTGGCAGAGTTATGAAAGCCGTAGACGATATTTTAATAAAATCATTTAGACTTAACCCTAAATTATTAGCTAACAAATTTGCGTGTGATTTTGAGTCGAATGTGAAAAAAGTTATATGTAATTGTGAGGAGCCATTGCTTGAAAGAGAGTCGTATATAAATGAACCTAATGTCACTATATATATTCACAAAATAAAAGAAGAAACCTTACACAAAATATTAAAATCAATTGATGACCGAAAAAGTCCGGGTATTGATCAAATACGAGCAAGAGACATAAAATATATAGCCAACGAAATAACGCCCGTTCTCACTCACTTGGTAAATGCCTGTTTATCTAGCCGAACTTATCCAGATAAACTTAAAATAGGTATAGTACGACCTATACATAAAAAAGGCAAATACACAGATACTAACAATTACAGACCTATTACTATACTTCCTTGCATTGACAAAATAATAGAAAAATACCTTGGTAAATCAATAAACGACTTTCTTTCAAGAAATGATATCATTCACGAAAAACAATTTGGCTTCCAAAAAAATAAAAGTACTTCACAATTGCTGTCATTGTTCACTGATGAAATTTGTAATCATCTGGATGAAAGACAACATGTTCTGGTTGTTATGGTTGATTTTAGCAAAGCATTTGATGTGCTTGATTACAAAACGCTTTTTGAAAAAATGCAGCAGAATGGTATACAGGGCCCACTGCTGGAATGGTTCCAAAACTATCATTCAAACAGATATAATACAGTAAATATAGCAGGGCAACAAAGCAACAAAATACCAACCTTATACGGAACGGCACAAGGTTCAATTTTAGGGCCCACAGAATACCTACTATACGTAAATGACATGTGTAAGATATTTCAGAATGGCTCTGTGTACCAGTTTGCTGATGATACATGTTTAATTGTAGCACACCGAAACCTTGAAACTGCAGAAAACCTGATACAAAAAGAATTCAACACTCTGTGTAAATGGGCACACGATGTCGGATTATCACTTAACTATCAGAAAACAAAACTATTACATATTCGCTCACCATACATTAAAGTAAATAGTATACCGAAAGTCGTGGCCCACGAACATGAGTGCATGCACCTATGTCCATCAGTGTGTAATTGTAACCAACTTGAAGTAGTAAAGGAACACTTTTATCTAGGTCTTAAAATGGATAACAAGTTTAATTGGGGTCCCCATGTTGATTATGTTTGTAACAAACTCAGGTCAATATTGTCTAAACTAAGCGTATTGAGGCATAAATTACCATACAGAACCAAAAGACTAATGTATTTGGCACTAGCAGATTCAATTATCGGATATGGCATAGCTAGCTATGGCAGAACATATAAAACATACTTACAAAAAATATATGACATACAAATTAGGATGTTAAAAATTATAGTTCCATATAAAATAAAGCTTAAATTTAAAGACAACTATCAACAATTATTTGAATATTGTAAAATAATAAATGTCTTTGACAAAGTAAAACTAGCTATAATATCACAATATGCTAACGAAATTGATAAAGTAAGTAAAAAAATAAGACCCAACAACTTAAGATGTTTAGAATACCTACCATTATATAATCTGCCGAAATGTAACAATGAATATGGAAGAAGGACCTGGAGGTACTTGTTACCTAACTTGTTGAATAAACTCCCTAAGCAACTAAATAATAAATTAAAATCAAAGACAACTTTACAAATAAAACGAATCATTAAATATTACCTCACAGTGGATCAATACAAAGTCCCTCCAGATCTTTCACAAATAAATAAATAATTTAATCGTGAATTTATAACTACTACTACTAAATGTGTTGTAATGTTTTTAGTGGAATTAAATATATTGTAATGTAAACAAGCGAGACGCCTCACTCGCACATAATCTTTCAGAATTAAGATTAAGCGATGTGTGATCAAACCAAATTAATGAATGTTTTTTTGAAATAAAAAGTTTTAAATTTTAAAAATTTTTATTTTTTTTTTTTACTTAATATTTTTAAGAACTTAGCTTTCGAATCCAATCAGTGGTTTTTGCGTGATTCTGTCTCAAACATATGGACAAAGAGACAAACAGATAAACCGACAAATAGACAAACAGATAAACCGACAAATAGACAAACAGACAAAATTTTCAAAAATGGCATTTTTGCGTTTTATACCTTTTTCCTAACATTTCTGTTATTTTTATGCAAAAATATTCAATGTACAGACACGGCAAGTCTACGATTTTATTATATGTATTGAATGGATAGCCCTATCTGACCTAGTTCAGGGCAAAAGCCTCCATATAATCCTTCTATTCAAGTAATAATAACATTTTATTTTTCAGCCTTCCGACGTCCAGATACTTCAAATATATTTATGATAAACGATCCTTCAATAAATATGTTTTGATTTTTTCAACAATTTTATCTTACCTTCAGCCGCTGCAAGCGCTTCACGTAGTTGCCCCACTTCTTGCACCCGTTCCGCTAACTGCACTCGGAGATTATCTCCTTTATTCTACGAATAATACAAATTAAAACTACTTAGGAAGGTTATTAGTTTAAAGTGACTTTGGATATTTTTCTTTCTTAATTAGAAACTTTTGGGTTATTTATAACATCGCCATGGAAATAGTTTATAGACTCACCTCATTCTGAACCTTTTCTTCAGTGATAGATGTCAACGAAGCCTCCAAGCTTGTGATCTTATCACGCAAGTTGCTGATCTCCAAGGTCTTACTTTGTACTGATTCGTTCTGAAATCAATTTCAAGTTATTATGCCTATATTTTGCGGGTCGAAAACTTGCGATGCACACACACTGGGCCTCAATGCTTAAATGTTCGAAGCACGTTTGCCGAAAAATCACAGAACTGCCATCTTGGAGATTAGGCGTGACGAATATTTTATCATTTCCAAAATTTCTCATAAAAATTGCTAAGCTAATTTATTTATTCTCCTATTGGTAAACATATTGTCTCTGAATTAATAGCGTACCCAAGTAGGCCGCTGCAAATAAAATCTGGCGAAATGGGGATTATTGATCCATCAAACACCCGGTGCCATTGCGGTGCTGTTCAGACCAAGTTACATTTGCTGGATCCTCACACCTGTACCCTAGATGACTTAAGCAATGCCTCCAAGGCTGCAATATATGTGGTCACCTATCGGGCCCAGACAGTATAATGTGAGGATCCGTCGACACGATAAGAAGGCGAAGACCTATTCCACGCAATGTACAACATCTCACCAGCGCATTAAGCTGCGCCTCCTTCTGACCGAAGGCGCTCTGCAGGCGTGCCTTGTCCTCCTGCAGCGTCCTCAGGCTGGCCGACACGGACTGCAGCTTGTTGTCCCCCTTGCCGGCCTGCTCGCTGGCGTCCTTCAGCTGCTTCTTCAGCATACTCACTTGGGACTTGTAGTCGTCCTGCAACACGATCAATAAGTCTTACGAAACATATGGATAGCAAATGCAGGAAGACCAAAACCAAAGGATTATTTTGGTGATAGATTTTTTAAGCCCACTGTTGTGTCCCACTGCTGGGCAAATGCCCTCTCCTTTCAACTTCAACTTCAAATATCTTTATTCTGAATCATATAATACAGGTCTGAAATAATTAAATTGTGATCAGCTACGTCCCTCCCTTAGGACATACAATAGTTACATAGAAAAATTACCTTTCTCCTACCAAACTTTTCTGGGCAAGGTTTGCCTCGCAAACATGATCAAATCATCACACCCTCTTCGCCGCGGTCGACATAGATGATATTATTTATTAAAGTTCTAAAGAGTATATTACTACTGTGTTGATGGCTAATCGATATTCTGCTACGCCGACCTAAAACAATGTGATAAAGGCAAGAGGGATTTGGAACAAGCAGAAAATACCGCAGTGTAGGTGAACTGGTGGAGAATGCCTTGTCGCGTTAAGACGCCCATGTACCACTATTGTACATAAAGTTTAAATAAATAAAATACGAACCCTATTGATGAAAGTCTCATTATATTATTATCGACAATAAACTGCAATATGTTATTTGTCTAGCTAAACACTGGTACTGTACCTTCTCGCGTTCAATCTGGCAGACATCGTGCATCAAGTTCCGCATTCCCTTCTTGACGAGCTCCGGGTCCACATCGATGATCTCATTGCGCTCCTCGGAATGCTCGCGGCCTGAAATGCAGGCAAACCGAAAAAACATAACAATATAAATAATCTATTACATTTTCTTTTTAACTGGCAGTTACAGCGTAAAGTATAGTGTAAAAAGTATTCGCGATACAGGTAATACAACATTTTATTTAGCCTCCGTTCAAAACGTCCTATTCTCAACGACAAACCGAGTCACTTTGCGAATAGGACGATTTGCTGCCTCCGTATAAAAACGTCATATTCGCAAAATGACCTATTCGCAGAACGTCCTATTGTTGATAGGGAGGCGATTTGCTAATAGGTAATTTTGAGAGAATAGTAAATTTTAATACGGAGGCGTTATTTACACCAGACGAATAAAAGTTCTATTCTTTGGTGAGATGCTTCATTCCATGTGTAATGTGGGCCGATCCCGGCGGCACTGCAATGCCGGGCCGACCCGCGGCGGGAGTGGAGCGAGCCCCGAACATCCCGTCAGCTTACAAAAATCAGATTAATATACTGGTCCCTCAGTGAGGGAGCTTTCAGATATTAAGCTGAAAAGAACAGATACTACACTTTGATCTTAGCCAAAAGGCCGAGAAGCGATACCGAAATAAATGTATGGGCGAGGGTCATGCGCTCGCGGAGAATCTTAACACCGCGATTCAGGATTGTGCGTAAATTTACTAACGCCATCTATCGAGCACAGCGTTAAACTTTTGCATACGTCGTGGAAACTTTTATCAGGAGTAAACGTAATCGTATCAAGAGTAACGAGGTAAAAATGGTCTAAATATTTATTTCTGAGTGTATATTATATTATATAAAATTCACGTGATGTGAGTTGGACCTTTATATAAGACTAATTTACAGAATAGAAATAACGTGTGATACGTTACAGCCTGGCAATCGAAACGTACGTGTAGTTGGACTGTAAAAATATACTTTTTAGCCAGCTAAATCAGCTATACAAGTATCTAAATATATAATAGGTACCTCTATGCGGACTGTATCTCCTGGCGGGGCTGGCGAGCCGCTTCCGGCTGGCGGCGTGCACGGAGCCGTCGGGCTGCACGCCGCACACGCGCCGCAGCGCCTGCGCCACGGACGACAGCTTGGCCTCCGCCTCCCGCTTGCCGCCCTCGCACTGCGACAGGGAGGCTTCCAGCGCGCGGCAACGACCCTCGCTATATATAATAGGTACCTCTATGCGGACTGTATCTCCTGGCGGGGCTGGCGAGCCGCTTCCGGCTGGCGGCGTGCACGGAGCCGTCGGGCTGCACGCCGCACACGCGCCGCAGCGCCTGCGCCACGGACGACAGCTTGGCCTCCGCCTCCCGCTTGCCGCCCTCGCACTGCGACAGGGAGGCTTCCAGCGCGCGGCAACGACCCTCGCTATATATAATAGGTACCTCTATGCGGACTGTATCTCCTGGCGGGGCTGGCGAGCCGCTTCCGGCTGGCGGCGTGCACGGAGCCGTCGGGCTGCACGCCGCACACGCGCCGCAGCGCCTGCGCCACGGACGACAGCTTGGCCTCCGCCTCCCGCTTGCCGCCCTCGCACTGCGACAGGGAGGCTTCCAGCGCGCGGCAACGACCCTCGCTATATATAATAGGTACCTCTATGCGGACTGTATCTCCTGGCGGGGCTGGCGAGCCGCTTCCGGCTGGCGGCGTGCACGGAGCCGTCGGGCTGCACGCCGCACACGCGCCGCAGCGCCTGCGCCACGGACGACAGCTTGGCCTCCGCCTCCCGCTTGCCGCCCTCGCACTGCGACAGGGAGGCTTCCAGCGCGCGGCAACGACCCTCGCTATATATAATAGGTACCTCTATGCGGACTGTATCTCCTGGCGGGGCTGGCGAGCCGCTTCCGGCTGGCGGCGTGCACGGAGCCGTCGGGCTGCACGCCGCACACGCGCCGCAGCGCCTGCGCCACGGACGACAGCTTGGCCTCCGCCTCCCGCTTGCCGCCCTCGCACTGCGACAGGGAGGCTTCCAGCGCGCGGCAACGACCCTCGCTATATATAATAGGTACCTCTATGCGGACTGTATCTCCTGGCGGGGCTGGCGAGCCGCTTCCGGCTGGCGGCGTGCACGGAGCCGTCGGGCTGCACGCCGCACACGCGCCGCAGCGCCTGCGCCACGGACGACAGCTTGGCCTCCGCCTCCCGCTTGCCGCCCTCGCACTGCGACAGGGAGGCTTCCAGCGCGCGGCAACGACCCTCGCTGCCGCCCAGACGAGCCTGGAAACGAAAGAAGGGTGTATAAAGGACATCATTCAGTGTCCAATACCATTTTGGGATAAAAAGAAGTCATGTGCCGCAAGAATACGTCTTTCTCTTCATTTTTAAGGTTCCGTACCTCAGTCGGCAAAAACAGAACCTTTAAGTAAAGGATCACTTGGTTGTCAGTCTCAGTCATCAAGGGGTCATCACAAATGTACTTAAACCTTTTGGATAAACGACGGATATCATAGAAAATTCTTCGTTTCTGGCATACAAACCTTGAGTTCCTGTATCTGCTGCGTGGCATCGGCGAGGCATACTTCCAGATTATGTTTAAGCTCTTCAAGACGGCGCTCCTTCGATCGACAGTCTTCCAATCGAAGTACAAGCTCCTGATAAGGAAATGATCAATTTAAGTAGACAGAAATAGTAGTTTTCATGACCTATTTAGGTTCAAAGTTCCGAATTAGGGCTAACCTAAATATCACGTGGAGGTGTTTATAAAGTAGTTGGAATTTTGTGCTAAACTTCAAACGTGCAAATAAATGACGTTCGTTCGACTTCTATAACTTCTATGACTTATATACCAAATCAATGAGAAATACGAAAACTTTTGCAAATGCTAAAATCACATGAATAGATTAGTACTAGATTATCCCTAGGGCAGTTATCCTGAATGACAAGCTAATTAATACGAAAAAAAAAGAGGTCTTGTGCTATTTTTTTGTAATATAATATTAAATTACAGGTACAGTCATCGTTCTTAGGAGAACTTAACGAGGCATTGTCTACGCAGTCAATCCTCAGGTTAAAAGACTGTAAAGTAATGACTGTGGTGGCCCGCGCGGCGCCCAGCATGGCGTCCAGCTCGGCGCCGTGTCGGGTAGATGCGTGTATGTGAGTACCTACCTGGTCTCTAGCGCGGCACGCCTCCTCCAGCTCGGCGGCGCGCTGCCTGCAGGCGGCCAGGTCGGCCCGCGCGGCGCCCAGCATGGCGTCCAGCTCGGCGCCGTGTCGGCTAGATGCGTGTATGTGAGTACCTACCTGGTCTCTAGCGCGGCACGCCTCCTCCAGCTCGGCGGCGCGCTGCCTGCAGGCGGCCAGGTCGGCCCGCGCGGCGCCCAGCATGGAGTCCAGCTCGGCGCCGTGTCGGCTAGATGCGTGTATGTGAGTACCTACCTGGTCTCTAGCGCGGCACGCCTCCTCCAGCTCGGCGGCGCGCTGCCTGCAGGCGGCCAGGTCGGCCCGCGCGGCGCCCAGCATGGCGTCCAGCTCGGCGCCGTGTCGGCTAGATGCGTGTATGTGAGTACCTACCTGGTCTCTAGCGCGGCACGCCTCCTCCAGCTCGGCGGCGCGCTGCCTGCAGGCGGCCAGGTCGGCCCGCGCGGCGCCCAGCATGGCGTCCAGCTCGGCGCCGTGTCGGCTAGATGCGTGTATGTGAGTACCTACCTGGTCTCTAGCGCGGCACGCCTCCTCCAGCTCGGCGGCGCGCTGCCTGCAGGCGGCCAGGTCGGCCCGCGCGGCGCCCAGCATGGCGTCCAGCTCGGCGCCGTGTCGGCTAGATGCGTGTATATGAGTACCTACCTGGTCTCTAGCGCGGCACGCCTCCTCCAGCTCGGCGGCGCGCTGCCTGCAGGCGGCCAGGTCGGCCCGCGCGGCGCCCAGCATGGCGTCCAGCTCGGCGCCGTGTCGGCTAGATGCGTGTATGTGAGTACCTACCTGGTCTCTAGCGCGGCACGCCTCCTCCAGCTCGGCGGCGCGCTGCCTGCAGGCGGCCAGGTCGGCCCGCGCGGCGCCCAGCATGGCGTCCAGCTCGGCGCCGTGTCGGCTAGATGCGTGTATGTGAGTACCTACCTGGTCTCTAGCGCGGCACGCCTCCTCCAGCTCGGCGGCGCGCTGCCTGCAGGCGGCCAGGTCGGCCCGCGCGGCGCCCAGCATGGCGTCCAGCTCGGCGCCGTGTCGGCTAGATGCGTGTATGTGAGTACCTACCTGGTCTCTAGCGCGGCACGCCTCCTCCAGCTCGGCGGCGCGCTGCCTGCAGGCGGCCAGGTCGGCCCGCGCGGCGCCCAGCATGGCGTCCAGCTCGGCGCCGTGTCGCCGCGCCGCAGCCGCATCTCCTGCGCAACGCTCGCGCTCCTCGCATTCGTTCTGTAATCTAAGAACGTGGACATGTGTGGACTCATTAAGGTGATACATTTAGTATAAGGCCGTTTTTCCTTTTATCATGTCTATTTAGATACCTAAAACAGGAATGTGAAATTGTGGTAAGTATATGTTTTTTGACTATATGATCTAGTATCCAACTGAAGGAATACACGATACGAAGAAATATTCTGGATAGAAAAAAAATACACAGTTCGAAATATTTTATTACTTTTTTTTAGCTACAAGACGCAACGCTTTATATTTATCCCATGAAAATTACTTTAAAACATAAAACATTAACTTATCGAAGTTTCAACCGAACAGATTTTGATTTAATAATACTTGTATGTTAAATCCGTTAATTCATTTTGGCACTTACGTTTTTTTTCTACCAAGCTACACTTTTAGTATAGTTATCGCTTCTTTTGCTTTGCAAAAGTATTTGCATCTCGCTCTTTTGTTCAGTTCTTCAGATTCAGATGCTCCTTGGAGCTCTTCCAGGTAGGACCTGTGTCACTTTTTTTGCAAATCGGAGCTGTCAGATATTCGAAATTTAAATAATTGTTTTAACTCTACTACCGCAATTCTTTTGACATTAAAACAATATACTAATATATTTTTCTATCCATGCCAAGCTTTAAATGATGTTTGAAAATAGTATGTTATACAGGGTGTTTGGGACATCGTAACGCAAACTTCACGAAAAGGCTACACTTAATGCCATTAACCAAATTGTAGAAGTCATTTATCTCGCATACGATCGGTTACAGAAATTGACATTTTTGAGCGCGCAATGTATTGGGAACAATGCGATCTAAACGCGCGAGAGCGTTGTACGTGGTTAACGTAGTACGTCACTATCTACATCTTGCAAACACACATGACATATACAGGTCTGTGTCGCCGCCGTACCCGGCGCCGCGCTGCGCATAATGTAGGTACCTACGCATATCGCGTATTGCCGACAGCAATAATATCACATAAAATCATTTTAATCACTCAGAAATACCTACCGACTGATGGTAGGAACATGTTTAAGGAGAAGTTAAGAGAAAAAAAAGGAGCCATAAGCTCAGTCTCCTATAATCACAATTCCGATAAGGATTTCGATAAGCTTAGAAGTACATTGAGATCCGGTAACGTATGTATTATCTAATGAACTACTAAACCCACTTTGAATGCAGGTACGAATATCGCCGATTGCAATAATATCACATAAACTCATTTTAATCACTCAGAAATACCTAACCTACTGATGGTAGGAACTTGTTTATGCAGAAGTTAATAGAAATGGAGGAGCCTTAAGCTTGGTCTCTTTAAATCACGATTCCGATAAGGATTGATAAAAATGGTTTTAAGTATGTACATTGAGATCCGGTAATGATGTAGGTATAAACGAATGAACTAGCTAACTCACCCCTAAACAGGTGGGATTCAAACTGGCCGCCCGCCGCCTGCTTGCTCATGTTTCGCCATACATAACACATTAGCATATTACTGTATTCTTGGGCACTGTAGTAATCGTTAAATCCACATTACATTTTTAAAACACACTCACAAAAACAAACAATAACAGACACAAACACAGAATTAATTTTGCTAGGTAGGTATCAAACGAAAACTTATTTTGTCTCACGTCACGTCACGTCACGTCCCGAATTCCCGAATTTTGCAAAAATAACACACTCGTTCGCTATCAAGGTCTTCAAGAAACTGACATAAAAATCCATTAAAATCGGCTAAATGTAAAAGAAATGTTTTTTCAAACGGTATGTTTGACGCTACACACACATGCACACGGGCTTAGTGTGTTACAACTAGGCAGGATGCGTTGACCTTTTTTACAAAACAGCTGAGCAGATGCCTAACTAGTTTTATTTACATTGCTCTTTTTAGTGAAAGTAGTGAGTTAATTGTTTTTTTTTAATTAAAATCACGTTGGGTTAGGTAAGAATAACGATTATGAACAATCTAAAGTAAAAAAAAACAGTTGAAAAAATTTGAAAAATGAGGAAAAAGCCGACGAAAAATTACAACGCGCCGGTCCAGAATCATGTCCTGGACTCATGGTATCCCTTTGTGCGTCGATGTCCCTTACACGCTGTATAGCTTAAGTAAATAAAGTACAACGTCGTTGAGAGTTCCTACCTGGAGGAATCAAACACGTTTTCCAGTAAATGATTAGCAATGAAGAAAATAGCGCCTCCAACTCATCACCTTCACTTATATGTACGTACAGGACCCTCAAATGTTTTCATCTCATAAAGCAATATTGGGTAAACATTTTACTTTCTATTTTAGAGTGTCTATTTTTATAGCTATAATCTCACATTTTATCTCAAGAAACATGCTAAAATAAATGTTTTCATTTTAGGATTGAAATACGTCATCAATGTGTCAAGAATGTCAAAGGCAGCAAGCTTAGGGACGGAAATGGAGTCGCGTTAGAATTGTGAAAAAAAAATTGATAAGTAAATACTCGCTTCTTCTCCCCCAACTTGTCTGTGTGGGTTTCAGAATTATATCAAGTAATAAATGAAAAATATGTAATCCTACTAATACCTACATAAATCAATATTATGTGGTAACAGTTGTAAGCCTTTTTCGTGATTCTGGCCTCCTGATGTTTGTGAGTCTTTACATTCCAGCCTTACTTCATCACAATCATCAGGTACCACACACATAATTTTGTAAAAAATAAAATAATAATAAGTTCAATTTAATTTACAACGCCGTCATTACAAAGTTCGTTAACTGTATCCAAATTTTGGACGGTCATTTTCACATTTCTTCTTATTTTCATTTGATATGTCTCCTACAAATCAGTAGGTATATCAATCAATAGTCGATAGGCTTCTCATAACGTAGGCGAAAAAAATCATACACATTATTTGTGAAATTTTACAGCCCATATTTGTTTAAAACGCTTACTTACCAACCTGTCAAGTCTTGGTCAAAATTTACGAAGAAAAATACAAATATTTTCTAAAGCATTCCAGGGGTTTTATGTACCGTTGATGCATGTTAATTTCTCATTATTTCCGTTTCCTACCATTCAAGCTTTAAACAGGCTTTTTTTAAGCTACTGACCTGGACTGCAACTCCTTAATATCGTGGTTAGCTTGCTCCAAAGCCGCCCTCTCCCGCTTCAGCTGCCCCTCCGTGGCCTTCAGCTCGCGAGTGACATGCTCGCCGCCCGTCTCACTCTCCTTCAACATCGTCTGAACGCGGGACAGTTCTAAGTCGAGGGTTGTACGGTTTTCTTCCAATCCTGGAAAATTTTACTTTTATAATTTTTTTATACGTTGAATAACAAAGCAATTTGGATGACAAGCACCTTGCTTCATGAAACGAAATTCTATTACTGAAACAGAACGCTGCAAAACGACACGAAAACCACGAGTACGTGCCCGGGCAGATTTTAACGAAGCCTTGTACGCATACGCAAGATACCTGGCTATAAAAAGTTAGCTAAAACACTATCGAAAAAGAGTTCGGAAGGAATGTAAATCGGGCTGGTTTCCGCAACTCCACGACCAAGAGTGTGTTTTGCGTGCAGGTGGAACAAATGTTTCATTCGATCCACCCCAGCTCCCCAAGGAAGGCCATCAACGCCTTGGAGTTCAGAGGGAAAGAGACAGTGATTTTTCACTTTCTATAGAAAGCTTTATATTGCTCTTTCTTTCGCTCTAAACTTAGGAGTAGATCAAACTGTGCTTCGGGTCTTATAGCTTGCTTTCGTGTACAGAAAAAAAGAACTATCATCCCAAATAAAACGAAAACTACAAAGATTGAAGACATTCCTCTTCTTACCTGCTATCTTATGATAAGCCTCGTCTCTCGCGCGCGCAGCCTCTCTCCGCTCGTGCTCGGCTCGCTTCACGTGATCTCTGAGCTCTCGACAGCTGCTGTTGTACTTGTCTCGCTCGGCGGACATTGCTCTAGTTACCTGCTATCTTATGACAAGCCTCGTCCCTCGCGCGCGCAGCCTCTCTCCGCTCGTGCTCGGCTCGCTTCACGTGATCTCTGAGCTCTCGACAGCTGCTGTTGTACTTGTCTCGCTCGGCGGACATTGCTCTAGTTACCTGCTATCTTATGACAAGCCTCGTCCCTCGCGCGCGCAGCCTCTCTCCGCTCGTGCTCGGCTCGCTTCACGTGATCTCTGAGCTCTCGACAGCTGCTGTTGTACTTGTCTCGCTCGGCGGACATTGCTCTAGTTACCTGCTATCTTATGACAAGCCTCGTCCCTCGCGCGCGCAGCCTCTCTCCGCTCGTGCTCGGCTCGCTTCACGTGATCTCTGAGCTCTCGACAGCTGCTGTTGTACTTGTCTCGCTCGGCGGACATTGCTCTAGTTACCTGCTATCTTATGATAAGCCTCGTCCCTCGCGCGCGCAGCCTCTCTCCGCTCGTGCTCGGCTCGCTTCACGTGATCTCTGAGCTCTCGACAGCTGCTGTTGTACTTGTCTCGCTCGGCGGACATTGCTCTAGTTACCTGCTATCTTATGATAAGCCTCGTCCCTCGCGCGCGCAGCCTCTCTCCGCTCGTGCTCGGCTCGCTTCACGTGATCTCTGAGCTCTCGACAGCTGCTGTTGTACTTGTCTCGCTCGGCGGACATTGCTCTAGTTACCTGCTATCTTATGATAAGCCTCGTCCCTCGCGCGCGCAGCCTCTCTCCGCTCGTGCTCGGCTCGCTTCACGTGATCTCTGAGCTCTCGACAGCTGCTGTTGTACTTGTCTCGCTCGGCGGACATTGCTCTAGTTACCTGCTATCTTATGATAAGCCTCGTCCCTCGCGCGCGCAGCCTCTCTCCGCTCGTGCTCGGCTCGCTTCACGTGATCTCTGAGCTCTCGACAGCTGCTGTTGTACTTGTCTCGCTCGGCGGACATTGCTCTAGTTACCTGCTATCTTATGATAAGCCTCGTCCCTCGCGCGCGCAGCCTCTCTCCGCTCGTGCTCGGCTCGCTTCACGTGATCTCTGAGCTCTCGACAGCTGCTGTTGTACTTGTCTCGCTCGGCGATGCAGTTGGTGAGCTGGCGACGGACGTCGGTTAGCTCTTTGCGGAGACTGTCGGCTTCGTTCTCCACTGGGGACAGAATAGGATGTCTAAGGAAGAATAATAGTGGGGTACGCCCCACGGGCATCTAGCATTACAGGTTTTTCTTTCGGCTCTACTCAAAAGAAATAATAATTTTGAAGGCTCCAAAAGGCAAACTTAAGTGACGTGAAATTCGAAACCATGGTCATGATCATTTTTCCCAAAATTCAGCATGGATTTTTGCATAGTTTTCACATTAAACAAAAAGTGGAATTGGAACAAGAGATGGTCGTCCGGCGGCTAAATGGACAGACGACGTTGTTGCCACCGCGGGTAAAACCTAGATGAGGCTGGCACAGGCACGTGGGGATTGGCACAAGAAAAGAGAAATCAACGTCGGGCAATGCACGATGGCGGTGACGAATATTGAATAATATGTTAGACAATTGAAAAACGCCTTACAGACATGGCAAAAGAAGGATCCTCCGACCGGACGGGTGGTGTGTCTGGTAGGCGTCATCCCGCCTGCCAGGGTTGCGGATTTTGTTCGAAAGTGTTACCGTGGCCCTGGAAAGCAAAGGGCACTACGAGGAGCACGGATGGGTTTTAGTCAGTAAGAGTCTGACACTCCCTCCCGCTTCGCCCAGAGCGGCAGAAGTCATTTGATGATTTCCCATCCATAAAAAAAGGCGTCGTCCCGATATTTTTTTTTTTAAACTTTGCCCCACACTTGGAATTTCTCCTGTACCTGTGCGTATATAATGGGTGCGTTTACATACATATAAATTCACGTACACAAACAGCATAATTGTTATCAGTGTTATATGCTGGATAACTCTGCTTGCGCGATACAGATTTGTGTGACGTCAGGTCTAATTTTGAGTTCCTAAATGGCGGTATAGATGTCGCCAGAATGAAAATAACACTAAAACTACTCACACTCCTTCAACTTCCTCATGGTCTCCTGCAGCTGCGCGTACGCATTATCATACTTGTCCTCAGACAATGACAGCTGAGCGCGGATCTCGGTACATTCTCTCATGACGGCCTCCTTCTCTAAGTGAAGCTCTTTGATTCGGTTCTCGTAGCGAGCGCACTCGTCTTCTGCTGTGGCTCTGAAATTCAAAGAAGATAGTTTGTATTAACAGTTTGCTTAGAACAATTTGTGGTGTCACAGATAACTAATTTAATTTACCGGTGACTCGGTGTTTCTTATGCAGACTTAATGTGCCCATAGGCACAAAGGTACTATGCCCCCTATGTGCGTATGTGGTATGTGCACTTTGAATAAGTCACACTAAGAAGTAAAACTTTCATCGTAAGTAAAAAGAATTTTGCACAAGGCATGACGATAAAAAAACGCAACAGCGATTTGTAGTCAATACATTATCAGCAAAACTTATAAAAAAAATAAGGTGAACAGTCAAATGAGACATCGTGCATGGTATGCGGGATCAAACAACCTGAAAACAAATCTGAAAAAAAAGAAACCTATATGTATTTATGACTATGTATGTCTTACTTAGCCTCATCCAGCCTGGTCTTCAAGGCCGCCATCTCGTCCTTCAGCTGGTTGACATAAGTCCTGTCCTGTTCAGAGCGAGCGTGCGCGTCGCGTCGCACACGTTCTAACTTGTTCTGTTCCATGTCGAAGGCGCGCTTCGCTTCTTCTAGACGTTCTAGAAGAGCTTGCTGTTCTTGGTGAGCTGTGGATTTTATAATAAATGGATGGAGGAGTGTAATTTTGAAACTAGAAGCTATGTAACAAGAAGGCATCTATTGACCTCTTGCTTGCCGTGCATTCACCTGTGAGCTACATATATACGTTAATTATACAAACAGGCACGAAGTTGGCATAACTTAGGCACATGAACAAACGCATTTGCTCTCTCTCCCTCTGACGAGTGCACCGTCAGAGAATGCGGTCAAATAAAACGGCACATGAACCCCAGAAAATTAATTAATGTGCAATAATTTTTTTGCTTTTTTTATGGTACGATACAGCCCTAGAATATATCGGTGAAAAAATTCACCCTTTATACATCACACATTAAAAGAAATATAAAATAGATTGGATATATTTATTTTTATAACTCTGAGACCGCATATCTAATCTTACTGACTGAGACACCGTGTAAATCGATTGTGTCAATGTGTTGGTGATTTTCTGAACATTCGGAGTAGTGTAAGTGCTGTTCGTACGGCAGCGATGGCTAATTTCCTTTGATATAAATACAAGATGATTAGTGAAAGCTCTTTCTGGTGGACAACTAACTTTCTTAGTCGTAAGTTATAACTCACCCATAAGCAATGCTTGCTGCTTGTCATTCTCAGCTCTCAACATCGCTTCATCATGTTGCAATATGAGTTGGTCTCTCGCTATGAGTAGCTTCTTCTCTCTCTCGCGCGCGGACGCCTCGCATGACTCCTTCTCGCTCGTCAGAGATGCTATGGTTTGGCTTAGTTTGTGTTCTAAGGCTTGGCGGAGATGTTCCTACAGTGAAGAAAAATAATTTCATTTTCACATGTCATTGCGAATTATTTTAATTTTTTACCTAGAGTTAAAAGTGTAGTAATTTCTTTCAAGCGAATTCACAAAGCAGAGCATTTTTTTTGCTTAAGACGGAATAGGATAAACGCAAAAACTGTTTTCTAAAATGATACGATTGAATTCAATGTCATGTTTACGTCATACATAAGCAGAGGTCGGAATTAGGTAGAGTTATTTACGTACTTGCATCGAAATTTTGATATTAAAATGGATCTTCCCGGGATTTCTACTAGACAATCCGGTGTGGCCAACAATACTATAAATTTTGTTCTCACAATCTATGTTGAGCGAACTACAAATGTGGCAACATCGCGCGTGTGCGCATTGGAATTTTGCAATTTCGGACATCCGATGTCGTTGATGTAAATTTGGCAACGTGGCACGTGCAGTGGTTTGAATTGTGTAAAAATAAATAACTTTTTTATTTGAATAAATCACGGGTTTTTTCTGCTCTTTAAAAATAATCCCGGGATTTGAGGCATATCCACTTTATTGTTTCGCTGCATGAAATCATTGTAAGTACATAAATAACTCTACCTAATTCCGACCTCTGTACATAAGTCACGTTTACAAATTAGAGAACCTCAAATTTTCCTTAAAACCCTCACTGTAAAAGGATCAACATTGAATTAATATCAAAGATCCACCGAAATCTAGTTACACCTAGACCCTCGTAGTAAATATATTTAAACTACGCATAGCCTAATGTTCATCAACAGAAAGTTCAGAAGTAAATCGTTTTTACATACACAAATCTTAAAAAATAAATATTAAAAATAAAATAATTAATTATTTAAATTCATGAACAAAGGCAGCTTAACTCAAAGTTGAGTTTTCTACCAACAAACTCAACTTTCTCGCGATTTCAGTTTTGGTCTCATGGTGAAAGTTCTTCATAATGATGAGTACAATGATGAGGTATTACGTTTATTCTGTTACACGTTGTATATTAAACACAATAATACCTATAGTCACACATAGTCTCTTTTCAACATTTCTGCGCATGAATTGTGAACCTTACCTTCTCCTCCTTCAACTTGGTGATATTCTCCGTCGTAGTCCGGTTAATGTTGGTGATGATCTGCTGGTACTCCGCCTCCTTCTTACCGGACGCTTGCGACATAGAATTGCGCGTGTCGCGTAGTTTGCGCTCGCTGTTCTCCAGGTCTTTTGATAAGCGCGCGATTTGACCTAATGAATTTACACAGTTACAGTTTATCTAATAATATTAAAAAATATAATACTAACAGTGAAAATATAATCAAAATTAATCGAAAACCAGCGAGATATAACTATTTTAAACAAATATATCTGTCCCTCTCGCGAAGACGCCGCCGCGCCGTTTTCTTTGGCAGCTGTATGAGGCGTCATGGTATTTGATGTTAGAATTCGTATCGGACTTCTCATTCTAATTTTTCATCTTTGAAGCTTTAAAACTTCATCTCTAATGTAATGTAATATGTTAGAAATTATTTCATTATTGTTTACCACGGCCTGTCATGCAGCCGTAACGCTGGTCGCATAGCGCGGCACGCGAATATTAACGACATCATCCGACGTGCTCTCGTCACCGTCGGCGTCCCGGCTGTGTTAGAACCCAGTGGCCTGGCACGCGGCGATGGCAAGAGACCGGACGGCATGTCATTATTTCCATGGAAGATATAGGCCATTAGTGTGGGACGCTACTTGTGTCGATACTCTTGCGCCATCCCATCTTCCTAGCTCTTCGTGCTGCGCTGGCGCTGGCGCTGCGGCTGCGGAGAACCTCAAGCGGCGGAAATATATTAACCTTGAAGGTTATATTTTCGAGCCGTTTGGGGTTGAAACTCTCGGGTCGTGGGGTCCGAGTGCTCATTACTTGTTTAAAGATCTGTCAAGACGCTAAGTTGACACTTCACGTGACCCTAAGCTAGGGCTGGCTTTTACCTCGGACAAAGGATAAGCATTGCCATACAACGTGGCAATGCTGCCAGCCTTTTGGGTACATTACTAGTGGCCTGCGATGCGGAGGAATTTTTTGACGCCATGTTTTAGATCATTTTTAGTTTTAGTTGAGTCTTTTATTTAAGTGTGTATATAGTTCTGTGTTTCTAGTTGCAATAACTAGAGCTAATTAGTATTTCGTTCTGCAATAAAAAAAAATGCATGCATATTCTCTATTGAACTGGTCTGATTGAATGCACGAAAGCCACAGGACAGTAATCCAATAGGACGATATCTGCTAGCTAGCGACCATCCTTGGGTTTTATTACCTCTAGAAACTCACCTTTATAATTTTCTTGCTGCACCAACGTCTCCTGCAGCTCATGTTCCAGCTTGGCTCGCTTGTTGTCGGTGTCCTCCAACATGTTGGCGGTGTCGAACAGCACGGCCTCCAACGCGTCCTTCTCAGATCGGACGCCCGCTAACTGTTCTTGTAAGTGATGTTTGTCTTTCTCTAGGGAGTCTATTAGGATCTGTGAAAAATTAAATGCAATTAATGATTGAACTTTTTTACTTATCATTAGACACTTAACACACTACGATTAATACATCAGAAACAAAATAAAAGTACATACAGACAGGCAGGATACTAGAAAAGTGGTTTGATTGTTCAAAATAATTTGCATGGATAACTACAAGGAACCTACTACAACAAAATTTGAACACGATTGAATTCATTGAAACTAAATTTATATTTCTAGACCTAAATATTCGAATTTGTGAATAGGTATTACTTCTAGGCAAGCGTGCTTCGTCGTCAAACACATCATTGTTTTCCATCAGATGAGATTGTGTTTAAACGCGAGCAAATCAGTCCATACTATCTATACTTCTTTAATAAAGCTGAAGAATTTGTTTGTTTGAACACGCTAATCTCTGGAACTTCCAATCGGATTTGGAAAATTATTTTTGCTTATGGTAGCCACATTCATGAGGAAGGCGAAAGTCTATACGGGAACGAAAAAAAAACGGGATATGCGCGTACGCAGTCGCGGGCAAATGCTAGTAAAAAAAAACTCATGGATTTAAACAATCCTTAAGCTACTGTTTAATCACCTGTTTCTCTTCTCCATCCTTGACGTGATCTTCCAAGGCCCTGTTGATTCGGCCAATAGTCTCATTGGCTTGTTCCAGTCGCTGTTGCAGGCGTATTATCTCTTCGTTTAGCGTGTCCTTCTTGCGGACCATTGCTGTCAGCTGAGAACTTAGCTCGCCGCGCTCTCTGGATTAAAATAATGGATAAACAGATTAAGGACGCGTTTCCAAATGGGTAGTCAAATCATTACTTTTTTACACAAAAGTATGTTTATTAAATAAAATGCTTTGCATTCTTAAAATGTGTTTCCCATGAATTGTTTATAGATGTACTAGGTACGATTCTGAACTATAAATATAATTTTAGATAGGTACAGTTTCTCAATAAATGTACCGAAGTGATTTTTTTTACTTCGGTACATTTATTATAAAAATATCAGTGCGCACATTTTCTATGAAGTCTCTAACACACGTCCGTGTTCGGGCCGTGACCGTGACGTGCCCGGGACGTTTCGAACCACGATGTGATGGACCAAGTTGGTCAGTGGCTATCACTTTGTGCATACAGTACGTATACCCTCTAGGAACTTTGTGTTCTCGCCGAGAGATGCCTGCTCTGCTTCTAGCTCCATCCTAATTTGTACCTTAAATGATTTACATAAGGTCCAGATTCCATACCTCAAGACCTGTCGCAGCTCCAACACAACCTTCTCTCTCTCTCCCTTTAGGAACTAGATCCTCTCGCAGAGAGACGCCTTGTCTGTTTCTAGCTCCATCCTAGTTTGTACCTTAACTGCACTACATAAGGTTCAGATTCCTTACCTCATGACCTGTCGCAACTCCAGCTCCACTTTATCTCTCTCTCCCTCTAGGAACTTGATCTTCTCGCAGAGAGACGCCTTGTCTGCTTCTAGCTCCATCCTAGTTTGTACCTTAACTGCACTACATAAGATTCAGATTCCTTACCTCATGACCTGTCGCAGCTCCAGCTCCACTTTATCTCTCTCTCCCTCTAGGAACTTGATCTTCTCGCAGAGAGACGCCTTGTCTGCTTCTAGCTCCATCCTAGTTTGTACCTTAACTGCACTACATAAGATTCAGATTCCTTACCTCATGACCTGTCGCAGCTCTAGCTCCACCTTATCTCTCTCTCCCTCTAGGAACTTGATCTTCTCAAAGAGAGACGCCTTGTCTGCTTCTAGCTCCATCCTAGTTTGTTCAGCGGCGAGGAGTTCTTTCCGTAAGGAATTGAGATCTCCTTGCTGTTCTGACGATTGACTTGAGAGGTTTGATTTCTCGTCTTCGAGCTAGTGATGAAAAAAATATTTTTTGTATAATAAATCTACATACTAATGTTTGTTTGTTTTAACGCGTTAATCTCTGGAACTACCAGTCGAATATGGAAAATTATTTTTGTACATGATAGACACATTCATGTGGAAGGCTATAGGATATACGGGAACAATAAATTCCTACCGGAATGGGAAAACGGGGTAAAAGCTAGTTTATAATAAAAAAGTACTGCAGTTATTTTTAGTGCAAAACTGTAGTCCTAAGTTCAAACGTAGTGTAAGATACCTCTCATTTGTATCAATCGAGGACCTTATTAAATGTACAGTACAAACAGTACGATTCAAAGTTGATTGCGGTAGTGACTTGCTATTCTCTGCGCAGTTCCCCTAACGTCCGCTGTCAAATGACTACGTCACTACACTGCGACTCGCCTCGTTTTCAGAGTATTCATAGGCGTCCCAATATAAAACGGTCATTGCGCGAATTCGCGATCGTCGCATTAATTTTTTTTGACAAACCAGAAAGTTCCCTCTGCTGGTGCGACGACGCGATCAAGTTTGCGGTACAGTTCTCGTCAAACAACTTTGCCCCTCTGAAGTTGTGTCGAGTGGCTGCGTAGTAGTCAAAATTACGAACACACTGCAACTGCGCATGCGTAAGAGACATGGGGGCGGGGCGCGATTTTATGTCTCAGTCTTACGTTTACGTTCGATGCATGCTTGCGTCTCGCTTGCTCCCGTGTACGTGACTGCACCTGCGCGATCTTTGCAAATGGCTAACTTCAGAGGGGCAAAGTTATTTGACGAGAACTGTACAAATTATGAGATTCCAATAATGATTTATGACAGGCTGAGTCAATTAGAAGAGTTCGCCGGGTCATTGGTAAGTGGTGACACGCACAATTTCACTTACTTCTCTCCGATGTTTATTGTTTCAGGAACGATAAGTGTTGCCTTGCTATCCTATCATGTTTAAACTTACATGTTTGACATCTTCATGCAGCTTTTTCTTGTCACTTTCAAGATTCCTCACGGCTGCTTCCAACTTCTCCACAAGGTCTTGAAGATCACTTCTCTCCATTAGAGTCCTTTCCAACTCTATTTCTAGGTCACCTAAATAGGAGAAATTATTATGAGATCTCTTTTTACGGCGGATATAGAGACTAGAAAATAGATTCAAACATAATAGCAGATTCATCAAGTAGTAGCAAATTCATGTGACAGTAGGATTAAGGGGTTGGCTACTGAGCAGAAAGATCGACGCCTTCGAAATGTGAGTTTGGCGAAGACTTCTTCGTATACCATGGACCGCCATGAGAACGAATGAGTCCATACTGGTAGAACTCAACATCACCAAACGGCTTTCTGTTATATGCTAGGAGCGTGCCCTCAGCCTTTTCGGACATATCATGCGTTCATCCAAGCATAGTCAGTAAAAGCTCATGATATTGGCCCAGAAGAAAGACGCGCTCAAGGTAGAACAGCGACAAGATGGTCCGACGCTATAAAGAAGGCTGTTTCAAGCAGGTACACATTGTAGAAGACCGCATGGTTTGGAGACGCGTCGTATATACTCACGATCCACAGCACTGGTGGAAAAACGAAGAAGAAGAAGAACTGGGCAGCGAAAAGCGAAATTCATAGCCGCTTTTGAGTTTGAATTGTACTGCAAATTGTGTTCCACAAAGAGTGCCTTGTGATGTCAAAACGAGACTCAATGTAAAGACAATTTTGGTCTAGAAAAAAAATCAACTGAATTGGTCCAGCAGATTTGAAGAAAATTACCTGTGACCGACGGACAAACACACTAATGATCCTATAAGGATTCCGTTTCCTCATAATTGAACGCTAGCCAATGTGAAAATAATTAAAATCGGTTCAAACTGCAGAACTTACTCCTATGTTTCTCCATCTGCGACAGAATGGAGTCAGCCTCTAACTTCTGCTGGTCTAGCAGATCTCTCGCCAGGGCAGTCTTGTTGAGCTCTTCCCTAGTCGTCACCAGCTCCGAGCGTAGGCGCGAAGAACGTTCTTCTTCGGCCCTGTTAAAGTTAAATAATGCTCACATATCTATAAATTGTCGTGTTTTTATAATCTTAATTTTTCCTTCTTATAGTATAGTGAACTTTCAAAACACATAATGTTTTTCAAACATTACATTTTTAACTTGCATACATGTCAATTCGTTAACTCCTATACTTTTTCTTTTTTTAAAGCGTAAATGAAAAGGTTGGCAATAGCGTTACTTCACCACAGTCTTTCTACTCGACAACTCCCGGTGCACATCCAGCATCATCTTTCTATTGCGTTCAGCAGTGTGATGTGAACGCTTGGGTGAAGTGATCACGCAGTGAGCTGTCAATCTTCATGATCATTTCACCCAAGCCTTCATTTCGACATGTTTACAGAATCGATCGGCTGTTTACTTTAAAATCATGTTAAGGTGAATGGATGAATGCTCTCACTGCCATTTTGTCGCTAGATGGCGACACATCCACAATTTCGAACATTTTCAATTTTTACACCTAACATAGAAAGTTTTAATAGACAACTTTATTATAGGCGCCACCTAGGGAATTAACTTGAGATTTTTAGATAATCACTATGCTTGTTAACTGCTACCATACAAAGATTACAGCAGAATAAAGATTTAGCCGCATGAATTTACTCTTTACACACACATGCAAAGTAAATAGTAGTAACTTTCGACACCACTAGATGTCGTTTTATTCAAAAATGGTTGGAAATTAAAATGTCCAGAGGACCAAATTGTTATATTCCAATCTATTTCTTATTAATATAACCTTAGCAATGATTATCATCACGCTATACTTTCGGGAAGCTTAGCAGCTAAAAACCTTGACATCAATAAGGTCGGCTATTTGATGCAGTTATCAACCGTACAAATAGACTGTCGGTTTAGAGACTGCCTTTCATTAGACTTGGTGTGGGTTCAAATCTCAATAGTTGTATTTATTTTTGAATTATTTTTATTTTTCTTTATCCTTACCAAACCTAATATTTTCATATATTAATAATAATAATATAATTATTGGTCTATGCATATTTTGGTTTCTAGGCTCGATATCCGATACCTTTTCACCATAACAAATTATTCAGATAAATTATTTTGGGTAATACCTATACCTAACAATATACCTGATATTGTACCTATATAGGTTGTTGTAATGTGACAACCTAAATAGTACCTAACGTCTAAATAAATTGTGACGTGTAATAAATAAATAAAAGATTATTTATTCAATTGTTCGTCGCGATCTAAGAATGTTTTCATTAGGCGATACAGTCGTAACATTCAGTGATTAGTGTGATTACTGGCGTTCTTTGTTGGAATGGTTTTAGATGGCAAAGCAAAGGGTTGTTATCAGCTTAGAATCTCGTGGTATTAGTTGGTTAGAGTAGGTACCTATGTACTCGTATGTGTCACTGGATAATTCCAAACATCGTTAGATTGTAATAAATCTTGTTTATGTTTTAGACTATCTATGTGTTGAGAACAGATAATGGGTTGTGGAGGTCTGGTAGGCAGCCGCTCCACGTAACTGGTATTCAGCTGAATCCGGTATGAAGCCAACCCCAGTAGGTACAGTTGGGAAAGGGCTAGACAGATGATGTGTTGAGAAGAGATAATTTCGAATACAATGAATCACACCCAAATTCAATAGTTTACAATACTTGTCTTATCCAGGTGAAATTATAGTGTGCGTAGTCGCAGCGGAAAAATTTCGATTTTCTTAATTTCAGTTTAGCAGATATTTAGTGTATGACGTCGTGTAAATGTGTATGGTAAGTACAAATTTGTGCTGCCAACCATTGGGGAGTTATTCAACAAAAACTGTTTCCGCTGGAACTACGTCATCCCAGCGGCACTTTTATTTTCTGAGCGTTTCTACCTGAATAGTAGCCGTGTATACTACAAATTCTCCTGTTATACAAATAAAAATATTTTTCGTGTCTATCGTTACGACATTCATTCATGACTGATGCAATAGACCAGGTGCATGGATCAGCGACCCAATAGCAAATATTGCAGTAAAAATAATATGAACCACGCAAAAAATCTTCAGCCCAAAAATGTAGGTCAGACGTACAAGAAAAAAAATTTATGCAATAATTAGTGTGTGACGAGAGGTAGATGTGTATGTTTAAATGAAATTTGTGTGTCTTCAAACTGCGCAGATATTCAAGTTTCCGCTGCGCTGACGTATGGCGATTTGATGAAAATCATATAAATCGGTTTAATGCAGAGTTGTATTTTTTTACACACGTTGCTATGAATTTGTGTGTAATGTTTGTGAAAACAGATTTTTAAAAAAGCATACCGTTTAGGACATACACAAAATAGGATTTTTAGAGCCCAACTTTTAACGTTTATTTGTGTTTTGTAAGGGTCTACAATGTCTTGCCAAGTTTCATTTGTGCTTGCTTAGTAATTAATGAGCTATGGCATAATTTACTACGAAAGCACCATTATATTTTATGACATCCAATTGTAGGACTTTTTAATGGAAAAGCAAAATGAAACATATTCCAATATTAAGTGTATTAATTCAACTATTCACATGTAAAATTTCAGCTCATTACACTATATAATTAAATAGATACAATAAAATTTTTCACAAAAAAAGAAACCGACTTCCAAAAAACACTACAAAGTTCAAAATAACTTTAATTTCGGAAGTCGGTGTTTTTGGTTGCTTCTTCGTTATTTGACACCGACTTCCGAAATTAAAGTTATTTTGAACTTTGTAGTGTTTTTTGGAAGACGGTTTCTTTTTTTTGTGAAAAAGTTTTAAAAAAAAACATTAACACCTGTAGTCATTTCAAATGTCGAATTAATTTTACGGTGTAGGAGGGAATCATTTAAAGTAGGTATGTGTGGTGAAGGACACAAACTCGGCCGTTGATTGGTTACAGACAAGGATCGGGATCAAGATTGGGATTGATATATGTTATAGAAAGCGGCCGTTAGTGAGCCAGTAGTGAGAATGATTGGAAGATAATCAAGGTAAGATCATAAATTACGTAGTTCCTACTAAAATACCTAATGAAAATATTATCTGTTGGAATGTATATAGGTTCAAGTGGCACCTGTATTTTGTTATTTACATCTCGACGACGCTGAAAACCTAAAAGTTGCCTATATCTGCTATGCATAGATTCCAGTGCCTACAGTTTTTATGACAGCCTTAGGTAAATACCTATATTGGATGAAAGTCGGTCCAGTTGTTTAAAAGTTGCAGTCTCTTATTCGAACTTGTTTCGAATATGTGTGTGTATCTTTGGTAGATACTTTGAAGTGAGAGACGGGAATTTCGATTTCCGTTCTTGTTTGCATTTATTCAAAACACAATCAATATAATCCCGCAATAATATTACGTAGGTACCTACCTACTTATGTTTAAGAGTAAATAGTTAATGCAGTTGTTTTATTTTTAACCGACTTCGAAACAAGGAGGAGGTTCTCAATTCGGATGTTTGTATTTTTTTTATGTTTGTTCGCGCATAGCTCCGTCGCTTGCCAACTGATTTGAAAAATTCTTTTTTTGTTAAAAAGGGTATACTTTGCAAATGGTCCCATTGAAATTTTATTAAAATCGGTTTAGCAGTTTGGTTTTTAAATCCAAATAGCTGGAAAAAATATGTGGAATGTATACGAAATTGCGTATTTTTGCTTTCCTGTGACTAACCAGTGATGTTTTTAGGTGTGGGGTGACCACTAAAAAGTGAAAAATAAAAAACTTTTTCTCAAAAAAATAGAAACCGACTTCCAAAAAAACTTCAAAGTTCAAAATAATTTTAATTTCGGAAGTCGGTGTCAATTAGCGAAGAAGCAACCAAAAACACCGACTACCGAAATTAAAGTTATTTTGAACTTTGTAGTGTTTTTTGAAATCAGTTTGTTTTTTGCGAAACTATTATGTCCGCGCCTGTACGAAACTATTGAACACGATAACGATACTATACTAGAAATTTTAGAACGTCAGCTCTTTATACTGTAGCGTCGCTTTTTTGTAGCCAATCAAACTTGGTCGGTTTATCCATGTAATTCGGTTGTTCTGGAATTTTTATTTTATCTCTTTAATTATGTAGTGTAATGAACTGAAAATTTACATGTGAATAGTTGCATTAATACACTAAATATTGGAATTGTTTTATTTTGCTTTTCCCTTAAAAAGTCCTACAATCGGATGTCACAAAATATAGTGGTCCATTCGTGGAAAAATATGCCATAGCTCATTAATTACTAAGCGCACATAAATGAAACTTGGCAAGACATTGTAGATCCTAACAAGATGCAAATAAACGTTAAAAGTTAGGCTCTAAAGTTCCCATTTTAAGAACTTGGACCTAATAACCATATTTTACCTTTACGTGTACATCTCCTAAACAGTATGCTTTTTTTCAAAATCTGTTTTCAAAAACATTACACACAAATTCATAGCAACGTGCGTAAAAAAATTCAACTCTCACTAAACCGATTAATATGATTTTCATCAAATAGCCGCGTCAGCGCAGAATACACATTTACCTCTCGTCACACACTAATTATTGCATGTTTTTTTTTCTTGTACGTCCATAGGACTCTTTCACGGCTGGCACCTGTTATGTCTCGTTTACTCTTGGGTGGTTTAATGAAACACAGTTATATTTCTATTACAGTGTGTGCGACACGTCCGCTCGCCTCGACTTCTGTCAACGTAATGCCGAGCGGGCGGGTCACAGGAGCACATATTTATTTTACAGTACATCACAGCACCCGTTTGAATGGTTCTCAGTAGTAGCCCCAGTTGCCAATGCTAAACCTGAATGGTGCTTACTACTTACTTAGCTGTTCAGACAAGCGAAATTGGAACTACAGCTACCATTTTGAGAACGTCATTTCGCTGACAGTTAAAAACCCCGAAACCATTTAAACATAAATGAATGATGTACAGCAGTAGTGGCTCTGACTTACAAGTTGTAGGATGTTCTGATATTTAAAAACTGACTAAAATACTGCCCTAAGTTTTAATTCCCCCTTTTCTTGGTAAACTTCTTAAATATGAGCGTGACTACCGCAGAACCACGAACTCCCATCGCTTCTATATTTTGCAAACAATTAGTACTCAATTGGTACTAATTGTTACTCGAACAACAAAATTTGTATTGATTGGAGTTTGTGGTACTGCGGTAGTCACGCTCATTCTTAAATGGCAAGACCAATAAAATTTATCTTGACGCACATTGTGTGTACTAATAATACAAAAATGTGCAATTGTTATGAAAAATCAAAGTGAAACTGTCTGTGTATTCACTATCGGCCGCTTTCTATAACATATCTCAATCCCAATCTTGATCCCGATCCTTGTCTGTAACCAATCGACGGCCGAGTTTGTGTCCTTCACCACACAATCCTCACCTTTGATTGGTTACAGACAAGGATCGGGATCAAGATTGGGATTGAGATATGTTATAGAAAGCGGCCGTATATCACGATATCCGATACCTTTTCACCATAACAAATTATTCAGATAAATTATTTTGGGTAATAAACATTGCATGTTACGCTCTAACATCGCAATCAGTAAACATGGGCTCGGCGTACGACTATGCACCGAAACTCACACATCTGTGATCATTGTCATCACAGTCGCAAACCCACTGTTACCGATAGACAAGGATAGAGATAGGAGACGGCGCTGTCGTGCGAGCGAAATCGCGTTAGCTGCCGAATGTTTACGAATATGAATGACATGGCATGTGGTAGCGTTAGCAAATAAAATAAAAAACATTAATTATTTCGAGGTACTTAAAAATAGAAATATTGTTCGCTTGATCGCGCAAGGTTACTAAAGCTTTACTTCTGCCTTTGTTTTCGGACAACAACAACAAGCCACTTTTGTCTCCTTAATTCATCTTTAGGAAACCTGAATAAAAAAGAGCCTTAAGTATCACCATTATGCATTTATCTACACTAATATTATAAAGAGGAAAGATTTGTTTGATGGTCATAGGCTATAGAATATTTTCAAAAAAGTTAGGGATCCGTATGAAAACTTCGATAATGTGACCCAAGGTGTGAGAAAAAATCCTTATATCGCGTACGCTGCGGAATCTATTGACAATAGAGCAAAGTGATGTACTACAGTTTTATAGAAGTCATCAATGTGTACAAAAAAGTCCGCGATACCATATGTCTAACTATTATGGATAAGTCACCATGACCGCTTTTTGTTAATATTAGTCAAGCAAATCCCATGGTGAAATAAAAAATGGTGATTATAGTACCATGATATTAATCCTTATCCATTTAAATGGTTTGATAAGTAAGGTTGATTATGTCCGTGTAAATTACACTTTAAATCATTCAAATCGGACCTTTCGTTCAAAAGTTACGACGGTAATAAACATGCTCGGAGTAAGAAAAATGTCGCGGCTTGAGCGAACTGGGGAGAATCGTATCAATGCTTGGTCCGATGAAGTTGAAACACAACGGCATTTAAATGTTTTCGATAAAACAATAAGAATACCAAATGTTTGGATTTTTCGAAAATCAACTAGGTACATACATAATAAGGGGTGAAGCAGGGGTGAAAAGTTTTTAGGGGAGGAAATTATAGCTTGCTTCAATGTACGTCGGAATTCTATGAACAAACTAAAAGTGGGATAATTGAAACAGATCATGTACCTAACAATTTTTGCATAATCAACCCCTGACGGGCTGAACGGGGTGAACAGTTGCGCTGAACCAATAATGAGAATCGTTGTGCTTAATTTTCTAAAACTAACCTTTGTAAGGGGATATGTATAGGGGCGTTGCAGTTTGTGGAGTACCTACTATCCCCACGCGGACGAAGTCGCGGGCGAAGTGCTAGTGTATAAATAAATAAAGAATGCACATGACGTGCAGTTTGGGAGTTACGAGGAAACCTTGAAATCATAACCGTTTGCTTTGCCACAGTCGCGTAATAAAGATAACTAAATATAGTGAAGTAGTGATTCTGCACTAACAATTAGGTACTAAAAACTAGACTTTGTCTTATAAAAACATTTTTTTTAAATAAGTACCTATTGCGTAAAACATAACTGTTATCAATTATCAATAAAATCGACTTGAATTTAAATAATCATGGTTGGTAAAACAATAATAATAAAAAACTATTAATATGTTTAAAGAAATTTGTGTTGCTAACCTTACGCAACCTCGGTCTGGTACTAGTCGTCGCGCGCGTTGTTTACAAAATCTCTCAACAACTCGCAAATTGTGCGTATCGTGTCTCTCACGCATGTTTTTAATATCTATCTCCCTCTCACAAACATGGCCAAGCAAACGATAAAATATTTTTGTTATTTTCAAAAAATTAACATTTTTGGCTGTATTTACGAGTGGTGTGTCTTATTTTTATTCCTAGTATTATTAAAACACTGTTGAGCTGCAAAGATTAAAGATTTTATTACAGATTTTTTGTTTCCTATGTTTAGGTAGGTACTACTTGATACAGAAAGTCAAGTGATTTTTTTTCAATTCTATGCAGTGAAGGTAGTTCAATTTACACGATAATTAGTAATAAGTACTACTAATTAATAACAATTTCCGAGATACTGATAAAAGCTAACATGTGGGTAGAACTAGGTAAGTATATTTATTCATAGTACCTAAATTAAAAATCTACACTAATATTATAAAGAGGAAAGATTTGTTTGTTTGTTTGTTTGTTTGTTTGTTTGTTTGAAATGAATAGGCTCCGAAACTACTGGACCGATTTGAAAAATTCTTTCACCAGTAGAATCCTACATTATCAGAGATGGACATAGGCTATAGAATATTTTCAAAAAAGTTAGGGATCCGTATGAAAACTTCGATAATGTGACCCAAGGTGTGAGAAAAAATCCTTATATCGCGTACGCTGCGGAATCTATTGACAATAGAGCAAAGTGATGTACTACAGTTTTATAGAAGTCATCAATATCTACAAAAAAGTCCGCGATACCATATGTCTAACTATTATGGATAAGTCACCATGACCACTTTTTGTTAATATTAGTCAAGCAAATCCCATGGTGAAATAAAAAATGGTGATTATGGTACCATGATATTAATCCTTATCCATTTAAATGGTTTTATAATGAAGGTTGATTATGTCCGTGTAAATTACACTTTAAATCATTCAAATCGGACCTTTCGTTCAAAAGTTACGACGGTAATAAACATGCTCGGAGTAAGAAAAATGTCGCGGCTTGAGCGAACTGGGGAGAATCGTATCAATGCTTGGTCCGATGACGTTGAAACACCACGGCATTTAAATGTTTTCGATAAAACAATAAGAATATCAAATGTTTGGATTTTTCGAAAATCAACTAGGTACATACATAATAAGGGGTGAAGCAGGGGTGAATAAGTTTTTAGGGGAGGAAATTATAGCTTGCTTCAATTTACGTCGGAATTCTATGAATAAACTAAAAGTGGGATAATTGAAACAGATCATGTACCTAACAATTTTTGCATAATCAAACCCTGACGGGCTGAACGGGGTGAACAGTTGCGCTGAACCAATAATGAGAATCGTTGTGCTTAATTTTCCAAAACTAACCTTTATAAGGGGATATGTATAGGGGCGTTGCAGTTTGTGGAGTACCTACTATCCCCACGCGGACGAAGTCGCGGGCGAAGTGCTAGTCTCTAATAAAATTCTTTGCCTTAAAAATCTAGAAAAAATATAGGTATGTTTAGGTATCAAATAGGTACTAAATTTTTGTAAAGGCGAATTGAAATTTTTGAGCCCTTACGTGGAGATCCTAAATGTCGGCAGTCCATCCTGACATCAGAATGACTGCCCATTTTTTAAATTCATTTTCTCAGTTATTAATTAGGTACCAATTATTTAAACAAAGGTATCAAATAGTAGCAAATAGGTATTAGATTTTAGTAATATTTTTAAGCTGATCGGTCATTTTGGCCAGTCATTCTGAAGGTCACATCAATGATTTTCCGTGCGCGACTGAGTGCCAACTACGGGCAATCACTTAGTTGAGTAGGACCACTTGCTGTGACCAAGTCCCGTATCTAATGGTAATAAAGGTATATTGTACCTACACAGGTTGTTGTAATGTGACTGAACCTAAATAGTACCTAACGTGTAAATAAATTGTGACGTGTAGGTACTAAATAAATAAAAGATTATTTATGCAATTATTCGTCGCGATCTAAGAATGTTTTCTTTAGGTGATACAGTCGTAACATTCAGTGATTAGTGTGATTACTGGCGTTCTTTGGTGGAATGGTTTTAGATGGCAAAGCAAAGGGTTGTTATCAGCTTAGAATATCGTGGTATTAGTTGGTTAGAGTAGGTACCTACCTATGTAAGTACTCGTATGTGTCACCGGATAATTCCAAACATCGTAAGATTGTAATAAATCTTGTTTATGTTTTAGACTATAATCTATGATTATGTTGAGAACAGATAATGGATTGTGGAGGTCTGGTAGGCAGCCGCACCACGTAAAATACTGGTATTCGGCTGACTGGAAGCCATCCTTAGTAGATATAGTTGGGAAAGGGCTAGGCAGATGATGTGTTGAGAAGAGATAATTTCGAATACACTGAATCACACCCAAATTCAATAGTTTACAATACTTGTCTTATCTAGAAGAAATTATGAGTAAGTAGGTACTTGTAAATATACAATCTTACGCGACTTATAATATTACAATCATGCGATACAAATGCAAAAAAATACATCATCTGTGAAAATGTCAACTGTGTAGCTATCACGGTCCGTGAAATACAGTCTGGTGACAGACAGAGAGACGGACAGACAGACAGACGGACCGACAATAGGTAAGTTTGCTTACGCTGATCGTCTGATTTAGGTATAGGTACCCTAAGTATACCTACATGAACTTCTTTTCTCTGATTTGATTCAACCCAAACCAATAAATTAGTAGTTAACCGTGTCAGAAAATGTTTTATCAGTACCTACTTACATACAGTGGAAAGATTTTTAAATCTTTAGGTAGGTAGGCACTATTTATTTAAAGTAGATAAGTAATACAACAATAACATTAGTATTGTATCTGTGTGAACCAAAGGCAGATCGCAGATAATTGTTTTCACTTTCTAGCATTATTTCTCATTCCCTAAAAAAAAACATTTCATCAATCATAAAATGTAAAATCCGCGGGCAAACCCGCGCGCCGGCGCTAACTTGCTAGAAACACAATTTTGACACACAATCACGCATGGACTGGAACAATTTGGCAACACGCGTTGTTGCCAAATTGCGTCTTGAATGGCAACGTCGCATCGCCGCGTCCGTCACTCGACAACCTTGGCGCTTGTTCGAATTTTCGAACAGCGCCATCTACTTAAAATGTTCACCGCACGTAAACTCGTAACACAACAGCAATGAACTTTTTCTCGGTGGTTCTATAAATTTCTGTCAGATGGCGCGATTCAGGTCACTCACACATGTAAAGATTTTTCGTTTTTTATTGGGTCTAATTCTCATAGAAAGACTGTTTTCTTTTCTAAAATTTGGGCGACAGGCGATCACAATACATTATAAAGTCTCATTATACTTGCTTTTATTCTGCAGAAACTGTTTATTTACGGAGATTACAGCTCCTGAAAAATGTATGGCGAGGTCTCTTTAGGGATCCCCCTTAAGCCCTATTCTGTACAATATAGAATTGGCAATTGAATGTTATCTCATATCTCAACACTTCTAATTAATTTCAAATCCTATCTTGTGTTTTATAAGGTTTATAATGTAATGTTACCTCAACACTGCCTCTCTGCTAGACGCCTCTCGATGCAGATGGTCCACCTCATCGTTCAAGTTCCTCTTCTCAGTCTCCAGCGCTTCGATTGCTTTCTCTAGTCGAGAGTTTATCTTCTGAAGCTTCTCGTAGTCTGATGTTAGAGATTCCACCTAAGACAATAACAACAATGATGCTTAACCTCATCAATCAGTTCCATAAATAGGAACTAAAACTATCCATTTTTTTTTTTTATTTATTTAGCGACTTTTATTTACACATATTTTTTGTTCTAAATTTATTTAGATGGTTTGAGCAAGTGTCACGAGCATTGCTTTTGTTTATTTATAATTAATTTTGTCCAAAGAAGATTAATTCGTTTTTAAGATTTCGAATGGATCATAGAACACACAGGTGATCCTATTTCGAATTTACTGGATCCATACACGGACGCGTAACATAGATAAATTTTGAGTACGGGGTCACTTTTGAAGGAAAAATTAGAAAAACAAAAAAAAACAACTTAAAAAAACTCCGCTTGAATATCCGCAAGTTCTACAGTACGTTTTGAAAATTCTTTGGTCTAAAAAAGTTCTTCCAAAACAAACTTTAAAAAAGAACTGTGCATTGTCATTTAAAATATGGTACAGACGCCATACATCAAGCTACCCGCAACTGTAAAATTTTCCCAATCAAGCTTGAACTTAATGCTGTAGAGATAAAGTTGAAAATCTATTCAAGAAATTTGATAGATTGTTGTAGCTAGATGTGCTGGCGACTGTACCTACCATCATTATTATTATTATGAAGTCGGTTAAAAACTCACCATAGCATTAATCTCGACTCTGTTCCTCTCCAGGTTGTTCTTATCGATCCGTAGCGCCTCCAGCGACTTCTGCATTGACTCTTTCTCTTGCAAGAGTTGATGCAGATCTGCGTTGGCGTGATCTAGTTTACCTGTGCACATGAAAGACGTAATACTTAGTATTGTCACCACATACAACGTGTAACATAATAATCGCAAAACCGAAAGATGACTTTGGACATTGGATTCGACAACACTGGAAATGGGTGTTGTGCTAAGTGCCAACACGATATCTTGGGAAAGGTCTATGTGTAGCAACTGATGTCATTTGCTGATTTGATCGAATTGCAATATTTCAAACGACAAAGGAAAAAAACTTTTTTTATAAAAAATACAACTGACTCCCAAATAAAAAACACTACAAAGTATAAAATAACTTTAATTTCGGAAGTCGGTGTCAAAAAACGAAGAAACAACCAAAAACACCGACTTCCGAAATTAAAGTCATTTATTTTTCACGTTTGCACACTTCAGTTTTTGGGTAGTTTTTGGGTCCAATTCGAGTCCACATGAACCTGGACAACAGTAAAGCAGTTACAACCTTACTATTTACATTAATCAAAAATGTCTATCAATTTTGCAAGGACATCTAATACAGCTCTAAAAGATCAGTATCGGACGGACTTATTTTTATTCATACCTTGCAGATCTTGGACCTTGTTCTCCAGAGAGGCGACGGTGAGGTCGGCCGTCTCGCCGTGCTTCCGACAAGTTATCAACTGCTCCCGAGTGTTCTGAAGCTTTACCTGAAATAAAACAAGTTTGATTAGAAATCCTGGATTATGTATCAGTGTAAACTGCAATGACCATGTTTTTATGTCAATTACTATACTCCAAAAACTGGAAAACCACGTATTCATTACAGAAACGAAAGGTGCCTACAAAAACTGAAGGGTGAAAGACGCATTAATATTAGTTCTTGAGCATGTTAATTTATGTTTTTGAAATTAAGTTTTATATTTGTAAAACTACAGTTTAGTAGAAGTTATATTTTCGGCAATTTTCTGAAAAAAAAAGAAAAGAAAATCAAAAGGTCTTACTTGCAACTCATGTATCTGTATTTGATACTTGTGAAGCGCGGCTTGCACGGCCGATATGGTGCTCTCAGCGAAGGCTGTCGCGTTGGCAGACGAAGACACGTTGCGCTTTGGTGACCTGACACGAAGTTTTATTTTGCTAAAGTTTGAGTTTATAAACTGTCCCTTTGTAAAATATAAACAGATAGAAAGGTATTCATCATCATCTTGGCCGAAAGACGTCAACTGCTAGCTATGTCCTCCCCCGAGAAACTTCACAACAATCTGTTCCAAGCTTTTCACGTGTCGACACACCTTGTGGGATACGTAGCCAAACATCGCATCACTTCATAACTTTTTGGGACATTTTATTAAATACACCACACTAGCTGCTGTCCGACTTCACTCGTGTATTTTTTTACACTCGGCAATATTGAGGCATTCTGTTTGTGATGGAATTTTTAATCGAAAAATCATATCTCTGTGCGTTCTATCAACGCCGCCACAAAAAAGCAATGTAAAATCTACAACGCAATAAAAAGAACCGCCATCTATCTGAACGAAGTCCTGCATCGCGGTGTCAGTTTTCCGTGCACTTTGAACAGATGCAACAGTTCGAGTATCAACTATCGGTCAGTTGCCCACCGGACACAATATACGTCCGGTCGGAGGATCCTCCCTTTTCAACGGAGGTATGCGGGACTTTACTCTCTGTACCGCATACCTCGTTCGCAGCTAGCGGGATACATGGCGTTGCGGTTCTTTTTGTTGCGGAGCAGATTTTGCTACCTTTCCTTTTTTGTGGCGGTGATGATGCCGCTACATCACTCTCTTCCGGAGACCGGAGCTCGATAGTGGATGAGTCGTCCATACTATTTTAGATGGTTGCCAGGCCAGTGGAATGTTGGATCCAGTGAGTCGGAACCGGAAGTCGCAGAGTTAACGGTGAGTCGGAACTGTCTGCGGTGCCCCAGTGAATCGGGGCACCAAAAAAATCTTAACTTTTTAGTCTATCGTCCGGGGGAACCAATTTTATGAAAATAAAAACAAATGAAAATAAACCGTAAAAAACATGGAATATAAGCTTATAAAAGATTAATATTTTGATTGGCGCCCTGTTGTAACGCCCCGTAGGTACCTGTCGTGCAGGTGTATGTGCTGCGCGTGCGCAGGCGGCGCGTCACTGTCAGAGTCGTGTATGAGCGCGCGCGCCACTTCCTCGAGCGCGGCGCGCATGACGCCCGCCTCGCCACACGCCACTTCGGCCGACTCGCATCGTTCCTCCTATGGGTGGTTTTATTTCATACAAAAGAAAAACATTTTATTTGGCAACGGATAATGAAACTGGAACGTCAAACGCAAATAACCATGTGGTTATTTGCGTTTGACGCAAAAAAACTTTCACGCAAAGGCTGAGATGTTCGAAAAAGGGTAAGTGCTATACGACGCGACGTCGACCTCGGACGATACGTCTGTCCCTTTCAATCTACAAGTAACAGTACTAAGTTATAAACAATTCGTTCCCCTGAAGTAATATTTATACTTGATTTGGAGTCAGCAACTCCTAGAAGACAGCAACTCCTTGTGTCTTGGAGGGTCTAATGTTAGGCCTGGTCTGTTAGGTACACTGTGTTTTTACTCTATTATTTTGACATCAAATATTTAATTAATTAATGAATTGATTATTATGTATAATTGTATTTAATCTTTAATTTAATGTTATCATTCTTTATTATAGTTTATAATCTGTAGTATGCCCAACAGACCGATTTTTGAGCAGTTTTATCATAATATAATTTATAAGACATGGACCGTTCAAGTATTACGTAAGCCCCAAAGGGGGGAGGGGGTCTTTGGTTTGCTTACTTTTGATGACATGGGGGACGGGGGAGTCTGAATGGTGATTACGTCAGCAACATTTATTTCCCTCATTACGTTTCCCTCCTTTCCTTCCTTTTTCCTAAATAATTTCAAAGATTTGCTAAAATAGTTTATTGTTGCTTACTGGCCCTCACGCGGTGGTCCATAGTTAAGTTCAGAAATCGAAGTATGGTAAGGAAGTACCTACTGTGCTTTGACCAATGTTTACGTCAGCATAGGAGGGGGGGGGGGTAGAAGCTTTGCTTACTATGGCTGACAAGGGGGAGGAAGGGGTTAAAAATGACTAAAATTCTGCTTACGTAATACTTGAACGGCCCCATAGGTACTGTACATCATAGAAAATCTCATGAATAAATGAATCTGAATCATCTACTTTACTCACCAACCCCTGCAGCTCTCCAAGCAGGCGCTGTATCCTCGCATCTCGTTCACGCAACTCTGCGAGCGCAGAATCACGTTGCGCAGTCATATCGCGCAGGTCGACGCGCATGCCCTCCACACTATACGGCCCTGCTGCTGTTCCACCGGTGGTCTGGTGACTCTGAGGACCTTGTAGACAGGATGGATGGGAACCAGGGTAGCCAGGTTGCTGTTGTCCCTGGTAACCAGGTTGTTGTTGCCCCTGGTAAGCACCCTGTTGTGGGGTTTGGTAAGCACCACCGTGAGAAGTCTGATGGGACATGGGTTGGTATTCCGGCTGTGGGTAAAGAAAGATGTTTGTGATTCATTTTGTGAAAATAACACATTCTACCTGATACTGCTCGACGAAATTAACGACCATGTTTGAGATAATAAAATTAAAGCTTTGACATTATTTAACAGTCAACACCAGATATAAATGAGGGGTTAAACACAAACAGCCAAAATAGTTATTAATGATATTAGTGCGGCAAGTAGGTTTTTACAAACGAGTAGACGAATGTAAGCACGAGACGAAGTCGAGGGCTTACCATAGTCACGAGTTTGTAAATACCAATATCCGCACGTGTGTCATACAACGTTTTTCTACACATTTCCAAGAAAACAGTACGATATGTAATGTAAAAATCTTTTTGTTTTTAGATATCAGTCGGAAAGTCACAATAATCTTTGACGTTTCTAATATGAAAATGGCGCGAATTTGCAAATAGAACTACATCTTTCGACTCATTTCCTCTTTAGCATCAAAGTGAGACAAACTTATTGTGCGAAAGCGCTTCCAAGGAGGTTCGATCATTCAGCTTATTATTCTTGTAATGTGATACTCCTTGGTGGAATTCTTTAATTTTTTTATGGAATTTAAAAAAATCCGTAAAGGATGCCTCACGGCGCTATACAACGGAGTATGCGGTAAAGTATGTACTTAGGTGAGAGTATCTATTTTACCGCACGTTCCATTGAGTGGTGCGTAATTTTTAACTTTCGAACAATGTATACAGTCTTCGTAAATGGATTTTTTGAGCAAATGTGTTGAAAATACATTTACGTGCATTTATTTAATTTATGAAGAAAAACTTACATGTAAGTAAAAGACGTTCTTAACGAAAATTCATAACAGGCATAAAACTAATACCGATATTCAGCACTAGTAGTTGGTCTAACAATATGCATATTGACCTATGTGCAATCATAGTTATTAGCAGCTTATGTGACATAACATGCTTCAACAAAAACAATAAACAATAATTCCTCAAATACAAAAAAACAATACCTAAACTTAGAGCACAATGTAATCATCCAACCCACCTTCAGACTCTGAGCAGCGAACGCATTGATAGAATAACCGCTCAGCATGCCGACGAGCTCCCTCGCGTTGGAGTCGAACTCGTTCCGCACGCGGTACAGGTCGCGCTCCGTGTTGGTCTGCAGCTCGGAGAAGTGGCGCTTCACGGCGACCACCTCGCGCCACAGGCTGAGCAGGCGGTGGTGCTCGTTGGAGTAGTAGTCGTTGAATGCCTAGGTATTGAAAGATATTACAAGTTACAAAGTCCTGATCAATTTCGGTCATGGTGGCCAGTCTTAACGGAGACTAGACATCGGCGTGGAAAACATTATAGTGCACAAGAGTGTGCAGAAACACAGATGCACTCCCTTTTCCATCACTCATCACCATCCGATAGGACGGCAATCCAACACGGCCGGAGAGAGATCTGCCGCAGGACCAACGGCTTAACGTACTTTCCAGGCTATCTAGAGTAGATCTAGAGTCTATGCCAGTCATGAAATAAAATGATTAATAAAGGTCCACACAATATTCCGAGATTTCGAATTTTTGAAGACTGTTTAATATTAATATCGACTCAATCAGGTACCTAATATAGCAGTAACCTCAACCTTTGAAGTAAAAAATAACTCCATACTTATTCTGTAATTTATAGCAGTTTTCTCTCCTTAATAAAAATGCAACAATATAATTTTTGATGAATAAATAATAAATCCTTATAAATTTGTTTTAGCCAAAATTCAGAAACAGAGCTCCATTTGCTGACCCTACAGTATTCATATACTCATATAAACACATCATGAAATAGTGGTGAATGACTGACCTGTTCCTCATCCTTCCACTCATCCTCCTTGATGGCCATCTCATCCCGCAGAGCCTCCCAGTCATTGGTCAGCTTCTGCAGGTCAGTAGTGAGCGCCTCATTCAGATTGTGGGACTCCTCCAGTTGGTCACGGAGAAGGTTGTTCTGCTGCACCAGTTTCTCACACCTAGAAAGAAGGTAATAGTAACTAATAGTGGTATTGAGGAGAATGAAACCTATGTAGTTTTCAAAGTAAAGTTTTATGTAAAGGAAATTGCAACAACTATCAATATTCTGGGTATTCTGTTAAGTATACTTGCATAATAATTAGTGATCAGATAATCCGGTGCTTATATATCTAAACTTCTTCCCGTGAAAGAATAATATGGACATTAATTTTTTAATAAGTATGTAATCATTGAACAATTTTGTAAAAACAACTATAAGAAACTAAATGAAATTATAATATAAATAAAATAAAATTGAAGTTTAGGTATATTAACGCCCGATTATCCGATAATCTATTGCAATAATAACTGCTACTAATCAGGTGACAGCAAAGTTTAACATTATTATCCCTAACCATACCAGCATCATTCTGTTATCCTTCTTTAACTAAGCCCTTAAAAACCTTGATCTTGTTTTGTAAGGAGTGTAGAGACTCTACACTTCCTACTAAAATAATAAGGGTTTTCTTTACATTGTCTCATAATAAACAAGATAATGAACAACTATCCCGCTAAAACCTAGTGTCAATTTAAAGCGACAACTTGGGACAGTTCTCTTTTAATCTAGTTTATCATATCAACAGATCATCACTTACTTGCGTTTCTCCTCATCCAAACGCCTCAAGGCAGTTTCCAGGTCGGTGATCCTCGCGTCGGCGGCCGACACAGCGGCCGAGGCGCACGTGGTGGCGGCGGGCGGCGGCGGCAGCGAGATACCGTGGCTCTTCACGGCCGGCGCGCGGAACGTCGACGGCTCCCTGTACGACGTCGGCTCGCGGTACGTCGTCACCTCGCTGCGTGGTGTCGTCTCCAGCATTTGGGTTTCCAGTTCCGAACATCGCTGCTTGTATTGGAGGACCTTTGTGCAGAAGGTTTGTAAATGTACATGGTCGATGAAATTAAATATTTAGTTGTTTTCATTCAAGCAAAACTGAATTCTGTGATTTCGGCTGTTTGTAAATATAAATAAATAACCTACACTGACATATCATTGACATTCACATGACAAATGTCAAAAGTGAGACAGTTATATTGACGTTTTATCTTACGTTCAGTAAATTGGAAACAAGGAGACTTTGTATGTGTTTGCATAAGAAAAAGACTAGAAAGACTTCAAATCAACCACATAGAAAATATGTTAGGTATCTTATCTACCAGCTCTTTTTGTCCTACCAGCTTTTTTGTGTCTAAAGCTGGTTTAAATTAAAAATATAAAATGTACAATGATTCTAATTGTCTTGAACAACACAGCCCTAAAAGAAACAATTTTGTTTGATTTTCACCAAGAACATTCAATTTTGTTGTTCCATCTTTACAAAATAATAAAATAGAAGTGTATGTTTGTGATATTAAACAGCTTCTAAGATTGGCTATGGATTAATATTTACTGCGTGTTCAATTTGATTTATTTGTACAGAACTCATTTCACAAATCAAAAACTATAATTACCTTGGACTGAAGTCTAGACACCAACGCGGCTTGTCCTTGCTGAGCCTTGCGGTAAGCATCAAGTCTACGCTTATGGTCAGCCGCCTCGCCGGCGAGACGAGCGCGTAGCTCCTCGTTCTGCCGCCGGAGGTCGCTGCCTACGCTCCCTCCCGGAGAGTCCATCTCCGGAGGACTGTCCAGGGACTTCTACACAATGAAGATAGAATTAAACCGAGAATATTGGAACTTCATTAAAAGCAGGTAGGGGTACCTACTAAAAATAATAATTTCAATCCACACTACACCAAGAACGTTTGATGCGGTCAATTACTTCTCATAACAGATACCTAGATTCCTCTATGACACTATTCCTACCTCCTTCTTAAGCCGTTGATGAGGAAGCGTGCTCGGAGGTCGCCGGCCGATTGGAGCCCGAGCGCTCCGCGGCGTAGTCAGACCTTCTCTGCTCGGCAACTACGAAAAAAATAAAATTACGTTCAGTTTTGAAAACTACTAAAACCTACAAAATGTTACAATCACACAGGAAAAACTGAGACAGTAAGTAGATCTATATTTCCATTATTTTAATGAGATTTTTAGAACTGATATTTTATCTTGTTCTTAACAAGAAAGCCGGTCTATAATAATTAATTAACAAGAAACAGTAGCGACCTGAAAAGTAACTTTCTTCTTAACCTTCTTTTGTTTCATTTCTAAATAAAAATGACGTGCCGACTTAAATTCGAAAGACATTTTGCACGAAAGCTTAGCTCATTCACTTATCTGCGATTATCACAAAATAAAACGTTCACTAGCTCGAGGAAATAGAAAAGAGGTCGTAAGAAAAAGTAAAAGACAACATTCTGAGGTGTGGCATCAGTGAAATTGCGGTTTGTACTGCAGAAATAGTGTTCAGTAGGGCGCCGGGCGGCAAGAAACACTGGCTATCGGACTAGGCATCTAATTATCACCGCCCACAATGCAGTTACTCAGCGAGACCCCTTCCGAGGTGAATAAACCTGTCCCCTTTTAGCACTAAATAAATGATGTAGGTATACCTACCTACAAAGTTTGTGTAATTGTTGCAATGAACCCATATGAAACTTCCATCAATATTGGAGACGATGATTTTTCATTTAGATTATAATAGTGCGTATAGGAAGTGAAAACTCCCCCAACGCGGAAGTAGGCTTTACACACAATATTTAGATAGGTCGTATTTATTTATCAGATTGCTATCTTATGGCGAAATTAGTTAGATAGTTATTGCCAGTAAATCGAAATACATATAAGCAATGTTATATGAACTAAAGTCATTTTATTTGTGTCATTATAGGCTATGCAGCACAGGGGCACATTATGTGCAAAATGTAGAACCTAGGTTTCTTCAAGAAACTTACTTGAAAGGGCACTGAATTTTAAGATTTGAACTTCTAAAAAACTCAAAGGCTGCCGTTCCTGTCTTCGTAAGGGTAGGTAAAACGACCAAGTACCTAGTAGTACTTGGTCGTTGATGAGTGTCTCAATGCTTAGGTAACCCGTCAAGACAAACGAAGAGTTGGGGACTATCGAAGCTACGAAGACTTGGATAGATGACGAAAATTCCATTCACCAAACCGTCTAGTAGAAAATTACCCCGAGTTGGCTCCGATTCCTACTGGGCATTTGTAGGTTGAGTATCGATAGGTACCTATAATTCAGCACTGCTGTAGGTTAACAAAATTCTGTTACTACTGAAAATATCGTATCGTAAATCGTAACAAGGTAAGAAGGCTCATTTAAACGTTTTGACTATAAAAATATTTTATGTTGGAAACATGAAAAGTATTTTTACCTTGGTTCACATGCAAGGTACACCATTGTTCATTGGTACCTAGTAAAGTTCGTAGCTCTATGTAGGTCAGGTATTAGGTCAATTACCTTACCACTATCGTATGCCATTCACCACTCGTAAGTTTAACCTTGCAGAACCAAGCATGTAAACAAACAATTTTTTCCCACAGAAACACATCACATTTTTCTAGAAAATGTGGAAGAAAATCATTTAAAACTCACCTATTTGGACGAAAATGTAACGGCGTCCATGTTTTGTCAAGTTATTTGCTCAAAACTTTGTGAAAAATTGATAATACGCACGTATCTAAGCAACGCAATCAAGGCGTGTTGGTAGGTAAGTTATGTCAATTAATAATTTAGTCTTAACAACGAATTAACGTACTTTTTAAAACATTGCACTCTATTTAATGTCACTTTTAAGTACCTCAAACATAATTTAGTCTAAACAAAAGAGAAACGAATGAATTTATGAACTGCGTCATTGAAAATCACGAAAAAATTTGATTCGCGCCTTCCTCTACGCCTGATGCATTTATTACCGCCACAGTGTTATTTGAACGTTTGTGCAGTTCGTACACTACTAAACTAAGTAAATCATATTTTGTAGGTTTTTGTAATACCTACTCCGGTCTTTTACACGTGTGATCAGCAAAAGCTGAGGGGGTGAACTGTTTAAAAATTTACGAATACTCATTGTTATTTCGAGGGGCGAGCGATTCGCTTGACTGATCACCGCCCCCTGTGTTGGTACAGGTGTAGTGTAGGTACCTACCTCAACGATATGATAATGATAACACTTTTTTATTTGGGTTCCACACTTCAAAAACCATGGATAACACTATAACAACGAGTGGCGTTCTTGAAAGCTGTCACAGACACGGAAGGACTTCTGGCAAAACAATACGTTAGCTACTGAACTTTTATAGATTGTCAAGTCTCGAAAAAGATGTAGACCGTCAAAGCTACGAGGACTTGTACTCTCATCGAGAATATTGTACCTAAGTACGGAACTTTTAGCGTAAATTGGGATTCCAGCCTGACCCAATTTTAAGTATCGATTACACCATGACTGTCCCCAAAATACAATCTGATTCAAGGAAGTAGCTACGCCGGGCGTAGGCACTTGGTTAAAAAACTATTTATTACTCTATTCACTTTTTATCGATTAGATATGGTGGTACGAATTACGGAATTTAAACGGAGCTAGGCAGGACACTTAGCAAGGCGCAGTGTTGATAGGTGGAATGAGACGGTTGCCGAGTGGCGTCCGCGGACTGAAAGAAGTCTGGCTGCGAGATAGTCACAAGACTTTGCTGCCATCACGGATAGAAACTGGATGAGGCTGGCACAGGAACCCTATGCCCAGCTGCGGGCAAAGTCGCGTACAATGTGGATAACGATAATGATGTATATATCTTCTAATTTTAAGATTGTTTTATTATGAAGAAGTTATACTCCTACTGTGAACTATTTGTGTCCACCGTGTCCACGTCTTGCCAGATACAAAGTACCCTTGCAAACCGCAACCAGACTTAGTATTACTTCACAGAAACTCCTGAATATGTGAGTTCCAGCTGCACTCAAAATGTACTGTTTATGGACGTTTTAGTACCCGCACATGACGTGAGTAATAATCAACATAAACACCTAATTTATAAGTTTCTAATAATAGCTTAATTAGCACATACGACACCTTATCAAATAATAAACTATCTGGCAGGCCACACAGAAAGGGGAATATCATTCCGTACCAGGTTATGGTGTACCTATCTATTTACCACCTATGGTTCAGGGCTAAGGCGAGGCAGAAAGTAGTCAGCCACAGCCACAGCTTGGCAGACTACTATGACGAGCCAATGCCATCATGATTCCACTGAGAGAGGCTGAGGTATACAGAAAGAATAGCACTACTTATCCCTTTTTAACCGACTTCCAAAAAAGGAGGAGGTTCTCTTTCTTTATGTTTGTTACCTCATGTCTCCGTCATTTATGAACCGATTTGAAAAATTCTTGTTTTATTTATCAATATCGGTCTAGTAGTTTGGTTTTTAAATCCAAATATAGCAGCAAATAAATACCTATAGCTGGAAAAGATAATGTGGAAAAATCATCCATGTATATCAAATTACGAGTTCTGCTTTCCTATGACTTTCCAGTGGTGTTGTTAGGACTAAAAAGTGAAAAAAAAAACTACAAAGTACCTACAAAATAAAGTCGGTGTGAAATAACGAACAAACAACCAAAAACACCGATTTGTTTAGTAGGGAGGTAGGTCTATCTACTGGTCTGGATGAAATGTACCTTGTGTGCCTGTTTTATTTTCTTCGTTAGATTTTAGTAGGCTCTGTCGTGCGTGGCTCGGTCAGAATAAAACCCATGTCTTTCAAAAGTATGTCGACTTGGCTATTTTTTTTTAAATACCCTCTATAGTCTAGAAGCTGAAGCTTGGAGAGATCGCAAAAAGATGAATGAATAAATAAAAATGTCCGTAACTTGTTTACCTAATATAATGCAGGACGTAACATTTCCAAATCTACTTTAGGGGCTTTCGTAAATGTCTGATAATATGTGTAGTAACAACGTAGTTACCTAATAAAAATATTTCCAATCGGCCCATGTAGGTACTTTGCTACTGAAGAAGTTAATTGCGAACTTACAAACTTGCGAAAAATAAGATAATGTTAATGAAATGGTTGGCAATAAAGCCTCATTCACGCTGGAGTGTTTTTATTAAAATAATTAGCAAAGTAGACAGTTCATATTATTTGAATAAAAGTCGAGCACCTAAAGAAAAGATAGGAAATGAAGGAGACCACCACAGACCTAAGGACCCTTTCCATTTCATATATTTTGCTACAGAAAAATCTGTCTGCAAGTACGTATTCGATAGTGCACCAAATATGAGCGTGCTGAAGAGCACCTCTAACAACGTTCTAGCAGTTTCAAGAAAATCCTATTTCATTACAAACGGAGACTTAAACAACTGTGCACAAATCCTTAGTGTGATTTATGATATACCTACTTATTGTGTGCGTCACAGCTTTGCGTTCGATGCGTGGGTTCGATGACCGATACCACAATCCCTGATAAGCTTCAGTCACAGTTTGAGATAGTAACCGATGCTAATTGTAGTAATGTAGGATTTCTTAAAAGTTATGTAACTTATTGTTGTTATTAAATTGGCTTCTAAAACCTTTCAAGTAGCTGTCAGTCAGATGCAAGTCATAACTTCCTACCCTACCCTATACGTAATTATATGGTCTGAATTATGTGAGCTGCAGAAGAAAGCAACCAACTTCTTACGGATAGCGAAGTAGTTTTTACCCAGGCGCCTACTGAACGCGTCGATGAGAGGGGGTCTACGCCGCTACGCGCTTCGGCTACGCCGCGTAGCTGCTGTACGTCGCGTAGCCTACGCGTCAGTTCGTTATGAATAGTAACTTGTTCTTAACATAAATGATGGAAATTTATTATGCACTGTCGTTATCCCACAGGAATGAAAAAAATGTATGGCCCCAGAAAAAATTCGAGCCGTGTCCAGTCCGTCTTCAAGCAATTGATCCAGCCGCCTAACGTGAGCCTCCCAAGGTTTTGGTCAAGACTCTTGGCTATTAAGCCATTGGCTGACACGTACCAATAGTGGTACAAATTGCCGTCTCCACATTTCGATCACCTTGCGAGCCAAGTCAAGATTTTTTTTTTATTTGCTTATCATTCTCGGCTTTCACGAGGTTCTCGTCATAAGGATTGGTTATGTCTACAATCATTGCACGCCTCTCCATTCGGTCCACCGCCACTATTAGGCTTATTCGCTAGAATAGTCTTGTCAGTGATGATGGACCGATCCAGTACAGTTTGATATTGCCATTATTATACAGGGTTACTGGTAATTCGACGTATATCCGTCAAGGGCTGATAAGGGGGCCAAAATGCAACAAATTGAACCCCCCATATGTATGGCCGAAATTCAATAGTTTTCGAGATATTTGAATTTTAAGGGTTTTTCGAAATTTACCCAAAATTTGACATTTAATTCCAAATAATAGAACCCACATACCCATTCAAGGGTACCATTAAACATGATGTTGTATCTGGCACTTCAATTAAGCTATGGGCATCATTAAAACTACTTAATTTAACAAAATAATTAAAATAATGACCGAAGTAAGAATAATATCTTACCAATATTTTCATTTTACGCTTCAAAAATGTTGTCTCGTCAAAAAAAATTCTATGACATTAATCGTACAAATAACTAAAACAACTTGCCTATTCTGTAGGCTTTCCAAAAAGGTATAAAAGTCAATTTTAAAATACATAATTCGTGGCATGGCATGTGTTTGAACCGGCGCGGGGAGAGAAATCATCTGTGTTCTTAGTTTATCATCCTCGCTAAAACAACCGATTTTACTGGCGAAATTCTACCTGATGGGGCGAGGTGTGCGGGCGGGGGAGTACACGGCGTTTGCAGCGCTCGCGTCGCCTTCCTTAGTACAGTTCGCGTCAAATAACTATGCCCCTCTAAAAACGAACAAACTGCAACTGCACATGCGCGGGCGGGGATTATGACGGCGCGATTTTATGTCTCAGTCTCTCGTTTACGTTCGATGCATGCTTGCGTCCCGCTTACTCCCGTCTACGTGACAGCACCTACGCGATCTTTGCAAATGGCTAACTTCAGAGGGGCATAGTTATTTGACGCGAACTGTACTAAGGAAGGCGACGCGAGCGCAGCAAACGCCGTGTACTCCCCCGCCCGCACACCTCGCCCCATCAGAAAGAATTTCGCCAGTAAAATCGGTTGTTTTAGCGAGGATGATAAACTAAGAACACAGATGATTTCTCTCCCCGCGCCGGTTTAAACACATGTCATGCCACGAATTATGTATTTTAAAATTGTCTTTTATATCTTTTTGGAAAGCCTACAGAATAGGCAAGTTGTTTTAGTTATTTGTACGATTAATGTCATAGATTTTTTTTTGACGAGACAACATTTTTGAAGCGTAAAATGAAAATATTGGTAAGATATTATTCTTACTTCGGTCATTATTTTAATTAGTTTGTTAAATTAAGTAGTTTTAATGATGCCCATAGCTTAATTGAAGTGCCAGCTACAACATCATTTTTAATGGTACCCTTGAATGGGTATGTAGGTTTTTTTATTTGGAATTAAATGTCAAATTTTGGGTAAATTTCGAAAAACCCTTAAAATTCAAATATCTCGAAAACTATTGAATTTCGGCCATACATATGGGGGGTACAATTTGTTGCATTTTGGCCCCCTTATCAGCCCCTGACGGATATACGTCGAATTACCAGTAACCCTGTAGAACTGGGTCGGGCATACTTGTAATACGGGACTCCCGATTCCACAAGATAGTATTTCAGAGAAAGTTGCTGATGGATAATCTATAAGGTTGTGCCTATGCAAGTACTCTTCGTTAGCTAGACGAGAACAACCAGAGATAATGTGGCGAATTGATTCTCCCGGACGCTGAAATGCCCGACATAATGTCAACCGTGCCGTCCTTTACAATAAATCTCCTTTTCATCCCACCATCTCGGAAAGAGTATTTTTAATCTTCAATATCTGAGTGGAAAAGCCGTTTTTATTCTCTAGAGGATAAAGTAAATTGAATTTAGAACATCGTGTGCCCTAAGTTTGTGAATTAAAAAAAACATTAAACCTATTTACTGCTACCTCTATGGTGCCAATTATTTCATACAACTTTTTTTTAATTTGTTAAAAACTCAGACTCGGAACCTTTTTGGTGTTCTTTTTTCAATTTGCTTTGTACGCGGTTCTTTACGCGGTATTTATTCACGTCATTGTTAAACCTTATATTAAAAACAAGAAACTTGAAAACAAGTGAAAAAACTAAAATGTGTGATTCTAGCGACGAGGAAGTTTGTTTGACGCCAACAGAATTGACTGAAACTGTTAATAATGCGCAAATGAGCTTTCTCCCTCAACAATCACGCGAGAAGTATTTAAAACAGTAGGTACGATATGTTCAACACGTGGCGACTAGCAAAAGGAGCCAAAACTTTCTCAGAAAATGTTTTGCTGGCATATTTTATAGAATTATCCGAGAACAAGAAAGCAAGCACTCTATGGAGTACGTATTCGATGCTAAAAGCAACAATAAAGATGAAAAAAGACATACATATCGATACCTATCCTAAATTAGTGGCATTTTTAAAAAGAGCCTCATCTGGTCATCAACCAAAAAAATCGAAGGTTTTCACAGTATCTGATATTGAAAAGTTTCCTAACGAAGCACCCGATTCCGTATATTTGGCGGCAAAAGTAAGTCAGTTGTACATTCAGTATCTACTTAAGTATATTAATCTCAATTAAATAGTATTCTTAGTAGATGTTGATAGGCATAATTATGCGTTCATATCAATTTTATTCATTTATCTACTACAATACTCTTTACGTTACAGGTTGTTCTTATTATTGGAATAAACGGAGCATGTCGAACTAATGAACTAACACAACTTAATGTCAAAAACATTGAGAAACATTCAGATGACTTACTTTTAATTAATTTACCTAATACAAAGACAAAAAGAGACCGCAACTTCGTCATTCGCAAGGAATACGTAACGATTGTTGAGAAATATCAAGCCTTACGCCCGCCTAACACTCCAATCAATCGATTTTTTCTACAGTATCGCAATGGAAAGTGTGTTAGACAGCCTATGGGTACTAATAAAATTGGCAGTATCCCACGAGAAATAGCAACATTTCTTGAACTTCCAGAACCCCTGTTGTACACGGGTCATTGTTTCCGACGAACTTCAGCCACACTTTTGGCTGATTCTGGAGCTGATCTCCTGTCCCTTAAGCGCCACGGAGGCTGGAAGTCCAATGCAGTTGTAGAGGGATACATAGAGGATTCCATCCAAAATAAGTCTAAAATAAAGTGAAGGCATCGTAGGAGCCATTACACTAAAAGAGCCTCAATCGGATCCTTGGACTGGCCCTTCTACATCAAAAATAAGCCGTTATGAAACACCTAACCATCTCCCTCTCTCTCCAACATTCACGCCAAGGGAATCCGATGAATCGGTACAACTATTAAGTATGACAGATAGTTTACCGAAAAACAGTACACAAGTGACTAACACCAATATTACAGTACCAAACAAAAATATTACACTCAATTTAAATAACTGTAGCAACGTTACTTTAAAATTTTCTTAATTATACCTTAGTATTATTTTGTTATAATTTAAAGATTATTCTGTAATACTTACCTGTCATAATGTAGTAATTAATACCTAAACTGAAATAAAAGTGTACCTATCTTGTGATTGTAAACGTTTTTTTTTTGCATTTAGTCATTTCCTCGCTGAGGTGGAATGAAAAGTTACGTGTTGCACTCGAGTGCAAAGATTTTTCACCTCGTGCTCTTTTGATTCCCTCGCTAACGCTCAGGATTCTAATTTTGAATCACTCGCTGCGCTCGTGATTCAATTTTAGAAACTTCGCTTGCTCGGTCATCAAAATTGAACACGCGGTTAAAAAGCAACTTTGCACTCTTGTATAACAAATAACTATTACTTATTTGTCATGATAACTTGGTCCATAATTGCACAGACAAAACCTTCGGTTTCTGCAAAGAGAACATTATTATTATTAAGGATAAAATCTCCTTGGGGAATAAACGCCACTCGTCTGTAACCAATCGATAATTTATATTAATGTCATAATATAAAAAAGAGAGCGGCTGCAACGTTATCTTATCCGAATGTTATTATTGAAAGCAGTGAATAACAATATTATTGCTGGGCAATTATTGTTATTTATAGGACTGTAGATTTTTCAAATGATAGCACCTTGGCCCCAAAATGGACACTCAGTTATATAATATGGACAGTCTTTACGGAATAGTTGTTGCTGAGCAGTTAAGCTTCAGAATAGTTAGACGAGTCACTCTAAGTTAAAAATTGGTTGGTTGAATAAGTGGGGGTCGCCATCCAGTCTAACCAATTTTGGGTACCTAAAGGTTGTCAGATGATGTAGATCTCCAGAATAGTGTTTCTATGCAGCGAATTCTAGCAAATGAGGTAGAGCGTATATTACACTAGTAGTTGGGAGAAGGTTAGATGATGTGGATCTCCAAAATAGTGTTTCTAGGCAGCGGATTTTACACCGGGGTCGTCCGGCCAGGACAAAGGGTCCGGGCCGACCCGCGAAGCCGGTGCCGGGAATACCGGACCCGGCCCCGGGAAGGAAGAGGAGTGCTGCGCCGTCTGTGCAGCAGCTCCCCCCGGCTTCCTCGCCTTCTGATCCTCCCCCGGCTCAAGCCGAATGGCAAGTGGCCGGGGAGAAGAAGAAGGCGGGCAAGGCAGCCAGGGCGGCCAAGAGGCGAGAGAGGAAGAGGCGGCAGAAGGCGCGAAGCGTCGCGGCTGCGCTCCGCCCCCCGAAAACCGCGGCTGTAGTCCTCACACTACAGCCGGACGCGGCGAAGAGGGGCGTGACGTACGCGGACGTGCTCACCAAGGCGAAGGAGGCGGTGAACCTTGGTGAGCTAGGCATCGTAGGGGGCCTCCGGCTCCGGGTCACCATGACTGGGGCCCGGATGCTGGAGATCTCCGGGGCAGTCAGCGGCCCAACCGCGGACGCTCTAGCCGAAAGGCTTAGGGCGTCCCTAAGCGCGGACGATGCCCGAGTGTCCAGGCCCACCAAGCGCATCGACATGCGCATCTTGGGCTTGGACGACTCCGTCACGGAGACGGAGGTGGTGGCCGCCGTCGTTAGGACGGGGGGGTGCTCAGCAGAGGAGGTGAAGGCGGGCACCCTACGTCCTGACAACACGGGCATGCGCACCATTGTGGTGAGCTGCCCCGTGTCGGCGGCCAAGATCATCTCGGAGGGCCGAAGATTTTTGGTGGGTTGGGTTTCCGCGCAGGTCAAACTGCTGGAACCCCGGCCTCTGAGGTGCTTCCGGTGCCAGGTGGGCCACCATGTAGGAGCTCAATGCACCTCGGAGGTGGACCGCAGCGGTCTATGTTTCCGCTGCGGTCAGCCCGGTCACAGGGCCGGCTACAGCGACGCCGCGCCGCACTGCGCAGTCTGTGCGGCAGCTGGCAAGCCGGCCGACCACTGGGCTGGGGGTAGGGCCTGCGCCCCACCCGCCAAAGCCGGAAATAGGAGAAAGCCCTCCGCCACCGCCGTCTCTGCCGCGACCGCCGCCACCGCCGCCGCTTCCTCCGCCGCCATAGCCGGTTCCACTGCGGCTGCTGCTACTGCAACAGCCGCAGTAGAGCCCCTACAACGGGCTGCGCCGCCCAGGAACTGATGCTCCTGAGCATGGCGCAGTGACTGATGCCTGTGGACGGCGAGCAATGGGTAGCTCGCCGTCCGATCAGAACAGGCCCGGGTTGACGGCGCGCTGTGTTCTACGCGCGCCAAGCCAGCAGTCGTCAGCATGGGTCGGGGCCCGTTAGGGCCAGAGCCTACCAGGGTTGCGGATTTGTTCGAAAGAGTTACCGTGGCCCTGGAACGTAAAAGGCACTAAGAGGAGCATGGGTGGGTTTTAGTCAGTAGAAGTCTGACACTCCCTGCCGCTCCACCCAGAGCGGGAGGGGTCATTTGATGATTTCCCATCCAATAAAAAAAAAAAAAAAAAAAAAAAAAAAGGCAGCGGATTTTTGTAAGTATTTACACCTGGACTACTAATTACTTTCTTTTACGCTGATATCTAGATAATCATGTACTTAGATAATATAATATTATCATAAGACACGTGGAAGGGCAGTATTACACATTATGTAGGTATTATTCGGTTCAAAGCAAGGGCCGGAATGCGAAGAAGAGACGATGTGGATTTATCTAATCAAGGCGTTTCCTATTCAGTCATTCTAAATGAACACTTTTATCATCTACACATAGGTACGTCATACACGCAATAGACAGTCCTACTCTAGATAAATCAAAACACCCAAAATGTAAATCGGAGAGTCCAGAGACATTCATCATCATCATCATCCTCATATCAGCCGATAGACTTCCACTGTTGGACACAGGCCAGAGACATTCAAACAATCCAATTAATGACCCCAGTCATTTGGCCACGTTTTCACCTGCAACCAGCAGCGGTGTAGCTGGGGTCATGTATGGTGCGCCCCTGGCGAGATTTGAATTTTGCGCCCCCCAATTCCAATTTTTACCGACTGCCACAGAAGAAGGGTTTTTTGGACATTTTTTAGCCTAAACGGCTGGATAGATTTAAAAAATATATGCACCATTAGATTCGTCTTATGTGCCGAAGTTAGGAAATATGAATTTTGAAAAAAAAAACAAGATGGTGGCCGCCGTTAGGTAGGTCTTCGACGTCTTTATAGTCATGTGAGGTATAAAAATAAAGGGCTCGAGGAGACGATTTGAAAATGTACTCAATAAAGTGTAATAAATAAAAAATCGAGTGTATCAAAATATCCGACTGCAAAAAATAAACAAGTCATGTGGTTAAAAAAATGCCACCAACTGCATCATTCTAGGGAAGATGCCTGAATGCAGCCGACATTGACGACTTTTAGACTTCAAACTTACAAAGAGCGAAGTCTAAAGTCATTTCGGACAGTGGATATTTGTATATAATATGCAATAAAGATTATGACTGTACCTTTTGGACTTAGGTCACAGAATATTATAAAGTACTTTGGTACCACAATTTCAAAGGGCAATACTTTATCTTTTTATGCATACGTAATTAATCTTTTTATTTTGGTAAATGTGGTGTTTATAATACGATACCTAAACTTATTTGAGATAAAGTGAAAATAAATAATACCCCCGGAGACTATTATCGATGGACTCAAGAGATTACCTAAGCTGTATGAATCGTATTTAATCACGCCATTCGGTATTACGTAGGTATGACTTACGTATATTATATAGCCTATTAGGCCTTGATGAAATAGGTACCTAAAGATACCCAGCGGACTTACCAAGCTATACATTTGGTGGAGAAAATAGTTTTTTATACAATTGGGCAAACTTTTTTATTGTAGCCGCGGTGGAATATACGCCCGAGCCGACAAGCGACGGCAAGGCCGTTTTTGAGCCGATATATTATGTCATCGGATAATTGAAAACTCCGTAAGATTATATATTTTTTTTAAAGATTGTAAACTCTCGATAAATAGTCAACTGAACATTTGGATTAATATTTTTTTTTATCAATGAAGTAGGTACCTACTTACTTTTTTAACGCATTTTTAACCGACTTCAAAAAAAGGAGGAGGTTCTCAATTCGGTTGTATTTTTTTTTTTTTTTTTTTTTTTTTTTTTTTTTTTATGTTTGTTACCTCAGAACTCCGTCGTTCATGAACCGATTTGCAAAATTTTTTTTTCCCCTTGCTTGATATGCTTCCAGATTGGTCCCATTTTTTTCAAAATCCAGTTCTGATGATGGAATCTATGAGAAATCGAGGGAACTCCTCAAATATTATAGGCAACCATATAGTTATTTTGGTATTTTCATCGAGAACTTAAGCATCTACAGTCAAAAAGTAACATTTGATGAAGTGGAACTGGTGGAGAAGATCAGAAACCAGTGGCCAACGGAACTTGACACTCGCATAAATATCACAATGCAACTATGTCAATGCAAATAAACAAATGATTCTGAATAGTTATGTTGAGAATGGTATCATCGAACTGATCTGATGATGATGGAGCAGGATGGTAGGCACCGGAACTGCGTAATTAATCAATGTATCCCAGCCGTGTTTGGGCTTATTAGAATTGTCATGAGATGCACTTTGGCTATAAGGTATAGTTTTTTTATCTCACGAGTGCGGGCGAGCCATAGTTGTGTAGGTAAATGTACGTGCACATTGTCTTAGTGTGCGTGAGCTTGTCTCAGTCGCTCTCAAGGTTACGCACACTAAGACAATGTGCACGTACATTTACCTACACAACTATGGCTCGCCCGCACTCGTGAGATAAAACAACTATACTATGAGACTGTTCTGATGATGGAACCGGAAGGTAGAAGGTAGGCATGGGAACTTCATAATAAAACAATGAATTCTAGCAGTGTTAAGGTGAGAAAAATGCCTACTGAGTACTGCTAGTTTTTCGGTTTTTCGTAAGGCGAGAACTAATTCGAATTTGTAACAAAGGACATTTTTTTAATTTGAAATAGACACATCGATAGTAGGTATTTTATGCGGCGTATCATCCCTTCACGGGAATAAAACGTTTAAAAAAAAACAGTGTACAATATTTACGACATGGTACCTTTTTCATAAGAATATTCAATGTAGGAACGATGTTAACTTCGTTGCCTTCATTTTAATAAAAAAAAACACTAACCGGCGAGAAATAAAAAAATTTTTTACAAAAAAAAAACCGCCTTCAAAAAAAACAAACAAAAACCGTTCCCACTAAAAAGTTGAAAATAAATATTTGAATTGCTTTAAAGAAACGTAATTTAAAAGTAAACTTATTTGACATTAATATTTTGCAAATATTTAAAATTTATTACTTCTTTTTGGAGTCGGTGCCAGCCAAAGCAAGGAAATACGAATAGGCAATAATTCCTAGAAAAACTACCTCTAACTTAACTATAAAACTACCAAGATACCAATTGCATACACATATTAATTAAAAGACGAATACGGACTAGACTAAATTCGAAAAAAATTAACCAATATGCACAATAATTTCTTTTAAACGAAAAAGATATACTTATAAAAAAATTCTAGCCACTTTTTAAGTAAGTACTTTGACATTTTTAGCATTGTCTTTATGCATCTGTTTTTAAATTTTGTCATTGTGGATCAAAAAACAAAGGCACGGGATATTAAATATAACTAGATACTTATCAAGTTCCAACAATAAAGCTGCTGGCACCGGCTCCAAAAAGAAGTAATAAATTTTAAATATTTGCAAAATATTAATGTCAAATAAGTTTACTTTTAAATTACGTTTCTTTAAAGCAATTCAAATATTTATTTTCAACTTTTTAGTGGGAACGGTTTTTGTTTGTTTTTTTTGAAGGCGGTTTTTTTTTTGATAGTATGTAAACTCTCGAAGTCATTCCCTGAAATTGAGAACCGAAGTAAGAAAACTTCATATTAGTAAGAAAAATGTTGTGGTTTGAGCGAACTGGGGGGAAATCTTAATTGCTTGGTCCGATAAAGTTGAAACACAGCATGAATGATTGGATTTTTGTTTGAATTTGCATGATTGGATGAAATATTTGGATTTTTCTAAAAAGAAACCCCTAAAGTGGTGAAAAGGAGTGATGAAGTTTTTAGGGGAAGAAATTATTGCTTACTTCAATTTACATGAAAATTGGTACTTATGAACAAACTAAAAGTGGGACAATTGAAACAGATCTAAACATTTGCATAATCAACCCCTGACGGGGTGAACGGAGTGAACAGTTGCGCTGATCCTGAGACCACAGTATAAACAGCAAAAATAGCTGAAATAAATGAAAATCGTTGTGCTTAATTCCCTTTAAAAGGGGGTAGAGGAGACGTTGGAGTTTGTTGAGTACCTACTAAATCCGCGCGGACAAAGTCGCGGGCGAATCCTAACTATAAAATAAAGGCGAAAGTGAGTTTGTTTGTATACGCTTTCACGCTAAAACGTCTGTACGGATCGTCTTGAAATTTGGCAGATATGGAATATGAAGAAGGACATAGGCTACAGCTTTTTAACGCGATAGCCAACATCCACGCGGGCGGAGCCGCGGGCAAAAGCTAGTAATATTATAAATTGGAAAGTTTGGATGGATGGATGTTTGTTACTCAATCAGTTCAGAACGGGTGAACAGATTTGGATGAAAATTGGTAAAGAGGTAGATTATAGTCTGGAATAACACATACGGTGATAATTTTTATCCCGGGAGTATGTTTCCTTGGGATAATTTTCGACATCACGCGGGTGAACCCGCAGGCGGCAGCTAGTTACTTTGTTCAGACCCTTCTAAAGTTCGATCGACTAACTTATCTGCCCTGCAGCTAAGGAGGTCACATTGTGACGGTAGGAAGTCATTCCATTGACATAGATTTATTTATTGACAACATTATAACAGCTGTCGTTAACATTTAATTACGAGTATAATATCGAACGCAAAGCTGTTTAAAAGAACATAAAATGATGACATGACGCAAGTTGTACGTGGTCCAGCGGCACAGCAATCATTCGGCCGTTGACTCAAGTAATCTTATCACACCCCTTTGTTATTGATTCTAACTCTAAATATTATGACTCCAATTCACTGTTAGCTTTAAAAAAAAAATACAATCGAATTGAGAACCTCCTCCTTTTCGTTAAGTCGGTTTGTTGTGTAACTTTCTTTAGGACAAAGGTCATGAAAATGTGGTCTATGTTTTCATAACAGTTACGTTTGTTTTGTTTTTAATTGCTTCAGTTTTTAAAATATATCGACAATGCTAAGCCTTTTGAGCTTTTATAGTCCGGTTAGGGCTGGTTTCCGTAGCCGACTGAAGTAGACTTTGACAGAAACTCAACTTCAAATTTGTAAATCAGAAATCTGTATGCCAAATCTACAAAATTTCAGCAACATTTTCATTCGCATCGCATGTCAGTTGCAATATTAAGCCGTTAAGCCGTTGGTCCCGGCTGTCATTTTTAGATCTTCGGCAGTCGTTACGGATTGTCAGAAGCCAGAAAATCTGACACCAGTCTTGCTAAGAAGTACCGTGTTACCTAGTTAATGGGTTGTGGAGGTCTGGTAGGCAGACGCTCCACGTAAAATACTGGTATTCAGCTGAATCCGGTTTGACTGGGAGCCAACCCCAATATAGTTGGGAAAAGGCTAGGCAGATGATGATGATATCATTCGCTATCTTGATATGCCAAACCAAATATCCAGCACGTAAATAGAGCAAGAAATACATAAACCCTGAAAACATAACACTCCTATTTTGGGCAGTCGTGTAAAAGTTTAAGTCTGGCTTCTTAAACTTCTATAAGATTTTCTAATTACAACCCATAAGGAAACTGGCAGAACCACCCAATCACGAATTCCACAAAACAGTAAAAGCTTGCGGAATAAATTAGCAGTCGCTTGTGGTTGGAGTCCGGGAACAAACTGTGTTGTTCTGTTTGTTTGAAGCCTGCGTGTCTGATATCCCGAACTGGGTCACAAATAAACGTTTACGACCAAAATGATAATCTTGGCGAATAATCGAACGGAGACGGGACCAGACGGCAAGGCAATATATGCGTAGCTATCGCGTACCCACCCGGGTTCTGTTGCTAACTCCTGTTGATATCGCAAAATGATTAGAAAATCAATAAAATGCGAGTAAATGGATTTTGTGGACCTGCAGCCTAATTTGCGTATTACAGAAATTGATAGCATACGCGATTTTGACATAGCGACTGTAGTCATTGCGTGTTGCACGTTGTCAAACAGACATAAATTCATATCTAAACATATGAAGCAATGAATCTGGATATGGGCGCCGGTAGGGCTATTTTCAGGGGGTGCATCAACAACAACCGGTGTCCATTCAAACAGGGAAAGACTCAGTTAGTGCTAACTAACTTAGTCGAAAGTCTTGGGCAATAAAGAAGAAGGTCGGAAATAGCAACACGCTTATGATATGCTATAGGGTTCTAGACGAGGTTTTTATTATTAATCTTTTTTTAATGTTTTTGTATATTTTATTGAAAGTCAGGGGGGGGGGCAAATCTGGAATTCCTTTCGAATTTGAAAAAACGTAATGTATGAGCTAATTGGACCAAAGAAACGTAACGAAACGACGAATAAGTATGACGGCGCATCGACTAGCGCCATCTATGAAATTACTTTCGAACAAGACTGACAGCGGTTGGTCCAGCAGAGCGTTGATTGGTTGACGGCGTATTGACTAGCGCCGTCTATCGAATTACTACCGAACAAGACTGACAACGGTCGGTCTAGCGGAGCGTCGATTGGTTGGTGAAGCGGCCATGTGGAGACGGGGGATTCTCGTCTGGCAACGGCGACGGTTCACCATGAATACGACGAATCGCTAATATTCGGTGTAATCGTTTAATGATTCGTGATTAGTTTGATCCATTGTTACTCGTAATTCTACTAAGATGTTAATGTTATAATTATTTGGAGAACCAATTATAAGAAATTGATTGTGTGACATCTTACAAGACTTTGATTAAAACTACGCCCATAAATACCCGCGCCAACGCTATGGCTGATCCTGAAGACATTTCTGATACTCTTATAAGTAGGTATATCTACTTGTTTATAAACAAAAAGATTAGGTACTTGTTTTCATTTAAAGTAGGTAAGTACCTATCTTATTTAACGTTAGCTATTTCTAGCGCCGGAAAAATTGCAGTACCTAGGTACCCTAATGTTGACAAGGTACAGATTTTTTCATGGACAAAATGGACCGTTCAGGTTTCTTCAGTAGCACTATTTACAAAATGAATTCAGACCTATTGATGTATTTATTACTTCGTGTTCATCCCTCACCCTTTTACACTAAGCAATTAAGACATCAAAAAGTTAATCATAGGGGGCATGCACCTTCGTACTACCTATGTATCACTTTCATATTTATTGCAAGGGGTTCAAAATAAAGAGACCAACATTGGCAAACCTTTTTAATCGCAGCCTCGTAGCACCTCGTAGACACGACAAGACCTACTTAGGGCTGCCATCACTTAATTTGCCAACGCCAGACAAAAACTTATAAAGCCCCGGGCGGTTGAGTTTTTTCCCCGGACACCACCAAAAAATATAGAAACGTTGTTTACAATTATTTTTTTTTAATCATTTTGCTTCTTTGCGTTCATATACAAATTAAATAGGTACCAACTCAAATTAAACTATACTTCTCTTTCTGAGGTATAATCTGGTAACAAAAGTAAGAAGGAACACTTTTTTTTGGCATCAATTTAAAAACAATTTATAATTATAAGTTTTGGTTCAATCAATCAAATAAGCTTTTCATAAGTCTAATGCAGAATGTAACTCAGACGTCAGAGAATTTAATTCACTACGTGTTAGTCGCTTTTTTAACAAAAATAACCTACACAATCGACATCAAGAGCGAGTGAAACGTACTCGAAAATTTTAGGAGCTCGTGTACAGAGACCTATAGTTAGTTTTATTAATAATTTGCATAGAAGCAGGATTTGAAAAATGTTGACACCCAGCCTTGGGAAGATATTTTTTTTTACCAGTTACCTATACATATTTCTTGAAGTTATAGAGTAGCAGGCTCGAGGACTACTAGAACATGTATCAAGTCAAACCTCTAAGTGGGGACGGAAACGCCATAGTTATTATAATTACGAATTATTTTTTAGCCAAGATTTTTTTAAATTTACTGCTAGGTACATTTGATTTTTCAATCAATCGAGAAAAAAATTCCTTTTTTTGAAAACCTAGTCCGGGCGCTCCCAGGACTAATGGCAAATTAGGACAAATTTGGGGAACCCCAGACGGATGGCAGCCCTAAGCCTACTTAATCATAGACTCGCAGGGCCTTGTAGGCACTTTTTACGAGGTACTACCAGAATACGAGTATTATTACCTGCTCACTACCTTTTATTTTGCACCAAATTCCTTCAACAATATGGGTGCAATTACCAATGGAATTAACTAAATAAAATTAAATAAAATAAAATTTCATTTTTACGAGGTACTACCAGAATACGAGTATTATTACCTGCTCACTACCTTTTATTTTACACCAAATTCCTTCAACAATATGGGTGCAATTACCAATGGAATTAACTAAATAATTTAAATAAAATAAAATTTCAGTAAAGTACCTATGTACTTCTGACAGGGATTGCAGATTTATTTAACAGACTCTAATAAAAAAAGGTTATTTTTGTGTGTGGCTCCAGCTCCAGAAAATCCATGAATTACGTTTTTACCCGACTGCGCCAAAAGGAGGGTTATGTTTTTATGTTTGTAGTGAAATACCCGTCCCCCACCATGCATAATCCGCAGTTTTTACTCGATTTCCGCATTTCGCTCCCCATTTTTCGCGTGGCGAAAACTTTTACTCATTAGTGTCAAACTTTTCGATAAAGAACAGCTAACCGGTTATTAACAATACTATCTACTGTTATTGTGTCTAACTGGCTGACTAACTCGAGTTAAACTTATATTTAGAATTGTAGAATGTTCACTTCAGCGTTCTGGGAGTGAATGAAACCATAGATTCTGTTAATTGCTCGCTGACTGGTTACGCCCGCTGGTAGGTAACCATTTGTCAGTTATTTAGTTAAGTCGGTTATCGTTATTGTAGTTAAGGGTGTGACTATAATATTTAACAGCTCTATTGAAGCACTATCTAGGTATTGGTGATAGTCTCTGGTATCAATTTTAGTAAGCTAGGGGACTACAATCAACGCCACCGGTGAAAAGTAATTTCTTTAATTGGTTGTGGTGTTTTTGTTGATAAATGTTTCTTATTCAAATAAAGCTCTGATTTACCTATCTGTCATTCAAGCTCACGGCATTTACTACGTAGGTTCTCTGTACTTTATTTTTAAAATCTCTTATATTCTGTTTAAAGGTTTATTTATAGTTTGGAATCATAAAACTTGAATGCCTTTTAAACTCTCGTTACTTCTATAAACAAAGCATTGGCGTAACTTTACGAGAATCGTAAAAGTTGCTACAATTTTCCTGGTTCAACGTCTTGTTACTGAAACTCCATGCAAATTACGTTGACAACTAGTGACTGTAGCGACATGAAGTCGAGTCCAAACTGCTGCTCGAACATTAGCATAACTTATACCGTATAGGAAACATTCCTCAGGTTTCGACATGTCCCATGCCTTCCCGGTTCACATAAACTCGTCATGAATAGAAATCGTTCATTAAATCCGTATATCCGCGGTTCGTGACGGTCTCGCATGTCGCATCCCGACTCGCGAACTTGCCGCTCATAAATATCGTTTTATGTCACGTGTCAAAGCCGCCATCTTGGTTAACCGGTAAAATTTAACAAACATAGATTTGCCGTTACCATACTTCCGCCCCAAAATTGGAATGCGTTACGCCCTTGACATAGAGTCCAATTTTTGAGGGACCCATTTTTTGGTTGGTAATTTTTTTGGTGTTGTTTATAAAAATGGGAGTGCTCGTCTTCCTATCGATTGTGCCAACTGGTGCTTACCGCGGATCTCGATTCGTCGGCAATCGGCGGCCATCGAGTAGGTTACTCGAATTGTAACATCTAGTGCTGTTAAAAGAGGTGTAACTTCAATCAAACACTTAGTTGAGTTGAGTTTCGCCAGCTCGTAGCAGGCAAGGGTAATGTTTTTGCAATTTCCTAGGTAATTACGAGCGTCATTTGGAAGTTGCAACCGCCTGTTTTGACTGGAACAGTTTTTTGTTGGACGGCTTGTCGTGGTAAGGTAGACAAATGAATGCGAACTTTTAGACATTTTGTAGGTACTAATAAAGTAATAGAATCAGACTTTGGTCGCGTATTCGTCATACTATAATTTATGACAAGCAATAAACTGACTTAGAACTTTCGTTTACAAATAGAGGTAGTGCTACGGGATTTTTACTACGCGACGTAGTTGAGACTTGTAGCAATTTTTCCAATGAAGAGATAATCGTACTCGCACGCGAACTTATAGTGTAGCAACTTGATTTCTGCGTAGCCGTCTCCGCTGTTGCTACGCCACGTCGTTCGTAGCAGTTGACTACAAAGCCTTGTGGTAGTCCCTTCTCTATCCAATCATAAAAATAATATCCGCGTTTTTATAATGCGTTGTTGTTACAACTTTGGTTTGGATTAGAATTACAAAGTTATGGAACTTATAATACGCAACAAACCAATGTAGCTTGCGTCAATTTTCCCAAATTACCAAAAACTCATTCCTTAGATACTTTTTTTTATGTAAATTTATTTGAGTTTGGGACTATTCTGCCGAAATTTGATTGTCCTCTGCACGCACAAGAATATTGCACTATACAACTTAGCAACAGTACTTAATATGTTTTTCTTTTATGAACGAACTTTGATAAATAATGTTTGGCAGGAAAATTTCTAGATACTGTGCGTTACGTTGCTACCTTTACTTATCAAAATAATAATACCGAGGCTATGTTATTGCGGAGAATAATATGTTTCGATGGACTGGCTTACAGCCACAACATAAAAAGATAACACTAGAAATATGACCAACTAGTAAAACCTACACATATTTACTTAAGTAATCTTTCAATATTTTTACCCTAAAAACATTCAATTGTATTGAGAATCTCGTCCTTCTTTGCATTCAGTTATAAATTGCCAATAAAAACTACAGTGTTCACAAAAAAAAACTGTTACGCAAAATGTAAAACTTAAACTTAATTATTATTATAAATAAAACAAAGAGTCTCGTTGTAACAAGCCAACAAACAATTTATGGCATGCTACGATCATTAATTATCTACAATTTATGGCAGTACCTACCGGCTGGATTTCACACCCCATTGATCGTGACGTAGCCTACAAAATGTCATGCTGTCATTGCAAAATTAATGTAAAGCATGATATTATGAAATGAGTACACCGAGTACACGACAAGTAAAGCATAATTTCACCCAATTTTCTTAGTTCTTAACCCGAGTGCCCCAAAAGGTGGGTCATATTTTTTCTGTGTGGTTTATCCTATCAGCTACCAGCTCTTCTACATCGATGAAACGTTACAATGATGATGAAACTACAACAACTTTGCAAATCCATCATCATCATCCTGTACAGAGTGAATTCAAGTGGGAGTAGATGGCCATTTCTGAAACTATAAATAACAAAAAACTAAACTAATATTTTTTTTCAAATGTTACTTAAAAACCATAGACTTCCCATAAATTTTCTGTCACCTATGGTTGCGGATTAAGATCGAAAGAGTCACCGCGGCCCTGGAACGCAAAGGGCACTAGGTCTAGTAGTCTGACACTCCCTCCCGCTCCACCTAGAGCGGCAGGACCTGTATTTTTTTCAAATGTTTTAGGCTCCATAATTTCGGAGAGAAGGGGGAGAATGGTCAATTTTCTTCTATTTTGTTCAAATGATAAATGATATTTATTTTGTAAGTAGGTTAAACAGAACACACGTCAATGTTTTTTGGTTATTTTAAGCTAGATGAGGCCGGTGTTTCCTAACTGATTACCCTGTTTAATAACTTGAAATGGAATACACACTAAAAATACATTGAAGACTTTACGATGAGCCCTTTCATTTCAGAAATTGACCCCATTTTCAATATAAATTTATTTTCGTTACGTGTCCGTTTTAGTCACAGGAGTTCATGTAGGTACCTAAACCGAATTTCAACTGACACGGCAAAATAGATTCGGCTTTCAAAGGAGTCTCGAGCGCGATACTGTGTCATTGGATTTTTTGGCAAATAGTTTGGCACATTTAAACCCCCGTCGTTATCATCTGCCTACCCTTTCCCTAGCCATTAACGTATGGGCTATTAGCGCCTATTTGTAGTTAAAATCTTGGTATAATAACAGTTGGGTTTCCTCTATCTGGCATAAAGGCAGTGGCAGCCGAAGCTGCGGTGGTGAGCATTAAAGACATTTGCGACGATAAACTCGCGTGGGACCGCCGGAGCCCCACAGTGCCGGAGCCGTGACAGAAAGCATGCCTGCTGCATGCTTGCTGCATGCATGGTTTTTTGCTTGTGTGCATATTCGCATGCTTCTTACATTGAAAAAAAACTGGCCAAGTGCGAGTCGGACTCGCGCACGAAGAGTTCTGTACCATTATCTACAAAAAAAAAGCAAAAAATCACGTTTTTTGTAGGTATGGAAGCCCCCACTTAAATATTATTTTATTCTGTTTTTAGTACTTATTTGTTGTTATAGTGGCAACAGAAATACATCATCTGTGAAAATTTCAACTGTCTAGCTATCACGCGGTTCATGGGATACAGCCTGGTGACAGACAGACAGACAGACGGACAGACGGACAGCGGAGTCTTAGTAATAGGATACCGTTTCTACCCTTTGTATACGGAACCTTAAAAACCCCATAATACATAATTATGTTTACAATCAACTGGTTTATTGAGATACACGCAGAAAAAAATAAAAAATGAATAATTAATTAATTAATTAAAATTAAATATTCTTTCAATTATTAGGATGGATATGACATGTATGCTAAAAGATGATTTTAACTATAACTTTCTGAGATGTGATAGTTCTGTCTTTTAATGACTATTGATATGATGTCTAAAGATAATTCTGACTTAGAAAATTATGAGTTTATGAGTTTTGAATGTATTATAATAAGTGAATGTATGCCAAATGATTTCCAGCTAAATGAAGTTTATGCTATCCGTTGTTATGCAAAATAATATTATGACTTAAAAAAATCTGTTATAAAAGGTAGACATGACAGTTGTGATACTAACACACTCTTACTACCATGACAAACCTCATTTAGAGGCGTGGCGATGTACCAAATAACAGTTAATAAATCCGGTTAGTCCCAGTGCTCCAACACAACACAACTAACATGCAGATATCACGACTTATCAGTCTAGTCTCATAGGTCAGCATCAGCCGAAGCCGGAGGTCGGCTGATAATGACTGACACATGAGATTCGCGCGTGAGGTGTGTCCGTTCGACGCCGCGTGGTACCTCGTGGTTGCTTCGTGTGGATTATCTGGTAATCAGCTAATCTGTTTGTCTGTTTGAATGCTGAACTTAGGCCTCCTAATGCGTATTGAAACACATATATATAAGTTGTCATAGAACACAATATGTAATAGTGTGGTATGCGAGCTGCGACCGTAGTGGGTGTGACACAGTGTTTCAACCCGACGGCTCCAGAATGAGGGTGATGTTTAAAATTACACGACTGACCAAAAAAATAGTTATATGATTAAAATAATAGTAGTGGTGGACCGAATCGAGAGGCGTGCAATGATTGTAGACATACACTACCGTTCCGCATGAGGAGAACCTCGTGAAAGCCGAGAAAGATAAGCAAATCAAATATCTTGACTTAGCTCGAGAAGTTGTCGACACGTGGGATGTGAACTCAACAAGCATTGTACCGATAGACGTGTCAGCCAACGGCATAAAGGCCACGAGGTTCGACTAACACCTTAAGAGGCTCTTGTTAGGCAGCTGGATCAAGGACTTGATTCAGAAAGCGGTACTTCTGGACACGGCTCGCATTCATAATCAAAATCAAAAGTTATTTGTTAAAACTAGGCTGAAAATCAGCACCTTTTGAACGTCAAAATTTACATGAAGACAGTCCCCCAAATCGCCCAGCGACGATTTGTGCGATTTGGACTGGGCGAGCTGGCAAGAAGAAGTGGCGCAACAAACTCCCCAGCAACATATCTGTCTGTTAAGTTTTAAGAACTTAAATTATACAATGTTATAGTTAAACATTTTATGATAACACTAGAAAATTACATTTAATTTAATTTAATTAAATGGCATATACCAGCTAGCACACATTGTTAGGAGGTTGCTCTCTCTGGAGCCCTGACCCGGGCAGCTTGGACCTTGTTCCCGATACCGGTTTATTTTGTGTTTTTTAAGAAATATTTAAAAATGATAATTTGTAAATCTCTTTTGCTATATATAAAAAGAGGTCTATGCTCGACAGTGGGCAAAGACGGGCTGTAGATGATGATGATGAAGATGTAAATGTCAACACAGAGAGATATAACGATAAAAGAAATTAATCATGTACAGATTGTGATCCATAGTAAAAGCATGTCAAGGTGTTCTATTTTAGCGAATGTATAGAACGATACGATTGTGCGAATTTGCAAATAGATAGGAATTTGATAAATAAACACGTTCAATGATATCGTCAATACTTTCAAATAACGATAATTATCTTATTTATTATTATCCACTTGACGACACTTTTTAAATCGCTCATTTGAAAAAAATGTCTTGTCACTTGTGACGAATTCAATACCAATGACGTAAATTTATTGAACTGCAATCAACAGTGGGTATTTTTGATGTGAAAACTTCTTTAGCAGCATTGTGCACTTTTTGGGATGGGTACAAAATGTTAAACTCGCGTCAGGACACGTGACCTGATCGAAAATTCGTAAGACGGATAATAAATCGCAAGGCGACATTCGTAAGGCGCAATAATATGAATATTGTATTTAACCACATAAATGATAGTACTTTTATACTGATAATGCAAAGCACAGACAATTATGAGGTCTAACTTTCACGAGATTGCATCATTTTTACCCAACTGCGTCATAAGGAGGGTAATGTTTTTCGAGCGTATCATGTATGTACGAGTATGTGTGTTTGTATGTAGGTATGTCCATTTCTTTGGCAAGCCCTACAGCCCAAACGGCGGGACGGATTTTGACGGTCAGGACAGGTGTCGTTGAATTCGTCAGCATTGTGGTAGTGACATAGGCTATATAAATTTTCAAAACAGCGCCCGCAAATAAAAAAAAATAATTCCCTAAAATGTAAGAATTTTTTTATTTGCAATTAGGTGACAGGTGGTAAGCGATATTTGTTTAATTACATCTGTGTCATGTGTTGAAATGAGGGTTGTTTGAAATAACGTACCTACCTACACCAGAGAGCCAGTTCTACTAATTGTAAAGTAACGTTGGCATTTCCATCTCAGTCGCAATCTGTCAAAAAAATCGAGAATGGGCCCTATGGTAAAAGGACTGAGGCGTCAGGTCCTGGCACTGTCGGAGCGTTCTTAGTTCAATTTACATCAACGTCATGCCTACGTCAAAAACACGTTTTCAAAATTCAGGACCTCTATGTTGCGCCTACTGGTGGCGTGAATATTCCTGAAAACCGTCATTGAGATTAAAGTTGACAAAGAAGTTTTATTTTGAGAATCCCTACTAATATTATAAATGCGAAAGTAACTGTCTGTCTGTCTGTCTGTCACGCTTTCACGCTAAAACGGTTGAGCGGATCGTTATGACATTTGGCAGATATATACCCTGGAATATGGAAAAGGTCATAGGCTACTTTTTTACGCGATAACTGACATCCACACAGGCGGAGCCCCGGGCAAAAGCTAGTATTATAATATTTTACTCAAAAATATATACGGATTCATCTAAGATTGAGCTCTAAAACCTCTTTACAATATATTTATATATTGACAAAAAAAATCAGCCTGGCTTTTTCTCAACTGAACCGAATGCAACTGAGAATCAGTGATCTTCATGAAGCAACTCTAAATAAATGAAAGTAGAAGACTAATTACCAATTAATCGTACCAACCATCATCATTAATTTCAAATAACTTGAAGTAGAATGTTTACTTTCCCAAGTTAAGGTAACATGAACTTGGTCTTAACACGCCGTCTCAGCGTGATCGGTGATAAGTATTAAGTACACAATTAACTGAACTCGTCTAATTGCAATCATTCACCTAATAACTATTATAGACTTATCAATAAACACTACTTAATGTTGTTTACTGGACTGCCAAGTTATTTTTAATATTTTATTACTTCACTGTCGCGGAAAAAAGTGGCGAGAACTTCTCTATAAAATATGACAGGGAAATTACTTTGTCAGTTAGAACAATGGTAACCCAGTGGTAACGGCCGCGACTTAGCGAGTGGTAGGTCGTGGGTTTGAACCCAGGCAGACACTGTATTTTGTCATAAAGAAACCGGCAAGTCTTAGAACCAAAAATACAAACACCTGTGACATTCACCGACCTGCACTTGGCCCTCGTGGTGGACCATGACTCAGTCCTTCTAACCAAGGACAGGCCCACGTCCCAGCTGTGGGATCTTTATTTTTGATCATGTTAGGTACATCTACCAACTTGCTCTAGACCTATTTGGTGTATTAGGGCCCAATCTCACGGAGTGGAGGCCTGTGTTCCATTAGTGGAAACATTACTAAGTTTACTCATCATCTGCCTAGCCTTTTCCCAACTTATTGGAGTCGGCTCACAGTCAAACCGGATTCAGCTGAATACCAGTATTTCACGAGGAGCGGCTGCCTACCAGACCTCCACAACCCATTAACTGGGTAACACGGTACTTCTTCGTAAGACTGGAGTCAGATTTTCTGGTTTCTGACTATCCGTAACGACGGCCAAAGATCTACAAATGACAACCGAGACGTGATTTCCGAGGCACGGAGGAATCTAGGTTTGTTAAGATTGTCACCCATCCGCAGGCCGACCCCGGGAAGCGTTGCTTTACCTTGAAGATCGACCCGTGCGGCTGTAATTATTAAGTCACATTACTAAGTTCACTGATTATTATATTTTGTAAAGTCTATGTGTAAAACTATGGCAGTATGTTACAGCGAAATAAAATAAGAACCATCTAAAAATATACAACACATCCTCTGATTGTGGACTATAAAGGAAATTCAGTTCATTGCATGCCCTTATGCATACAATCATATGCAGTTGAGTTGATCTTTAAGACTCGAGCAATAAGAATGATTTTTGTAAAGCTTAGATACAAATTGTATCTTATTTAGGTTGTAAAAGAATATTCCGCTTTCCGGTGCATCGAACTTGAATTTGTGTTAGAAATATTCGAGCGACTATTACGCAGTTATTTAGTACAAACTAGATACTAGTTGATAGGGACGCTATGTATAATTAGAACATTATGCGGAAACTAGCTGTTGCCCGCAACTTCGTTCGCGTGTATGTCGGAAAGTAAAATGATGTAGCTAGGTTAGATCAATAAGATATACGAACAGTCAATATCTAGCATTGCTTGACCTCTTTTTTATGGATGGGAAAACATCAAATGACTCCTTCCGATTGGGGCGGAGTGGAAGGGAGTGTCAGACTGTTACTGACTAAAACCCATCCGTGTTCCTCTTAATGCCCGTTGCATTCCAGAGCCGCGGTGACTCTTTCGAACAAATTCCGCAACCCTGTCAGGCACTGGCCCTAGCGGGCTCCGTCTTTTATGCTGACATCTTTTTGTGGCGCGCGTGGAACACAACGCGCCGCCGTCGACCCGGGCCTGGTTCTTATCGGATGGCGAGCCACCCAACGCTTGCCATCCACAAGCCCGCGTTGCTTGACCCCTCTTAGAATTAGGAATTTGGAAGAGTGTTATGCCAGGCAATGGCTGTATCCCCCTCTTGTGTTCATGTCATTTTTCGTGAAGAAAAGTTTTTTAATGATAACTCTCCTCTCATTTCATCGAAACAATTCACAGCAGTCCTAGAAGATATCGTGAAAAGTCGGTATGGATTGGGACTATAGCGGTATTAACGTCAATTGTGTGTCGCACTAACACTACTACCTGTCGCACTTAAGATTTGCAGATGACTTTGTGGTTTTCACTGAGAACTTGGATGACCCCCAGAAAATGCTTCTTTTAAGTTGGGTCTTAGGATGAATATGGCCAAGACGTTATGGTAAACACCTTCAGCGATTTAGATCCTACTGGTAAAGTTGTAAATGAATCGTTGGAGATGATTAACCGATATGTTTGGCCATATCCTTTCAATTGGCAAAGAAAATAAACAAACGGAGGTATCGAGAAGAATACAGCTTGGATGGCCCGCTTTTATCAAAATGGAAGACATTCTGAAGCCTGCCAAAATTCTGCAATGTCTGAATTCTCGCCTCTATAACCAGTGTGTTTTCCTACCATGACCTACTTACTTACATGGACGCTCACGTAGGAGGCTGTGTACAGACCGATAGTTTCACAGAGAGCCTTGGAGCATTCCATACTTGGCAGAGGTACGTCTTCGAGATCCGAAGACGTACGAAGGTTTTCAACATCGGAAAACGAATTGTGGAACTAAAGTGGAGCTGGGCAGGACACTTGGCAAGGCACGGTGATGACTGATGCGTCCGAGGACTGGAAGAAAAAGTATTGGTCGGCCGGCGGTGAGATGGGCGGACGATATTGTTGCCATCGTGGGTAGAATCTGGATGAGGCTGGCACAGGAACGTGGGGATTGCCACACGAAAAGAGAGGCCTATGCTCAGCAGTGAGCGAAGTCGGGCTGTGGATGATGATGATGAATCACGATGTTGAAGAAAGTTGCTAAGGTTGTTAACACGCGATAGACACACCTATTATTTCGAAAGGCAGTTTTTTAAACCGAAGGTTTATGAGTTCTGTTGACATTTATTTCAAATAGCCGATCTTGTTTATGTCATGATTTTTGGCTGCTGAGCTCTCCGAAAGTATAGCGTGATGATAATCATTGCATAAGTTAGACCCATAAGTATCTGCAATATTGTAATATGTTGTGGCTTCTTATAACAGTTCCTCGCTAAACTGTTTGGAAAAATGTCGAATAAAATTTTAAATGTTATTTTAAGTACACAAAAACCCATTTTATTATTATTTTGACAATATTATGCAGTAAAAATACATTTCAAAATACAAAAATAATAAGAGTTGCTGGGGATCGAACCATGTTACAATTGTCGTTCAAAACAGACATTTTTGAATATTGCTCATCCCCAAAGCACATAGATTCAAGATGAAAATCATTTTGTCCAAATAAACCGTTTACATACACTTTTGAATTGTTAAGGTCAGTTAGTCAAAAACATAAAGCTACATTCCAAAGCGTAGATCTCTATGGAAAAGAACATGCAAGAAACTCCACGGCCATTCTTTTAAATCATGAGCCCTGACATGTGAAAATTCCCAATTAAAAAATAAATCTTATGTAATGTAAATAAATACTAAAAAAAATATACTAAATGTAAATAAACATTAAATTCGCGGCACAGCGGAGTGCTTTTGTGTTTAGAAAAATACTGGTTACATTCTATTCTATTCTATTTTTGTTTATGGCAAAGTCGAACCGTCCAGTTCAGCACTGTTACGACGCAAGAACCAGAATTGTTCAAGACCGACCAAGTCCGACGTCCAAGGCGACACAACTCGATTTGCGTCCGATACTTTACACGAATCACAATTGATCGCGGAGGCTTAGTAATAGGGTCCCGTCACCGTGCGTACGGTACCCTAATAATCGGTAATAGAATAGCCATTATTTGCAAATCGAACCGTTCGACCTTTCGAATTTGAATCTATCACGCAGGCTTAGTAGTAGAGTCCCGTTAGCACTTTGGTACGGAACCCTACAGGCCTGGATTCCCAGTCCAGTTCAGCACTGTAACGACGCAAGAACCAGAATTGTTCAAGACCGACCAAGTCCGACGTCCAAGGCGACAACAACAATCCGAACAAATCAGAGATTTCTTTTTACGATTTTGGACTCGAAACCCTGTCAAAGACTTGAAAGACCTTTTATGCGACCGAATACCCTAGCGAACGACAATGCTGTTAAGAATCGTGTGGGAGTCATACTCTGACGGAAAATCTTAACACCGTTACAGAAAAACGCGTCATCAGTGCTACGCCATCTATCGACCATTTGGTAAACTGACAAAATATTTGGCCGAAAGGAGACGGTAAATAAGGAGCCCATATAACAATAAGTAACGTTATAGTATTAAAATGTTCACTTTTATTTTACTACTTATTAAAAGTTTCACAAATAACTCAACAATTTGTTTTGATGTTATTTTCATGCTTACGTGCATTTTATCTTTCTCAATAGATGGCGCCTAACAGTCGGTCACCGCAACGCTTAGCGCTGTATGAAGTTCCTTACTAAAATTAAAAATTCAATATCTTTTGATTTTGTGGGTCGATTTTGATGAAATAAACGCTATATGTTACTCGGGTTAACACTTAATATTTTTAGTAACTTAACTTTCGAAACCAATCAGTGGTTTTTGCGTGATGCTGACACAAACAATTGGACAAACAGACAAAAATTTCAAAAATGTCATTTTTGCGTTTTGTACCTTTTTCCTAACATTTCTCAGTTATTTTTATGCGAAAATATTCAATGTACAGACACGGCAAATCTACGATTTTATTATATGTATAGATAGTGTTAGCGACGCGACGCAAAAAGTTACGTAATTTAATCCAGATTAGCAGTAGGTAGGTATGAATGGACAAATCTAAACCGTGTACAGTTATTGTAAGGTAGAAACTGGTATTTTCATACCCACCTTATTACAAAAGCTTTCAGTTACTCGATCGATCTTATCATTTTCCATTTTACTTTGAAAGAATTCAACAAAAAAACATCTTAAAATCTGAAAGAGCCGTGCAGGTATGCACTTTGGATTTTCCAAACTTTTTATTAATATCTTAACAATACAACTAATAACTAAAATATTTTTATAATTTGACTGAAGAAGTTTGCCCCTCCCGTCTTGGAGTAGGTACATCCGCGGTCCCTGATCACAGATGCTATTAAATCCTCTTACAGTAGCCGGTTTATATTTAAAAAAACGGCCAAGTGCGAGTGGGACTCGCGGACTCTTCTTTTCCCACACCACAATCCCAGTCACCGTCATCACTGTCTTTGCCAACACGGGCCAGTCTTTTTACCATCAACTTAATCCTAAAATAGCGCCATGTTTTTTATGATCCTTTTTGGTATTTCATAAAGTTCACCGACCTCTGATAACCTACGCACGGTAAGCTGTTCTTAATTCTTTAACAATAGCCAATAAAATTAAAATTAATCTAATTATTACAATGCAGATGTTTGTTTTTGGTAGGCGGTGACTCATCATGCGTAACAATATATTTGCTGAACCATAATTTTGGCGCGTAGTTTGTCTCCTTAAAGCGGTAAGTAACGTAGTGCACTAATGAGAAAATCCTCTAGGCACATTTCAGGCATAACTTTGTAGACAATCCATACATATATATGTCGCAGCCAACTAGCTTAATCAGACGTTTCAGTAAAAGCCTAGCCTAACTATTTATAACTCAGAAACGGTTGGACCGATGTTGACGATCTTTGGTTTGTTGGATTTGTCACTGTCCCGAATAACAGAATAAATAACTACTAAAACTTCATTTAAATTATAATACGAAATAAAAAATAAAAGTCTCATTCAAGTGCGAGTCGGACTCGTGAGGAAAGGGACGAATTTAATTTTTGTTACATGTCACTGTAAAACCATAGACTTCTTATAAGTTTTCCTGTAATCTACAGGATGTTCCAGAAATGCGTGGACATATTTAAGAGTGATGTTCTGTATCTGATAGAGTAGAGTAAAGAAACACCATCAAAGTAAAACATATTGTCATTTTTTTAACCCGTCCGCAAAATACGACTAAGAAGTTCTAAAAATCACTTTCCAAAAGAAGAAGTTATAAAAATACGATGCCACCAACTGCAACAGACTGCTTGAAAAGTGATTTTAGTGCTTGAAAACTTTTTAGTCGATTTAAGAGGTCGGGTTTTTTAAAAGGTTAGTGTACAACAAATAAATAAGATCGTACAGTGTAATCTTTTTAACCCAAAGGTAGTGTGTACTGGTAGAGAATGCCTTGTTGCACTAAGTCCGCCCATGTATCACTATTGTATATAAAGTTTAAAATAAATTAATTAACACACGGATCAAGCCGCGGGAACTCCCTATCAACAATTAAAAATACTGGCCATGTATTAGCTAATTACCGAATATTATTATCAACAATGATACTAAAATTAATAAACAAATAATCTCAATTCGATGTAAAATATCTATCTACATAAATATCATGAAATCATCACGAGTATCAAAGTCCACGGGATATCTTATTGTGGCCAAATAAAAATTAAGTGCTCATGTAACGCTTCTTGAATATTTCATGGAGAGTGAATAATAACGTCAGTCTAGGTGCTTCTGCACCTAATTTATGCTTGCTTTTTTTAACTCGTGTTAGGTAAAATGACTTTTATTTTTTATCATAGAATTTCATTGAAGAAAAGTGTATTCACATACGTAATACCAATAGAATAGTCATGTGACACCTTCTATGAAAAGTCCACATCAAAGTGTCGAGGTGTCACGAGTTGCGGTACTTGCGCCGTGTTTATTCAACATTTGACGCGCAACACGTGACGCCCAACATGTTCAGCATCGTGCACAACAACGCGCGACGTTGCCAACGGGCGCGCAACATTATAAAAAGTTCCTCGTTGCCGTTCAACATATTGTTCATCATTTCGCGCGTCAAATGTTGCATAATGGATACGCGGCTTTAGGCCTATGTCACATCAAAATTAGGATTGTAGCTAATCAACTGCACCAGAAGGCGCCACGACATGAGACACGACAGACACATGTGGCTCAAGCTTAAAAACAACGGTCTTTTAACGTATGTTTGTATGTTAAATATTGAGATACTTTTTCAATACAATGTATTCGCAGATAAGTTTACATAACAATTGACATAGTAACTGACTGGCCAATTAACATGAATTTGATTAGAAGCAAAAACTTTGATAAAACGTCACCTAGCTATTTGTTTCATGTAAGTATGATTATTTGTTTGTATGTAATATACCCGAATCTTTGTTTAATTTACTGTCACGTAGGTACAATTTAATGTAGCTGAACATCTATTCAAAGACCACTTATGAAAGATAAGTGTAAAACAATAATTTATGCACTGTATGCAATTTGTTACAGAATAAACGCTAAATCTGATTCAAAGAAGTCACAGTCAACTCTCAACCCTGAAACCGCAAACAAAAATTAGCTGTGCATTACATTTTGTCAAGTTATGCAAACATAATGTACGCGTGATTGTTACTCGGGATTTCAGGTTTGATCCCATGGTAGCAGTTGTTAATTCTGTCGGTCTATCCTTACAACGTCTCACGGTGTACACTTAAGTGGAGTAAGCGTGAAGTAAACTGTCATTCCATCTTGTTAACCGACCTCATTCCATTTTGTTAAAAGCAGGAGGTTCTCAATTCGATTGTATTTTTTTGTTTGTTACCTCATATCTCCGTCATTTATGAACAGATTTGAAAAATTCTTATTTCATGTGAAAGGATATTCTTCTCGATTGGTCCCATTGAAATTTTATCAAAATCGGTAAAGCAGTTTGATTTTTAAATCCGAATAGCTGGAAAAAAATTGTGGAAAAATCTTTTTCCAGCTATTTTTATCTTGTATACGAAATTGCGTATTTTTGCTTTCCTGTGACTTTCCAGTGGTGTTGTTAGTGTGGGGTACCACTAAAAAGTGAAAAATAATAAAAATAAATCACAAAAAAACCGACTTCCAAAAAAAACACCACAAAGTACAAAATAACTTTTATTTCGGAAGTCAGTGTCAAATAACGAAGACGCAGAAGAAAAACCCGAAAATAAAGTTATTTTGTACTTTTTAGTGTTTTGAGAGAGAGATATCTAGGTCTTTAACAGAAATTAATATTAAAGACACAGAAAATACTGTGACAAAAAAAACATTCTATGATCGCGTGATTTGCCTCGTGTTTATTATTTGTTATTTTTTAACCCTACTTCCCTACCAATATTATAAATGCGAAAGTAACTCTATCTGTCTGACTGCCTGTCTGTTACGAGATCACGCTAATTCGGCTAAACGGATCGTCATGAAATTTGGCAGATATATAGCCTGGGATATGAAGAAGGAGTTAGGCTACTTTATCGTGATAACCAACATCCACGTAGGCAGAACCGCGGGCAAAAGCTAGTTTATTATATAATATACTTTATTGTACACCAAAAAGGAAACTTAAAACTAAAACACATACCTACAATGGGCCGCCTTATCTCGTGTTTCTAGCAGTCAATAATCGTACCGTAGTCAACACGTACCTACTCTGACCGTTCACGGCCACTAGAAAAATAGATAAATATTTGTTGTATGGGATTCGGTAACCGTAATTAATGAGACTCTTCTGATTAGTGTACCTATATTACACGTGCTTATAGAACAGCTTCCGTACAAGTTTCTGGTATATTTTTTTTATTTTATTTACTATTTTATAGCTTCCCGCAAAAAAATATGTATTTCATGTCATCTTCAGCTAATAAATGATAAATGATGATAAATGATAAATGATATTTATTTTGTAAGTAGGTTAAACATAACACTTTTACACGTCAATATTTTTTGGTCATTTTAAGCTAGATGAGGCCGGTGTTTCCTAGCTGACTACCCTGAGAAGAAACACCGAAACAAACTCAGAGGTCACAGTCTCTTTTGAAGTCCATACAAATTGTACTGGTCAAATCATACGAGAACCATGTAGGTTAATGTCTGAGGTGGCCTTTTGAGGAAAGTGCCACACAGATTTGAGTGGACCTGTCCAGACAGTGCAAGCATTTGTCAGTTATTATGGAGCTCAAACTTAGAACTTTAAGGAGCTCAACGATTTGACGAACAATACCAAAGTAAGGACATTTGGGTAGGCCGCATAAAAAAAATCTCAAACTGCCAGACATTGTTGACTAACATGAAATGAACCCCTATCATAGCGATCTGCATGGTCCCCACATTCACAATACGATATGAGGATCATGCAGATCAGTGTCTGAAATGGTCTTTTGAGGAAAGAACTACACAGATTTGAGTGGACCCGTCCAGTCAGTGCAAGCTTTGGTCAGTAGTCGAGTAGCTCAACTTAGAACCATAAAGGAGCTCAACGAACCGACGAACATGCCAAAGAAAGGACATTTGTGTAGGCCGCATTTAAGTACTCAAACTGCCAGTGCCACTGCCTAATAAAATACTCTTTATTATGTGCATCATATAAGTTTCAGAAAAGATTAATTAAAAAAACATTATATAGCCTGACACAATGAGCAGCTTATCCGCTCTCTATAAATTGCTGATATTTTTACTTTTTTTGAACTAGGCCTTTGCCCTGCAGTGAGACGAGATAAGCTAGGTAGATAAATTCTTCATTCACCTGTCGCATAAAAATTCATCGTTGATTTTTTTTTCTTTTTTTTTTCCTTTTATCTCTGTATGTCTTTCCTTTGTTGCACCTGCCATGTTGTCTGCATCACCCTAAGGTAGACTGGTAGAAAATGCCTAAGGCATTGAGTCCGCCTTTCTACAGTATTTTTACTAGTGCATAAAGTTTTATTAAATAAATAATAATAAAAATGGAAATGCCTTTTGAATTGAATGTTACGTTGTCTTTATTCAATATTGAGAAGTGAGAATACGCATAGGTAGTGCGTATTGTAGTGAACCCTAGTAAAACATTACAAAAGTTGCGCGTTTCGCCGGCCATACCGTGCTAGCAGAACATTAGTACATTGCGAAACAGATATGAAGCCATTCCAACCCCTATCGCGTCAACAGTAATCACTGCGTTTTTATACCAGATTGTTTCATTTAACTTGGAGAACTTGGCCTAGTTTTTGATTATTTTGCTGGGTTTATGGGTGCATTAAGACTGGTTTTACGAGCGATAATACTTTATGTGGATGTATCTCTGTCAAAAAAGACATTTCTAAGCCCTAATGTAGGTTTAAGGGGACGGACGACGTTAAAAAGTGTCTGGAATAGACTGGAAGCCGAAGAAAGACGGCTAAGTGTAGGGGCGCAGCTTCGTAGTAGTCCAGAAATGGACTGCGATACTTTGTTTTTTTTTTAAAATTTTGCTCGAGCTGACGCGCTGGAAGAATATTTCTTAAGTGGTACTTTTTTCCAATAGCACTCCTCATGATGTTTCTCTGTCTTCAAACAGATCCAGACAAATTAAATGAGAATGATTTCCCTGAATTTGGAATTGGAAATACTATTGCCAATACCAACTGCTTGGAATAGTTGGAGTATACATTCAAGTTCATGCAGATGTGACGCATAGTTTTTTTTTTATTATTATTGATAGGCACGCGCTTGACCACTATCTCACCTGATGGTAAGCGACGATGTGGTCGAAGATGGAGCACGCTTGCCTAGAAGTAACCTATTCACTCTTGACTTAAAGACTCCCAGGTTGATCTAATAGTTAATCTAAAAATCATGCTGGACAAAATTTAAAAAAAACATCCTCGATCCGGAAAAATATTCTAACGAAACCACATGAAAATTACATATCTACTAATAATACAGCTATGTCTGTACCGCTGTCTGCTCACGTTTTGTAACACGACTGATACGGCTCATCTAGACCAAGATTATAAATTTTGTGATAAGTTCTAATTGAGGCCGTCGCCTATCATACAGAGGTAAACAAAATAAAATCACGTTGGTTACACCTGTCCTTATGATAAGCCCCTCGCCGCCACCCAACTTGTGGCAATAAACCGTACTGGGTTAAATGTGGGTGTGGTGGAACGTCATAAATGTATTTTGAAAAATAGTGACACTGACACCTCATAAACGTGGCCGTAAAGTCGATTTACATGAGCTCTGGAGTACAACTTTGTCCCAAGCTTTTGACCAATAGGTATACAGTTGGCCAACAGTGTGCTGTGCTCCTATTAATTAACGAGTTAGTGCCAAAGTTGCACTCCAGGGCTGAAGTAACCCGACTTTACCCAGTATTCAATTAGTGTATCTGGCTGATAAAGGACCATATTTGTTGAGTTTTTCCATACAACGTGTTACAGAATAAACGCAATACCTCATCGTTATGAACAACTTTTATTATGGGACCAAACCTGAAATCGCGAAAAAAAATCAGCTGTTCAATACATTTTGTCGAGTGATTGTCAGATTGACAGTCGATTTTTTTTTCGCTATTTCTGTGTTAGTCCCATAAAAATTTGTTAATAATGATGAGTACAATGTCCCCTTAAGAGGTATTCCGTTTAATTATTCTGTTAGACGTTGTATGTCGCAGGGAAATGGTGAAATTGGAGATTTGATCAAATTCCCATTTTCATCATCCTCTACGACATATTAAATCGGTCATTAACATGTGTGTGAAAGCTTTGGCAGACTAGATGCTTTTAGCATTTATAATAGTGAAACGCAAACTTTTAGCTAAACTAGATAGTTTTTTTTTTGAGAAAAAGATACATTCTAACAAAAAAATTTTTTGGCCCAAAAATATATTGAAGAATTCATAATTTTCTACATGAAATACACATCAAAATATAATGCAATCACGACAGTGGAATTCCTGCAACAATTTTCCGGCTAACCTAAACTCGATCAATGCCCACACATAATCCAATTGCCGTTACTAAAGCCTATAAAATCCATGCATTACCGAAAAGCTATCGTAATAAATCCATACGTAGTCCATGCACAGACAGTGGGGCCCCGGGGTAGATCCCGCTTCCCGATTAGTTCGTGATAGCATGACTATCGGTTATTCCCTGCATCGTAAGTACTAATGGAAGCAATGTTTACTGCCTTCAATTCCAACTCGATAACATCCTTCGTTTTAAAGGAAAGCTACGGAGCTTTACATGTGGGAAATGGAAAATAACTTTGGTTTGTCTTGCTATAATTGCAGTTTAAACTTTAGTCTAAAAAGCTAATTTAAGTTTTAAAAGATAAGGGGTCTTTGGGAACAGCATCGAAAATAGGTCAAATTAGTTAATTGTAAACAGACTCACTTCAACTGAAAGTCACCCGAGCTCGTCTCGAATGTAAGACAAAAATTTATGAAAATACGTTTAGTCTGGGTCAAAAAGATTTGCGCGAGAAAGTAATGATGGTAATTAGGTAAAGTGCAGTAACTTACCGGCATGTCGATCCTGGCAAGCCCGCGTAGTCCACCGTCCGCGCCCACCGCCCTACTGCCACGAGGAGCAAGCCTCCACTGTGCCAGCTCGCCACCTGGCCCCATCTGAAGCCTCCTCGCGTGACTGACATCCTCAACTCCTCCATTCGTAATTTCAACTTTACTACCAACGAAATTGGAATCACTTTCCATCCGACTATCACAGTCACGATTTACATTCGAATTTGATGTTCCTTCGACATTGTCTCCAGTTATAATAATCGTTGGTATTGCTTCAGTATTATCCCCTTTATTAACTTTCAGCACAGAGGGTACATTCCGTTGTTGCAGTGGACCACCGAATTTTTCTTTCAGTGAATTAATAACTGCTTTCCTAGCTTGTTCGTACCTTGCTTTCACTTGGTCGTCCCTCCATTTTTTCAATACTTTACCTTTAGGATCAACATTTTTCACATTTCTGCCAATAAATTTTGTGTAGAGTTTTGAAGTTAATGCTCTTTGTGCTTTTAAATTATTGATATTGGATGATTTTTTGTCATCGGTACCTTTACTGTTATTGTCTAGCGTTTCTTCAGCTTCGTTTTGCACATAGTATTCTGTTGGCTGGCCTTGTTCGCCGAACATTTCCCACCATTTTGCACCGGCTTCATTGAGAGGAGCTCTTGAGCGCGCCGAATGGGGACATTTTTCTGCGTCGTCCATTTCAATAAATAATTTAGGAACCCATCATTTTCAGAATGTAACTGTCAAAATTAATATTCAACGTACTACCCCCACTAAAGTTTTGCACGTACTGATAAAATTAAGATCTAGAATCAAAAATTGCAAGTCAGGTAACCACAATTACCCTGTACCCCGAAACCTTTTCCAAAAAATCCTCAATATTAGCTGTCTTTTTCATAGCACATGGCGTAAAAAGAGACGGCACAAAAATATCGCGCTTTCATGTCGTACGCCATTTAGCTTAGTAGAAGTTTGTGAGGCATCAACAATAGCTATTGTTACCCCTATTGAAAGTCTGTTTTCGTGTATGTAGGTCAGTATGTGAAGCATCGATTGCAAATCACTTCTATAGTTGATTCCTTTTTACATAGTAAAAATGGTCATTGACCTTTCCTTTATGTATCTGTGTAGGAACTCAAACAATAAATTATAATCTAATATGTAGGTATTCGGAACTCAAACAATAAAGTACTACGTATCAGTTAACGTTAGTAAAAAATGTTGAGGATCTAGATTAACGTCAATTCAGGACAACCTTATAATATGTTTTTGAAGGTTAGAATAAATTTCAAAAAATGAATTGCCATGCGGCCATACTAAAACGAAACAACTTTAGCTAGGGTTCACCAAAATCTGGAAGAAAAATTTGATATAAATAAAAACATGCGGATGCCAAACTGAGGATCGTTAAAACGGCCAAAGATGTTATTACGACAAAATTATATCGACAATAAAAGCTATAATAAAAAAGTAAGCATCATGCTTTGTCACACGCAACGTAAGTATTAAACTTTTTACCAATCGGCTTTTGAAATATTCTCATTTCCGCACACATCACGTATCGGACGTATTGTAGTACCTTACCTACCACTGAAATGACTGAAGGAACTAAAATAGTGCGTATTTTCTAAACATGTTTACTTTTAAAGGCCGAATGCATTTTCTTTTGTTTTTTAAGGATGCGCAATCATCAAATGACTTCTTCCGCTGGGCGGAGCGGAAGGGATTGTTAAACTCTTACTGACTAAAACCCATACGCATGTTCCTCCAAATGCCCTTTGCGTTCCAGAGCCGCAGTGACTCGTTAGAACGAATTCCACAACCCCGGTTGGGTTTTAGTCAGTAAGTGTCTAAAATTCCCTTTCGCTCTGCCCAGAGCGGAAGGAAGAGACACTACTCTTAGGACTAATTTATTTAAACTCCAATAGTGGTACATGGGCGGCCTTAATGCAACAAGGCATTCTCTCCCAGTTCTAAGCCAAAGAGGGAGTGGCGCCCCGATCACGAACATGACCTGCATTTTTGAGGACTCAACCCAAGTAGCATTGCAAGCTGTATACAAGCTGTATTTAGGTTCGTTTGTATACTAGAAGCTGTATATTCAGGCTGTATTAAGGCTGTTTAAGCGCTTATACAATCCTTATAAGTAAAAAAAGGGCCCATATTATACAGCTTTTTGCGTTAGTAGAGCTGTATAGTAGCTGTGGAAGCAATAGAGAAGCTGAACAATAGCTGTATTACAGCTTTTATTCGGTGTACAAGGAAACCATTGTACTACAGATATTATCTTATAAGAACTTTGTAAAGAAAAGTGTTTTAAATAGGTTTTTGAAGAGAATTACAAAAGAATCAAAATAAAACTAACTATTTTCGATGACATACGTAGGAAACGTACTGAATGGCGACATTATTATTAATATTTATTACTAGAAGTAAAAGATATTCGTGGACTTGTTTATCTGATGGTGTATATTGGGGAATTGAAAGTGCAAATTAAATTTATTGTGAACCTGCGTATGGTTTCCGGCAAATAATTCACGCGCCAGCAAAATAATCGAGCTGATATAAAGAAAAATACTAAATACGGTAAGTAAATGTTTGTTTTTAAGGTTAGAATAAAAATAATAATTTTAAAGTAATAGATGTGAGGGCACACTGATCATTATTCAAGCTGATAATCATGATACGGCTTTAGCTATTGTAAAACATTCCTTTAGTTTTGCTGTAAATTTTGTTTTTGTACATTCGAAAATGGCGATAATTTGCTAAACAGCCTAAACGGTATTTGCAGAGTATTGTAGTCTGAATAGCTGTACTAAGTAAGTAATAGATTACATTGAACAGCTATTGGCTTTTAATCAGCTTTTAAATAGAATATTTTATTCCTTAGGCTGTATACCAGTTTTTTATGCATAACTTATAATTCTCTTTAGGGTTACTTACAAGAAATGAAAAACCCTGAGCTCAAGATGACTTTGATCCGTTCCTCACTTTATCAATAATATTTTATCAGCGCTCACGCATTTCGTCTTAAGAGTTACTTAGTTGTTTTATTTTATTCCTAAGTAAAATTTTTAAGTATTATTAATGTGTTCTTTACCTGAATTATACCTGTTTTACTTTATTTTCAGGAAAATATGCCGTTTAAAATTATAGAAACCATAGAGAAAGGGCAAAACAGGCTTTGCATTGTACCAAGTTTGTGGGAATCAAGGGGCTAGTTAAGATGGCCAAGAAAGCGATTATGGATCAAAATAGTGACACAGACATTGTACGCGTCTAATGAAGGAGAAACAAGATATAGAAACTACTTGAAAATTCGTCGTCATCATCATCATCTACTTGCGCTGCTGCTTTCAGATTCCGAAAGTTGAACTAAATCTACACATTTCCCATTTTTGCTTTGATGTTTTTGCTGCGGAACCCCCTTCGTTGGCCGTCGATTTCTATCTACCTCAATAAATGATAGTTCACTATCGTAACTGTTATTTGTTTGATAATTTGTAATATTCAAATATTCCCTTTCAATCCTCCTCTTGACTACACCAGATCTTTTTATTTTTTTCCACATATTGTATTTGTGCACAATGAAAATATTAATTAATGCAATCGAGCGAACATTAGTCTGTATTACTAACATATAGTAATACAGACTAATGTCGTAGTATAGCTGTCATTTATTTTTTTAGTTTTAAAACACCCTCATAGACGGAAGTCATAAAACCACTGTATTTACAATAGTGTACAATTACGCCATAAAAATAAGTTTGAGAACGGAATTTGCATTTACCATTGTACAGAAACAAGTGTCAAGTAATACTATAATAACACTTAGAGCTGTAATAAGTAAGTGATTACATATAAAATACAGCCTGTATACAGCTTTAACGATAAAACCAGATTGAAGTGTCACAAAATACTTAAAGTTGTATATTAGAGTTTTAATATTCTGTTTAAGCACCCTAAGCTTACGCGGATCCCTCAATAAGTATTTTATACAGTTTGAGCTGTATAATAACTCATTAATTACTCTTACAAAGACAAAATCATTTTTTGACACTCTTGTACGTCTCTAAAAGAACTCTAAGTTCCAAATAGGCTGGTATATTGATGTTGAAAACGCTTGCGTGCTGCTTGGGAATGTACGCTACCGACGACGTTGCAATTACGTGGGCACCTACTGGGCCCAGTCGATCTGTAGCGTTAATCATCGTCCCGAATAGAAGCAGGAATCGAGTTGTACCGCCCAAGCTCGCCACACTATTCCCAACCACTGCTACTACTGATAGCCAGAATTACTGTGGCGACTACCAGAAAAACGCCCAGTCAATGAAGGGACGGAAAAACGATTCAACTGTCTTGGATCCCGCAACGAAATTAACCAGAAAAGGAGGATTAAGAAAAACGTAATTTCCACTTCTTCAGTGTCGAGGACAGCCGGGAGTTGCGGGGCGCTCATTCGTCCACACTGACAACTTATCTCCACACTATTACATAAATAGACCCAATAATATAATCGAAGTAAACAACAACACTAATTGCGACATAACCCGTGATCCGGAATTTGTATAAATATCACAGTATCAGCGATCGAAGTCCGTCCTGACCATCCCGGATACGAGGCGTCGAATTGAAGTTATCTCTTATCTTAAGGCGGTGACAAGACGCAAAGCGTGCTCGGATCGTACTACATTGAAAAGAAAGATAATATGCGTGACAACGCTTCCAATTTATTGGTGACTAGCTTCTGCCAGTGTCTTTGCTCGCGAGGCTGTCGGAAATTATCCCAAGGGAATGTTCCCTTGGAACTACTTGGGATACCTATCAGCCGTCACGGTATCACTAACTCCTTTTTCTTTAATATCGCTCCTCACTAATGAAGAAAGAAGAAGAAGAAGAAGCAGAAGCATTTAATGGATTTACTTAAAATTAAGTTTAGCATTAAGATATTATTAATTATACTGTTATTAATTTTACCAACGTAGATACCTACATTGTCAAATAAAACGACAAAGTAAGAAGTAAGTTTACGGATCATTTCTGCCGAGATTTTTTTTCTCAGACGTGTTTAAAAAAAAATCCAGAATCAATTTTCTGAATGACATCGCCTTAACGGTTGAGCGTTAGCCCGGACTGACCTTTCAACTTGCTTACAATAATTAGTGGGTAACGTTGCGTAATATTTTAGTGTTAATTACTTGAGATTTATGTGTCACATGATGTGAGTAGCTGGAAAATATAACGGGTTGCGGCACGGGGGTGTGAAGTACGTAGTTTTTAGGGGGTGAAAGGGGTGACTAGCAATATTTTCAGAGTCAGGGTGATCTCTACTAAGAATTATGTATAGTATACCTTAGAGAGGCAAAGTACGGAATTGATAACCTCCTTTTTTTGAAGTCGGTTATAAAACATGAGAAGAAGACAACCCCTTTCTCGTATTTTTTATACCTAATAATTGATAATTTTATTGATAAACTCTTATGACTATACTCTTATAAAGGAATTCTATCTTTTGTTATTGATAAATTTTTTTTTTATTTTTTTTTAATTATTGATAGGCAAGCGCTTGACCACTATCTCACCTGATGGTAAGCGACGATGTGGTCGAAGATGGAGCACATTTGCCTAGAAGTAACCTATTCAAAGCGCATTCAAATAATAAGGAAGTACAGCTTGGCAAAAAAGAGTATGATGTGGTGACAAGTGGAACTAAATATTTTACTAAATGGAAACCTATGATGTCGACACTACTTGGCCAACAAGTGTTAGATTTTGAGTAAAATTTATTGTTCCACATTTATTTTTAACGATTTGATTAAATTCTCTAACTGATTTCGCATATTATGGTGCGTTAAGTGAGATAGTGGCGCCCTCATTTTTTCCAAACTCTTTTTTGCCAAGCTGTACGTCGTATACATCGTTTTTGAATCACAGGTAACTGTTACTGGTACTCGTTTAACTGAAAACGAAATCTATGATTTCGTTTAATCCACATCAGATAAACTGGAATCTTCATAAACAATTTTATTCTTAAATCGGATGAAAACTTTTTTTTTCTTTATAAAGTTGGCTGCTAACCTATTAGCCCGCCCGAACCAATCAAATGACTGAAATTTTTGAAAAACCGGGCAAGTGCGAGCCGGACTCGAGCACGAAGGGTTCCGTGGTCTATAAAAAAAATCTGTCAGTTGTTGTATGGGTGCCCCACTTGAATATTTATTTTATTCTGTTTTTAGTATTTGTTGTTATAGCGGCAACAGAAATAGCTAGTCTAGCTATCACGGTTCATGAGATACAGCCTGGTGACAGACAGACAGACGGACAGCGGAGTCTTAGTTATAGTTATTAGTTACCTATAGTTAATACATGGATCCTTAAAGATATTTTAACAACCCATTTTTATGTACCTACATTCTAAGCAAATAAAGAACTATTCTATTCTATTCTAATAGTAGTAAAGAATTTGGGATTACCGAACCCTAAAAAGGTGTGTTTTGTGTGTGTTGAGTAGTGAACTATATTCCAATAAATTACTAGCCGTGGCAAATATATTGACCAGGTGCTGATGTGGCTCTTGACTACACAGGATTTCCTAGCTTATCGTGTAGGTATGATACTAAGCAACTCCGTGATCTAAACGAGCGTCTACATCGCCTCTCAGAACACAAGATAAATGACCCAATAATGATTGAAATAATATCATAATGAATGCCAATCGCGACCTTTTCACACGGCGATATAATTATCAAACCGAGACGGTTATTTATTACTCAGACATTATTAACTTTAATTAGATAAAAATGTTTTATTCTGTCCAAAGGTAGTGAAGAGGCGGAAACACGCAGCGGTACCATGACATGCAGCCGAAAAGCACGACACTGCTAATTAAGATTTATTTTTAATAATGATTTGCAATTATTATTTTAATTAACTTTAACCCTAAATAGATATTTACATTACAATATAATACATTGCTCACCAACCTTAAGCCCATTAGCCCAGATATACGCAGAGAGTCTACAACGCCCTCCGCGTTCAATACAACAATGCTTTTCGGGTGCTGGTGGGGCTTCCACGGTTCTGCAGTGCTTCGGGCATATTTGCCGAGGCTCGCATAGATAGTTTCGAGGCTGTCATGCGCAAAAGAATGGCATCCCTAATGCGTAGGATGCGTGGAGGCTCCAATAGCATCCTGAAGGTTATTGTGGAGGCCAGACTGCCCTTTTCTGATGCACTGGTCCCGTATGCATTGCTGCGGGCCCAGTGCTGAAGAAAGATTTTTGAATTAGTGTAGGGTAAATTAAATTAAATTTAGATCAAATTAAATAAGACTGAATGATTGCATGTATTTTAAATGGATTTTTAATTAATCCTATCTACTAATATTATAAATGTGAATGTTTGTGTTTCAATCAGGCAAAAACGGCTGAAGGGATTTGGATGAAATTTGGCACACATGTAGTTCATATCCTGGAATGAGACATATGCTACTTTTTATCCCGGTAAGTGGCATGGATCAATGAAGACTGAGGAGCAAGTGGAAATTCAGAGCCGCTGCTGCCTTAGTACTACAGATTCAAAAGTACCAGGAGACCAAAAACATCAAGTACCAGGAGACCAGAAACATGTCATAGTATTTTTTGGGCTGGTTAGGATAGGTGTAGGGTAGTTGCAGGGTAGGTGTAGGGTAGGTGTAGTGTAGGTGTAGCGTAGGTGTAGGGTAGGTGTAGGGTAGGTGTAGGGTAGGTGTAGGGTAGGTGTAGAGTAGGTGTAGGTAGGTGTAGAGTAGGTGTAGTTACAATACAAATCAAGAAACCTCCCTATTTCCGATTTTCACGCGGGCGAAGCCGCTGGTAGAAGCTAGTTAATTAATAATAATTAAGACTGTTTTCTCTTGTCGTACTAACATAGCTCCTAAGTACTTGCTACTAACCCATATGGACTCTAATTTGAAATAAAGTTAATGATTGATTGATTGATTCGTTTTTCGCAGTTTTTACAAGCAAGCAGTTAGTCGACTCTTCACATGACCAGGGCCATTCTACTAATTTTAAAGCAACGTTCGCAATCGCATGTCAAATCGCCAACTGTATGGGAATTGAGGCTTTTTCGACAGATTGCGTTTGAGATGCGAAAGCGTACGTTGCTTAAAATTGTAGAATTAACCCTCTGAGGACTGGCCTTTTTCCGGCCAAAGAATCAGCATTGCCATCTAACGTGGCAATACTATCTGTGTTTTGTTACATTAATCCCGTTGACAGCAAAGTAGACGAATTTTTTGATTCCCAATGAGTTCTTCTCCTCACCTTTTTCTGCTTTGGCCTTATTTTATTAGCTTATGTCTGCTTATGTATTTGTTGCGGCTAATAGGCGAAGTGCGGCTACACCTAGTTTTAGCCGGCCACAACTACCCGTCCATTGGGCACCCCGGCTTGGACAGGTTAGGTTAGAAGGGGATGGCGGGGTCAAGTGAGCGAGCGAAGCAAGCGAACAGACCCTGCCATTCCCTTCGTGGTTATTTTTTTTAAACTCTTCGACTTCGCCTTTTAGGCAACTTTAAAGTGTTTTGAGGTTAGGTTACAACTAGTTGTAGCCGGGTTGCACCTAGTTGTAGCCGGCTAAAACTAGGTGTAGCCGCACTTCGGCTAGTAGCCGCAACATATACATAATACAATAATTTTGCTTTTTTCACTTGTTCATTACTAATTCACTATGTTGTAAGTAATCAATGTTTTGCTGAATACACCTCTTAATGCAATAACAACGAAAAGAAAGAAAAAAGAATGTCGAAGAATTTTTTTTTATGGTAAGCGCCAGATAAATGTGCAATAACGGTCATTGACCCACATACATTTATTGACTTTCTTAACCGCTCCAGCCCCGACATGTGAAAATTCCCAAATAAAAAATAAATCTTATGTAATTGGTAAATAAACACTAAATTCGCGATTAATTCGGCGCACACCGGTGTGTTGCCGGTGCTTGAGTGGTATCAAAAACAGAAATAAAGACATAAAGCTGTCCTGAATCAACTTCTATCGTGATCCTTTACGTTCTCTAGTAATGAAAGATGGTTCATAATTTATTATTCGGGTATCTACGAAAGGATATTAGGGAAAGGTTCACATTTAGTGCAAGTGCAAGTTTATCTGGCGCCTACCATAGCCGTTTCATCAGGCCTACGAAACTTTGAGATTATCTAATTTTATAAAAAGTTGGGTCTACGGTGCTACGAAGCTACGCCGTAGCGCTACGGTGTTTGTCTAAATCACCATGCTACGTAGCATAGTCTTAACCCTTTGTTAGCCATTCTAAAAGGTGTAATGCTTGTTTTGTTTGCAATTAGCAAGTGCATTGTTAAGGTCGTGTTTATTCAGTGTAAACTTCGTCGCTAGAACGGCTTTTGTGTTAGTACTACTATGTAAATGGGAGCATATGGGTCTTTTGCTTTATGGCCCTTTTCCTATGAGTTTTGCCTTTTTTTTTAAGGATGGGAAATCATCAAATGACCCCTTCCGCTCTAGGTGGAGCGGAAGGGAGTGTCAGAATTTTACTGACTAAAACCCACCCATGCTCCTCCTAGTGCCTTTTGCGTTCCAGGGCCGCGGTAACTCTTCCAAACAAAATCCGCGACCCTGGCAGGCTCTGGCCCTAACGGGTCCCGTCCTTATGCTGACTGCTGCGGTTTCGGCACGCGTAGAATACAGCGCGCCGTCGACCCGGGCCTGTTCTGATCGGACGGCGAGCTACCCATGAGTTTTGCCTAAAGTTTATTCTCCAAAACGCATGGTATCCAAAAAAAAAACATAAAGTAGACATGGTTAAAACGAGAAATTAAGTAAGTATTCATACTGTACCAACATATTACATGACTCAACCAAGTCCAACCAAAAAAATACCCTCAATGATTACCGCTTTCTAAAAGACCTACTTATTTCTAGATAATCCTCATCTTATCTACAGCTCCAAGGAGCTCACGTGAGCTCAACACAGAGATACCCTTGGATTGGTTTGTTAGTTACTTTATGTTTACGTAACGGCAAGTGGGTCGCGTCGTCTGGACGAGCCGCACTTTGTACGTCTGGGTGTAATGCACTCCGCAGGAAAATCACCGGCGACCTGTGACGACCCGTCTGGGCCCACACAGATACTTTTTCTAGATGTTACCAGTAGAAACCACATTATACAGTATGGATAAACTGGACAAAAGATAAACTCGAAGTGTAAATAGCTACGATTCTTGCATTGAGACTGCTATAATTTGATCCAGCCTGGCCTAAGCAAAACCGCCGACCCAATTTTAGGATGGGAAATCATCAAATGACTCCTTCCGCTCTAGGTGGAGCGGAAGGGAGTGTCAGACTGTTACTGACTAAAATCCCGTCCGTGTTCCTCCAAATGCCCTTTGCGTTCCAGTGCCGCGGTGACTCTTTCGAACAGATTCCGCGACCCTGGTAGTCACTGGCCCTAGCGGGCCGCAGAGGCTACTCATTCATAAAAACACATTGAGGCTGCCTTTGCTTTGTCCACTTGTTCATTACTAATTCACTATGTATTAAGTCAAAGTCAAAGTCAAAAACGTTTACGTTTATCTACTACTTACCTACATTAATATTATAGTTTTGTCGGTGCACTCCGCAGGAAAATAACCGGCAACCTGTGACGTCTCGTCTGGAGCAAGACAGATAATTTTTCTAGATAATACTAGTAGAAACTACATAGGCCAGTATGAATAAACCAGATAGGAACTTGAAAAGGTTCGCGTAACCAAATGAAAATTAACAGGCTGATGCTGGGGAGAATGTTGCACCACTTCTTCCCAGATTAAGAAGTGGTGACGAGTTACAGACGATTTGGTGGACTGTCTAATATGCTTACATACAGACAGTCCACCAAATCGCCTGGTCAGAATCAGCTCTTTTTGAAAGTTTAATAATTTAATTCGTCATAACTTATTATCACGTTCAAAAAGAGCTGATACTCAGGCTAAATTGAAAACATTGTTTGATTTTGATTTTAAATAGACAAGATTGTGAGGGCTGTTTTCGCTTTGTACATTTGTGAGATTTTAACAAAACTGTTTGTCAAACACTCTGTTACGATTTAAAAAAAAACAAAAATAGACACTTTAACAACAATATCGATATAATCACATAATCGCTCGTGTCGTAAATCTGACTGGTCGCGTTCTATGTAGGCCTTATGTAGGGCGTCAGTTACTTCCAGAACCTTCTATTATCGAAAGGTCTAGAATGCTCAAATACTTACCGGCCACGACTGAACAGGTGTCGAGATTTCTAGAATGTTCTAAACACTGAGAAATCTAGAAAATTCTTGACTCTACTAGTTCTGCTTCTCGACACTAGATGGCGCTAGTGGTAACCAATGTCGGTATGACCCGGCATTAATTCTGGCGCCTAACACTATGAATAAATATGCAGTGCACAGACATGGTTCATATTATACATTCACGAGGTCATTTACCGAGGACAAATAATATTTGGCAAAAACATTAAAGCCTTATGATAATTTCCTGTGAATTACATACAAATCCTCGATAGTATAGTAATTAATTAATCCGACTATCTTATCGACGAAGTTAGGTACAGGACAGGTCAGGTAGATAACTATCGCTGAATATCACGTAACACTGGAGTGAACACCCTCACAGGCACGTTTTGCTTTGATTTCGTCTTAGGTAAGTGTAATAAAGAAAAGCCTTATAAATAAAAGGAAGATTAGCAGCTCTCTGGACATGCCAGTACCCGCTGCGAGAGAGAGAGACGGATGCCACACAGGACGAATAGCACTATCCCTTTTTCACAACAGAATCATGATGGCATTGGCTGGTCGGTGAAATTAAGAGTGGTGATGATTAAATTGCTAGCTTTTTTTAAATGTTACTCTTATAGTAGATTATGCACCCAGGGGATAAAGCAGTGTCTTGTGTCACGGGCGTCATATTGAATCTCGAACGCAATGAAGGATTCGGGAGTTAACTCCCGAGCGTAGCGAGGGAGTTTAGAGTTTAACTCACGAGCGAAGCGAGGGAGTTAATACAAGAATCCTGAATGCAGCGAGGGATTCAAGCTAGCCCAAGACAAAGACACCTTTATCCCCGAGGAGGATACTCTACTTTTCACACCTCCTGTGAGAAAATAAGAAGCCATAATACGAAAAACGAAATATTTTAAATTTACAAACACTAAGTAGAGATATGTATTTAGAACTATACTGTTTCCCTACTTAAAAAAAAGTTAGTTTTAATACCATACGGATTTGCAATATCCGCGCCTTTTTTGCGTTCCACTCGGTATGCCTAGTGCCTACCACATAGCGGCCACGACCAACTCGATTTTCGTTTTTTTTTTTACTTCTCTGTGGGTAAGTAAATATGTGCAGGCCTAATGTTAGCAACCTAATACAATTTATGTGTACACAAAGCTTTATACAGAGCTTTATATCAGCTGGTAGAATGGGTTCGGACGCTTGGCTGTATGCAATTTGAATTTAGAACGCCATAGGAGATGCTCGAGAAAATAGTTTTTAAATTAATAAATCGACTATAAATGGGTTTTAAGTGTTATTCTTATCCTTTTATACAATAATCCGTACATAACCAATTATTCTTATAATATTGTCTTCAATCCTGGACCCTGGTCAATCCTTATGATTTTGTAGAAATTCGAGAATATCATCCCTAAGTAGTAAGAGTATCGAGAATATCTTTCTTCTTTCTGGAACAGAAAGAGAGAGACAGAGACAGAAGGCGTTGTGAGTACCAAATACCGCCAATTGAGCAGACAGATGAGGTTCCAAATTTAAATCACATTATTGACCAGCGGGTTATAATAAAATCCAGTACAATATTATTGCCCGGCAGTGCCACCGGCCAAAAATGACTCACTTTAGGTTAGGTTAGCATGACATATAATTTGACGTTTTCGATCAGGTGGTGTGAAAAATCTTTTATGCACCTGCACTATCAAATAATGTAATGATGGTGATTCTTGCCATTTCACCAATATATTTGAGACATCGGCGCAACATAATCTGTCGTCATCTGCCTATCCTTAAAGTCTTGTCCTTGACTTTAGACTTTGTTTTTCGTTAATGTTAACTAATTAATAATCTGTCTTTATCATTATTGACTTGCCTATTAGAGACAGTAGGTTATTCCATTAGGAATCTTTCTACAGCAGAGCAGCCGGAGTGTGAAAGTTGATGGTATGTGTACCTGAGTCGTGACACCCTCGGAAAGAATGTACAACAGTTGGTCCTGCGCCTAATCTTTCCCAAGACCATTAGAACTGTAATCCCATTGAATTATTACAGTGTAGCAACGGCAACGGAGACCTTGTGCACTACAATATTCTATCCTACAATATTAAATCCTTCTTCTCCCTCATAACTAACTTCAGAAATTTAATTCCTTTGCTCTGCCCGCAGTAAAAATCTACGCTCTACGAATAATCGTCTTCTACGATGTCCCTCGCATCGCTCTGGGTTCATCCATTCTTATTTCTTTGTCCAGGCGATCTTCCTTTGAAATGCGCTCCCTCTAAACATCAGGACGGCAACAAGTCGGTTATCTTTTAAGTTGAAGATAACCGACATTCGCAAGAAGTTGGTAGATTCATCACAGCGTTAATTTGTTGGTTTCGTTTCTCTTAATAACGTTGTTGATTTTTGGTTATACCAATGTTTGTATTTGTAGATGTATTATTTTTCTCTCTGTTTGTCTTTCCTTTGTTGCACCTGCCATATTGTCTCTGCACTGGGTGGTGCACCTTAGGTCGACTGGTAGAAAATGCCTAAGGCATTAAGTCCATCTTTGTGCAGCGTTTTACTAGTGCCTAAAGTTTTAATAAGTAAGTAAATATTATTACCAAATCGCCTGAGTACTTGGCTCATCTCGAGATTGCCCATCATTAGTATCGTGACTAAAGTTCTATCGGGGGATATTGTTTTACTTCAGTGGGTTGCATAATTTCCCGATATGGAAATAGGTCTAGTTCAGCTTGACACCTGCTAAAAGATTAAAATAGGTAAATTAGTCGCCATTAGATTTTTCACTATCTAATCTAAGATCAAAGTGTTATAAAGTAAAGGGCTAATTAGAAAGATATAATAGAACTAAGTCCTTTGTATCACCTGAGTGCAAAACGTGCTTAGACTATTTATGCACGTTTTGCACAAAATTAGAATGAACACGAAAACGAACTATTTATCTAATTTTGTGCAAAGGAATATTAGAATTAACATTAGAATAGGAACAGCTACAAGTCTTCTTCATAGTCGGGCACTCTTGTGAGAATGGTCGTGGTTGCGTAGGCGCACGCGCAGATGAGGTACATGGAGAAGTGTTCGATGGGTCGTCGACTTTCCCGAGGACTGCTCTTTCAGCGGTGCGCTTCTATTTCTGCCGGCTGGTTACGTTACGAATACACGGGACCATGGTGGACTAACTAGTTGTCAGGGGCCCGAACCCAAAGGGAAACGGGACCCTATTACTAAGACTCCGCTGTCCGTCTGTCTGTCTGTCTGTCACCAGGCTTTATCTCATGAACCGTGATAGCTAAACAGTTGAAATTTCCACAGATGATGTAATTCTGTTGCCGCTTAAAAAAAATACTAATTCAGAATAAAGTAAATATTTAAGTGGGGCAACAAACGTGATATTTTTGCCATTTTTATAGATAATGGTACGGAGCCCTTCGTGCGCGAGACCGACTCGCACTTGGCCGGTTTTTTTTTATCAGGTCAGTCAAGCGAGTTGCTGATTCCACCTGGCCCTGAATCGTTAAACCCTCCATCGAGTTCTCATTTCTGTATATGTGACCAAAGAACTCAAGCACCGGCAACACACCGGTGTGCGCTGAATTAATCGCGAATATAATGTTTATTTACCAATTACATAAGATTTATTTTTTATTTGGGAATTTTCATCAGGGCTGGAGCGGTTAAGTATTCGTGTTTTCACAGTGGACGAATTTCGGTATTCCTGGTCGTCGGTAAGCGACAATTAGTAGCTGATACTTTGACTTGACGAAGACTGCGATTGCTCGTGAAGTAGTCGCATCACTGATAATCGCTACTCCGCACTGATAATGGCTCCTGGGCATGGTAAATAAACATACACAATACTTACATTATATTTTATGTATCTGTATACCTGATGGAAAGTCCTCAAACAATTTTTTTTTTCTTTTTTCCTATTCTAAGTTGAATTCCTTGAGTTTTCCGATCAGAATTTTAAAAAAAGCATTCTGTATTTGCCTTTGTACATCTCTTTTTGATCATTGGATACACGCGTGAGACGTTGACCGATTCACATTCCCATGCACCACACGTGGTCTTCGCTTGTGGCTGCTGTGCGATCAGTCGACCTCATGAAAACCATCACAATCGCAAGCAGGAATTTCAATGATCTATGCAAGGAACATGATTTAGATCCATTTACAATTAGTGTGAATTCGGCCAGGAGGAGCTAAAGCCTCAAATTCAAGTAGCGGTAGGTTATATTATTTGTGTTTATTTGTATTTGCTCTATTATTTCAGTCATATTTATTTAAAGCTAGGTAGTTATTTATATTGCTTCATTGTTATTAAAGCGGTGTGTTTTTGTGCACACACACTCATAAATTATTATAAGTCTATACGTGAGGATTAATTTGTAATTGGCTTTCGGGACGGTGAAAAAAAGAAACCATAGATAGGTTTCTTTTTTTTTTATTAGCTGTAAGTCCTCCATGTACTAAATACTTAAATGAATATTTTTTTCTCTTTCATCCTCAGTTCTCTTTTTACCTTACATAAATATAAACAAAGATCCCCCATCCTCCTGTGTTCCTTCATTCTTCAGCAGTTACAAAGCGAGCAGATAGCGTACGCAGCACACTTATAAGTAGTGATAACGTCTAATCAGCGTCTGCGATGCGTCTGCGCTGCAACCTTGGACCGTGGACACTACGCCTTTTTATTTTATCACAATCTGTTTATAATGTTACTAATATTTGTTTGGTTTGGATGAAACATAAAAGTGGAGGCCGTTCATTGTTTGATTTAATCGGTTGCTTTGAAAAAACAAGTTAATTCGGTTTTATTTTTTTTATGTTTGTTACCTCATAACTCCGTCATTTATGAACCGATTTGAAAAATTCTTCTCTTATGTGGAACGATATAGGTACTTTTCGATTGTTCCCATAGAAATTTCATCAAAATCGGTTTTATAGTTTGGTTTTTAAATCAAAATAGCTGAAAAAAATATTCATCCATGTAAACGAAATTGCGTATATTTTGCTGCTGTGACTTTCCAGTAGTGTTTACGAATTACCAAAAATTATAAAGTAGTAAAAAAAATAACTAAGTACTTAAACTATAATTTCGGAAGTCGTTGTTTTTGGTTGTTTCTTCGTTTTTGACCCCGACTTCCGAAATTAAAGTTATTTTATACTTTGTAGGGTTTTTATTTTTATTTGGAAGTCGGTAGTATTTTTTTGTAAAAAGCTTTTTTATTCAAGCAACGTTCAAAAATTCTAGCATTGTCGTCAACCACATCATGGCTTTCCATTTGAGGGTTCAAATGGAAAGCGATGATGTGGTTTACGATGATGGAGTACGCTTGCCTAAAGTAGGTCTACTCTCTACGCTCGACTTTGAGACCTTCCAGTTGTAGCTTGATTCTAGATAGCCTGGATGTCCAGCATCATCCTAACTAGTTTCGATTTCGTCGGAAGCTGCACTATCAATACTCCATACTATGCATACAAATCCACCACGTATTGACGTCTTTGCCCAATTTAGGTAATTTTGTTTGACGAAGATAATTAATTCACTGAATTCATCGAATGTCTACGTTTGAAGAGGTTATTGAACCGAATACTTTACATTAAAAAAATATTAAAGAAAAGATTTTCAATTCTTCAACAAATTGTTATAGAAGAATGAAGAATAATGAGCTCTTTTTGTTTGTTCATTTATTCACGGCTGTGTAAGATTTATTAGATAGGATTATGAATTCGATATTTTTCTATAGATTTACATATTTTATTTAGCAAACTATCAATGGTAACGAACATTGAAGGTCTAACAATGGCGACAGATAGCGTCGACCTCGGTGGAAAATTTTAACTTTAACGATAGATTGACAACATGTTACGTTATCTTCAAGCCCTTTGTCCCTTTCGAGGTGAACTTTACATAAATATACATACGTCGCACAAATGGCGATAGGTAATATGTATACTGTAAGAGCCTCTTTGCGCATTCCTAACTGGTATTTATTTAAGATTTTTGTGCACAAAGGTACAATAGCGGACTTAATGCCTTAGGCATTATCTGCCAGTCAATTTACTAGTACTTCTAGTACCTACTTCGTAACCATCACCATCATCAAGAAAGGTACTTCGCGATCCATAGAGTGATAATGAGTGTTTTTTTTCCTGCTGTTATTTTCTGATTAATTTCGCTACTGGATCCAAGACAGTTGAATCATTACTCCGGGACTCGTCGAGCTTCATTGACTCGGCGTTAGTTTTTCTGGTGGTCGCCACTGCTGGCTCAGGAGTTGCAGTACCGTGATTTGGGAATGTGTGGCGGGCTTGTCCCAAAAAAAAGTTCCATAGAGTGATCTGAGTAGAATATAGGTCGTAGAACGATGAAGAATTTTCACTAATAACAAAATAAATGCGTTGTAGTTCCTATGTAACCTTCGATAAACCTGGTGAAGTAATGGGGGGGATAGATCCCTCCTCTTCACATGACCATACTAGAGCAAGCGGTTACCTTTCAACTTTTCCGTCGCTGGCGTCACTTTTAAACTACCTCTAATGTACTCATTTCTCACTTTATACATTCATGTTACTCCACACATCCATCTCAACATTCTCATCTCCGCTACATGCAATCTGTTTTCATCCGTCTTTTTCACAGCCCAACATTCTGATACATACAGTACGACAGGAAGGTACACATCCTTCCACCTACCTATTACCCGAAAATAAACAAAATCCGTGACACAACTCGACACAGACAATTCCGTGTCACCGCTGGGTCAACAAAGAAATATCACGCACTGGAGTTACCAGAACTGATACCGCGATACCCAAATATTGTTCCAATACATACGATTCAACGGTATCTGTATGAATAATAATTTAATCAATTCGTTATAAATCCACACGGAAGTTTCCTTGAGGAATAGTCAAGTAAATATGTGCAGTTGTTCACGTTCGAAGCGGATCTCTGATTGAGGACATGCGATAACGCATAGAGGGGAAACTCCCTTTACACCTAATAATAGATACATTTTTTTATATTACCAGCTTTTGCCCACGGCCCCGCCCGCGTGGATGTCGGTTTTCGTGTAAAAAAGAGTAGCCATGTCCCAGGCTGTATAGGTATCTGCCAAATTTCAAGACGATCCGTTCAGCCGTTTTAGCGTGAAAACGTAACAGACAGACAGACAGAGTTACTTTCGCATTTATAATATTAAGGTGAATGGATGAATGCTCTCACTGCCATTTTGTCGCTAGATGGCGACACATCCACAATTTCGAACATTTTCAATTTTTACACTTAACATAGAAAGTTTTAATAGACATCTTTATTATAGGCTATACCTAGGGCATTAACTTGATTTTTTTAGATAATCACTATGCTTGTTAACTGCTACCATACAAAGATTACAGCAGAATAAAGATTTAGCCGCATGAATTTACTCTTTACACACACATGCAAAGTAAATAGTAGTAACTTTCGACCCTACTAGATGTCGTTTTATTCAAAAATGGTTGGAAATTAAAATGTCCAGAGGACCAAATTGTTATATTCCAATCTATTTCTTATTAATATAACCTTAGCAATGATTATCATCACGCTATACTTTCGGGAAGCTGAGCAGCTAAAAACCTTGACATAAATAAGGTCGGCTATTTGAAACAATTATCAACCGTACAAATAGACTGTCGGTTTAGAGACTGCCTTTCATTAGGCTTGGTGTGGGTTCAAATCTCAATAGTTGTATTTATTTTTGAATTATTTTTTATCTTTCTTTATCCTTACCAAACCTAATATTTTCAAATATTAATAATAATATAATTATTGGTCTATGCATATTTTTGTTTCTAGGCTCGATATCCTATCGGATTTGGTGGTAAAAAGGTATCCCTTTTCACCATAACAAATTATTCAGATAAATTATTTTGGGTAATAAACATTGCATGTTACGCTCTAACATCGCAATCAGTAAACATGGGCTCGGCGTACGACTATGCACCGAAACTCACACATCTGTGATCAGTGTCATCACAGTCGCAACCTACTGTTACCGATAGACAAGGATAGAGATAGGAGACGGCGCTGTCGTGCGAGCGAAATCGCGTTAGCTGCCGAATGTTGACGAATGTTTACGATTATGAATGACATGGCATGTGGTAGCGTTAGCAAATAAAATAAAAAACATTAATTATTTTGAGGTAGTTAAAAAAGAAATTAATATTGTTCGCTCGATCGCGCAAGGTTACTAAAGCTTTACTTCTGCCTTTGTTTTCGGACAATAACAAGCCACTTTTGTCTCCTTAATTCATCTTTAGGAAACCTGAATAAAAAAGAGCCTTAAGTATCACCATTATGCATTTATGTATAAATAAATAAAGAATATGGCTGCACATGACGTGCAGTTTGGGAGTTACGAGGAAGCCTTGAAATCATAACCGTTTGCTTTGCCACAGTCGCGTAATAAAGATAACTAAATATAGTGAAGTAGTGATTCTGCACCAACAATTAGGTACTAAAAACTAGACTTTGTCTTATAAAACATTTTTTTTTAAATAAGTACCTGTTGCGTAAAACATAACTGTTATCAATTATTAATAAAATTGACTTGAATTTAAATAATCATGGTTGGTAAAACAATAATAATAAAAAACTATTAATATGTTTGAAGAAATTTGTGTTGCTAACCTTACGCAACCTCGGTCTGGTACTAGTCGTCGCGCGTTGTTTACAAAATCTCTCAACAACTCGCGAATTGTGCGTATCGTGTCTCTCACGCATGTTTTTAATATCTATCTCGCTCTCACAAACATGGCGAAGCAAACGATAAAATATTTTTGTTATTTTCAACAAATTAACATTTTTGGCTGTATTTACGAGTGGTGTGTCTTATTTTTATTCCTAGTATTATTAAAACACTGTTGAGCTGCAAAGATTAAAGATTTTATTACAGATTTTTGGTTTCCTATGTTTAGGTAGGTACTACTTGATACAGAAAGTCAAGTGAAGTCAATTTTTTTTCAAGTCTATGGAGTGAAGGTAGTTCAATTTACACGATAATTAGCAATAAGTACTACTAATTAATAACAATTTCCGAGATACTGATAAAAGCTAACATGTGGGTAGAACTAGGTAAGTATATTTATTCATAGTACCTACCTAAACAAAAAATCTCTAATAAAATTCTTTGCCTTAAAAATCTAGAAAAAATATAGGTATGTTTAGGTATCAAATAGGTACTAAATTATTGTAAAGGCGAATTGAAATTTTTGAGCCTTTACGTGGAGATCCTAAATGTCGGCAGTCCATCCTGACATCAGAATGACTGCCCATTTTTTAAATTCATTTTCTCAGTTATTAATTAGGTACCAATTATTTAAACAAAGATATCAAATAGTAGCAAATAGGTATTAGATCTTAGTAATATTTTTAAGCTGATCGGTCATTTTGGCCAATCATTCTGAAGGTCACATCAATGATTTTCCGTGCGCGACTGAGTGCCAACTGAGTAGGACCGCTTGCTGTGACTAAGTCCCGTATCTAATGGTAATAAAGGTATATTGTACCTACACAGGTTGTTGTAATGTGACTGAACCTAAATAGTACCTAACGTGTAAATAAATTGTGACGTGTAGGTACTAAATAAATAAAAGATTATTTATGCAATTATTCGTCGCGATCTAAGAATGTTTTCTTTAGGTGATACAGTCGTAACATTCAGTGATTAGTGTGATTACTGGCGTTCTTTGGTGGAATGGTTTTAGATGGCAAAGCAAAGGGTTGTTATCAGCTTAGAATATCTTGGTATTAGTTGGTTAGAGTAGGTACCTACCTATGTAAGTACTCGTATGTGTCACCGGATAATTCCAAACATCGTAAGATTGTAATAAATGTTGTTTATGTTTTAGACTATAATCTATGATTATGTTGAGAACAGATAATGGATTGTGGAGGTCTGGTAGGCAGCCGCACCACGTAAAATACTGGTATTCAGCTGAATCCGGTTTGACTGGAAGCCAATCCCAGTAGGTATAGTTGGGAAAGGGCTAGGCAGATGATGTGTTGAGAAGAAATAATTTCGAATACACTGAATCACACCCAAATTCAATAGTTTCAATACTTGTCTTATCTAGAAGAAATTATAAGTAAGTAGGTACTTGTAAATATACAATCTTACGCGACTTATAATATTACAATCATGCGATACAAATGTAAAAAAATACATCATCTGTGAAAATGTCAACTGTGTAGCTATCACGGTCCGTGAAATACAGTCTGGTGACAGACAGAGACGGACAGACAGACATACGGACCGACAGACGGACGACCATTGCGTAGGTAGCTAGGAAAAAAATAGGTAAGTTTGCCTACGCTGATCGCCTGATTTAGGTATAGGTACCCTAAGTATACCTACATGAACTTCTTTTCTCTGATTTGATTCAACCCAAACCAATGAATTAGTACTTAACCGTGTCAGAAAATGTTTTATCAGTACCTACTTACATACAGTGGAAAGATTTTTAAATCTTTAGGTAGGTAGGCACTATTTATTTAAAGTAGATAAGTAATACAATAATAACATTAGTATTGTATCTGTGTGAACCAAAGGCAGATCGCAGATAATTGTTTTCACTTTCTAGCATTATTTCTCATTCCCTAAAAAAAAACATTTCATCAATCATAAAATATAAAATCCGCGGGCAAACCCGCGCGCCGGCGCTAACTTGCTAGAAACACAATTTTGACACACAATCACGCATGGACTGGAATTTGGCAACACGCGTTGTTGCCAAATTGCGTCTTGAATGGCAACGTCGCATCGCCGCGTCCGTCACTCGATAACCTTGGCGCTTGTTCGAATTTTCGAACAGCGCCATCTACTTAAAATGTTCACCGCACGTAAACTCGTAACATAACAGCAATTAACTTTTTCTCGGTGGTTCTATAAATTTCTGTCAGATGGCGCGATTCAGGTCACTCACACATGTAAAGATTTTTCGTTTTTTATTGGGTCTAATTCTCATAGAAAGACTGTTTTTTTTCTAAAATTTGGGCGATAGGCGATCACAATACATTATAAAATCTCATTATACTTGCTTTATTCTGCAGAAACTGTTTATTTACGGAGATTACAGCTCCTGAAAAATGTATGGCGAGGTCTCTTTAGGGATCCCCCTTAAGTAAGGATTATGGATTATATCTTCTTCCATTACGAATTTGCACACGTACTATAGAAAAAAGGTGATATTTTTTTAAATTACACAAAACCAATAAATTTCGGATAACACTGGTCAGTGGTAACGCTATAATCGATTTACATACCAGAGATAGTGAATGCAAAATACTTTCTACAAAACTGTTATCAAATGAGCACATACTCGTACTATATTGCAAGGTGTCTGCTTGCTATCAGATAAATCAAGCTCACATAAGCCATATATTTTTCAAATAGGTACACACGGAAATACCAACTTTGACTAGTGTCTACTCCAAATATATCGTTGGTATGTAAAGAAGTAGACTAAAATCAGCTCTATTTAAAGATTATGATTTTACTGTACAAGTATAACGACATGCAATAAAATATTTAAAAAATCAAAACTATCTCCTCCCGCAAGAAAAGTGGATTATTTCGGGATTCAAAGTATCCAGCATCATTCAGCGGTCGTGTAGCTATCCAACAGTAAAATGAGATATACCTATGTGGTTACGGAGATCACCCCAAATGAAGTTTGGAACCTCTTTAAAATATGGGGTACAAAACGTTGACAATCTCATCACCACTATCTGTCTAGACAGGATAAACATTCGGTCAATAATGAAACACCGTTAGTTGAACTTCGACCGTGTCACGAAGTGGCCTACTGGTCTGCCCGTGACACATTCGAACTGGGCCGCGCAGCCGCGCTGATAGGCTACGTGACCATGGGGGCGTAGCCTCGGGATTCGGGAAGTACGAAGTACGAATCGAAAGGACGTTGGTTCCATCTGTAGGTGAACAATCGCAGTTTGTTTTGTAGAAACATTGACAATTCGAACTCTTCCACTATCGTTCCATACAGGATAAACTTTCAGTCAACAATTAAACACCGTCAGTTGGACTTCGACCCTCGTGACGCGAAGTCGCCAGCTGGTCTGCCCGTGACACATCTCGAACTGATAGGCTACATGACCATGTGGGCGTAGCTTTGAGGGTCGGGAAGTACAAAGTACGAATCGTATAAGGACGTTAATTCCAAGTGTAGTTGAACTACCGCGGTTTTTTTTTGCTCGTAAGCCTTGTTCCTGGTAGGTAATTTTTCAGGTCACTCATATTTCTTAAAGAAAATGGGAAAAACAGAATTTAGTTAATCGAGATTAATATTATAAGGAAGTGTATTTGTTTGTTTGGCTATGTTTGTACAGGTAATCTTTAGAAGTAGTGATCCGATAACGTAAATTATTTCAGTTTTATCCAGAAAAATCACGGTTCCAGTGATTTAAGTCACCAGAAAGAAGCCTCGGGAAAATGCTAATATACCTACCCTAAATTATTTGCGGCGAGAATTGAACCTGCGACAACGTAAAACAGCAAACAAACACGTTACAACTACTGAGCCCTGATGGAATAAAGTGTTGCCAGGAATGGATAGATAGCGTCATTAAAAGTGATTATTTTTATTGACCCTTGTATAGCAGTGGTCGTTAAGACGTTCATGATTTGCATGATGACTAATTTTCTTAGGAGCATATTGAACATGGAAAATCAAATCTTCTTGCATCGCTTATATATCTACGGAGGGATTAGATCTAGGTACAACATACCTCCACCGCTGCACCGTTACGTATTGGGCATCAGACCGATACGCACAAGAAATTTTGGAAATAGAAAAGTAGCCTTTGCCACGCAGTACAACAATATGAAAGTCTGAGTTTCCTGACATGTATAAGCTGGAGGTCTTTGAGTCAAGAGAGAATAGGTTTCGTAAAACTGGGCGTACCAACACTTTTCTAGAGCCTCAGATGGCAGGCATGCATCAAAGACCAACTGTAGGGTAAAAACTGTAAAATATTATCGAGGTACTTTCTATGAGATAATGAAGTTGCCCCATAAATCGAAAACACATAAAATGAAAGCATCAAAATTGATTGCGAGTTACTCCATATGATAAGGATTCGTCGATATGTGATGCGGAACTCATGAACTTTGAAAATAATGTTCAGCATATGTAGTTCACATGATCGGAGCGGAATCACGCGACAAACATAGTATAGTATTTATTTATTTATTATTATCGTACTGCAAACTGCGTATACGTATGCGTGTTTCTCGATAAACACTGCTTAGTTAAATATAATAATATCCCTGTGAAACGTTAATTTGGATCAATAATTGTGGAATTAGTGGAAAATGGATTCACCGAATTAAATACAAAGAAAATCGTTTAGCATTCTACCTGAGGCGAGTCATGATGTTTCCACCGGCAACCAGCTCGCAAGCAAGTTGCATTACATTGCAGGCTACCGAGATAAGTAGGTACATGGCAAGCGCCAGATAAGTGTGCAATTACGATCAATGACCCACATATACATTAATTGATTATCAAAAACAGTAGTAATGAAAAATGGTTCATAATATTTATTGTACGGGTATTAACGAAGGGATATTATGGAAAGGTCAACGTACTTTATTGCAAGTTTATCTGGCGCCTACCATAATGTGATCAATCTTGCCCCGTAATGTAATTGAACTTGCATTTGAGTTGCTTGCAGGTGGAAAAACAGCCATAGAAATACAACGAAGTAGCTAGTGTCTAAAAATTAAAATACTAGTCTGGTGTTGGACTCAGGACCAGTTCACAATGGCTGACGCACATTAAGCAACAAGTCCTTGTTCTTTTGTTAGGTACTCTCACGGTATTTATAACCAGTGATCGGATAATCGGGCGCTTATATACCTAAACTTCTTTTCGTGAAAGAATAATGTAGACATTCCTTTCTGAATAAATAAGTAATCCCGGGTTCCCAGGATTTACAACGAGTTCTTAATATATTTTGTATGCATATTTAGCAATCTCAGGAATTTCGATCGATTCCGGGATCCGGGATTCTGAAAAGCATGTCCGTATTATACTTTCGTCGGAAAAAGTGAAGTTTTGAAATATAACCCCCCATTATCCGATCACTGTTTATAACACATTCATGAATATTATTATTATAACTTATTCAAGGTAAGCACACTAAAAATACGGTTTCTGTTTGCAAATGACTAAGTGAACGACCCAGTTTTCCTGCAAATAACTCTTTGTATTTGTTTACTTTTTATTTTAAGAATAAGCTTTGCATCATTTTCGAAAGTGTGACTTTATAAGTTCATTTCACATTTCTAAAAGATAGAAGCGAAGCGAATTTGTGTGACGGTTTATTATGAGCGCTAATATGTTGCCTAAATTGCCATTAGCAGATAAACGGGGTGATTAGGAACGCAGAGGTGAATCGGCATTTTTACGTTATTTAAATCTTGTTTGCAGCATTTGCGGTCTCCAATTTTATTGAATTGATATAAATAAAATAAAATTACTTTCTTGGACACCCAATAATTATGATATTAAAGTGGAAAACCTTATTAGTTTTGATTCTATTCACCCCCTACGTTCCTATTTACCCCGTTTGACGGTACCTATGGATGGCCATGGGCATAGAGTATAGTCTTTGGCCATGAGTGACGGACGATAATTGCCCCCACTACCTATTATAAATAAATAACTTATCGATTTCTCGTTTCTTCGAAATTTTAATAAGTACCTAAGTACTTGACTCATTTAATTTCTTTCCATTTAATAAAGATAAAGAAAGTCGTAAATGCGCGAAGAAATTCTTATCGGCGACTCAAAGTTCTTAAGAGATTACTTACAACAAACAACTTACTTTATTTTTCTGTTTCTTTTAGATAAGAGGTACAGTGTAAGCCACTTAACATCACGTAGTCACCTTTTGTTCCTACTAACTCTATTTTATTTCATCTGATTTTTTTGAAGTGAAAGCTTCTTTAGGCGTTCCTGTTGAACGTCAGCCACTGCGCCGCCCAGGAACTGATGCTCCTGGGCATGGCGCAGTGACTGATGCCTGTGGACGGCGAGCAATGGGTAGCTCGCCGTCCGATCAGAACAGGCCCGGGTTGACGGCGCGCTGTGTTCTACGCGCGTCAAACCAGCAGTCGTCAGCATGGGTCGGGGCCCGTTAGAGCCAGAGCCTACCAGGGTTGCGGATTTGTTCGAAAGAGTTACCGCGGCCCTGGGAAGAAAGGCACTAGGAGGACTAAAGGGTGGGTTTTAGTCAGTAAAAGTCTGACACTCCCTGCCGCTCCACCCAGAGCGGGAGGGGTCATTTGATGATTTCCCATCCTCGAAAAAAAAAAAAAAAAAAAAAGCTTCTTTAGGCGTGTTGAGCACTTTTTGGGTGAACAAAAATCATGGAACTCGCGTCATCGTCACCGCACGCTTCTTACTTAGTTTTCACTTTTATCGGCAGTCCCCAAAGACTGCCATAATTTTTTTTCACAGTTACAGCTCGGAGTTTGGAAGTAGGCGGTGTGATACCCCCCCCCCGTACTTCGGGAGCCGTTCATCTTGTGCGATCTATCCTCCGTCACACTCTATGGTTCGTCTAGAACATGCTAGCGGGATAGAAATATTTTTTGCGATTTTTGTTTCACATGGGCTTTCTTATAACCTGCGGCCCTACCATGAAGTGTTAAAGCGTGAGTAGTTCGAGCGAGAAGGAGGGATGGAGCTATATAGGGTGTATAGCTCCATCCCTCCTTCTCGCTCGAACTACTCACACTCTACACTTCATGGTAGGGCCGCTGTTATGTTTTAGTGCAAGAAAACCCATTTTGGGGGATGGGGAGTGGTATTTATAGACTATATAAAAAAATCTTTTTATACTTAAAAAAAAAACTATAGGTATAATATGAAAATAAAACACGAAAACAAACAACCATGAGCAATCTGCATGTTTACAGAAGCTATTTGTCAGGTACAGCACATAAGCTACCCGAAACTTTCAAATTTTCCCTATCAACCTTGAACCTAATTTTCTTGCGATAAAGTTGAAAATCTATTTAAGAAATTTGACCGATTGTTGTAGCTTGATGTGCATGTCTGTACCTACATAACAGGTAGGTAGTCACAAAAAAAGGTTTACCAGGTAGAAATTAGCGAAAACTCTCTATTTTATTAATGAATCTTATAAAGTACTCGTAAGTGTACCTACACCACTTAGTTAATTAGTGTCTAATTCTAATAATCAGTAAATATATAATTAAACTAACTTATATTTACTAATTATGTCTATTAACTAAACGTAGGTACTCATACTTCATTAGATAAAGGTACTATTAGTCATTTTGTTTGTAAGTGCTGTGACCGGAAATGCCATCACAACGCCACTTGCTAATAAGAATGTATGATGTCCCAAGAGATGAAGATTTGAGAATATATAATTTGACGTTCAAAAAGTGCTGGCTCTCAGCCTAATTTGAATAATTGACTTTTGATTTTGATTTTGAATATCAGGCTGCGCAATAACTAAACGTTCAACTGTTTTATTTAAAATTGCTTGAAGATTAATTTTTGCGCGAGTCTCACCCATAAATAACACCTATTTAATTGATGGAAATACCTATTATGCCCAGCTTTCATACTTCATTTACGCGTCTGTTTGTATGTAAAAGTGGCTTGTTGATTTTGAGTCCAAATAACATGCCCAAGTCCCTACCTTCGTTAAACACCTTTTGACTGCTGCTTTCACTGTCACTGACATAGGTATAAGTATGAGTAGCGAGAGTTAAGAATGCATCTGTGTTAGTGCACCCAGTGCACTAGGTAGGTAGGTAGGTACCTATAATATTTTTATCTCTTCTCGATGGCTCTTATGAGATTGGCCGCCATCATGGAAATCTTTCTTATTAGGTACTATGGCCGCCATTGCAGAATAAATTAGTATCAGCCAGGATGAATAGTATTGTAGGTATGGAACTATGGAGTGTTAATTTTATCAATAAATACACAAATAATATTATGTAAATCCAAACATTGCAGTGCAAGTTCGACGCAATAATTCGGATGCTAAATAAAAATAAAAAGCTCCGGTCGTTCGCTGCTGCACGGCCTGCACGCTATTTTTACTTTAATATGTCTTTTAAATGAGTAATTTGTCTGATGAGAACGACAGGCAAAAAAATTTGTTTCAGTGGCGCTTGGTGAAAATAATACCAACCTAATGTTATTTTCGTAAACCATCGCAATGTTATGATTTTCGGTGTGAAGGAGCAGTCGAAAGACAAAAGGTTTACGTGCTTCCCGAAGCACGGGGGTGTCACAGCACCATCTTCCAAACTCCAGGCTGCTACAGACAAATACCTAATGGAAATTCCCGGCCTGGAAATTGAACCCATGTCTCCACGCTCGGCAGTCGCGCTTAGTACCACAAGACCAACCAGTAATAAGTCAATAAGTTGTGGTAAGGTAAGAATCTAGATCACCGAGTTGTAACACGTTCCACAACCAATACGAGAGCCCAAATTACTGCAACAGACAGTTAGGTAAGTATCCCAAATATCTCCAGCCCGAAATTGTTAGTAAATCCAAAACTGCTGGACTTGGGAAAGAACACAGTTATATTCATTTTCAGCATTTGATAAGTAGATAAGTAAGTCCCTCCCTACTCTGCTTGGATAGCTGTGCAGTCTTTAATTAGGTTAATGTGAACAAAGATTTGTCGGCAAATTGGAAACTCTAGAAAATAGGATTGGTTTAGATTAGAAAACCATTAAAAGTTATGATTAAGTACAATAATTATTATGTTTGTTAAATTAATACAAAGGTCAAGGGTTCAACATAATAAGTCTAGTTCCGCATTGACAAACAACTGCTCTATCGATTGAAACATAGTTCGTAGATAGGAACCTACTATTAGATCTACACGTTTGTCTATGAAAACAGAGAGAAACCCAAGAAAGTCGTAGAGTAACACCTATAAGCAGAGGTTGTTACAGAAATAACGCAAAATCTGAAAAAGGGTTACTTATTGTAAGTACCTACCTACTTATCATTATGAACTAGGTACTTTTATTATGAGACCAACCAATTGCGAGAAAAAATCAGGTAGGTAGGTACTTAGGTAAGTACCTACTTAATGAATATTTTTTGTTGTTTCATAAGAATTATATGAAGATTTTATGGTAGGTACTTACTTAAATGATAAAAAAGCAATGTTTTACTTAAAAAAAAATTTCGTCGAAAATCAATTGTGTCCGGCGTTTTTATCCAAGTGTCAGGCTAAACTGGCTAGTCTGTCCGGCTTTACGGTTGTTTTTTTTTTGCGAATTCAGGCCACGCCCATAAGGTAAGTGTATATGGGTAAGTCCGTCACTGGGCGCCCTAAACAGGAATAGGATTAAATAAGGATTGAAAGATAATAAAGCAGACTGTCCTACAATTTGCTGGACAGGTGTTCTACCCATGCTTAGGGACTTATTTCTGTCTGTACATAATGTGTATTAAAGTGACGGTGTAGGCACGGAACTAGGAAACAGCCCATGAAAATGACTGGAGTTTGATTCACAACGTGTTTTTTAACTCATTGGAGGCTCGTGGTAGCTAAAGTCCGGTCCTGACATAAGTAATTTGATAGTGTTTGTGGTTTTATTGGTTTTTAGTTACCTGGTTGATATGTTATTTTCTTTTAGTTTTGTGTTATTTGTGCATAATTTCGGACGGAATAAACATGTTTTCTTTCTTTTCAATTGCAATTTTAACATTTTTGAGATGACCCATAAAAACCTATAGGACCTACCTAGGTAAGTATCGTAGATTCTCTTCCATAGCCACACCTGCCTTAAGAATCTGCCTACCCCTATCTTGGGGACGGTGACTGTCCATTTAACCCGATAAGTGGTAAGTAGGTATATATTATTATTATTATTATAAATTGTAGTGCACTTGAAGAGATAGCGCTTATCTCGTCCGGGTCAGAGGGGGCGCGCGTTCACAGATCACACTTTTCCCCGCAGTTCTTGTGGAAAAATAACTTCTATCAACGTGCTTGCTTGCTGATAAAAAGGTTGTTTTTATAAACAATATACTTACTTTCTTGGATAAGTACATATTTTTGTTTGAACAATCCAGAAGGTGGTTTAATGACAAGATATCTGTTTGTCAGTATAAACTTGTGGACGTTTTCAAGCTATATAAGGAACTCCTGGGCCTGCATGAATGAAGAAAATAAACAAAAGTATTTAAAAATATCGACCTCTTTTTATTTTATTACTTCTTAAACCTAACAATAATGTAGGCATAACATTACATTTTGTAGGTAGGTACACATTTACTTAAAATATCTACTTAGTAGTTACAACATATCGTATCGCCCTCGATCACACACTTGTACTCAAGTGAGACGAGAAAACAACACACAGAGAGCGCGACTTAACTATGGCACACGCGGAGAGAGCTCCCACTCACGCACTCTTCAGGTACTTGAGTGTCTTTAATAAATAATTCCTACGACGGCACTAGATAACACCTCAAAGAGGAACATTAGGTGGCGTCTTGCACGGCTCCGGGGGCGGCGGCCTCCGATCATCTGGCGTACGCGACTGGTAGTACGCGCAGTATGGAAGCGGGTCCCAAAACGTGAACAAAGCCTCGCGAGTGTCCAGAACTGTGTCCAGCAACTTGCCCACAGTCGCTGCGTGCCCGCAACGTGCCGCTCCCTGGCACAAATACGGCAGAGACACTCCAACTCGGGCTCCAATAGCCACCAGTTTATTAGTATGGCCGTTCGTAGTTTGCTCCTCGCGAACAAGTCTGAATGACACGTGTCCCGTCATAGGCCTCGCCGGTGCGAGAAATGATACAAATCTCTGTACCCAAGCGTCAGCTTCTTCATCCCTTTGAGGCACTAGTCCTTTTCTCGCAGAGTCCACGCGGCAAGAAACATTGTTGACAGCACGCGACTCTTTCAAAGTAGTACACGTAACAATCCTCTCTCCCTTTGGCTCCCGAACGATAACCCACGGTTTTTCAGCACTGATTTCCCGTGGGAATCTAAATTGGGCTTTGTCTTCTGGCATGACAAAACGCAATCGGTCTCTGGCTCCACGTGCACCAGCACTGGCAATGAAATGCCTTCCTTCCTTAGAAGCTCCGCTATCGTACCACGCACGAACATCTTCGTCGTTGGCCACTACCCAGAACGGGGGTGTCACTAGGCCAGCAGCGCGACACACCCTCATCAGCTCCAAAGGGTCATCTAATGTAACAACGTCGCGAGCGCAAGGCACAAAGCACTGACATCCAAGCACTTCTAAATGTGATTTCGCAAGCGCATCGTAATACGCTGGGGTAGTGGAGCTCACCGGCACATAGAACACTACTGACTCTCGTTCCACTATTTCTCTAAGTGCCCGCGCGTAGGCAAGAGGATCAGCAGGATTCGGCCGCGGAACTGTGTAAAATTTATGCACCGCGGCAGAGTACTTCAACAAAGCAAATTGTCCTTCAATTTCAAACGCTACAACTCTTGCGCCTGCCGAATGGAAGTTTCTCGCCAAATGTAAGGCTTGCACTGAGCTGCCTCCACTGATAAGCACGGTACGTGGTTTCTTCTGGTTTTTTGAACTAATGGCACGTCCAATCATCTTGAGAACTCCAATAGGGCACTGTACACACTTCCAGAATAAGAATAAAGATGCGGCGATCCATAACGTAGGCAGAACGACAAGAATTTGTTTCCAGGCCGGGTGGGCGACGAGACTTAGTATGGCGAACAGCGGTCGCAGCATGAGCCGCGGGCCCCATGTGATAATTCTGATGAATCGCGGCAGCGGTGGTGGACGCTCAGGAGATATGGCGCGCTCCTCGGGAATCAAAGAGAACGTAGAGGAGAAGGATCGGCGCAGGGCCGTGAAGGGTGGCGGCTGATGCGAGCATCGCTTGACTCGCGGAGAGAACACTAGCTCGGTGTTGGAACGCGCAAGGCGGCTGTACTCGGGCGCGCAGGCCGGCATGGCGGTGCGGCTGGCGGTTGCGGGTCGACTGGCGCGCGCGCACCCTCGCGCTACATATAAACAGTCTCGTTATCAAGCGGCGGCGGCGCCCCGCACTGCGCGATCCGTCATCTTTGTACCCAATTAACGCTTACCTAGTTAAAAAGTAAACAAACTGGGAAATACATAATTATATGACAAATAAATTACTGAGGGATTGGATTAATTTACTCTAACTAGTCTTTCAATGTTTTCATTTGTGAAAGGATAGATTGAAATAATACATAACTATAAAATGAAATAATATTTTAATGATCTCTTCAACAATTCACTATCTAAATAAATAACAATGTTGAATAGCTACTAACCTTTTGTAGTCCTAAAAAGAATATTATATTATTCTAATAAATGAATAAGGACTAGCAATATTGAGACATTATGGTACAAGTAGATACACTAATGTCTTATAGAGGAACTACAAAAATAAATCTTTAATGAGCTGAGGCAACCTCCCTGTGCAACATCATGTCAATTGACATTACTTCAAATTAGTTCAAATGCTAGATATAAATGCACAAATAAAATGCATGCTAATGTAGTAGGTACAAATTGCATTGCACAAAAACATTACTTTGGCAGTAGTAGTACTCATTATATAAATAACTAAAGAAAGATGCAGTAATAGATTACAATGACCACACTTATGTTCAACATGAGTGAGAAATGAATGATGCATCCTAATTAGTAATTCTGGTATGGTTCATGGAAGACACAACAATCATGATATTAGAGTATACATTACACATAATATTATATAAATACACTCCATTACTATAGGCATACATACTATGTGATAAACTAATACTACATTGAATTATATTATATGATTCTGATTAAGACATGAATGTTAAGGAAATCAAAATTTATATCTAGATGATTGCTACTTAAATAATTTATCACCAAAATGATCAACACATCACAATGTTAAAAATACATTTAATAATTATAATGAATGTTTCATTCATTAAAAAAAAGTAACAAGCACTTTTATGAAGATACACAATATAAACTCCAATAAAACCTAATGTACATGTTTCATATCAAACAGATTAGTTCATTACAGAAAAACTGGTAAGTCTGTTTCCTTTAAGACAATTGAGCCATTCTTACAAACTACGTGCAACTCATGACGTGGCTCCTTCTCAAAGCGGAACCTCTTGGGGTGTGAGTCGTCCATGAACCGGCCTAGCTTCAGTATCTTGTCATCAACTGTTATCTTCTCTGCTATTAAATTAGTTGCTGGTAAATTTTTTATTAAGTCTGGCATTAAAAGCTCAACTTTTCCTTTCTCATGTATGAAAATACTGCTCTTCTCTGTAAACTGAGTAGCATGCATGAACACATCTCCGCTTTTTAAAGACGCCTGTAGGTTTCCTGCGAAACCTGTGATGTGAAGGTTGCCTTGCTGAATGACATCAATTGTTACTGATCTGTGCAGGCTGTTTAGTTTCAAGTTGCCCATTAATGTAGTAAAATGAGATTTGTCACTATAACAAGACTTTACAACTATTTCACCAGCATGGGTTGAAGCATTAAAGCCATTTGACATTATATTGTTGCAGGTAATTCCAGAATTCAAACCCGTTTTTAAATCTATGTGACTCGCTTGCAACCTCCCCTCAGACTTGACTTCCCCTTCAATACTCTCCACAACAATATTCTGTGCTTTCAGGTCAGACACATTAACTGTTCCTTTCTGCGTTTTAACAACAAACTCCTGTCCCTCTAGTCTAGCTAAGTGTACTGAAGCATAATCTGTTGTTGTGACCTGCACATTCAAATGATATGGTACCTGGATCAAGCAGACGTCGTTTCTGTCCGAGGCAGTATTCTTGTTGAGTAATTCCAGGCGTTTGGATGTTTGTTTTACTTGAAAGTCACTAGTATCTTTGCCTTGGCTATACAGTGTCATGGTTAGTTTGTCGTGAGCTTTCAAGTCGTTCACGTCGATCGGCTGAATCTTAACATGTATAGGACTTTCAATAAAAATGCTTGTACTCGGATCTATTGTTTTTTCGACCGTCCTAACCGCATTCAATTTCTTGATGTCGGGCAAGTTGCTGAAATCTGCAACAGATAACCTCAAAATCTTGAGGCACTTATGTAAGACCCGCTGCCCCACCAAGGTAAACATTTTGGAATATTTCTCACACTTTACAAAATCATAAAAACATGATTAAATCTAAGGTAATTTAATTAATATTCGCATTCTCGTTTCCATTCGATTCAGTTTGACACTTTGACAGAGAGCAATTAACACCTGACTTTGACAATTCCTCTTTTGAAATTTTGATACGTTTCGTTTTAGGTAGTTTTGTGTTTTACTTGTATAAAAATGAAAACTTGCCATTGCAGCATTGTTGTATGTCCTATCACATACCTAGAAGCTTAAATCCCTGTCACTGTATAGCCTAGTTTTTGTCGATCGCCAAGTGTAATAGGCACTGTCAGTTCGATCCGCAACAAACAAATCTATCAAATACAAATCGCAAAAATCGACTTAGCGGAAATATGGTTAGGTTAGCGAAGCAACGCGATGTGGTTCTTGGTAACTTCTAATTTTCGCCGCTAGAGGCGCGCGCGTAATCTTTGTGTCGCGAATTAATCGCGAATTTAATGTTTATTTACCTATTACATAAGATTTACTTTATATTAGGGAATTTTCACATGTTGCGCTTGAGCGGTTAACATAAGATTTATTTTTTATTTGGGAATTTTCACATGTCGGGCCTGGAGCGGTTAAAAATTGAATTCTGTGAATTTCTGTGGTCATTTGGTCATGTCATTTGTAAATTTCAAATGTCAAATGGATGAAAAGGAGAAAGAATTTTGTCTGTAATTTTCAGCGAGAATATTTTGTCTAAAATAAAGTTTCTCCGCTTTTTCCTAATAACAAACCAAACACTTTTTGTGGAACCTTTCTATTTTACCTACGAACATGGTAAATAGCGTTTAACTGCAGTGATAGGCGTTTATTGCAAACAAAGATGAATGGCGAAATAAAAGAAACATTTTCGCGCATTAAACCAGTGTGCGATGTTCTCATGGTGTGTCCTACGAAGGATAGCATTGCCGTGTTTCATGATCACGTATCAGATTTAAAAGGCGAAGTGGTCCAGGAGTTACAGCAATACTTACTGTTCCCACTCATCACACACTTGAAGTCGAGTGAAACTGAGTAAGCAAAAACTTAATATCTTAATTAATACATCTTTTACCATTTTACAGCCAAAATCAAAAACAAAAAAAAAATCTCCGGTTCAAACTGTAACCAAACAGCCAGTCATCAATAATTTCCGCGTTATACTACCAGGCCGTCATTATAGCAAAGAGCAATATTTGCACATACAAGAAGTGTGCAATGATTTCATGTCGCGTCTCACGATGGACAGCATTGCAGCTTATATTGATTGCATATCAGATTTAAAAGACGAAGTGGTCATGGAGTTACAGCAGCACTTAATGTTGCCACTCATCACGCACTTGAAGTCAAATGAAACTGAGTAAGCAAAAACTAAATGAATTGGTGATTTGAGAAACAACATAGGTCAGGTTATTGGCAGTAAGAAAATTTATTTGAAATTTGGGTTCTTTTTCTTGAAACTCAACAAAACATCATTTCTATAAGTAACAATTAAATGTTTCGTTTTTCATATGATTGAATAAAATTATTTTCTAGTGTGAACATGTATAGCGCATCAACATAAGACTACTACACTGTAAATAGTAACTAGTAGTAGTAGTAATATCAAATAGGTTGATTATTTGATATTTTTGTTTTCTTTATTTATAGTTTCTCAAATAAAATAGATTCATCTCTTTGACCAACCTTGACAATTCAAAAGTGCCTGTAAATGGTTTAATTGAAATAAATATTTTGAATCTTATTAAGATTATTGTACTACCATAGTCTTTATGCTATAATTACTAATGCAATATGAATCATGATTAAATCAAATGGTTATTATCAATATTTGAGATTCTCTGTGACTTTGAATATTGGCTATATTTCTGCTTGCTTTCTTATTCTTATTGAATAGAATGGGAGAGCTCATGTACAAAAGGGAACTTAACCCACAATTAGGTTTTCTTACAGCAAACCTGTGTGGCTGTTATTTTATGATACATTTGATAAAAACAAGACATTTTTGGAAATAATCATGAAATGCTTATGAAAGTGCGATTTCCTTGAATCAATGTTCATTTGGGAAACAACATAAGTCAAAGGTCAGGTTAATCAAATTTTTTAATGTTTTCTTTTCATTTTTATTAAATGTAATATACTTTTTTATTCAAGTTAAATAAAATTATCTCATTCGAAATTTTAAAACAAATACTTCATCTTTTCTGAAAAGTTAAAGATGACTGGCTAATAGTACTGTTTCTCAAATGACCGAATCAAGTATCATAATTAATATATCTCTTACCATTTTACAGCTCAATTTAAAACAGAAAAATATGCTTTCCCAACATTACAGCAACATATTTTAAGCCCCATGTAAGTGGCAAGTCCATTGCCATGACCTGACATCCAGCCTCCAGGGGAAACTTGGAATGGAAAAACCTATCAATGCTGCTAACATGGAGCCAAGCAAGCAACGGAGGACCAATTATTATTGAAGCAGTTTTGACTTTTCCCTCTTAACATACTTGCAATTAAAATGTGCATTTTGATGTAGTTTTCTATGTCAGTTTACATTGGTTTTAGTTGATTTATAAAGCATGGATTACTTGCAGGAAGAAACATGACATACAGCAGAAACTGGTGGACTGCATGCAGGCACTGCTCAACCGGGTGGTCGTGAACAGCTTCGAGATGTGCATGAAGATACAAATAGGACTGCTCCAGATCGTGTTTGATCACAAAAAGCCTGGAATGAGTAAGTTATATAAATATTAATTTCTCATCCACAACGATGCCTTACAAACTATCCTAACTAAATATTATAAACGCAAAAGTTTGTATGTATGGATGTTTGTAACTCTTTCACACAAAAACTAAAAAATGCATCTTGATGAAATTACGCACAGAGGTAGATTATAGTCTAGAATAACACATAGGATACTTTGTATCCCAGGAGTATGTTGTACTACTGAAAAATTTGATACATTCTTTGTGGGAAGACTGGTATGAGCAAAGAACTATTAGGAAAAAATTGTTATGAGATGTAAAGGTTCTAATCATCCTAGTTCTTAATTCTATATTGTACCTAAACAACTTACATTACATATAGTAAAGTTAATGTATACAGGCTTAACTCTAAAGTTGAGTTTTCTCCCAGCAAACCAAAAACAAAAAACAAACAAAATTTATATTTAAGTCACCGGATAATTGCAAACTCTGTAAGATTGTAATAAATCTTTTAAAAGGTTATAATTTTTCATTTTGAATATAACAAATCCTATCCAAATTCAATAGTTTCCATTACTTATATCCGTGCCCTATTGAGAAAAATTAGTTTACAATTTTACGCGATATTTTACAATCTTACGGTGTCTGCAATATTCCGGTGACATAATACAATATAAAAAACATAAAAAAAATTATTATATAAATAAATTATAAGGACAATAAGTTTAAAAAAAAGCTTTGTTCTGAGCTATCAAAAAAGTTGCAGAACTTAATTTTGTCATATGCTTTATACCATATCAATAAGGTTGGTTTTTCTGTATCACACACTTAATCAGTGTCTGAAATTATGACGCTCCTAGGCTACTATCGTTACTTTATATTACTATTGCCACCCCACCTTTTAAAGGTGATGTTTTAACTTATTTAACCAAATTCAAATGCTTATATTCCAGAATACTTAACACTTCACAGTAGTGTCATATCCTTCCAGAGTAACTTGTAGCTGAATAATAACAGCAGCAAAGGTTGATCTTCAAGGTTAAGCAACGCTTGCTGGGGCCGGCCCTTGGATGGGTGAGATTCCGGTCGTGAGACGTTGGTCCTGACTGTCATTTGGTGATCTTTGACAAAAGCCAGGAAATCTGACACCAGTCTTGTCAAGGGTTATCATATGACCTCGGTACTGGTTTGTGGAGGTCAAATAGGCAGTTGTGCAAACCTGGCGCCCCAGCCGCCGCAATAGAAGATGACCCCCCGGACGTAGAGAGTCGCAGGGCGACCGTATATAGGCGCGGGCCTGCGGACGGCGAGCGTTGGGTTGCTCGCTGTCCAATCAGAACCAGGCCCAGGTCGACGACGCGTTGTGTTCCACGCGCGCCTCAAAGAGATGTCAGCAAAGTAGACGAGACCCGTTAGGGTCAGAGCCTGCCAGGGTTGCGGAATTTGTTCGATAGAGTCACCGCGGCCCTCGAACGCAAAGGGCGTAAGGAGGAACACGGATGGGTTTTAGTCAGTAAGAGTGACACTCCCTTTCGCTCCACCCAGAGCGGAAGAAGTCGATGATTCCTCATCCGTAAAAAAAGCAGTTTCCAGCTGCATTCTTTAGACTGGAAGGCGACCCCAACATATTTGGTAGATCGTCCTTAAATATTCCACAATGTTTAGTTGCAGACGTTCCAGAAGAGCTGCAGTACAGTGTGATGACATGCTTGACAACTTTGCTGCTGAATGTCAATGCCAAGTTTAGGACAACGATGATGAAGTCGCACGTACCTCTGATGGGCAAGGCTGTTTATGTGTGCGTTCACATTGCCAAGATGGAGAGGCTTAGGGCGCTCAGGTGGGTTTACCTTAAACAGTGACCATACTATAGCTGTTTTAAAAATGGGAAGTGATGTTTATTCTTTAGAGTTCCGCCTTTCTATCACATTGGAACTGGCCGACTTACTGGCTGACTTTAACACTTCTTAGTATGGCCCATGCAGTATGTTATAATTAATTTGACAATATTCTCATGCTGTGTCTATCTACCTAATAATAACGAAGACAACCAAGCTTTACTACAGTAAATGAAATGGCTGCATAAGAATAATAAAAAAAGCAAAACATATATTTGGTTTTGTGTCAGTGGTAACAAAACCAGTATACTCTTGACTGCATTCTATTGAAACTGCTACGCTAAGCTAAAGGACAAAGTGTGACGTCCAGTTGACTGTACAATACCCGGCCCTAAATTAGGCACATGTGAGGTTTAGAAAAAAACCGGCCAAGTGCGAGTCGGACTCGCGCACGAAGGGTTCCGTACCATTATCTAAAAAAATCACGTTTGTTGTTGACAGACAGACGAACAATGGAGTCTTAGTAATAGGATCCAGTTTTTACCCTTTAGGTACGGAACCCTAAAAAGTTCTTCTTTAACTTTCGACACTGTCATAAATAGCTTTGCGACAATGTCTTTTTGCAGCTCAATGTATCATAAAACACCGATAACTATAACCTTCTACAGGGTATGTCAGAAATACGTTTGTCACATTTAAAGGAGATGTTATGTATCCGATAAACAGTAGTATCAATAGCATGAAAAAAAAACGCACACGCACTTCAACACGCTGTTGTATACACTGCTGTTTATCGTAATCTTTGATCACTTTCCAGATTAGCGGCATTAAATTCCGTGACAGCACACACAGCGCTTCACCCGATGCTGACCACAGACTACCGCATAAAGGACCCGGAGCTAGAACAGCTGTCCGTAGACATGTTGTCTCTGATCCTGCCCGGCGTCATGTCGGCCTTGCAGGACGTCGCCAACTGCGCAGACAACCCCGGCCATGCTGTGGTTGTGGTGAGATTGGGAATGATCCTGTATTTTAACCGACTTTCAAAAAAGACGGTTCTCAATTCGACAGTTTTTTTTTTTGTATGTTTGTTCAGCGATATTTTCGCCAATTGTCAACCGATTTTGTTGATTCTTTTTTTTTGTTTGGGTTGTCTATTCGGGCATAACTTTATTGTCCCCGGACGGGACGGGTCCCATTTTAAATTGGTGAAGATCTGATGAAGAACTTCGGAGATAGGTAACGGAACTCTTCAATAAATGATAGCAAACCTGCCGGGATTGCTGAAATCGCATGTCTGTTTATTGCTTACACCAGTTCATAACAGAACATCACGCCGGTACGCTGTGAAGAGGCACGCAGATGTGTACAAGTAGGTGTCACAAACGAAGAAACAACCAAAAAGTCTTCCGAAATTATAGTTATTTTATACTTTGTAGTGTTTTTTGTTTCGAAGTCGGTTTTTTTTTTGTAAAAAAGTTTTTATTGTCTTTTTAGGTCGTCAAGAGTCAAAATTTTACTTTACTATGCTAAGTGATCATTTCATACATAGGTATGTGAACGTTATCACGATGCAAATACGATTCATATTCCTATAAGCGGTAGCGAGATATATGAACGACATGAATCAAAAGGAGTATGCAGGAGTCTTTGCAGAGAAATGAGAAAAGGGCGAGAGTTTTTGTACCTAAGTATGCATATGCCAGTGTGAGACAAATTGTACATTAACTTTAATTGTTTTGTCCGATTTGGGGATGAAAATACTATGCAGGCGTGGTAGATTACTAGCAACCATGCTAGTTCTGCGGATTACATGGTTGGAAGGTCTTTTTTTATTATTACTGGCTGAAGACCAGCCTTGATCAGCAGGAGTCCGTCCCAATTCGCCCACCCGCGTCTTGTGCCCGAAAAGGTTAGTCTGGGAAGTGCGTTTGCAAAATTTTGAATTGGTCTTTTGGTCTGTTTGTGTATATGAGTTGTCGGGTTTCTTCAGTGTGCAAAGAGTGCGATCCTGTATACTTGATAGGATCTTCCTAAGTCGTGCGGCTTTGTGGTTTTATTCTATGGATTCACAGAATTTTCGTTAAGCAGTTTTCTTCGCGGTTCTGATTGAAAACAGATATACAAAAAAAAATACAATACACTTTGAATTGGGTTTTTTTTGTATATCCCAGTCTTCTGGTAGTCTAGTGTTTTTTGCTCTGTTGAATTGTTTGCGTAGTGTATTTCTGAGTTTGCTAAGTTCACGTAGTATTCCACCAGGGGTCACCCTTACCCAGGGGTAAGGGTGCTGCAAACTAAGGGTGTGTATGATGCCCTTAGTTTGCAGCACGTATGATATGCTTCGGTTAGTTTTGTTACTTTGAATAGTTTTGCTCCGGACGTTTTTATCCTGCACGTCTTTTACATTGCTTTCAGAAATGTATAATTTCAACATGAATGATGTAACCATAATTTTGTTTGTTTAAAAGAGTGTCCATGGAGTTTCTTGCGCGTTCTTCTCCATAGAGATCTACGCTTTGGAACGTGCAAATAGCTTCATCTTTTTTGACCGACCGACCTTGACAATTCAAAAGTGCCTGTAAATAGGCTAGTTGAAATAAATGCTTTGAATTTGAAAAGTGTTTTCTAGTTACGTGTAATCTGCTATTAGAGCTTGGTGCATTTGGTGCCTAGCTAGCAGAGAAGCTGGAGGCGTTTAAATTCAGGTATGTCTGTTCGGCGCGGATTTCGCCTGGGTGCTGCTTTTTTGTGTTGGCTACAACTACTAGTGTGAAGGGAATCCTCCTATGGTCGGAGCAGGAGGGGTCGGATACTCGCCAATCTGAGATAATGTTTGTCGAGTTTTTGTGGCTAACGTTAGGCCTATGATCGTTTGTCCAGACCAGACTAGACCAGACTAGACCAAATCAGTGATCTTCTTCGGCGGGCGGTTCTCGTCGTCGCCTGCCATGTAAACCGAGGCTAGTACAAGAGCTGGGATATCTCTGTCGGTTCTGACCCTGATCGCTGTCAGGTCTCTGAAACAGAATTGAGTTAGTGGCGTAATAGGTACGTCTTTAAGTGTGTATATGCAGGTTCGTGGTTTATACGTGTTGTTTGTGTTGAGTGTTAGTGGAAAGTTTGTTTTGTGTTGGTTGTGGCGCTTGAGTAGCAGCAAAATCCGTATCTGTGGCGCGTGAGTCGCAGCTGCTATCTGTACTAGGAACGCGTACACCTTGCTAATTTCTTTCACTTTCTGCTTCATGAATTTTGGTTACTGGTTGCTGGGCTTTTTGAAAACGAGGCTGCCCTTTGGACCGATGGGAGTGGAGGAGAAAGGAGGGTGTGTAATTTGGAGTTGGTGAATTAAGGGAGGTAGGGTGCTGAGTTAACCCTAGTCCTAGAATTTGGTTTTCGGGCAACTTCTCTTGTCCGGAGTCTTGAGGGATCCGGGGGATCGACCGCGAGCAATCAGGTGGCGGTCCCCCAGCCGGAGTCAACTCGCTCGGTTGCATGAGAAGAAGTGTGTGACGGTTTGTGCCGCGTCTGACGACTCAGCCGAGCCCCGAGGATCTTTGGATCACTTGTTACTTTTACCTAAACACTTTAACAATTTAGCATTACGACCAACCCGGAAATTGTAAGATTTTACAACCAAATAAACTTTACTCACACACAAAACTTTTTCTTTGATATAACAACTAAACAAACAGTTATATTTTTATTCTAGATAGCAATAGACGCAATGCACCGAATATTATGTATGGCCATGAACAATAAGTTCATGTGCCAGGCCGAACTCACTGTGGAAGACTTTGCCAATATGTTCAAAGAGAAAGAAATCATAGAAGTAAGCAGTAAGGGTAATTAGTTATTTCAGAGAATATAATTAGTAAAATCACCTTCAACTTGAATTGGATTTTTATAAAAACTTTTCTTGAAAATTTTAATTTGTTTTTTTTTTACAAAGAATTGGAAAGTTGGAAACCACTTATCCAAAATCAATATTTTTTTTTTCATTTTCAAAATTTTTCTTATCGTTTTGTTTCGAGACGATTTTTTTCGTCGCTTTCTGTTAATATTTTGCCGCTCTTTCCTCAGTTGTGGATCCCAAAAACTTGCCAGTCAGAGGTACAGAATGGTTTAGTGTGGCCAGTAAGAAAATGATGGTGGTTACCCAGCATCTGGTCACTTTGAGAACACATGAACATTTCAGAGTGAGGAAAGAACTCGCTATTTACTGTTCCAGGGTGATGTTTGAATGTGATATGTGAGTATTGAGAAATGTTATAAAAACGTTCATCTTTAAGTTCATGACAATCATGTACAACAAAGATTTAGACTAGTGAACACATTTTCCAATCAATTTAACTTTTAGAGGGTGGGTCTCTATACTGAGCACAGATGGTCAATGATTAAAAATGTATAACTTGCTCAAAAAATAAAATATAATAGTATTACAAAATTCGAATCGATATCATTTTGATGGAATGAATCACGACACGGTTGGCGCAGTGGTTGAGCGATTGACTGCTGCGTTGCGTGTCGCGGGTTCGATTCCCGCACGGAACAAATATTTGTATGGCCTACAGATAGTTGTTCCGGGTCTGGCTGTTTGTGTATGTGAGTTTATATGTTTGTTAACGCACCCACGATACAGGAGAAATTCCTAGTGTGGTGTTTAAAAAAAAGAAAACAAAAATAAAATAATTCTTTTATATTTAATTAACTTTGCAAAATAAAATGTAATAGAATCATATTTTATTTTTATTTTATGCGACATACACAATTTGTATCCTAAAAAATATGAAATAGTACTTCTCCAATTCTTATTTATGTGCGAAACGAGTATAGTAGTAAAATTCACTCACATTAACGATACTGTAAAGTTACTATAGATTTGTCAAAACATTCGTGCTAGTCTGTCTGTCTCTGTCTCGCCATGAGGTATCTTATTACCCAGCTACTGGGTTGTGGAGTAATGGAACGCCATATAAAATACTGGTATAAATGTCACAGTCAATCAGCTTAATCAGCTGTTTAATTGGTGGTTATTGGTGGGTTGGTGGTTGGTGGTGGTGGTGGTATTTAAATGCACCGATTTTTCAGCGACCTAAATGACATCTTTTGTTCAATATCATTTAAAGACTTTTGCCATGTTACCTATGGCGCAGTTTAATGAAAAGGCTAGGCTTTTAATGAAACAGCTGATTAAGCTAGTTGGCTTCGACATATATTTTTTATAAAATCAATACATCATTATCGAATTCCTATTAAAAATTTAATTAATTTCCAGTGTCCTAGCGACGACAGTGCCCATGCTGCTGAACACGCTCATCTCGCTGTCCAAGGACGAGTACCCCGAGGTGGCGGAGTACGCCACCAACGCGATCAGTACGTACTTCGCCAACGCCAACGAGGATGCCCGCACCAGGTCGCTGGACTCGCTCTGTGACAGCTTCTTCTCCACTATCAATAGTCTGCCCAGGGTTATGAATAATATTGGTAAGTTATAGTTGTTTTTTTAATTTTTTTATTGGGACTAGCCCGCCACACATTCCCAAACCACTGCAACTCCTTAAAGTGATAATGGCGACCACCAGAAAAACGCCGAGTCAATGAAGCTCGACGAGTCCCGGAGAAAAGATTCAACTGTCTTGGATCCCGCAACGAAAATTAATCAGAAAATAACAGCAGAGGAGTAGGAAAAAATATAAATTCCACTTTTAATTAAGCTTAATAAGGAGGTTATTAAGCAGGAGACAGAACAGAGCTAGGCCAAATAGGCACCAAGGGACATACACAACTGGGTTAAGCCCAGTTGCCAAGCACCATGGATATAGTTGTGTATCATAAAATGCAACATAGTTCAGTTTAGTGACGTCATTCCATTCATGTTAGGTTCCTCTAAACCCCGCAGACAGAAATAGGACCCCAAAGCGGGGCTGCGTCCACGTAGTTACGTTTGAGGAAGCCGAGAATATCAAAGCCATGTCTATGTCGCAGCCAACTAGCTTAATCAGCCGTTTCATTAACAGCCTAGCCTTTTCATTTAACCGCGCCGTTTAGTACTGCGACCTAAGTAACATCTTTTTTTTCAATTTCGATTATCGACAATAAGGAAAATATGACAAAAAGGAAAAGAGGATTATACCCAGAAGGGTTTATTCCAGGCTTATATGGTGGTTAAGATTTTCAGGGAAATGTCGCCGATCCGCTTGATTTTGGACTATCGAAGGTATAACTATACTGTCCAATTTTGTTTATTCTCAGACTCGGGCCGCAAGCTGTCCACCTTAGATCTGCTACACGGCCACGTGACCGTGCTGGGCACTGAGCGGCAGGCTCAGCGGCTGACGTCATCGCTCAGCGTGCTGGACAACGTGCAGGCGGTGTGCGCCGCGCTCGTGCACTGCGTCGCTATACATGCCGACCTGACTATGCTGACGCAGCACGCTGTCAGAGGTACGAAGAAGCCTGACTCCACCTGTATCCACAAGCTGTCCACCTTAGATCTGCTACACGGCCACGTGACCGTGCTGGGCACTGAGCGGCAGGCTCAGCGGCTGACGTCATCGCTCAGCGTGCTGGACAACGTGCAGGCGGTGTGCGCCGCGCTCGTGCACTGCGTCGCTATACATGCCGACCTGACTATGCTGACGCAGCACGCTGTCAGAGGTACGAAGAAGCCTGACTCCACCTGTATCCACAAGCTGTCCACCTTAGATCTGCTACACGGCCACGTGACCGTGCTGGGCACTGAGCGGCAGGCTCAGCGGCTGACGTCATCGCTCAGCGTGCTGGACAACGTGCAGGCGGTGTGCGCCGCGCTCGTGCACTGCGTCGCTATACATGCCGACCTGACTATGCTGACGCAGCACGCTGTCAGAGGTACGAAGAAGCCTGACTCCACCTGTATCCGCAAGCTGTCCACCTTAGATCTGCTGAACAAATGCCAATGCACCCGATGCGGTGGAGCACCAGAAAGCATCGTGTGAACAGACTTGATTTCCTTCCTTAGTAAATCCATCAATAAATGTGCCGAGCCGTTTCCAACTATGATGGGTCGGCTTCCAGTCTATTTGGCTGCAGCTGAATATCGGTGCATCAATATTAATATTAAAATATAACCTACACTTTTCTTGCAGACGTTACGTCACCACCTCCCACCGGCTCCCCCTGGTGCAAGTTCCGTCACCTGGACAACGAAGCTTGCGCTCAACGAGTGCGAGAGGTCCTGAGCCTCTTCGGACAGGCGGACTGCGCGTCTCTGCTGCTGGACCGGCTGCTGGAGCTGTTCCAGCAGGAGCGAAGCGGCGAGCTCGTGTACATCTGTAACAGTATGGCTGCAGGTGAGACTGAAATAATAAGAATTTATGTATTTTGTCAATTTGACTGCTTAAGTTCAATTAGTAAAGCTTAATCTACGTCTTAGTAACTTAGCCTAAATAAAACCACAACGCAAAAGACAGACATATTATGAACGATAAGGTTGCCCTTGTCGTACCAACACACTTCGCATCGACGCCGGGTGGCTAGCCTGTCGGTTTTCTATCGGTTGCATTTTGGGGAGTGTGCGACGGAATTCCATAGTTTAATTCCGCCAAATCCGTTCCATCATCGCACCACAAGATTGGAACTTGGTGAACATCCCACCCACACGCACGAAATGTTTTGGGAAAACATTAATTTTGCGTATAGTGAAATTCTCCGCTAAAGACTGTGTTTCCTGATAGCTACAACCTGGGAGTCTTTAAGTCAACAGTGAATAGATTACTTCTAGGCAAGCGTGCTCCATCTTCGACCATATCATCGCTTACCATCAGGTGAAATAGTGGTCAAACGTGTCTATAAAGACAAAAAAACAAACCGCATTCTTTGAGGCATCCAGCTAATCAAGTGATCAGCTAAGGCTTTCAGAATGCTATTTGCCGCGCACTCTTCTTAATTCTTTATTGTACGCCATAGCAACTGGTATACTCCTACACCTTAGTAGTGAAGCGATAAAATTCTCCAGATAGAACTTCGGTCTCGATGGCTGAGATTAGCCGCACAGTGTGTGCGCAAACACAGATGCACTTTCTGTTCGTTTAGTCCGATGGGAATCTGGTACTTTCAACCACTAACGGGGTAGGTGAGAATCATAAATAACTACAGGATATCCTAAGGCTGGTTTTTTTGTTACACGTTTCGGCAGCGCCGTTGGAGCGTGCGCGTTCGGAAATGTATGGATTAGTAGTTGCGTTTCAAAGTCGCGCGCTTGAGCAGCGCCGTCCAGTACACGCGCGCTGTTCGCCGGCGCTGCCGAAGCGCGCGCCACTCGTGCGCTTCTACGGCCAGTATGCGTTTTAGTGTGACGCCGTTGAGACGCGCCGTAACCGCATTAACGTTCATATTGTAAACGACTGTCTCACAGCAGCGGAACGCGCGGTACTAATCTCGTTTCACAGTGCACCGCTGTTCAAGCGCGCGCTGTTAACAGCACGCTGCCCAGCGGCGCGTCTCGCGGCGTGATTATAAAACCAGCCTAAGTCTGCTGGTTAAAATTTGAGATTGCTTATGTCTTTGCATCAGGCGTTCTTCTTCTTTTCAAGTCGATGGTGACTCTTAAACACTTTGTACCCACTAGGTGAGCCATGTTTATAGCAGCATCAGTATGGTGCTTGTGTAAGAGCACTTGAGGCCTGATAGGGAACGTGTACGGCCATATACTGTGCCATCTAGCGTTGTAAATTTGTAACTTTTACGTTAAAATACTTGACATTGACACTTCTGTTACGGCACGCTCCTTGTAACGTAGACGCTGCGCAAACGCAACGCGAACGCTGAATTTACCCAATATTTTTCAATATAATTTGCTCTACGCAAATCAACCAAATCGTATGCATACGCAGGCACTATGCGGCATTGTCGCAAGCAGTACTATAAAAAAAATCACGGACGACATCCAACGTACTTACTGGTCGGAATCAGAATCTTCCTTTTTCAAGTCCGTCAAGGTTTAAAAGGTCTTTACAATATTCTTTTCTTTTCACAGCACCAAATTCTTCAGAAGACTTCGTGAAGCGCATCCTAAACACATACTTAGAAGAAGACGTGTGGTACTTGCCTCTAGAAGTGGCCTCTGATGACCCCGCGCTGACTGACCAGGAGACACTGGACGTCTCGGTGTACAACCCGCGGGCTTGGGACAAGGATAGTGTGCCGGGTGAGTACTCCATTCACTATCTGCTTTACTTCACAGTCAGTCAACGCGAGCATTTGCGTCGAACAATCGAGTTAAGGTTCAAAAGAAGTGGGCGGAAAGTAACTGCACAACACAAAATTAGAGATGGCGGCTGATGGTGCTGACTACCATGTTATAATGTTTAGAGGTAGCGGAACAGAGAGTAAAGTTCCGCAAACCTCCATTGAAAAGGGAGGATCCTCCGACCAGACGGTTGTTTGTGTCTGGTGGGCAACTGCCCGAGAGTTGATATTCGGGCTTTGCATATGTTCTAATCGCACGGTAAACTCTGATATCGCGATTTAGGATTTTGTAGTTAGTTCGCAGCTGTCGAGATAGATGGCGCTGCGAGTCTCATTTGTTGTGATGTTGATTCTGCTACGTTGATTTTTGTGGCGGCATGAATGCCGCTACATCACTCCCCTCCGGAGACCGGAGGTCGATAGTGGATGAGTCGTCCATACATCTTGAGATGCTTGCCAGGCCAGTGGAAGGTTGGTTCCAGTGAGTCGGAACCGGAAGTCGCAGAGTTCTCGGTGAGTCGGAACTGTCTGCGTCGCAGAGTTCACGGTGAGTCGGAACTGTCTGCGGCGCCCTGATGCGCTGGCGTGACTGCTGGCGTCGACCAAGAGAGGTTCTTCAAGGCTCTTCATGTGACTGGCCGAAGGTGCAGTGTGCTTGCCAAGGTGGGTCGGAGCTGTGCGACGTGCTGACGTGACTGCTGGCGTCGACCAGGAGAGGTTTTTCAAGGCTCTTCATGTGACTGGCCGAAAGTGCAGTGTGCTTGCCAAGGTCGCTGATGACGTTGATGATAGAGGCTGAGGATGCTGACCAGGAATGCGCGTCCGCTGCATGCTGGTGGTCAGGATACCTGTAGAAGCCGTGGGTTCTGGCTGGCTGTATGACTCGTTGCTCGAAAGCTTGAGGTCACGATGAGGAGAAGTGATGATGATGATGATGACGTCATGATGAAGTAGCTGCACGAAGGCTGCGCTGACGTCCAATGTCGAGGGTCACCAGTTTGGAAGTAGCGGAACAGAGAGTAAAGTCCCACATACCTCCACTGGAAAGAGAGGATCCTCCGACCAGACGGTTGTTTGTGTCTGGTGGGCAACTGCCCGAGAGTTGATATTCGGGCTTTGCATATGTTCTAATCGCACGGTAAACTCTGATATCGCGATTTAGGATTTTGTAGTTAGTTCGCAGCTGTCGAGATAGATGGCGCTGCGAGTCTCATTTGTTGTGATGTTGATTCTGCTACGTTGATTTTTGTGGCGGCATGAATGCCGCTACAAATGCATGTGTGTAGTTTTTGATTTTTGCTAAAAATTAGAATATATCGTGTTTGATTGATGCTAAAAATGAGAATATATCGAGGATGGTATTAATTATCAAAGTTGTGAATTCCTCATCTATTGGAATCGTTTCCTTTTTGAGTGTGCTAATACTGTCAATTTTCAAATTCACAATGGCGGCCATTACTGCCAACTTATTTCGAGAAGTCCTTGAAAAGCTACCTCCGCCGCTTTAATACTGAAAAGATTAAAGACGCGATAGAGCGGATTAAGGGCTCCATGGTCTTTGCTAGAGATTTATCTATTGGGCAGAGCCAGCTCACAAAACTGAAGACCGACGATGGCAGAACCATATTCGCCAAATCGGAGCTTCTGAGGGAGATCGAGACATTCTATGAACAGTTATACACGTCAATGACCAAACCCGCAGCAAATCAAGCGAACGACCCAAGAGCTAGATTGACCCGGCATTATACCGAAGACATTCCGGACGTCAGCCTGTATGAGATTAGGATGGCTCTGAAGTAGTTTAAAAACAAGAAGGCGTCGGGTGAGGACGGAATTACGGCCGAACTCTTGAAGGCTCATTGCATCATTTGTTTCCAATTTTATACCCCGGACGCCTGACTTGACCTCCCAACCGTAGCGAGGGAGTTTAGAATTTAACTCACGAGTGAAGCGAGGGAATATATACTTTTCACACCTACTGCAAGAAAAATGTGCGCGTGAGATAAAGTGAGATGGCTCCCCGGTCTCCTCTGATAGCTGCAGGTCACGCGGTCAAAGTTTTCATACGAACGTTTAGTTGAGTTCCAAATTCAAATCACATTATTGATCTCCGGGCTATAATGACTAGGTTAGATTTGCACGACATATAATTTAACGTTTTCGTGCAGATGTGAAAACGTTATTTATGTTGTCTATAGCTAGATGTTTGAGAGCCGTTTTACGTGTGAATAAAAGTTGCCTTACTCAAGTTCCGAATCATTATCCATGTAGCTGAAAGATGTACACCGTAATCTTGGACACAAGTTTCCCCCAAATTCTTCTTTTTTTTTCAAAAACGTTGACCCACACTAGGAATTTCTCCTGTATCGTGGGTGCGTTTACAAATATTTAAACTCACATACACAAACAACCAGACCCGGAACAACTATCTGTGGGTCATACAAATATTTGTTCCGTGCGGGAATCGGACAAGCGACACGCAGCGCAGCAGTCAATCGCTTAACCACTGCGCCATCCTTGTCGTCAAAATTGTAGGTATGCTTCTCGCATCCAGCTGACCTGGACAAGGTGGTCCGTCCACCTTGCTAATTAATTATAAATATACTTTTTCCTCGTTCCTCCCAGAGCTATACGAGGGCGCCGTAGAAACCCGCTACACGGACATAAGCTACCGCGCCCCGCGGGCCGCGCTCAGCGCCGAGCCGGCGGCGTGCGGCACGCTGGGCGCGGCGCAGCGCAACATGCTGCTGTCGTGCCTGCTCACCGAGGGCGTCGGCGTGCTCGCGAAGCGGCTCATGGATCAGTACCAGCCGTATTTGCTGAAGACGCTGTGCCTGGTGCTGGAGAGAGTTGGTAAGTTCATTTTGGAAGTTAGAGTATACTCGACTCTTTTTCCGGGGGACCTAATAACTCCGTTTTCCACACTTGACTCCCATTCGGTCCGTTGTGCGCGGGTGTCCTGGCTATGATAGGTAGCCTAACTCCGACCAGAAGCACAGAAGCTTCCTGGGGGCTTCCCCGTTATTATTCGTCCCTATTATAATTATCCTGAGGTTATTTCTACTTATGCTCAAAATGACAATGACTTGTTATTTCCAGCTTTATTATTTCATAATTATTAAGAAGACTTTTACATTTGTATATTTGTATTAGCTGGCTTCTTGAAAACGCAAACTGCATTTATTCATACTTCATACTGAAAAAACGGTATCAGTCCATCCACTACTAAAATTACAATATTGTTATGTGATATTGCTATTCACGTATGTTGTTTTGACAATTTCTCCACAAAAATGACAGATTTTTGTGGTTCCGTACCCAAAAATTATAAACGGAACCCTATTACTAAGACTCCGCTGTCCGTCTATCTGTCACCAGGCTGTATTTCATGAACCGTGATACCTAGACAGTTGAAATTTTCACAGATAATGAATTTCTCTTTGTCTACGCGCTATAACAACAAATCCTAGTAACAGAATAAAATAAATATTTAAGTGGGGCTCCAATACAACAAACGTGATTTTTTTGCTGTTTTTTATAGATAATGGTAAGGGACTCTCCGTGCGCTAGTCCGACTCGCACTTGGCCGTTTTTTATAATAAATTAATGGTAAAATTCGCAGGCAGTAAATACGAGATGCTACACCTAGCGGGTCTCAAAGCTATCCACGACATAGCGTACGCGTGCGGCCACGCGACCGTCGCGGACCTCATCAAGCACAATGCTGACTACTTCACCAACCAGGTCACTGTGAGGCTCAAGAAGGTATGTTATTTATCATTCCTTGCCAAACATGATGAACAGCCTATAATGTTCCAAGTCTCCTCTTTATTAAAAAGACTTGGCCGTTGACGATCAGCCGGACTAATCGCTGGTTATTTAATTTCAATTGTTTTTTAATTTTTGAGTTCTAGATTTTTGTCGGTACTCGTAACACAGATTTTTTTCTAAGTTTGACTTTAATTCAGTCTCACTATTTGTACATGCAGATCTTCTTCAACTTTTGGCAATGTTGGTGTAGCCTTTTTAACGTCTCTTCCTCTATTATAATGGCATGGCTTAATATGTTACTGTATTAAAACTATAATATTGCAGGCTTGGAACTGTCAGTCAGCGCTGCAGATACTGGCGGTGGTGATGGAGTACAGTGATTCCAGTATCTTGAACTATCTCTATGGCATCGTTCAAGATGTGAGTGTATATATACATACAATAGTAATTTTTACCCAATATGATACTATTATTAGTATCACGTGGAAATAAAGCAAGCCAAGTTTCCTTCATTCAGTCAAGGTTATATAATACAAAACACTACGTTCGCATCAATCTACGAAAATAAAGCCTATTATTCTGTACACAAACTAAATTCCCCACCAAATAATTTCCGTAATTATTTCCTTTCAGGTTCTAGTCCAAAGTTGTGATAAATACTACGAGAAAGATTTGTATGCGTACTTACAAGTGTTCCTGACATTCGTGGAATGTATTCGCAAGTGGTATCCCATCGCTGACGCCTTACCAAAGACAACGCCACGTCAGCAGACCATAGACGTGATGACAGATCTGACAGTATTCGTAGAGAGTAAGGCGGAAGTTGAGAGGCTGCTGAACGAGCAAGAGTTTGAGAAAGAGAGCGGGAAGAGTGTGGAGGAGATGTACAGAGAAGATGCGAAGAAGAAGGAAGATGATGTTTTAAATTATGATGATACGGTTTCAGGTAAGTAATCCGCATCTTTTTTACAGAGTACCTACTTGTTATTTTTGATACTATAAATGGCTAGTTCTGTAGAGAGTTTCAAAGAATATTTAATATTTGTAACTATAACGACTGAGAGATTGACTTCTTTGCTACTTTTCTCGATTACGAAAATGAAATGTTCATTGTCTTTTTATTGTTTTTGTCCACAGAAGAAAAGCCCCCACCGCCCCAATACGTAGCAGTAATAGTGACCATCCTGAAGCGTTGCCTAAACTACGTCACTTCGTCACAACGAGACAACTCAATACTGGCCCTGCAAGTTCTGATTCGAGGCCTGCCCGTACTGCGCCAGTATGAAGACGAGTTGCTACCGCTAGTGCATCGCTCCTGGGGCCCGCTGGTCACCAGGTTCCGCCAGGAGCCTGCCGTCATGAAGAGGGCGTTAGAGCTGCTGGTGACAATGGCGGATCTAGCTAAGGATTTCATTAGGAGTCGGGCTGTCAAGTAAGTTTACCTAGCAGTTGACCGCAGTAGAATTCTGGGAAAAATACTCAATTTATCTGTATAAAAGGTATCATATGTTTTTACCCATTCTATCTACGTGCAAATTTTCGTGAAAATCCGTACAGGTGTGATTGAGCCTCAAACTTAGCGCGACAACTCAATACTTTGGTATGTATACATTACGCCAGTATGGTGACGAGTGGTTGCCGCTGGTACATCCTGGGGCCGCAGGTGACCAGGAACCTACCAGTATGAAGAGGTCGTTTGAGTTGCTAGTGACTTGGCTTAGTTGGCACGGGATTTTATAGGGAGTCGAGCTGTCAAGTAAGATTTTTAATATAAAGATAACAAATAATAGAATGTGTAAGTAACATTATTTTTCGCCGGCAAAACAACGTTCTCGACTGGACAGCTCCTTTGAAACCGGCAATGGATTATCGGTACAAGAACGGCACGGTGATATAATCGTGACTCAGCTCCAAGTAATCATTCAAAAAGTCTACCTATGGCTCTTAATATTCTAATCATAGTTGTGTGTTTAGTTCTTTCTAGAAGTTCTTTTTTTTTTTTTTCATTTTTTAAACTAAAGATTACATGCATCTTATGGCTTTTCCACACCAGCTGTAAACAATCAGCTGTCTAACGAAACCTCCCCATCCACAGGGATGTCCTGCCCCACATATACGGCTTCCTGCACAAGGGGTCCCAGGACAGCTACCTGAAGGACGTGGGGTCGGCGTACCGCAGCAGCCCGGCCTACAGCCTGCAGCTGACGGCGCTGGCCGCTCTGCCGCACCTCGCGACCGACCTCGTGCTGGAGGACGAAGCGCTGCTCGACGCCATGAACTGTGTGCAGCCATACTTGTCCAAGAAACAGCCTAAGGCTTTGCAGGTGAGAAAAACAAGTCGACCTTATTAGTATCATTTGTATGGGTCGATTCCAATTTAATGACGTCTGTGAAGTTCGCTTTTCGCTGCGCTGTGCCCCACCCCTCACCCCTGCTGTCACAAGAATTTCCTACTGCGCAGCGACTCGCGGAAGTTTGTAGTTTTTTCTTGCTGTCCTGATTATTTATCTTTTGGAGAGATACCACTGTAATTTAAAACTTTGAAAACAAACGTCACTATAAGTCAAAGAGAAAATGGGCGTATAATACGCCCAATATTTAGCTTTTGGCTTCGAACGAAAATATCATAAGTTTCGAAAGCGTTATTACGACTGTATTTGGTTGACCCTGAGCTGCCTATTAAAATAAAGCCTCAATAGAATAAATGACCAGATTATACTGGATTTATTAGCCCTGACTAGCGGTCTACAGTAGTTTTGCTTACGGTCAGGCATAAACTGCAGTATGTTCATTACTATTTTCAGTCGTCAGCGGTCGAGTTCTTCACCACCATCCTAGACTACGACTACGGCGCCGCCTGGTATCATCTCCGGGAACTATGCAACAATGATGAAGTGCTAGAGCCCCCCTCAGTCAACCACGTGCATTTAGAACCAATAGTAGGCACCCCATTCGAACCTAAAGATAAGGATTATCAAAATAATATTAAGCTTATATTCAAGTAAATGGTATCGTAATAAATGTTTTTTTTTTTTAATTATGTTTTGTGTTATTGCCAAGAAGCATGTAATTTTAGTTATTCTTCGTAGTTGCTGATTTGGCCCTCCACACGCACTTGAAAAATTCAGGCTGTAAAACTGTGTGAAGATGATAATATCATGTTTGTAATATCCTCCTTTCTAGCCGTAACATTGATAGAAAGAGGTGACTACTGACGACTAACAGAAGTGGTATGCAAGAAAACATGTTGCGCAACACTATATAATACAAGCGCCGACCCCAAATAAACTGGGATTGGGGCAACAGTGATTTTGTTTCATCGACATTGGGGGTCAAGGCACACTGACACAGCATCAAGTAGTACTAATATTTTAATTAAAATACTAACATTGCTGTGCCCTAGCAGGGTCATGTATGATACCTTTAAACTATTTGTAACAACTTGTAAACTACATGAATGCAATAAATGATACTGATACTGATCCCCTTCAAAGTTTTGTTTCGATTCACCCCTGCATGCTTATTCACTCGTTTGTAGGTATATGGTGTACTACACTACTGATATACCTCCGCCTAACCCTTTGGGAAACTGTCGTGATGTTACGTTATTTTTAAGTTTTAATGAAACACACAAATGGCAGTAATTACTTCAACTTTATTTTTTACAAAACACATTGGTCACAGAAAACAAATACCCATTTTTAATTACAGTATATAATAATATTATTATACTTATGTATTGCAACCACTCTCACATCTTAAACTCAGTCTAATCGAAGTCACTGCGTTTAGGGACCGTCGTTCTAGCGATCATCCTGCGCCGGCGCTCAACTTGCTAACTTACGCTGACTGATTAACATTCATTTACAAACGTACGTACCACTGGTACTCTAAGAAAGAGTACAGTTCGATATGGAATTAATAATACTTCTACAATTCGTAGTAATTGTAAAGCATGACTTTAAAAATGCAAGAATGTTTGCTAAAAACTAGTGTCTCGTTCCACAGAAACCAATATACACTCGCACATTCAACCAATGCTTCTAATCGAACTGTACTAAAATCCTAAGGTTGTCGATATTCAATAGTAGCTTGTTAAACGACGTGAGTACAATAACATAATATTGACGATAATATAATGATATTTTCATCCACACCACTAAAATTAAATAATGAAATGGTAACAATCCGACATACTAAGGAAATAAAGGGTTGAAGTCAGTAATTAAACTAGCCAAATAAAGAATAAGTAACATATAATTTATTCCATAAATAATTTTAAGTAAAAAATTTTACTCAGGTTTTCCGGCTTATCAATCGAATCAAGATGTTAATGATGAAAATTGGTCTTAGGCTAATTGATGCTTACGTAAAATATTTTGTAGTGGAGTTACACAAACTCTTTCACTTAGAACAAGTAGGTTATTTTCTTATAATTTTACAGATATTAACAATTTAAGAATTATATCTTCGCAAAGTTATTTACATTGCATATTTTAGTATGCTTCATCATTAGAAGATAAAAACGCGTGCAGGGTTACTTGTGTGGCCATAGAGCAACTCAAGCGAGAAGTATTTGTCTATGAGCGTGGTTGCAATGTTTATCTGTCACTGAATGAATAAGCCACCATTGCAACACATTGAAATAACAAAGAAACATCATAATAAACAAAGAAGAATCGGTAAAACTTTAACCTTACCTGCTAATTAACAACTCGTGTGAGCAAATACTTCTAAACAAAAATCCTCGCTTATATTAACGTATTTATCCTTCTCTTTATTTAAATTAGTATTGTATATTCTGTCTCATTTCAGATACATAGTAGGTCTCGATTCAATTAGTTATCAGATTAGTATAATTTTGCAGAGAACAAAAAACTGCTATTTTAAAATTATGCCCTGAAGTACACAATTAAGTTGTTGCACTTTTTAGAGTTATTGAAAAAATAATACTTTCTATAGTCCATAACAATGCAACTTAAAATTAACTGAGATTATACAGTGCGTACATCTTTCGAGGGAATTGTATTAAAATTAAGAAACGTTTATTGCGCAGATTTGCTTTGTGTAGTAATAAATAACAAGAAAACAGAAAACTGTAGGAACAAATGCTTAGACATTTTGTGTTATTTTTACATATTTTTTTAAATACATAATTTTATTAAATGCTATGTTCAATAAGATAAGACGTGTTTCAGTCACCTTACATAGACTTTAGAATAGATTTCAATAGGAGAAAAATAATTATTATTAATTTAATTTACAATAGTAAATGTTAAAACTGATGAAATGTAAGGTGACAAGTTGTGGAATGGTTTTAAATATATTAAGAAATTAATCGTATAATACAAACCACCCTTAAATAAATAATACATCTAAATTGCACTAGCTAAATTTTACAATAAATTGTCTAAACAGTTTTAACATGGCCCTTGGTCAAAATGACGTAATTTTGTTTTAGAAGATATCGTGTAGAAGATAAGGGACAGGTTAAACTGCATAGACCGCTATACAGGTGTTCTAGAACGTGGTCATATTTAAGGGTCATGTTGGGTAACTGATATACATTAAGGAAGAAATATTAAAAGAAAAACGACTACAAAATACGACTAAAAAGTTCCGAAGAAATGACTTTTCAAGCGGTCTCATGCATTAGTGACATGAAATCTGTGATTGATCTAAAGTAAATGCCACCAACTGTAACAAACTGCTTTAAAAGTCATTTGTTCGGAATTTGATAGTCGTTTTTTTTTGTAGAATTTAATTGTTTTGCTATTTTTTTCCTTACCACGCACTTCTAGAACACCCTGTATATATTTGAACGAATTTGATCACTGAATTGATTCAGATACTCCTGTTTTACTAGATATGAGCCGCTTACGTTCCGTTGTACAAGTGTGGGTACCTCAATTCTTTTTACAGCTTATACATAAATTCACTATACTTTTATCATCATAAATTCATAATTAACCGGCTTCAAAAAAGGAGGAGGTTCTCAATTCGGTTCTATTTTTGTTATTCCAAGACCGCTTGCTTAGGGCCTATTCACGCGGCATGATTTTCGTAACGCGCGTCTATAATAACGAATAACATTATAGTATTGCTTTTTCAAGGCAAAAGACGAGCGTATATATATAAAAACGCCACGTTTATTGGCTCTTATTGTCAAAAGTCTTGTAATACCGCACTTTCGACATGCCAAGATTTCTTGCCAACAAATTATTTGGGCGATCCCGGCTACTTTTCTAGCCTTTTTCTTACAAACTTCTACAACGGAGCGAATGCTAAAATATATATTAGTGTTTATGTATTCATTTACTTAATGTGAACACTCACTATGCACAATCACGAAACTATTATATTTTATTTATTTATTTAAAAGTCCATTGAAATAAAGGAATTTGGACTGCGTCGGAAAATATGGCAGTGGAATATTGTTTTCGATTAGAATAAGTAGATTAGTTTAACGTTTTCTTCATAATTTTACAAGGTGTAAATCTGAACTTTATTATTATGTACTTTATTAAGATTTTGTCGAATAAACCATGCATGATATCTGTAAACTACCAGTACTGATCCTTTATGTTTGTCATACATACAATCATAAAATGAATCAATGAACATCAAATAACATAAATCCTGTATTAGAAAATTGTATTGTTGAAGAATTTATAAGTTAGAACAAGAGGGAAGATCAAATCTTTTCTTTCGATGTAACTAGACTCACGATTGACCATGGCACGTATGTTTAGAGATAAGGATTATTCATTGAACTTTGATATGAAATTGAGGTTATAGATCGAATTTAGGCAAGTAACATTATGTAGAATTTGACGATAAATATTTTACATGAATAATTTTAACAGCTTACTTATTTTATATTACATTGTATCAATCTTTGATATTCAGCTTAACTTCGTTCTATCTGCTACTTTACTTGCGAAATAAGTATTGTTATTCTAAATTGCCCTATAAGGTGGCAGGCGAACTTCACACAGCGAGTGCGCTAAACGAGAATGAACTTAATTTCCTTAAGAACACAGTCCAAATTCCCTTGTATAGTCTAGATGGCGTACTTGCATCACTTCCACGCTTGTTTGAGCATCTTGCGCGAAGCGAAGTACTTGGTGCTGTAGGTGGCGAGGATGAGGCCGGCCAGCACGATGGTGATCAGGTAGTAGTCGAAGTCATCCTTCAGGAGATCGAAGGTTTTTGATGGTGCTACTCGAGTGTAGAATAGGTCTGTGGAACGATGGCGATTGTTTAGTTTTGATTAAAATAAGTTATGACAATGAATGATCTTTTTTCTAATCGTACCGTATATTTAGTCTTCTAAAATATTATAAACTCCAAATACATTGGAAACAAAGCTAGATAATAATGATGAGTTTTTATGTATTCTGCCAAGATAATCGAGGAAGTAGTAAGTCAGAAAAGGAGGTAAAAAAAAAAGCGTGTCCCAAATGTTGCAACTGAAGTCTGGTATAGTCACAAACATTCAATATTAGGACAAAACTTCACGCGCTATTTTCTCGCAACGATTTCCTGCCTCCAACTACCTTTTCTGACTTACTACTCTCGATTGCCATGGCAGTATGGCTTCGCAAAGATTGTATGACGACCATCATGAAAGAAAAGACAATAGATGATACAGTGACGTTTAACTGGGGCAAACGGCAGCAGAAAACTCGTTACGTCCGACCTCAGCTAACAAGGGCAGGAAGATGTTGAGTCGTTACCTAGTCCAGTAGTGAGCACCAGACTGGTGGACTCCAGCCCCGCGGGCGCGGCGTGTATGTGCGTGGGCCTGGCGAGCGTGCGGTTGTAGTTGAGCCGCGCGTCGCCTCCCAGCGGCAGCTCGGGCGCGTAGGCCGGCAGCTAACAAGGGCAGGAAGATGTTGAGTCGTTACCTAGTCCAGTAGTGAGCACCAGACTGGTGGACTCCAGCCCCGCGGGCGCGGCGTGTATGTGCGTGGGCCTGGCGAGCGTGCGGTTGTAGTTGAGCCGCGCGTCGCCTCCCAGCGGCAGCTCGGGCGCGTAGGCCGGCAGCTAACAAGGGCAGGAAGATGTTGAGTCGTTACCTAGTCCAGTAGTGAGCACCAGACTGGTGGACTCCAGCCCCGCGGGCGCGGCGTGTATGTGCGTGGGCCTGGCGAGCGTGCGGTTGTAGTTGAGCCGCGCGTCGCCTCCCAGCGGCAGCTCGGGCGCGTAGGCCGGCAGCTAACAAGGGCAGGAAGATGTTGAGTCGTTACCTAGTCCAGTAGTGAGCACCAGACTGGTGGACTCCAGCCCCGCGGGCGCGGCGTGTATGTGCGTGGGCCTGGCGAGCGTGCGGTTGTAGTTGAGCCGCGCGTCGCCTCCCAGCGGCAGCTCGGGCGCGTAGGCCGGCAGCTAACAAGGGCAGGAAGATGTTGAGTCGTTACCTAGTCCAGTAGTGAGCACCAGACTGGTGGACTCCAGCCCCGCGGGCGCGGCGTGTATGTGCGTGGGCCTGGCGAGCGTGCGGTTGTAGTTGAGCCGCGCGTCGCCTCCCAGCGGCAGCTCGGGCGCGTAGGCCGGCAGCTAACAAGGGCAGGAAGATGTTGAGTCGTTACCTAGTCCAGTAGTGAGCACCAGACTGGTGGACTCCAGCCCCGCGGGCGCGGCGTGTATGTGCGTGGGCCTGGCGAGCGTGCGGTTGTAGTTGAGCCGCGCGTCGCCTCCCAGCGGCAGCTCGGGCGCGTAGGCCGGCAGCTAACAAGGGCAGGAAGATGTTGAGTCGTTACCTAGTCCAGTAGTGAGCACCAGACTGGTGGACTCCAGCCCCGCGGGCGCGGCGTGTATGTGCGTGGGCCTGGCGAGCGTGCGGTTGTAGTTGAGCCGCGCGTCGCCTCCCAGCGGCAGCTCGGGCGCGTAGGCCGGCAGCTAACAAGGGCAGGAAGATGTTGAGTCGTTACCTAGTCCAGTAGTGAGCACCAGACTGGTGGACTCCAGCCCCGCGGGCGCGGCGTGTATGTGCGTGGGCCTGGCGAGCGTGCGGTTGTAGTTGAGCCGCGCGTCGCCTCCCAGCGGCAGCTCGGGCGCGTAGGCCGGCAGCTAACAAGGGCAGGAAGATGTTGAGTCGTTACCTAGTCCAGTAGTGAGCACCAGACTGGTGGACTCCAGCCCCGCGGGCGCGGCGTGTATGTGCGTGGGCCTGGCGAGCGTGCGGTTGTAGTTGAGCCGCGCGTCGCCTCCCAGCGGCAGCTCGGGCGCGTAGGCCGGCAGCACCACGCCCTCCTCAGTCACACCGCCGCGTCGCGCTTCCAGGTACACCCACGGCACTTCTACGACTGCGCCTGATGACAACGCCACTGCGAAACGAAAAGGCAAGTATTGGATGAGAAACAGGATCTGTTGATGTGATGACGCTTGATGGGACTTGCCTGTGGATGTCTATCGTACGGTTGAATAATTATAATGATTATTACAAGTAGTCAAGACTAGTGAGATGTTGGGAAATAGAGATCTACTGAAGAATACACCGACCTCAAATAAAATGGGAAAATACCCTAAAAAATATATGTAGATGTGGTATCAATCAAACTATGTAGTTGCTCAAAGAAAACCACCAAATCAAAGTCAGAAGTGATACTCACGCAGCACATGCTTGTCGGTGAGCGAGCGCTCGGTGACGGTGGTGGCGGCGGCAGTGGGCGCCGCCGACAGGATGAAGGCCTGGCGCTCCACGCTGGGCGCGCGTTCTGACGACAGCGAGCTGAACGCAGCGCCCGCGGGCAGCCAGCGCGTCTTGCCTTCGTACAGCTCTAGGGTTGCTGTCGACAACATTTTCAGCGTTAACCAAAATGTCCACCCACCAAACCAAATCACAGTCGGTACTCATCGATAGCCAGATAGCCATTTTTATTGCCATTTTAGAGTGCAGGGAATATCTACAGTTTATGTATCATTGGAAAAAATACATTTCAAACAAATAAAAAAATTATTTGAAGTTTGAAATAGAATGAGATAAGAGATATGTGAGATACTCCTGGTTTCTGGAACTTTTAAAAAATTACACTACTTCAGTCAACCAATAACAGAAATTGACTTTTATTTTCTAATTTATAAGAGCATTTACGCCGTACGGCGTTTCACACAAACTTTCAAGTCCTTATTTTTCGAAATGTTTGAACCGATTTTAATGAAACTTGGTATGCTTACGCTAGATATCTAGGTCTAAATAGTTAGTAGAGAACATTTTCGAAAAAGAGTTTAGGGGGTAAGATAGAGCGATTTTTCACTTTCTATACAAAACTTAAAATCGCTTAACTCTTTTTCGAAAATGTTCTCTACCACAATTTAGACCCGGATATAGATATCCGGGTCTAAATTGTGGTAGAGAACATTTTATTAGAGCCGATTTTATTGAAACTTGGTATGCATACGCTAGAGCGTATGCATACCAAGTTTCAATAAAATCGGCTAAATAATTACGAAAAATAAGGATTTGAAAGTTTCTATGAAATTCCGTAGGGCGTAAACGCTCTTAAATTGGTTTTCGTTTTAGAAATGAGTGATAAAGGGTCAATCAATAAAAATGCAATTGGGACGACCATCGTCTTTACGGACATAACAATTTGGCAATCGGAAAAAATGCTTGAAATACCTTATGTAGATCTGGCATTAATAGTATTGTTATAGGTTGTGATAGGTCTTCAAATAACCATTCTACTGAAAAAACTGTTTTTATTTAGAGCTGTAATTATGGTGGTAGAAATATTTCCTTCGCCATAAGTAAGAGAGCACTGTAATCATTTTCACACTGATAAGCCTCGCTTTTAAAGTTGCAAAATTTTATTAGTGGTATTTATTTATTTTTATTTATATATCTTAAAATATTTTCAAAAGCTTACCGATCTCAGTCCTGCGATGCTTATCGTTGTAATACAAATAGGCGAGGTAGTGCTCCGTGTGCACCGCGAGAGGCAGCGCCCGCGCGCGCCGGTGCGCCTGCGCAGCCACTATGGCGCCTGACGCTGCGTCCACGCACGTCGCTACTACTACGTCTGTAAGTTAAATTAAAACATCACGCCTGCGTTCCCCGAATAGTTAAGCAGAACATACACAAAATCAAAATCTCAAAATCTTGTTACAAATGTTATAATTTTTTACGTAAGTTATTTACGCCTGTTCTGTTCTATAGCAGGACAAAGGCCTCTCTTTCGTTTTACTATTCCTATTGAATAAAAAAAGTATTTCTATGTAATGTTTTGTTACAAGTAAAGTAGTGAGTAGTGCTGTCGTCACTACTCACCTATTGGCGATGCAAAGATTTCAACTAGCGCCGCTAGTGTCAAAATTGTGAAGATATCTAAGAACGACACTTTGACAGTTTCCGCAAAGCGTTGCCAACATGTGGGGAATTCCCCAAACTGCAGGGAGTTTCAAGTTAGGGAATTTGACTTAGATTTTCGGGGAATTTAATAAATTGGTGTTGGCAACACTGCAAGTGTCATTCTTAGGCAAGTTCTAAATTTCGTCACTAGAGACGCGCGGGTAATCTTGCTAATAGACGATTTAAAAAGCATAATAAGGAAAACTGTATATTTGGCGCAAATATACAGTTTTCCTTATTATGCTTTTTGTTGCGGTTTGACGCATATCATAAAAAAGAAACAAAATATTTGTTGCTACAACATGCGTCACGTCCGCGTAAATCGCTATCGCGTTATAAAAATACATGTCTTTCCTTTTCGAAATTTTACATAGTTCCTGAATTTATCGTTTCATTAACAAAAATATAGTCCAGAATCGCGTTAAACAAAAAACGTCGACATACCTTTATGCACGGGATCGGGTCCCTCCGTGACGAAGAGCACGAGGTTGGGGTTGACGTACTTGTAGAGCACGGAGCGGTCCGGCAGCACCCTGCCCGGAGAGTGCACGCGCTCGCCCAGCGGCTTGCCCAGCGCGCGCACGATGCGCTGCCCGCCGCCAGCACCGCCGCCCAGCTGCACCAGCCACGTGCGCACCGCTTCTACTGTCTGTGAGGTGTGAGGTGTGAGGTGTGAGGTGCTGACTTACCACGATTTTACCATTTCTATAAAATTGACTGACTACCAGAAAAAAGGCCGAGTCGATGAAGCTCGACGAGAGAAACGATTTTTAATTCTGCGCATTTGGGACTCCTACAATAATTGGGCTCGATGAAAAAAAAAAGGAATGATGTCCTGTGCACTGTAGTGAGACACTACAGGCTAATTTTAATAATGAATTACTATATGGCTATGTGATTGTGTGTGTTTATCTTGAACTTACCTGTCCATTGAAAACGAGCGCGTATCCTTGCACGCGCGCCGTGTTCCTTTCCGCTACGTACATGAACATGTTCTCTACTAGCGGCGCCGCTGATCGAGGTAGTACCTACAATTAATGAGATTCTGCTATTATCGAGATGAATATGTTTCTATAAATTACCTGTCACTGTTTCAAACCAATATCAACATTTATAGGTTAACGTAAAGTCGAAAATAAATTAAATATATTATAATACCACGCATGTTTTCCCTTGATCCCAGACTATCGCAGTGCCAGTGTGGAGCCTCTTCGCAGGACATGCGTTAAATATCTTCATCTTACAAAACATAAACGAGGCCAATGATAGTTTGGTGGTAGCGGAACAGAGAGTAAAGTCCCACATACCTCCACTGGAAAGAGAGGATCCTCCGACCGGACGGTTGTTGGTGTCCGGTGGGCAACTGCCCGAGAGTTGATATTCGGGCTTTGCATATGTTCTAATCGCACGGTAAACTTTGATATCGCGATTTAGGATTTTGTCAAGCTAGTTCGCAGCTGTCGCGATAGATGGCGCTGCGAGTCTCATTTGTTGATTCTGCTACGTTGATTTTTTGTGGCGGTATTAATGTCGCCTACAATAGGGTTGTACAGGTTGCTTAAATTGACAAAAGTTAATTTGAGTCAAACAACATGAAAAGAAGATCGGACTGGTTTACACAACTCCACGTGCGAGTGGGTATTTTGCGTCATTTCTGGTTATAGAAGAGCAACATATAATCAAAACATTACCTGAACATTTTCCTCCTTATCAAGCAGTATAAGGGCGTGTAGCTTCTCGTTGTCAGCTCGATGCAGCAACGTGCACTGCAACAGTTGCACGTCCAGCTTGAGGAGCCGCTCGACGATCAGCGCGCCGGTGATGGGGTTCAGGCTGATGATTAGGCCGTTGCCTGTTCCCTGGGGAACGGAAGTTGGGTCGTCAGTAAAATCAAATGAAGATTTTTGAGTATTGAATGATGTATTGATTTGTGTTTTTGAGTATTGTCATGGTTGTTTTTATCAACGTAAAGATAGACGTTTTAGACTTTTTCTCTGGGAAATCTCAAATCCTATAGGATTTCCTAAAGAAAACGTCTGCCAAAAATATGATCATGAAACAGTATATTGTTTCATGATAATATTTTTGGCATAGAAAATAAAACACATAATTAACACCAAAAGACAAGACAAAGATTTGAAGAGCTCAAAGTAACTAAGGTTCTTCTAGAAAAATAGCAAATGGCTTCCATTTTTATCAAAAATGAATAATTTCTCTCGGACTCGCCAGACTGAGCCTCAACGCGCTCGGCGCTTTTCTGGTGGCTGCCAATGTTACTCCTGGCTTTCGGAAGCTTGTCCTCAAAATAAAAGCATTCTCACCTCGTGTTTACCGACTACAGTAAGGTACGCGTCGTGGGGCGGATGCCTGGCGGTCCTCCGCGTGAACACAACCACTCCTTCAGTGTCCAAGTCAGCTTCGTAGTACTGCCATAGTATTGCGCCTGATAAGTTGTCCATTCCGAAGATCTAGAAAAATGATGTTTATTGATTGAGATGTTGAATATAAATGTGGATGGACGGAGCGGAAGAGGGAGGCCAAAGAAAAGATGGATGGATTGTGTGAGGAGCGATATGAAAGAAAAGGGAGTTAGTGATAGTGTGACGGCTGATAGGACAGAATGGAAGAAAAAAACGTGTTGCGCCGACCCCAAGTAACATGGGATAAGGGCAGGAAGATAATGATTGAGATGTTGTTACGAAACTTGCATTCAGAATCTTTAATAATTTACATTCAGTTTTCCAATATCTTTGAATGCTGTCAGAATACACTCTAAAATTAAGAAATATGTTTTCATGTTAATGAAACGTTTCTAGTACAACATCTGTCAGCAAAGACATCTCAATCAACCTATTCTCTAATACACCATAAGGATGTTTTGTCAGTAATATTGTCCATTTAATTAGCAAAATTTGTTTATTCGACACTTTACCTTGCCCACATCAGTAACCAGCACAATAATCTTGTGCAGTCCAAAGTAGTCGCGCACGAGGGCGGAGGGCGCGTCTTCCTCTAGGCCTTCGCCCCTCTGGATGCTCTGTACCAACTGCTGCAACTGTTGGAACTGCGTCTGAAGGCGGCGAGAGAACGCGGCCCAGATTGAACCTGAGACGACAATTTGAGTGAAAACTATAAAGTGGTACTCCGTGAAGAGCTGCGATGGCTCTTCATAGTTTTACTATGAGGATGATCGCTTTGTATTGGGATGATAATACGCGATCGTCGCGTCGTCGCGCCGACAGAGGACGCCTTCCGGTTTTGCTGAACAAATAAACGCGACGATCGTGTATTCGCGTGATAATCGCTGATGCTCAAACGTCATAATGTGTATGAATGATATAAATAACAACTACACATGCGGCTAGTTTACGAGAAACAATAATATGTAGTTTATTTTTTATTCAATGCTGTAATGAAAGTAAGCGCTTGACATTCCTTTCAAATTGCGATATTTATCAAGTGATTTTATAATAAGAATCAAACTGCGTCACCAATAACAATATTTCAATAGACTGTTTCTTTATCAGCTTTAAGATCTTTCTTTTTAGCAACACATGCTTACATAATTAAATAAGAAAATGGTTGTACTCGAAACTTGCAATAACTTAAATAGCATGCAATGGAACAGACCCCTATGAGTGAGTAATGTATTTTTTTTTAAGAGTGGGAAATCATCAAATGACCCCTTCCGCTCTGGGTGGAGCGGGAGGGAGTGTCAGACTCTTACTGACTAAAACCCATCCATGCTCCACCTAGTGCCCTTTGCGTTCCAGGTCCACGGTGACTCATTCGAACAAATTCCGCAAATGAATAAGTCTGGCATGACAATCTAGGTAGATTATTTTAATAATATGGAACTCAACCGCAGTATACGAGGTATTTTGTCAGTACAGGAAAATTCGAATTCTTTTCGCTTTGACTCTATTTCACGAAATTAATTCTTGTCAGCTGTAAATTGTGCACAAAGTAATGTAAAATTAATTTAGAGCTGAAGTATGGTTCTCAAGACAACTTTTGCATATCTTTTATGGCTTCGTTATTCCTAATACTGTCCCAATTATAAAACCAGCCTGTATTGGGCAATTCAAACGAAGGAAAGGAAATAATGCAGACATACACTTAAAAATAATGATGAAGTTTTGCTTTAAAACTATTTGGATGAGCATGCTTGACTTATCAGACTTATGCACAATCTTGCCAGTATTTTGGATTTATGTCAGCTAATACATACAACAATCTTCTTTATCAAGAATATTATGCAAATCAATACAATCAGAATATAATAAAAACATTAAAAAAGAACAATAGTTATATTTCAAGCTAATATGAAAAAATCCTGATTGCATACTAAGGGTAACACACATTTTTTTCACACTTGCACACATTCACAAAACTACTGTGTATTGTAACAATGCATTTCCATAAAATATTTTTTGTCTCATAATATGAGTATTTATGGTAACTCAGTGAAAAACTCAAGGTTTCTAAACATCACACAACCACACGGCTACAGTACTTACTATACATCTTGGCAGCTAGAAAACAAGAACATAAATAAATAAATACATAATATACATTACAATAAGTGGTTAGAATATTGATAGCAAGTTACAAGTTACAGTTCTCGTCAAATAACTTTGCCCCTCTGAAGTTGTGTCGAGTTGCTGCGTAGTAGTCACAAATTACGAACACACTGCAACTGCGCATGCGTAGGAGACATGGGGGCGGGGCGCGATTTTATGTCTCAGTCGCTCGTTTACGTTCGATGCATGCTTGCGTCCCGCTTGCACCTGCGCGATCTTTGCAAATGGCTAACTTCAGAGGGGCAAAGTTATTTGACGAGAACTGTAATTGTTATCATGATAGACATTGTGATAGTACACCTTATTAGTATTATTACTATAGCTATACCATACAAGAACCGACAACCTCATTTGGTCGTTAAACTTTAATAATGCAGGGTTGAATTCAGTTTGTACTAGGCCTGCCTGGTGGATTGTGGAGCCTGATTCCCAGCACATTACCAACATATGACACAGGATTATAAACTGGATTTTGTTGTCATTTTCTGGCTGATGTTTTGTTATTTTCGCCACATTGATCAGTGACAGAAATCTTATAATTTTAATTATTTCATTTGTTTTTTTTTAGCTCTGAAACAGCCACCCAAAGGTTTTTTTTATGGTAACAAGATTACAAACCTTCTTTCTGGTCGAACTCTGACTCAATGGCGGCGTCTAAGTCTGATACAGGCAGTTCCACGAATTCTACAGCCACGACGTTCGCTAAAGCTTCTTCACGAGACCACAGAACCCGACCTGATAAAGAAAAAATGAAGGCTAACACTCATTGCATTCAATAAATAATTATACAATTTTATAGTCCTTATAATTTAGGACGGTTGGTAAAACAACAGTTTCACGTCTAAAAAACCGGCCAAGTGCGAGTAGGACTCGCGCAAAAAGAGAAATTACTAACGGAAAAACCCAATAACACTTTTTTCCCGACCTGGGAATCGAACCCAGGACTCCACGCTCGGCAGTCGCGCTTGCGACCGTGACATCATTCATTTATTTTCAATACAAGGGGATATGCAGAATTTAAAAATACACGCTACTAGCATCTGCCACAGGCAGCGCCGGATCTAGGGGGGGGCAAGCCGGGGCCTATGCCCCGGGCGGCAAGTTCAGGGGGCGGCCAAATTCACACTTTACAGACGAGTGGACAACTCATGATTTACTTAACTTTGCCCACAAAAAAATGAAAGTATAAATATAGAAATTTCATAGCCAAATCAACTCGACCGATACCTAAAGTGCGGAGTGAGACGAGCTGCACGAACATTATTATTCGCGAGGTGCGTAGGCATAGTTCAAAATACGCGCCCGCTCGCCCGTAAGAATCGCGAATCGCGGCAACACACGTCTGGTTAGTAGCCCGACCGTGCGTGCGAAAGGGATGAAGCTATATTCGAAAACTCTCTCGTCGATCTTTCTCCACGACAGTGTTTTGTTGTGTGACATTTGTGTATTGTTTGTTTATGTTTATTATTTGTTTAGTACTTGTCGATCAACCGAAGGTAAAATACTGACTGTATTAGTGTCGCATCAATAGTTATATCACAGCTCATCGATCGCTTTTCTAGGTGAGTAAGTATTTTATCATAACTCTCTTATAAATGCTTTTTAAGTTACTGTGTGTAAAGGTTTTTATTGGAAGTCAGTACTGCGACATGGAGCACAGAGGTTTGCCATGCTACAGTTTTTTACCTCATATTATTACCTTAATTTAATTTAATTGTTCCATGCAATGATCTTGTTTCCCGTTCGAATTATTTACTAAAAATATTTTTGAGCGGAATATAGGAGAAAGGCTAAATATAAGGAGTTGCAGGGAAAACAATATGCAGATAATATGAAAAATTGGCTTCGCAGAGGGGGTGACCCGTCAGTATCTGCTGCAACTTCCGAAGTTGATACTGAGTTAGAGGATGTTTCTGGCACTTTGCCTGATCAAACGGATCAAGATTTTTCACCGTCTGATTTCACAGTGCAAACTTCACCATCGTTATCGATGTGCGAAGAGCAACCTGAGCAACTCGAAAAAACAAAGCCAGAATACGAAGGATCTAAATCCCCGCACTTGGATTCGGATGAACTGCAAAAAACCGGATTTGATTTGACGGATCCAGGCAATTGGCCAGGGGTGGAAAAAATGACTGACCAACAGCGGTCTTTTTTTAGCAATCAGGCTGTATTATTAGCAGAAAATCACCCCGAAAACATTGAATTTAGATCTACTGAACGTAATGGCAGACATTTAACATCTTCTATGTGGTACAGAACGTTGCCTAATTGCGAAAGGGTTAAAAGATCTTGGCTTATATTTTCTAAGACAAAAAATGCATTTTTTTGTGCGTGCTGCAAAATTTACCAAAAACCGTCTTCTACCGTCACATCTGCATTGTGTTCTACAGGGTTTATTAATTGGAAAAAAGTTTCAGAGAGATTAACTGAACACGAGGCAACTCAAATGCACAAAGAGTGTATGATCAAGTGGAAAACACGGGTACAACAAATGAAATCATGCCAGGGTATTGATCAAGACATTGAGAGAGTAATTCACTCAGAAAAAGAAAAATGGAGACAGATCCTACGTATTGTTATGGATGCTGTATTGTATCTATCTACAAACTGCCTTTCTTTTCGCGGGTCCCACGAAACTCCTAGCGATCTCATCACGCAATATCCTCAGCCTAGTCAAGGTAACTTCTTGAACTTAATTTCCATGCTCGCCAAACATAATTCAACTCTTAAGTTTCAATTAGAACACTTAAAAAAGGGACAAGTATCATATTTGTCAAAGACAATACAGAATGAAATAATTGACATAATGGCAAAAACAGTTAGAAATAGCATTTTAAATGACATCAAAGAAGCCAAATACTATACGATAATGTTCGACTGCACTCCAGATGTATCCCATACAGAACAAATGAGCCAGGTAATTCGATATGTAAAAAGAACTGGTGATGTGTGTGAAATAAAAGAAAGTTTCATTGATTTCATAGAAGTTGCTGGAAAGACAGAGAGGACATTTGTCAACAGATTTTAGAAAAATTGGCAGTTGATGATTTAGATATTGGACTATGTCGTGGCCAATCTTATGATAATAGGTCCAATATGGCCAGCATCCATAAAGGAGTACAAGCCAGGATTGCAGAAAGGAATGAGCTGGCCGAATTCGTACCGTGTTTAGCTCACTCCTTAAATCTTGTAGGTGTTCATTCTGCCTCATCATGCCAGGAAGCTATTAACCTATTTGGATTGATTCAATAAGTATATTGCTTTTTTGTTGGCTCCACTACTAGGTGGGACATTATGAAAAAATATGTTAAAACAAATTTAAAAGGAAGCAGTCAGACGAGATGGTCGGCGAAACATGTTGCTGTGAATGCCCTATTAAATAATTTGCCAGAAATAGCGGAAGCCTTAGAAGAAGTTAAGCAAACTTCTCGTGCTCCAGAAGCTAAGTACGAGGCAGGTCATCTCTTAACTGCTATAAAGGATTTTAAATTTATTCTTAATTTAACTATTTGGGCGAATATTCTCGCGAAATCAATCGAGTGAATATAGAAATTCAGAAAGAAGATATTATCCTTGCCCGTTCCGTCGCACTAATGGATGGTCTTCTCCAAACTTTGCAGAACATGAGACAAAATCCAATGGAATATTGGATAAAAGAGGCTGGAGAAGTTGCTGAAAAAAGTGGTGTTGATCCTATTTTGCAAAACAAACGAATTCCGAAACGTAAAAAACATTTCGATGAGATGTGTGAAGACGAATTACAAACACTCCAACCTGTTCAACTATTGTCTAAAGAAATAATGATGGTATTTGATCGAATCATATCAGAAATTAAAAAGAGGTTTGATTGTGCTACCATGCTGAATTTGAATTTTGCTTTTCTTAATGGTACTAATATTTTGAAAATGTCAATTGAAGAACTGCAAAAGTATGGAGCAGATCTGGCTCGAAAATACGAGCGAGATTTAAGCGCCGTTGAATTCTGCCAGGAACTTTACGTTTTTAAAGAGCAAGCTCCACTTTTATTTGGTGATATAGAAAAAGCTAACGGTTTCTATCTCTTGCAACAGATCTATGCGCATGATTTGCAGGATGCTTTTCCTAATATTTGTATTGCCCTGCGAATATACTCTACGCTTCCTACTACATCCGCAAGCTGTGAGCGAAGTTTTAGCAAACTAAAACTAATTAAAAATTATTTGCGATCTTCTATGAGCCAGGAACGCCTATCGAGTCTTGCAATCTTAGCGATAGAAAATCGAATTGCACACGAGTTAAATTATGACAAGGTCATAGATGTATTTGCTGAACAAAAAGCTCGAAGAGTAAAATTGTAATTTCAATTTACAAATGCGATACTTAATATATTTGACTTTTATTATACATATTTTTATTTTAAATCCTATCCTGTGCTGTGAACAAAATATATATCCTGCACGTTTATGTCTATATATCTGTAAATAAATAGGCTTAACGCACACGTAAAAAAAAATAGGAACTTTTATAGTTTGAAATTGTAACTTGGCGCTTCGAACGCAAAAGTGGAATAATTACATTGTCAAATAGTAAATTTTACATTTCTGTAAAACTTACAGTTTTAAAATGTAAGATTTAGAGTTTAAACTGTCAAATTTACCGAATTTTTCCAACTTTACTATTTGAATCGCCGCGTTACTATTTCAAACTATAAAAGTTCCTGTTTTCATTTTCCGTGCAGAAAAAACAGCGATGGGTGCTTTATTTCCGGAAGGCCTATGTTGGCTATATCCAAATGTCAACCATTAGTGGACATCTGATAGCTGAAATTATATACATGATAAAAGTAAAAATACGGCGGGGCGGGGGGCGGCATTTTTCAGTTTTTGCCCCACCTAAAAAAAATTGAAGATCCGGGGCTGGCCACAGGCTTAGCCCGCGTGATTGTCGAAAAGAATTGTCCCAAGCGCCACATCTTGCTGGCTAAAGAGGAGCCTATGTTCTATTCCAGACTAAAATCTAACTCTGTGCCAAATTTGCATCCAGATCTGGGCCTAAACCACCAACTCTTAAAGCAGTATTACTTTAATATAACTAAAAAAAAGTAATACTGCTTTAAGAGTTGGTGGTTAGGCCCCTGTTCTGCCGTGCTGGCGTGATTGAATAACAAACAGCCATCCATCCTTTCAACATACCTCCTTGCTGCATAAGATGCACGGAGTCATCACCGCCGCTGAACAATACCCTGCAGACCAGCTGCTCCCTGTTGGACTTGGTGCAGACGGCTGAAGACACCTCAGGGTCTGGTAGCTTCAGATTGCGGTCTGATACGCGAAGCTCTGGCAGTTCCGCGCCTGTTGCTATGCTGTGGGATGTCATTGTGAAGCCCTGGGGAGGTGAAAGAAAGATGTTTTCGTAAAACTATTTATAGCATCCTTACTGGCAATAAAGACTTTTAGCTAAAGCTACATGTTTCGCCGACTTCGTTTTGCCCATTTGTATATGTCCCTTGGTGCCTATTTGGCCTAGCTCTGTTCTGTTTCCTGCTTAATAAGGAGGGAAGTGGAAATTATATTTCTTTTTTTCCTACTCCTCCGCTGTTATTTTTCTGATTAATTTCGTTGCGGGATCCAAGACAGTTGAATCATTTCTCTGGGACTCGTCGAGCTTCATTGGCTCGGCGTTTTTACTGGTGTTTGCCAATGTTGATTCTCGCTTTCAGAAGTTGCAGTGGCTTGGGAATGTGGTGTGGCGGGCTTGACTTCGTTTTGGCTAACAGGAGCCACACACATATCACAAAAATGTATTTGCTACGAACAATACCACTTTACCTGATTATCACCCATCCAAGCCTGCAACACAACTGGACCATTCGCGATATCTATCAACGCAACGCTCGCCGACGCATCAGCCACATTCGTTTTCAACAGTTCAAACTTGTTATTCTTTATCATAACAATCTTCTTGTCATCCACAGTGAAGGCTGGTATAACACTGCTGCCGTCGACAGGTTGGAGAGCGCCGCCGTAAGTGTCCAGGTTGACGTATTCGGATAATGGTCGGGTTATAAGTTGGACAGCTTGGGAAGTGACGTCAAGGGTGATCAGCTGTTGACTACCTCTCTCCCCGGATATGCAAGTGTAGTATGGTGGAGTTAATACACATGATCTGGAATGTTAAGAAAATAGTTTTGCCATGAATTTTAGCAACAGAGAGGCTAATAATGTATTTTTTTCATTTCGAGTACATTGTTCAAAGAGAGCCCAAGAGAAAGTTCTCACATGTGAATCACACATGACATCTTTCCGTCACCCAGTCTGATAAAAGGCAAAAGGTGTCTGGTGTACAATCTACAAAATTTTATTACAAGATTTTAACCCTAAGATACTAACAAGTAGAGGAGAATATGGGGTCAATGTCACATAAAGATAAACAACATCAAAGATAATTATCTTTGATTTCTCTCTAGATTCTCGATGCATAAATATTTATTTACTAATCAAATAGTACTTCAACAACTACAAGTGAAACTCACTGAGACACTTAAGCGTCGTAGCACTGAAACACCGGGAGGCGCCTCATGTCGGCGCGACGACGCGTTTGGTTTTGCCGAACAAATGAAAGTGAAGATCAAGCATTTGCAAGCTTTCTAGGACGAGGCCTTCACCGTAATCCTCTTTACAACCCTTTCACAACATGCACAATAGTCCAACATCAAGACTAAGTGCGGAAACCATACCACCATACCCTTTCACAAAAAATCGTATAATTAAATTAAGACAGCCAGGATTAAGTCAGGTGGAATGGCAGGAAAACATGGAGGCCTTTGCCCTGCATTGGGACCGAACCGACTGAAAAATAAAATAAAAAAATATAATAATTTTATAAACTCTTACCCATCTCTGGCCCATGACGCTGGTAACTTGGACGTATACCCCCTGTTCTGGCCCGTAGCGAGGTGGTACATGCTGACCTCGAGGTGCGAGCCGAACACCGGCAGCATGTGGACGAGCAAGTCATTCTGCACCCACCACTCTGAGAAGTCTGCTTGGTCGTCATTATCTAGGGATAGTGACCATTCCCATTGAAGGACACCTGTGACAGAAAAATTATGATACAAGGTTACAAAGAAAGCAAGAAACAAGAAGTACAATGAAACACATAAATTTTCGTCAATTTAAACTAGATGAAACCTGATGACTATATGAGAGGATGTTGTTCCAAGCGAACAAGTAAGACTTTGTAATTGAAAGAAAGAAATTATATTTTTAGTGATGCAATTAATGATATGAAATAAAATTTGTAGCGTCAAATCTTAATTTCATTGTATTGTTTTTTAAATTTTAGAAAAAAAGTAGGATGTTCAATTGATTTGTATATGTCGCAGGATAATTGGAAAAATTCTGATATGTGCTTGAATTATTGCAAAAATCTTTCTTGGTTTAAAATAATAAACCTTCAGCTAAACACTGTACCAAAAAACAATGCTTAAATCTTAGATTAACTCAGCAACCTTGCAATTCATTTGTGACAATCACAAGTACATACCTGTAGCGGAGTCCCATCCTCGTACCAAGTAAGGGTTGGACCCAGATACCGTAACCACCTTGTCTGTTATAGCCAGGAGCTGAATGTTGCCCGTAGAAGCACTCTCGAAAACGTGACGCCATACCACTTGACCTGGAGACACAAGGGATCATACTGGATCATTTCTTTATTGAAGTTTGAAATGGTAGGGAATGTTTAGAATGGCCTACTCTCATTACCAGGGAAAAGTGTAAAGAGAGAGATCCCGAGTCCTTAGTAATGTAGTATGTAAACTTTTGCAGAATTACTCATTCAAAATATTTTATCTAGCCAAATAATTTTCAGCTATTACATACGTTTAGTACTTTATTACATATGTTTAATACTTGGTGTTACTTTTTAAAATCAGCATATCAGTCCCATGAATAAAATACTAGTCTAGTTCGAGTTGGACTTGCCCAACAAGGGTTCCCAAAAATATCATAGTAAAAAATCATTTATTTTAATTTTATACATTTTTGTTAAAAAAAAACACTCCAAGAAAATTTTATTTCATGAGATAAAGGCCACAAACGGACAGAAGAGGCTTAGTAATAGGGTTCTGTTGGTTACCCTTCAGGTACAGACCTCTAAAAAGGGAACTGTATAGAAATACACTAAGAATCATTTCAATAGTCCATCATGTCACATAAAAGTTCACGGACCAGCTTTAAAAATACCTAAACAATAAGGAAAATTATACAAATAATGAGACATTACAATCAATATGGCCTCTCCTGAGCACAGTAATCAATGTTGAGGAAAATCTTCTAATCTACAAAATGCTATTTAAAATATTATCATAATTACCTACACCTTTGGATGCAACATAATTGCAGTACCTACTTATTTATTTGATGTTCAATAACTGTGTTTTAGAGTTTTATTTCTATTTTCTGCTTGCAACTTCATCAGCACATTAGAAAAGAAAGATGGCATGATTATGCTACTTTGTAAGCCAGTGAAAGGATTTTCAATTTTAGATCAGTATTGAGTATTAGGTACCAGAGCTTACCTATTACAAACATGTAAACCTAAACAATCAATTTTACCTATTATTACTTATTAATGTAAGTAAAAAGCTACATTATTCACTATTAACTAAAAATCTTCAAATTTTCATATACAGAGTGTTTTCTAAATACCTGTCATCAGAAATGTGTTGCATATTTCTTAGTAGAATCACAGTGTGACATACAACTGTAATGATGCTATTGTTCATATTTGTTTATAAAACTTGGTCAACTGATCAACAACTATGTGTAGGCATATTTTATAGGTTTATGCAACAAATTACTTATTCTTATACTACATTAAAGTCAGTATTTAGTATGGTTATATTCATGTAATGATTTGCTAAAAACATAAATGACTATGCAATTTGTGAAGATACTGTTTTCTCTATGAAAATAACTTCATTGCTTTCCCAAACTTCAATTCAGTATATAATTGAATTAATTACCAAATTTATGCAAATATAAAGAGTGTAAGAAGATTATCATGGTTACGCCGGCTTCCTAAATTTAAAACGGATATACTCAATAAAATCAATTTACCAGTCTTCAAATTCAGTGCAGCTAAAACATTCTCTTCGGTGGCGACAATTATCTTCTTGGCAGTAGACACAGTATCAAATTGGGAGAATTTGATCCTTCCCACGTATGTTTGACGCCTGAAAATTATAATTTCATTAAAAATTCAGTCAATATGAGTCTACAATGACATAGAAACACTATAACCTAAAAAATACTCTTACCAATCGAATTTTCCTATCTGGTCCTCGTAAATGCATACCGATAAGTTGATTAAACTAAAGAACACAATAAACCAATTCAATTTGTTTAAACATTTCAATAAACCCAAAAAATTGGGTTTAAAATAAATTGACAGCAGCCCCATTTCTGAGTGACTGAAAATTTCAGTGTTACTAGTTTACAATAAACACTCTTTGACAACGATATGAAAAACAATACCAGCTGAGAATTTTACAATCTATGCTATATTTTTTTTGTTTTTCAGTTATTCGGTACCTGATATAATGTACAAAGTGAAATTACCATTAAAATGACGTTTTTTGTTATAATTTTTCAACAAACAAAAAAAAAAGTTCCTAGCAACATTGTATGAAACGTTCCTGTTAATGCAGAAATTGTGAAAATTATAACGATCTTGATGATTTAGATTCCACGCACGATAGCCTTGATTGAGCACGGCCATGCTTCGACGTTATCTTTTCAATCAAGATCTATATAATCATATGAACCCGGTTTGGTATATCTTCCTGCAAAATCATTGCAATGCGTTTGTTGGTACCGAACTATTTTTCACTACCTACCCCAATATTTTATTCGGCGATGTATCTTCTTGAAATGTACCTACGTACCTGCTCCTAACATTTCAAGCCCTTAAAAAAAGCATTTTTAAGATAAGTACTTATAAGTCTAGCTAGTACCTAGGTACCTAGGTACGCGTTAGCATGACTATTACCGATGCGTTTATATTATTTTCTTCGAAATCGAATCGTTCAATTAAAATTAAAACGTCAAAATCTATTTCGAGCCAGTTGCCAAGCTAACACGTACGGGTAGTACCCCATGCTGTTAGAGTTAATCAATAAAATAAAATTAGCAAGTAGGTACATGTAGATACCTACCTAGGTAAATATTTAAGTTGCATACAAAGTCGTTTAATGAGGTATAGGTAGGTAAGTCATAATCAAAGCGTCAAAGGGCTGCTCCGGGCTCCGCTAGGCCGGGCAGCTTTCACCGTTGCTCACTTACATAAGTATTCCAGGTGCATTTACCGACAGGCGGCATCCATAGAAATATGAACTCGGTAGGTAGGTGCTACTTGAATGAATGAAAGATTTCATTACAGAAAAATTCTTCAGATTTTTCATAAACTGTTTTGTAGGCCGTATGTTGTAACGTTTAATTAATTGCACTTTATTTTCAGTAGCAATAAAATGTGGGTAGGAAGCAGCCTGTGAGTTATAAGTGCCTACAAAGGCTACAAGTTATTTTTTCAATCCTACGAGTAGGTACCTACTAATAGTGGTTGAGACAAAGTCTACAAAGATTTCATTCAAAACTTAAAAGTTAAAAAAAACTACTAGGTAACAAAAAAAAAATGTAGACAGTAACGCAGTTGGTAATACCACCTTGAATAAATAAATCTTATAAAGGAATAAGATCCTATAGGTATCACTAGGCAACACGCCCTGGGTATTGATATAGAATAGAAACCGGTCAAGTGCGCGTGCAATTCACAGAGGGTGCCATCCGCCAGACGGTGTTTAAAGTAACAAATAAATAATGCACTACTTGTCTGTAAGTAATCTTCATTTCATAATATAAAGGATTTTTTTTTGTATGAGGACTTTTACCCTAAGGGCGTACTTTTCCCATGGTGTCCTATAACAGGATAGACTTATTAAAAGTAGGTAAAAAAGCGCTTATTTAAACAACTTCGCCATTTTCAGAATGTTCTCATGCATCCAGTGAGAAATTATTATTATATCTGAAAATTAATAATGATCATAGAGGTAGGTAACTATGTCTCCGTTATAAAGCAGTAGCGTTAAGCCTCAAACTTATTCATGAGAAACGTTCACATCTTCGTTTCAGTAACATTGGGGATGTATTTACGCTTAGGTCTTCTTATAGAAAACGCACAATGCACCATAAGTCATGTGCCATAAGTAGGTAATTCAACTTTATCGAAGATTGCGATAGATATACTTACTTGAGAATAACTACTTTAGTAGGTACGGAACTTACAGGCTCCATGAACCATGAGGAACACCATACCTAATCAAAGAGCAGGTAAAATTAACAATGCGTTACAGATTAACTGCAGGGCAGACAATATCGGCACAGTCACGAGACACAACACTATTGGGACTAATTGGGACACAACATTATCGGGATGATGGACGCACGTAACTGGGAAGTACCAACGTAGGTATAGTATAAGAAAGGTGAGACCCAGCAGTGGGTGAAATGATGATTATAAAACATTTCAGCAGCGCAATGTTTGAATCGAACCACAGTGGCTAATCTAGACATTTCTTAACCGATTACGGACCCAGACAGGTTGGCCTCTGTAGAAATAATCTGGCGAAATGGGGTATTTCTGACCCTTCCCAAACACAGTGCCAGTGTGGAGCCTGCCCATTATGCTCAACCACCTGTAGGTACCTTCCAGGACCTGAACGTGGCTAGTAGAGTAGAGTAGAGTAGGGACTCTTTTATCCGCACTTAGACTCTCATTCGGTCCGTTGTGCGTAGGTGTCCTGGCTAAGTTAGCCAGCCTAGCTCCGCCCAGAAGCACAGAAGTTTCCTGGGAGCTTCACAGGCTTCGCGGAGCGACCTCACCGTTCCGAGGATTTGTTCACGTTGGGTAGCCACAGCCTCGCATTCCAGGATGACGTGGGCGGCTGATTCTTCGGCGTCAAAACAGCCCCTGCATAGTGGGCTGTCCGTGGCGCCTATGTTATAAAGATGTTTGTTTAGGGGGCAATGGCCCGTAATTGTCCCTATTATTGTTCTGAGGTCATTTCTACTTAGGCTGAGTTGTCGTTTTGTTAATCGCGGATGTAGACTTGGCATTGCCATTTTTGACTGCCTACAGTCTGTGGCCCGTGACCATTTGTTATTTTGGAGTTCGGTTGATCTCTGGCGAATCCATGTACGAAACTGCGAGAAAGGTAGGGGAAGGAGTGGGTAAGGGCCTAACACTACCATCTCGGAACTTCTCTGAACGTGGCTAATGGCACAGTGGTCCAAGTGGCCACATACTGGTCGAACAAAATTTGAGGAGCCATGAGGAAGAATTAGCACAAAGAAGAAACTGCTGCTTGCAATAAGCCTGCATTTTACACCTTTATTTCAACGTAATGGTGCGTATCTACTACGTTTGCGAAGCTCTAATTGCGCTTCTGCAACTTCGAACTTGGTTCGCAAACGTATCCACTATGTGGAGTAGTTACAGGAGCGCGGAGCACAAGAGTAGGTTCGTGAACATAGACCCACTAGGTATAAGGAAGAAAGGGCTGCACGCTTGTACACATCTTCTGAGAATATTTGTTTGAACCTACCTAGGTATCTACGTGAAAACTGGTGTCTACTACCATACCGCTTATATGCTAGTAATGAAGTGAAAGCATTTACAACACGTATTTAAAAGTTCGGCGGACTGTCCTCATCACAATTTATAATACCTATCATGTCATATAGCCGGCGGCAGCCCCCGCTGGTCTCCTGCAGTCTGCCCCCAGGAAAATCGAAAGCAGCGCACGAAAAAAATCTACGAGCCATTTCCCACAATAATTTGTCACTAAATATTATGTTTAGGTACGAACGTTTATTTTTATTCAAGTAAAACTATTGAAAAACGTCGTTAGACAAACGTCGGTATTTGTTCTTCGGTCTCTCGGCTCCTTAACGGCTTCACCTTCGGCTCAGACGTCTATTCCCCTCTTATGCAATAACAAAGTTTGCCAACTTGGCAACTTGCATTAAAATTTTCAAATTTTCGAAAAAATACCTTACCAACTTATTCAAATCAGGGGTCGACACTCTTTACTCTTGGCTCTGACTTCAGATTTATTAACCGACTTCCCAAAAAGGAGGAGGTTCTCAATTCGACTGTATTTTTTTTTTCTTTTTTTTTTGTGTTTGTTACCTCATATCTCCGTCATTTATGAACTGATTTGAGAAATTCTTGTTTTATGTGAAAGGATATACTTGTCGATTGGTCCCATTTAAATTTTATCAAAATCGGTTCAGCAGTTTGGTTTTTAAATCCAAATAGCTGCCAAAAATATGTGCAAAAATCATACGAAATTGCATATTTTTGCTTTCCTGTGACTTTTCAGTGGTGTTTTAGGTGTAGGGTACCACTAAAAAGTGAAAAATAAAAAACTTTTAGTCGGTGTCAAATAACAAAGAAGCAACCAAAAACACCGACTTCCGAAATTAAAGTTATTTTGTACTTTGTAGTTTTTTTTGGAAGTCGGTTTTTTTTTGTGAAAAAGTTTTCTATTTTGTATGTTTGTTCAGCGATATTTTCAACAATTGTCAACCGATTTTGATGATTTTTTTTTGTTTGGAAGAGTATCTTCCCGGATTAGTCCCATTTCAATTTGGTGAAGATCTGATGAAGAACTTCGGAGATAGGTAACGAAACTCTTCAATAAATGACAGCAAATCTGCCGGGATTGCTGAAATCGCATGTTTGTTAATTGGTTCATAGCATAACATCACGCCGGTACGCTGTGAAGGGGTACGCAGATGTGTACAAGTCAACTACGGTTTCGGGGTTATCTATTCGGGCATAACTTTATTGTTCATGAACCGATCTTGATGATTATTTTTGCGTTGGGTTTAGTTTAAAGCTAACCACTAAAAAGTGAAAAATATAAAAACTTTTTACAAAAAAATACTGTTGCTGAAACAAATATTTTATAAAAAAGTTTTTGTTTCAGCAACACAGAATGGTTTGGAAGGGGGTAAGTGTGAAGGAAATTTTAGCAGAGCAGCGGGACAAGATAGGTTAAAAACCGGAGAACGTACTTTCTTTTGCGTAAAACCACATTCAGTAAGTACCTACCTTTGTACCTAATTAGATACTTATTCATAATTATGTACTTATTCCCTGAGGCCAAAGCTAGTGTGTCTAAGGTAGGTCTTTACCTACCTTAGACACACTAGCTACTAAGTATCTAAAATCGGTCAAGACGAGACCGATGCAAAAAACAAGAGGTGGCCCTTTCTTTGTGGTTATCATAACATATCTATACTTTGTCCATAGAGTATATATGGTCTTTGACTTTGTCCCACCGAGTCCCACGAAATAGGGAGTGCTTTTAACTGGATACAAATTCAGTCTTAAAAAATTTCTGAAGCAGCACTCAGCAATGCCTCTAAGCCTCCTTGTTGCAGCGCGTGCGAGGCAGGAGCAACAGCTTATTATCCAGCCAGAGGCGGCGTAAGGCGTGGGCCACCGCCTACGGCCTCGCGGTCTAAGGGGCCTCCCGCCTCGAAGGCTCGAAATAAATTTAATCACGTCCGCTGTCACGTCACGTGACGGGGATATGGCATACGGGGAAAACGGGAATAAAGGAAAATTTTAGTATCAAAAATTTTTTTCTCAACAAAATCCGTCCTCTTGAATCATCCATCAGGGGGCCTCGCAAAATATATCTTGCCCACATCAAATTTAGGTCTTGCCCCGCCACTGTATCCAGCAGATGGTTGTATCAAGTGCAGATATCCAGAAGAAATGGATGCATTGTCTGTCTGTTATGCTTTCACGCTAAAGCGGGTGAACGGATCGTCCTGAATTTGGCAGATATCTCGTATATGGAGAAAGACATAGGCTACTTTTTTACGTGATTACCGACATCCACGCGGGCGGAGCCGCGGCCAAAAGCTAGTAGGTACCTAGTTCATAAGATTTTACTAACAGAATAGGTAGGTACCATTGTACTTACTTATCTAGGTAATAATTTATTTCTCTGCATTTTTGTAGTTTGTAAAGTATGGATTGATTAAATTTTATCTGATTAGTAATAATAATGTAAGAGGGTGCATTTCCTCAAAAGCTGTGCTTAGAAGAAGCGGTTTACCTACTTACCTGTACTTACATAGAAACAGCGACTCGAGCGAGGCAGGCCGCACACAGGCTTCGCAGCCGCACGCATTCCTAGCGCACATTCCTCACACGCGTCCCTCGCACATATTTCTCAAGTTACTTGTTTTAGATCTTTTCCACAACAGCTTCGGTGTGTGAGGCTAGGAAAATAAAGTATTGTTCGGTATGGACTGTCCTCATGTTTCCCTGGTAAAAACGCATCCTAAAATTATAAAATGCGTTACGTATATATGCATTTTATAATTTTAGGATGCGTTCATAAATTTAATAGTGTTAAACTTTTTATAAAATAAAATAAATTAAGATTAACATGCATTAAAATATTATTAAATTATTATATAAGTAGGTACCTACCTATTTAATTCTCTTCAAAAAAATCGAAACACCTCTGAAGTTTAGTTTTGTAGGAGTTTTCTGTATTTTTTATATAGGTAGGTACTCAAAAAATGCCTGTTAGTTGCGGATATTAGAAGGTATCGTTGAAAGAATATTAATGTTTGAAATTAAAATTCTTTAGCTATCGTGTTTTGTTCAACAGGTATGCTTTCGGTGCAAAGCATAGCACTGCAAAATGCCAATTTTTTCGTCGCAGAAATCTCCATAACGCCGATACATTTCAAGCGGAAAAAATGTACTTAGATCCAAGTAGACCATTTTTATTAATATTTACCTAAAATGCTTTTTAAAGGTAAATATGAACAAAAACCGACTTCCAAAAAACACTACAAAGTTCAAAATAACTTGAATTTCGGTAGTCGGTGTTTATGGTTGCTTCTTCGTTATTTGTCACTGACTTTTGTTTTTGTGAAAAAGTTTTTTTTCTTCACTTTTTAGTGGTAAGTACCCCACACCTAACAACACCACTGGAAAGTCACAGAAAAGCAAAAATACGCAATTTCGTATACATGTATGATTTAACCACATATTTTTTCCAGATATTTGAATTTAAAAAACCAAACTACTGAAGCGATTTTGATAAAATTTCAATGGAATCATTTTGAAGTATACCGTTTCCGACAAGATTTTTTCAAATCGGTTGGCAAGCGACGGAGTTATTCGCGAAAAAACATAAAAAAAAACAATTAAAAAAAATACAAACATCCGAATTGAGAACCTCTTCCTTTTTTAGAAGTCGGTTAAAAATGGTTTAGACTATTGAAAAAAGACGTAACAATTTTCTATCGGTTGCATTTTGGGGAGTATGCAACGGAAATTAACGGAATTGTATAGTTTAATACCGCCAAGTTCGTTCCACATCGGACCACAAGACGTACCTACGGCGATGCGCCACCGGTCCATGCTGGACATCCGCATCCCACGTTGCTACAACAACCGGTCCTGTGGCGTCTCGCATTCATCGGCTACCAGCGACCCTCACTAGGTCATCGGTCCATCTTGTGGGAGGCCTTCCAACGCTGCGTCTTCCGGTACGCGGTCGCCGCTCCAGAACTTTTCGGCCCCATCGACCATCTGTTCTGCGAGCAATGTGCCCTGCCCACTGCCACTTCTCAAATCAGCCGGCTATGTCGGTTGTTACCTCGTTATTTCCAGATATATTTCCGAAAAGGCGTGGTCGAAACATTCCTGATTCGACCACGCCTTTTCGGAATCCGGCTTGTTCGGGAGGCTGGAAGTCGTCACACCTGCGCGCGAGACGGTTCGTGATGACTCTGGAAAACAGCTCGTAGACATGGCTCAGAAGTGAGATGGGCCTGAAATTCTTATGCCAGGCTGCATTGTCACCCTTCTTAAAGAAGAGTACCACCTGCTCCATGCCTGTGGCGTTTTACCTTATTAGAAATGAAATATCGAAAGTCCTCAAATAGCGTGAGAAAAAGGTCGTAGGTCATAAATATAATTTATGTGTGTTATCGTCAGTCACTCTTATTTAATTCCTTTTTCTGGTGGCCGAAGAAGGGCTCCTTCAGCGATTGCTTCATGTCACAATTCGGATCCGCGCTGCACCGGCGCGCCGTCGCCGCCGGCACCGCCGTGCATAATTTCAATTCACGCCGCCGCCGTCAAAATTCGCCACGGCGCTCATATCATATCTAATACAAAGTGCAACTTTAAATCAGAGAGATAGCAGTTACTGACTGGATCTGGTTAAAATATGAATCAAATTTTGGAATATTGTTAAAAAAAAGAAAACCAGCAGCAAAGCCGGCAATTGCACAAGGAGTGGGAAATGAACAACTCGCTTTGCACCAACTTGCTTTGCAAGAAAATTTTGTTTTTGAACCTTGTGGGTTGTTCATCGACCACGAATGGCTGTTTTTTGGTACCACTCCAGATGGTTTATAAGCCCTGGCATTGTCCTGCATAAAAATGAACTCGTCACCAATAAAATGTGCGTAGGTACCACATGACATACACAAACCGGGCCTTACGTTATCAGAGCCTCCAGCGGTGTCTGGCTCACCGCTCGAAGAAGCCAGGGAGAGGCAAACCTCACGCCAGCACCCGCAACAGAAGAAGACACCCCGGGCGTCAGGAGTCGCAGATTCCCGGCGACCGCGAAGGCGCGGACCTGCGGACCTGGAACGCAAAGGACATTACGAGGAACACTGATAGGTTTTAGTCAGTAAGAAGTCTGACACTCCTTTCGGAGGAGTCATTTGATAATTTCCCATCCATAAAAAAGGGTACCGCACAGGGTTCCGGACACTCTTCGATCGTAAGCGAGGTCCAAATACAAAAGCAAGTTCGGTTTTTCCATCGGCGCTTATGCTTTCTAAAACTGTTCACGAACCTTCACCGTAACTGATTCTTTCTTCAATGCAGCACTGTGCAATACGCTCTCCCTCTCCTCGATACAGCTTCTATCTTCCGTTGTTACCATAGCATGATCTTACTCTCGTCACAAAAGAGAGAGCTTTGAGAAGGTTTGACCAATTTAAGTACTCTCGTGCAAAGTTAAGGCGCGCTCTTCGGTGGTCTACCGTTAATTTTGGGCCATTAGCTGGCTCATGAGGTTTCAGGCTCCGCCAATATTCTTCTAATGGTAGAATCGCTCACATTCAATCCTCAAACCCAGCCCCGGATCTACGATTTTTCCAAACCGGGGCAAAACTTGACAGTGCCGCCCTCCTCTCTTCCACACTTCTTCTAATATATAAAATTCTCGTGTCACAGTGTGTGTAACAAAACTCCGGCTAACGGAAACGGCTTGACCGATTCTTATGAAATTTTGTGTGTATATTCAGTAGTTTAGGTGTAGGGTAGGTTTTACAAAAATATGTGTAGGTAATACGATCTTCACTGGTGGTATTGTAGAGTATATAACCACTAGGCTTTGGGTTGTATTGTAGTTTGCATTATTTTATCGATAAAATTATTCTACATGTGGGGTCTAAACCCAACCCCCGCTAAATGGCAGCCATTTTTGTGTTTTGTTCGACTTTTTTTAGGAGTGCATACTAAAAGCACTGTAACTTTGGTATTAAAAGTCCAATTACCGTAAAACTTTTAATAACTGAAGAGAGCAATAGATTTAATAGCTCATTTTTTTTTTGCTTTTGTATTAAGTAGGTCTATATAGATAACTCTGATCATTCTCACATCCAGTCGATTATAGGTCCTCGAATTTTGTGGCTGCATTGTGGCGTAAGGATCCCAAGGGGGCGTCCTCTCGCCACTACTATGGAACCTGGTCGCAGATAACCTAGTTAAAAGACAACGATAAAGGATACTTTACCGTTGGCTACGCTGATGACATAACCATAATAATAAACGGTACACACGAAAACACACTATGCAACCTCATGCGCCAAGCCTTGAAAATAGTAGAGTACTGGTGCAAAGAATATCAGCTAGCAGTGAATCCTACCAAAACTGAACTTGTACTCTTTACCAGAAAGAGGAAATTGCCGACACTAGAATTATCACGGTTCTTTGGAACCACCCTAAGCCTTTCAACTGAAACCAAATACCTGGGCATTTATCTGGACAAGCAGCTGAATTGGGCAAAGCACACAGAATACACCACCACAAAAGCCAGTATATGCATGTGACAATGCAAACGCATGTTAACCAAAAACTGGGCATTAGTCCCAATACCACCCACTGGCTATACACCACAGTTATCAGACCAATAGTCACATATATAAGGTCCAATTAAAATAGGTGGACAAACTTTTTGGAATCATTCAGACCACCAAAATAAGGACAATGGTAAAAAAAAATATAAGAAAATCGCATTAGATACCTACAATTAAAATAATCAGCGAACAAAAATACACTTATAAATGTCGGTTACCCAATGCATAAAATCATTTTAATCAGTGTTTTTTTTTTTGCTTGGATATCTTTGGTTAGACCTACTGAGCGCTGTGGTAAAATTTGTCCACCTATTTTAATTGGACCCTATATAACTCTCTAGTCTGGTGGCCCAGGACCGACTTGAGCACGGCACAGAAAGACCTTCTAAAACTGCAACGGCTTGCCTGCATAGCAATCACTAGTAGTATGAGAACTGCACCCACTGCGGCTCTGCAGGCTATGCTGGGACTGCCACCACTTCACCTTATAGTACGGGAAGAGGCAGCTCTAGCGGCTTTCAGGCTCAGCACATCTAGCACTTTAGAAACAGATTCAAGAATCAATCACATACGCATCATGGAAGATGCCGTTCGAGGTCTTTGGTAATCAGATCTCTCAGCAACCCAACTCGACGTGTCAAACCATTGTTATCAAAAGCTTTGGCTAGATTATTCCACAGTTAAACGACAACCCATGATGTTATCACCCAATGATAAAGCTCAAAAGACGCACCACTTCCAGAAGCACTATAACATAGTACTGTGGCAGCGCGCACGTGTTGCGCGCGCGCCGCACAACATTACACTGGAGTCTCCGATGCGTACCACCTATATTTATAGCTTCGGTGTCAAATAGATCGCATCGTCCGCGCTCCACAAAACTACACATTCTGTGCTTCACCGCTATTGGTGGATTAATTCTACTTGGATTGCTCACCAAGTACAAATTCCGCCATGACGATTAGTACATAGGTAGGGACAATATTTAATAAAAAAGTTCACTATATCTTATAAACTAGTGTTTTAATTGTTCGCCTACCTTAACCGCCTAATCGCCAAAGTACTAACACAAGAAATGGAAGACTACTTTGGTCCCAAAGAACTGAGAATCTACACCGACGGATCTAAGACAGACCGGAACTGGATTTGGAGTTTACTCCAATTAACAACTCAACATCAAGATATCCAGACCGCTAGGAAAGCTCAACACCGTCTACCAGGCGGAATGCGTGGGCATTATCCAAGCGGTCCATGCCCTAGAAGCCAGGAGGGTCACGGATACCCATATTCGTATACTCTCCGACAGCGCCTCCGTCTTTCAATCCCTAGGAAAGAATTACATCACCTCGAAACTCATACAAGAATGTCACAACGCACTAGAACGCGTCATGGTGACCAACCGCAATAGTGTGACGCTGCAGTGGATAAAAGGACACAGCGGATCACCAGGAAATGACGCGGCCGATGAGCTGGCCAGAAGGGGGTTTGGTGCGATGGCTGTTGGACCCGAACCCATAGTACCGCTCCTTTTTACCCAGCTGCGCACGTGGCTACAAGAATATACCCACACACAAGCAGAACGCTGGTGGGCCTAGGGGCACCAGGCTGTAGGCAGTCCAAGGAAGCTATGCCATCTCTAAACAGGAAACTTACCAGGCGCCTTCTGCAACTGGATGGGGGGGCAGCCTACGAATGGTGGTGGGTACCATCACCGGACACTGCTCACTAAACAAACATTTCCACACGATAGGTATAACGGACAGTCCTCTGTGCAGAGCATGCATGGAGGAGGGGAAAACAGTATCGCATGTGCTCCTTGAGTGCACAGGCGTTACAGAAATACGGAGGCAAACAATAGGGACACCTAATTCACTCAAAGATATCCTGAACACACTGAAAGGACTGATCTGTTTCTGGAGGGAGATTGGCTGGTTTGTATGACGGCTCACGTACAATGGTCCACAGCAGGACTAAGTGCGGGGACCATACCCAATAGATAGATAGATAGGTCCTCGAAAGGGGAAAAAGTTTGCTTAAGAGTTACTTTTACGACTTACATGCAGTAAAATAGAGATTCAAGAGAATGCGAAATTCAAGAGCGGTCGTAGAGAACTCGATATTTTACCAGGGTACCTCTAATGATTTTTTTTAAACATGTGAGTTTGGCGCCCCTTGAACTTGCCGTCCGGGGCATGGGCCCCGGCTTGCCCTCCCCCCCCCCCTAGATCCGGGGCTGCCAAACCTTACGGAGCTGCTGTTACAGTTGAATATAATTAAACTGACGATTTCTTAGAGAAAATGACGCAATGTAGGTACCGGTCATCTTGCTCAGACGCGAATGGATGTCTACCAGATCCTGGACGGCGAGTAAACATACCTGCTAGTCTCCCGATAACGCTGATTTTGACGATTGTAGCCTCTCTGCTGTCAATCGAGTATCGATTGACAGCAGAGAGGCTACAATCGTGCAACAACACAACACGCTGATTATGCCCTGAATCCAGCAATGCCACGACTTGAGCAGCTTCCGTGGGCGAGGCCCAGTGGGGTATCTATATTTGCTAGGAAACATCTCTTTGGTAGGAGGTCACAGAGCTTAGTAGTAGTACAATCACTATTAAATAACGATATTTTTTGCAAAAAAATCTAATAGGTACACTTTCTTTTTACACAAGAATCTTTGGTTCTATTTTCTATAACGTTTTGAGATCATGCGTTCCTAGGATCCGGGAATCCCCGACCTACACTCGTAAATCGCGGCTGTTACTAATTCGCTATTATCGCTCTGGTTTTAATTACAGCAAAGGGTCTGGTTTTAAAACCAAAAAATGTAACGCTGAAGCTAAGAATGGATGCCCCTGACACCTGAAGTGATTTCCTATGCTTACCATATTATAGTTGTAGATAATACCTACTAAAGGGAAGAATTTAGAGTCAATATGCCCCAGGTAAATAAAGCTCCTTTTAAAAAAGACCTGTAAGTATAAATTATTCTTGCATGCGATTTAAATTGCCGTAAACATCAATAAACAGAGTATTGTGTGGATGTTATGTCAGAATAACTCAATGGGTTTCAAACACGCTCAAATAGTAGTAGACCATAGCTCCATAGTAGGCGGCGACTATTTTAGGCGAGGTAGGTAAAAGCTTTTCGCGCCGTTACATAAAATGGCGGGAGTTTAATTCTAACGTCTCGTACTACGTAAGTTAATTGCGATATTATCATTTAATTTGATGGCTTTTACAAACAGCTATCTAGAATTATTGTAGGTAATATTTTATTAGCAAAATATAGTAAGATTTATTCGCTCGTAGACATGAATAATCCGCCTATGCACATATTTTTGTTGAGTTAGGCACAAGATTAAAATTAAATACTTATGTATATTTGGCTTGTCATACCTACTAACACTAACTCTAACTAACAACTCAGATAGTAACTCTGTCTGTCTCTTGATAACTCTTTACGTCTTAACAGCTGAACAGATTTGGGTAAACTTAGCACTCTGTTAAACAATGTCCTGAAATCGGACATTAGGCAAAATGGGAAACATTACAATAATGTCCCACCCCACTAACGCGCGTGCTGGCAGACGTTATAGTTTATATGTAGGTATATAATTCGAGTTAACGAAATAATTAATTCACTTTTTTTAGCATTCAAAACTAGCGGTAAAACACAAACATAGTATCTACTCATTAAATATAGGTAAGTGTTAATTTAAAATTCCAAGCTAGACATTAAAACTCAACTTTATGCATTTCAAAATAAAATTATTAATTTTTCACGTCATTTCTGACGCGGACGTTAATACAGTCATAGTGCGTGCAAAGGCACAGACAGATGGCGGCGTCCCACATGCATTAGCGCATGTGTTGCGATTGCGACGCCGACGGTACATACTTTTTCTTTTAAGGCTTCTATTTTGTAGACAACAACCCGTCTGCAGGGAGTCTTTATTGATCTAATCAACTTGTCCCACTGTTCGAGGTAGAGTTAGAAACTAACTGTGAATTGTTATAAATTAGCACTGCTACTATGACAATGTTTCAGCAGCAGTGGTGCTACTTATTCTGTAAACATCTACCGTGAAAACTTAGGTGATGTGAATATGAAGTGAGTTGTCAAACCATTGGAATAATAGTTCACACCAAGCTCACTCTATCTACATAACTTAGTATTCAAGGAGAGATGCTTAGGTACAGAAATACAGAAAAGACCGGCCGGCAGATTCATTTAATTTTAACGTTAGATAGGAACTTATATTACACAAAATAAAGATTTTGATAATTGTATCAAATAAGGTCGTCAAATGAGTACATACGATAACAATAATTTAGTTATGCTCGTGTAAACGATTAACGATTGATTCTGCGCCCAAATATAATTAGGGAATCCAACAACCGGCTGCAAGTGATGAAAAGGTTTGAAACTCATTCTTACTTTCTTAAGCAATTATTACGGGATAATTTGCTACACCTTTCTCCAAGACATCGTCATTGAAAAAAAAGACAACAAAGTGCATCTTGCAATAAATTATTCATCAAACAATCATATGCTTGGACCTTTGGTTTCACATTCTGGCATTCCTAACATCCTATTACAGGGTAGGCAATTACCCCGTTCTTTTATTCCTCAATCATCATCAAATCACTAAACGTCCACAGCTGGACAAAGTAATGAACGGTCTTTAGGACAGAGCTGATGAATCGTTCATGTATTGCTAATGCTTCCTATCAAAATTACTCGGCCAAATTAAGGGTCAAATGACTTGACAGCTGGCTCGTTAAAGTTCCAGCTAATTCCGCGGATACATAAAACATGCCAGTGTACTTACTTGGCTGCAGTCAATTCGCAATCCCAACTAGGTCGAAAATCGATCGCGCATGCTAGCTATGCATTCCTTCGTAATGTCTGCAACTAGTTTGTACAATATCATTATTTACATGTTTGTAATTTTGTGTGATGTATGCATGTCTCTACTTTCATCCTTCGGGTATCTATTGCATTTCGTTAAAAGTTGTCAAACCAATACATGGTTGTAAATAGGTGAAGTAACTAATAGGTTGTAGAACAGCATTTTGGACAGCTTTTTACATCATGGGCTATGGTCTGCAAGACTTGCAAGAGACCTATTCTTCATTGTTTTTTCGAAGTGACTGATCATTTTTGCGGGCAGACACCAAAAAGTATTTATAAGGATGGTGATCCAAAGATCACCATCCTTATAAAACCATCCAAAGACTCCATCTCCAGTCAGTGGTATGATTGCTGAGACTGATGTTTGGTCAGTTCGGGGAAGCATGCTTGTTATCACAAAGCACGGGTGATGTTCCATCTATTACCTACACAACGTAGGTCTATGATCATGATTATATAATTGCAGCATACCTAGGTACCTTCCAAGAACGGTACCGACATTAACTGCTTGGAGTTTAGTTCACCCGGTATGGGTAAATAGCGTAACGATTCATACATGCCGAGCCTTTTAATTACTTGCACATCTTATAGATCTCAACGGTAGAAAGGCTAGATGACATGCCGTTCGTACACCATTATTGCCCATCTAACGGCTGTTACAGCTTCCAGAACTACTGAAGTAGTTTTAAGAAATATCGTGCATTCTATTGTGTTACCTTCTCATAAAGCCATAGTGTCTAAAATTGTGTTTCAGTCAGTTGATTCATTATCACGTGATGCCGTGATTACAGGTCTTTGAAAGCAATTGATTGGCGTGCTAAAATTGATTACATTTGCTCACTGTTTCGATTTTGTGGAAAGATTCTTTTATTTTTTTTTATATAGTCATTACTTTTTATGGACAGCAAAGAATTTAACCGTGTTTTTTTTATGAAATCCGAAAGAGTTTATCGAGTTAACTGCAGTGTAAAGCTAACCTACTTAGCAACAGTAACCGGCGGAGACCGTGTAGGTCTAAGTTAATGCCACGGCAAAGAGTTGCACATAAAAGGATCCGAAGAAAATAGTAGGTATCTGAATTAAATTAGGTACCAAACAAAATATAGTGCTTTTACAACAAAATAAAAAAAATAATTTAATTAAAAAAACTTATTTACAAAAAAATATACATTTGGAAGTCGGTTGTATTCTAATCCAAACAAAATATAGTGTTTTTCCAACAAAATACAAAGAAATAAATTCTCATATGAAACGTTACGTATCTCTACTGTAAACTAGGATATAACAAAACAAGTGAGCTCAATCATGCGGCGCGGCCCGTTATTTATTCTCACAGTTCTAGGCAATGAGCAGACCTAGGCTGCCTATTGCGACATTATTAGAGTCTAAGACTAGACTGGTGTGAAATTCGCACCGGCCATAGCTTTCGCGATTTCAATGGCTGAGATTGATCGAGAGAACCGGTCGCGTCGAGGTGTGTTGCGTTTTCGACCATATTCCATTTGGGATTTTTTATAGCTTTTTTATATTATATATACCTAAGTGTACCTACTGTCTGATCTTGAAATACATTAACTGTATTTAAAAATCACCTTATTTTACGCCGCATTATCGGTCTTTACTCTTCCCGTATCTCAATAGCCTAGATTTATAATTTTATATTTAGATATATCTACTTAGCATATCTTTAATGTAGGTACTAAAAGTGGTTTGCCAGTGACCAACCACTGATAACGCGAGTTGCACTGAAAATATTTTCTACGAACATTACTAAACTCTCATCTCGAACTACCTTCAATATTTTGCCCGTCGCGAATTATTTTAATTAAACTGCTTTATAAAAAGAAGAAAAATGATTCGCAATAGGTACGTACTTTTAAATAAAAATGGCCGTGTACATCACAAGATGATGTATCGAATGGGGCAGGAGCCGAGACGGCCGACACCGTCAGCCGGCCGCAAGGCGGCGAGGGGGCGCTCAGACCGGATCTCAGACCCTAAAATAAAAACATCTATCGAAATAATAATACGCACTGCTTACCCAGGACAAGTACGCGAAACGAATGGCGTTGACCCCCTGAACATTCCCATGCTAAGTTGCGGCCCAACTGGATTTTTCTTAATGGTAGGGTGGTACTACGCTTATAGAACTGAGAGGGCTTTCAAACGTGTGTTTGGACTTATTAGCTTTTATTTCTAAGACTAGCTTTCATGGGAGCTTCGTTGCGGTCGGTATCGAGCATCGCAGAAATTGATGAATGGATTTCTAACACAAGTGGTGACACTTGGAATTTTATAATAAGATTAAGTTTGGGCATTGTTTACGTGTTGAGACATTAAAGGAAGGGACGTCTTTGTATTAAATTAAGTAAATGTTGTTGATTGCTGCATGATAGGCGGTAAAGTTAATCATACTATAAATAAATAAAAAAATTATAGGCAAGTATCTTTTATCAATGTAATTAATGAGTTAAATGTGATTTAACCTGTATCTAAGGGCTATATGAAGCGAGATTTTTTAGTAGTCTATTAACAGGTTTGCACCCTAAATGTAAGTTATAACAGGAATCACTCAAAAGAATCCCTTTCATCTTGTGAGAAAGTTTCTCATCAATTTCGTTTTGCAGAAAAGGATAAAGGGCTTGCGAATAATCAAAAGATAGATACCCCTATCCACATAATAACCTAGATACATAATAGAGAGATAGGAGAGATCAGATGGTACAATGAATTTAGACCTTTCACCCTTCTGTCTGGATAGGTTCCTTTCGAACTTTCCATACATCCGTCCGGACCCGTCTTATGAATTGTATAATTTAACCGTGCCGTCTTTTCATCCATTCTGCTTTTGTTCGAAGAGCAGACAAACCCGTTGCCACGGCATAAAGAAATAAAAAAAATTAATGGATGTCCGAACAATGGGGAGAAATTGTGATAGGTGAGAGTAATCTTTCACGACCAGTGACAATTCTTGTTCTTTTATTTTCTGCTAAGAAACCCCAATTGTTGAGGTTAAATAGGGTCAGTCCTATGGGACGATCCAATTCCAATTTTGAATTGTAAATTTTGTTTGGTGCAATAACACTTTCTTATTCACAACTTTATTTTATAGTAGATTGCCAAATGTGAGTGACCAACGAAGGTGGATGCAAGTTAGAATTCAGTTTTAAAGTGTTAGTAAGTTTATAGCAGTCTATTACTTTTTGTTATTTCGTAAAATTTAGTATTGTTAATAAATTAACAAGTAAAACGGTACTCAGCTAGTGCGATTTTGTGTGACGGGTTAGACATCGTTATTCAATTGTTAAGGTGAGTGATTTTTCTTTATACCTCCTGAATGTTTTTTTGATCGTGCACCTTTTTTTTATGGATGGGAAATCATCAAATGACTCCTCCCGCTCTGTGCGGAGCGGTCGAAGGGAGTGTCAGACTCTTACTGACTAAAACCCATCCATGCTCCTCCTAGTGCCCTTTGCTTTAACTCTTTCGAACAGACAGGTCCACCTTTGATTTCATTTTATTTTCCATTTGTGAACTTTAGTAAGAGCCACAAACGAAAAGTTTTCTAATGCGAGTGGCGCCACTGTCGTGTTTTGCAAACAATACACTGTCCCTGTCTGGATAAGCTTGTTGTGAACGAACTTTGGCGGCAGTCTGCAGTTTTCACTGTGAACTAATTGGTTGTAAAATGTCTTACCCAACCAAGTTCGACGTCTGCTTTTTTCCCCTGTGCTCTTATCGGTGACAAAAATCTCATAGTCAACAGGTTAGCTATGTGTTAACAAATCCTTCTGAATTCAGATCATTTTGACTTCCATTTGTGGTGTGTTACACGGGTTTTAGGGGTAGCAGCTAGGCAGGTACTTAATTGATACAGCTTGCGCTGCCTGTGTTTGTTGAAACAACTTGCCACTTTGCGAGCCCATCGCGAAATCAATTTGCGACATTTCTGTATTTTTTTTCTATTTGCGATAAAAACACAAGCAGAAAGACGATTCATTCATTTATTTTTAATTTATCGCCAGAAAAGCATGGCTGTGGAAAGAGTGCAGTCTTGCGCGGGAAAATAACATTTACTCCAAGATCTAGATGGAAATACATACTACGTACATACATAAATCTTTACATGCCGCATGAGAATGCTCGAGTAATTTCGTTAAAGAATTCACAAATTGCGCCGACAATTCAGCATCTGTTGATAAGTACATGTAGTTTTCTTCATTTCTCCGCCCGCACGTCAATGAGTCTCATTTCGGACTTATAAAATATCTCTGTAGTCTGGGCCGAGTAAAAAGGTGGAGACCATTGAGTGCTGTTCAGCTGTTGTAAAGTTCAGGAGTGACTTGTTCATTCATTCATTGATAAGTTGCGTTGCGAGAAGTTTCTTAACATTCAACGTTCTAGTTAGGAAAAAGTGAATTAAATTTTCCATTATTGCAAAGGATTCTGCAGCAAAACTCTCTTGGCACGTTAGGCATTTTAATCCGCTTTGGAGATTCAGGAATCGTATTATTCAGTCCAATGTAACCTGAAACTAATAAATCTAACAGTGCTTAGAATTTAAATGGAAAAAGTAGTTAATTTAAATGTTTATAAAAGCTGATCACCGCATTCTGGGACCTTAGAAATCTGTGTCGTAATGTTTTATAGAACAGGCACATCCAACATCATTTTATGTACCTATTAATTAACCGACGGATAAACTACCTGAATAGAGACATAGAGCGAGTATTTGATTGAATTAGTAAATATCACAATTCTTTGAAACACCTAACTACCTGTATGAATTATTAAAACATTGTGGTTTACCGTCGGTTTAGTGGTGAATTGGTAATTAACTTAATCGCGATACCTAGAAGGAATCGAGCATAACAGGATGTTGACAAGTTCCTGCTCTAGGAAGTTATTCTGAAATCTTACGCAAATTCGATTTTCGTTCATTCTTAGGGTGAATTTCATCAATGAAACTGAACGCGATCAGCGTATAAACCACGTTTATGAGTTGTCAGTGTCACCACTTTTCTATGGAGTATTGACGCTGACAGCTCTTGAACGCAGTTTAGATGTACTGATCGCGTTCAGTTTCATTGGTGAAATCCACTCCATGTTATGTAAGTACTTGTCTAATGCTACTTTATGCTACAGATACGCATAGATCTTCTTGTATAATTTTTGCATATAATTGTGCAAGTTATTGTTTATTAAAATTGATCAAACAAAGATAAAAATAATATACTTTATTTCCCAAATATTGATGGCCAAATTTTTTCCCGTTTTCGTACTACATAAGTTATTTATTTACGCCCAAAGTTGTATTAAAATATACTTTATTAAATGAATAATATTCCATCAATGATTTACCATAGTGGATGATGTATATAGTTTTGGATACATCATTCTCAAGAAATTTCCTAAATATTTATGGCCAAATTTTTTCCCGTTTTCGTACTACATAAGTTATTTATTTACGCCCAAAGTTGTATTAAAATATACTTTATTAAATGAATAATATTCAATCAATGATTTACCAAAGTGGATGATGTATATAGTTTTGGATACATCATTCTCAAGAAATTTTTGAAAAACACGAAAAAAATATCTTTAAGTAAGTAGGTATCTATTTAAAACGACGGAATGTTACGAGTTATACGATTTTTTTTTTGCTAAATTGCATCAGTACAATAAAATTTGAGGAGTTCGTGGCTAAATATTAACAGCCTCACGATTTACAAGGGTTAGCAACGCTTGACGAGGTCGATTGGTGGATGGGTGTCCATCTTAACATACCGAGATTCCTCCGTTCCTCGGAAAACACATTAAGCTGTTGGTACCCGCTGTCATTTGTAGATCTTCGTGTTCCCCAGTGGATTGTGGAGGTCAGGTAAGCAGTCGGTCCACGTAAAATACTGGTATTCAGCTGAATCCGGTTAGACTGGAAGCCGACCCCTACATAATTGAGAATAGCGTTTCTCAATTATGTAGGAGTCATGATGATGCATCAGTGCAATTCGACCAAATCATCTGCCTAGCCTTTTCCTAACTAGGTATATTAGGATCGTCTGCCAGTCAGACCAGATTCAGCTAAATACTACTATTTTACGTGGAGCGACCGCCTACCAGACCACACACAACCCATCAACTGGTTAATACGGTACTTCTTGGCAAGACTGGAGTCAGATTTTTTGGCTTCTGACTATTCGTAACGACAGTCAATTTAAAGATCTACAAATCACAGCCGGGCCCAACAGCTTAACGTGCTTTCCGAGGCACGGAGGAGTCTCGGTACGTTAAGATGGTTACCCATCCACAGACCGACCTTGGCAAGTGTTGCTTAACCTTGAAGATCGACCCATGCGACTGTTATTATTTAGCACGGTGGCTGTTATAATTCGACCAAAACAAAATGATAAAACAAATATAATATTATATTAAATGAATGAAACTACTCTACCTACCGTTTCTAACAAACACCTAGAAGGAAATGCGCACACTACCTACTGTATCAGCATGGGCTTGTTGATACGTCATCGCGTCATCATTACGTTTAATTGGCAACGCGCTAAAACGAACGCCCCCAGTTAATGATCTACATTTCTAAGAGGCCGGTCTTCGACGCTCTATGTAAACGGTAGAAAATTAGAAATGAGGAACTCGATATTGATTCACGATAGTGCATGTGTGCGTGCTACAGTGTTATTCGAATGACGTAACTATCATGAAATCCATGGCAGCAACGTGAACTTGGCTGCGGTGCTATTGCTGCAGTGATGCTGCACTGAAGTAAAATCAAGAATTTAGGACACGAAGCGCGTGTTAATAGACTAATGAATTGAAATAGGTACGTTTATATACAATAATCTTATGGGAACTAGGTACCAAGTGTACCGACTATAGACCCGGCGCGTCATTAACATAATAAAAAAACAACACTTAACACGCGTTGCGAATTTCAAATAGCGCGCTACTCGCTTCAACACAGCATTTTATAATAGGCACATCTGTGACACCAGTGTCACAGTGACGTGTCTATAGTAAGAAAAAAAAAACAATTTGTGGTCTATTGAATATGCGACGCGCCGCGCACTTTGCAAAGGTCGAAAACCTCCGCGACAATACGCAAGAATCTTCCACTATTTATGTATTGCACTCCGCAACTAATGCCCGAGCGAATGTTTCGGTATTAGAATCACAGATAAGTAGAATTTAGTTCTTAGTACGTACCATGAGGTGCCTACAAACATAAGATGCAATAAGTACCTATTACAAAAACATAATAAAAATATTTGCGACGCGACGCGTCGATGATTACTCGTGCCGGCCACGAAGACGCCCTTGAATTAACAAAAAAATAAACAAATAGCAATGACCTCGGCACACATGATAGACACGATTACTTACACTATTATTCAAACGGAGTCAGGTCAGATTAGGGCGGCTATTATAATTCATAGAAGGTACTCGTTTTGTGAACACGTTATTATAAAATAGAACTAGAATCACCGGCTAGTTTAATTTGATAAGGTGACGTCATCATCGTCTGGGCCCCCAATTTGACGTCAGCTAGTACAGTGACCCACAAATCTACAGACACAATAAATTCAGCAAGCAACGTACGATGCGAAACCGCGCGGGGGTCAATGAACTGTTGACGTATTTAAAATACGCACAAGTAGGTACCTTATCGCGAAATGTAGTACGCGGCGCGGCAAGCGGAGCGAGCTTGCTGTGCTATGTGTTTGCAAAATGGTTATTTATAGATGTGAGTGTCCGTGACGGATGGTTCGAGCTATTTCTAAGGTCCCGAGAACTGGTGAGTAATATTATTAAAATGACGTAAGTATTCATTAATTTCCCATCAATGAAAATCAGGTGAAACATAGGTAGGCAACTTACATTAAGTTTCAATACTCCCAAGTGTGTGCAAAAAGTTTTATTTATGATGATTGAATGATGTAGAAATAACTGGCTGACTTTATTAAAATAAACAAAATAATTCACGAAAAAAATAAAATGACACCAAATTCCTAGATTTGTCAATTTTCGAAAATAGTGATGTCCTCGTCGCTTTACGTTTCACTCAATTAAAATACAAATATCGGTTTTTAGAAAAAAATAATTGACAGCATTTGGCTGACTGTCATCATTATTTTCCTTGGGATATTAATTAAATTATCATGTGAGCGAAATCTTTTTCTCAAGACTTTATTTAGCCAACGCACCGGAAACTCAGTGAGAGTTCGTTTTGCTGCTATACTTTTAACGCTATTGATATTAAGAAAATGTGAGAAAGGAAGTGTGTCTGTCGTGGTGCTACAAGACACACTACACCAGAGTTCTTTCTTTGTAAAGAAAGGAAGAGTCTGCACCGAGTGTATGAGCTATTTTCGACTTCATATTGCTTTCCTTTAAGATTCATATTAGCAGTAAAAGGACCGCATTGGAACCTTGTCCGTTCAAAACGAAGCACCCGCAGTAGCTGCCCTACCTACGTACCCACATAATGCGACGGATACAGATCCGAGTTTCTTACTTACACATACATGTGAAGTACGAAGGCCAGTTTTAAATATGTGTATGTGTCGCGAATACATACGGCTTCGATGATCAGCAGGTGTAAGCGAACTAAAGGCGAGGGGTTATTGCGATTAACTCTTTTATCCCTTCGTTTCCATATCAAAGAGTAATGAACCTTGTTCTACTATTGGACAACGTCGATTAGTAACCGTGTGATTTTTTGTAATGGATGAAAAGCGGTACTTTGCAATATTTTTTTATTCAAGCTGCAGCGGTTTACAAATTCATAATTTCAAATCTTAATAGAATCATTGATCTAACAAGTTTGGTTTGAATTCATGTTTGTCCCTATCCCAATTAGTTTCGATAGTATGTTCTTTTGTTTATTCTAACAATGATCGATTGAATGATCGAAATTGTAACATTCTAATATTAGGACCATTTTCGATGTAACAAGAAGCGAAGTTTGATTAGTTAGGTTTTGTTTATATACCGATAGGTTCTTTTGATTATTCTGATAATGAGCTTGTTAACATTTTTATAATTGTTGTATGATTCTAATTAGAAGACCATTTAATTTAAAGGGATGCACAATTATGGTATTTCGTCAAATTATTAATATTTTGGATTTTTTTATTTTAGAAACAGACGACGCATATAGACAAAACCAAAGTACTTAACTAATTATTGTAACAACAAAGGCGAAACTGGCAGTGAATCGATTGCGAGTAACGAAGGTCAAAGGGTTTGTAAGTGTGCGTATGTATGCAAGTATGCAGGCGAGCTCGGTGCGGCGTCGCTGCTGCACGCCTGCACCGGCGGTTGCAACACCCTCCCCCCTTCATTCTCGGTTTCTCGCTCGTCGCCGTCTTGCCGCTAGCCTGTCTCACCTCGCGGCCGGCAGCCTTGCGCGACGCGCCGCGCTCTTTCACATTCAAAATTATTCGCAATCGCAATCATTGCAAAAACTCTCTGTGCAATAAAAATACTTAATATTTCGATGCGTTCACAATTAGTTTTAAAACAGAGAGGTAGTTAAAAGTTAACAAAGAAATTAAGTGCCTTTTAAACTTTGAATGCACTCCTCGTTGCATGTCCCGCGCGTCGTTATGAGAACCCCGTACCGGCGGTCACGTTGACGTCGCGCCGCCATATCTGTCTCGGCCACCAACTAGCAAAATTAATAGGTAATTATTTTCGTGTACAGTGTTTTTGATTGATTTTGTCGTTCAGTGATGTGTGTTGAAGTGTTATTTATCTTCTGGCATCCTTTGTGGTGATTCCAATTGGACTCTTTTTGGAAATAGAGGCGCGCGCCGGCCGGTTCTTATCGGGTGCAATGCAGTTGCACTCTCAACTTATTGCAGTTTTGCATTCACAAAAGTTTCATGCGTGGAAAGTTTCTAGTGTTTATATTCTGCTCAAAGAGGATTGTTAATGTGTTTTATAGTGATTATTCGTTAAAAGTGATATGTGAAGCGGTTTATAAAGAGCTGTCACAGTTTGCTGTGTTATTTCGGTCATTGACCGCCGGAATTCGCATCTCCTCTATATTAGTGGTGTTGTTAGATTTTTTGACATAATTCCGATTTTCGTTTTTTAGGCTCAAAATTGTGTCACTTCACTAGAAGAATGCAATGACACGCGCATTCGCTATTCGAAATTTCACCTTCACCCGGATGGAATGAGGAGTGCACAATCCCATTGTTTCACAGTTTCATATGTTTGAACATCATTTGTTTTTTTGTTTTTCGGACGATTAGAGAGTTATCATTTTCTTCCAAAATTACAAAAATTACGAAATAAAGGTAAATATTATTCTTTTCCACATGTAAATATAAAAATATATTGTTATCCAAAAAATATTTGTTGGCATTGCTCACACGCGTGGCTTCCTTGAATCGCTGCTGGGTGACATCATCTGTACTGTAGGCAAGCCATAAGAGATCCCAATTTCTAGTGCACAAAGTCTAGTAAAATAAAGTTTACTCTGAACTTATATTTAATACCCCAAAGCTGCAGCAGTTGAGTGTAGTGTGTGTAAAATATTGATGAATGTGTAGAATGGCGGAGGGCAATGGAGAAATACCCATTGAAGAGGTACCTGGGAAGGACTCCGATGTTGGCCGAACACCGGATTATCGCAAACTCATTGACTACGGCTTGGATCCTAAGGTGAGCATTTTTATTTAAATAGTAGCCAATGCTCTTAGATATTTTAGTGCATGCCCTGCTCCTATAGGCTTAAGAATTGAAACATAGTAACTGCTTGCAAAAAAAATATTTTGCAAAAAATATTTTTGTTGACGATGAAACTTACATTTATCCAACTTTGGTTGATTCCTCACATGTTCTGGTGTTGCAATAGTGTTATTTATCAGCTATTTGTATTATGCAGTGTAGGTTAATAACCCTGATTTGTGCAAGTACTAGGTACTGGTACAAATCTATCCTCTTTGATAATTACCCGTCTCGATGAAGTTCCATAGTTGTTCCAAATTATAATGAAAACTGCTTCAGATCAATGTCAAAGCCATATTATGCTCTATGTGGGTGTTATAAAGTCCAAATTTGTTATACCTATTCAAAATAAATTGTTTAAAAAAAATTAAAATAAAATCTTATTGGAGTCTAGCTGGAGCACTACACAATACAACATTATTTTCTTGTTGGAAACTTGTATGAACTCATTGGTGTGGTTTTATTTTAATATACATGTAACTAATAAGATTTTTTTTTATTATAATATATGATTCAACATAACATTAATGAGTAACTAGGTACCTACATAGTTAATAGAACTGTGTTAAGTTTGCTGTAGCATCAAATACATACAAAATGAAGATTATTTAGATTATTCTAGTTCCTGTACCTAGTTGCCCATAGCCAAGTTTTGTGGTATTAACTGTATACTTATCAAAGAAAATCTAGAAAAATCTAAATAATTTTCCTTAGATGTCTGATGTACTTAGTAGCTATAATAAAAATGTTAGTCAAACCCAATGTATAGGTAATAAAACAGGTTTAGTGCTGAGTAGGTACTGATGCAAAATCTTATCATATAGCATTATTTCTAAGAAACCCATGTGGGATTCTAGTCTTAATGTTGGCACACCTGAAAGGTTAAATGCTTGAAAGAAAATTTATTATGTTGGTAGCATTTGTTTGCACTTTCTCTCTCTGATAATGACCTTTGCCATTTATTATCTGGGCACCTGCAGTGCATGCAAACAGGCTTGCATGTTTTTAAAAATTGTTGCCAACCAGAATGCTATTAAATAGGTATTATAATAATATACATAATTGTGTTACTTTATTTTTTGTGCCTTTGCTCACTTTTTATATCTATATAAGCCCAACAGAAGGCTCTTTTATGGTGAAACTTTGTAGTCAACAGTACAAGACCACTGTACACAATTTATTAAAAAAATTGTATCTGTAGCACATAATATCATTTCATTATAGTGTTTAAATAAAGTCTTTTATATACCTACTAGCACTTCGCCCGCGACTTCGTCTGTGCAGATTTAGTACAAACAAAATCTACCTTTTCACCCCTTTACAGGGGGAGTTTCCTAAAATCCTTTCTTAGCAGATGTCTTCTACTCATAATCTACCTCTGTGCCAAATTTCGTCTTAATAGGTCCAGTATTTTTCGAGATTAATCAGTGAGTGAATGACCTTTCACTTTCATATAGGTAGGTAGGTATAGATGCATGCTTACCTTGCTTTGCATGCAGTTTTCGCCAGAGCTTCATTGCGACTTTATATTACGATAGGCAGTATTCCTTCTGGATTCCAATAAGGTTTGCCAAGTACCTACCCACGGTATATCTACATGTTGACAAATTTATCATTCGGAAATCCTTATATGCATGAGGCCAGTGCACACTGGTATGCGCCAGGGCCGAGGGAGGCGCGGGGGGCGTCACTAAGTAATTTTCCTCTTTCCTCGTCACTGTCCTTTGCAACTTATATCCTTTTATTTCGAAGAAACTACTTCGATGCACGCATAAAGCCTTGTGTACCTACCAACATAGTGACGCTTTGGTGCTCCTTATTTTCACATAAAATCATTGTTGACTTAAGTACGTGAATTGCGATGGTCAGTGAATTTCTACATCAGCGTAAAGGATAGGCAATTGATATCATATCTTTTATGATTAACGTACTTACTGCAGTTATTTCAAATAATATCTAATCATGAATTGCATTCTCAAGTTTTAAATTCCTTTGTGGGCTTGACAATGTTAATAAAACTTGCATACGTACGCTTATTCGTACGTAAAGTTCCCCGCCTCTTGTGAGCCGCCCCTATAAATAAGCTACAATGCTAAGGGCTACCAAAGTACTTACTTAATATATTTCTACAGAAATTTTTGGGATTAAATGCTTCGCTAATCCTAACGGGATTACCGAAGATTTCTTGAGTTGGGCGCTCCTCAGTAGCCGCGACTTACCTTTACATGGTACCGCGTACTGCAGTGCTTAACTTGAATCTGAATAGACAATAATGTGCGTCGTCTACCCACACTCCATAGCCTCTGTGCGAAACGCGTACACTGTAATTTCTATATCGGTAGAAATTGTATTTAATGGTGATTATAATGTCGTTTCCAGGTAGCAGCCAAGCTCGACGACATTTATAAGACTGGAAAGCTAGCGCACGCCGAACTGGATGAACGTGCGTTAGATGCCTTAAAAGAATTTCCATCCGACGGTGCTTTAAGTGTTCTTGGACAATTTTTAGATTCAAATCTCGAACATGTATCTAATAAAAGTGCTTATTTATGTGGAGTCATGAAGACCTATAGGTGAGTACCCACGTTGTATTATTTCGCTTGGCAACACGATCAAAATATTGGATGATTGCCAAACTGCCCGGTATATCTAGGTCACAATCTTGAAAAATTGATTTGACATATTATAGGCCGCGTTGCGGACAACCGTTGAATTTAAATCGCGGGGCCCTCTGCATCAGTAACTAGGAAATGATGCTGTTTTATGTACTGCACGACCTTGTCTCGGAATGGCAATGTGAAAACCGAGGCACAATTTAAAAATACCTTTTTTGCACAGCATCAAGCCTTGGCAAAGCCAATCACCGGTTAGGGAGGTTCGAGCCAATCAAAATCATTGTTCCTACACAGTCCGCCGAATTAAATATCTCGTGTCGAACTGTCGACCTTTTGGAGAAGAGGTCACTTCGATGTACCGACCATTAAAATGCAATAAAAATGATCGCCGCGTCTGAAATGCCCTCATAATTACCCTAGGCAGAGATTGGCATGTTCCGCAAAGTTTAGAACCTATCTAAGTTGCATAATCGTGCCTCCGAGGCTGCCAATGCGAAGCCGGCCAGCATTAACGTGTTAGCTCTGATTGGTAGGCAGTGGTTTTTGAAATGGCTTTGAAGCAGTTCTGTTAATAGGTATAATTGTTTGCTATACCGTGTGTACATACATACTTAGATGTCGCACGGGGGGCATTGTGATAACTTTGATTTCTACTGAGTAGAAAGATGCGTTAAGTCTTTGTCGGCAAGCGCTTTCAAATCGCGACATTTAATTCGATCACATGGCGGTCGTTTGTTTTTAATTCTATTGTAAAGGCAGCGTCAGATAGGTTCATTGTTACCCGCTGCGACGGTTCCCTTGGAGTTTAAGATCAACGATTCATAATGATGGACCGAGAAAGTGAGTCGTTAATTGATACGTGACACAGTGCTTGTAGCTGGAATGCTCGCTCCGTGACGGACTGACGGATCATTTTGCTTGTGTCCTCGTGTTTATTTGCGCCGCCCGTCGCAAGATTAGATTACGGATGGTCATTAGCCCCTGTGCAGTCGTGGTGCAGAACCTGTTTGCGAGATTTAATAAAATTGTAATTGGAATTATCCTTAGTGGCTTTCATTCAATTCAATTATCAAGGAAAGGCTGTGCAATTTTTGATTTCCAAATTTGATAGCTATAATTTGGCCTTAAATTGAGTTTGTATCAGAAGTATCCGTGTCCCATCGCGTTAGCCTATACTTTGGAAGATTTAATTAATGCTACCGATGGTGCAATTAACGTAGCCACCTACTGGGCCCGAAGAATATAAATAGTTAACCATCGATTCGAAAAGAAAAAGCCTACTAACAGCGCTGCTGAAGTTGATGCCCTGGGTTCGACTCCTAGGCTTGTACAGTCACTGCACATAGTTAAACCTGTGTCACTTTTAATTGAACCGCAAGAACTAGGAAACTTTCATCGCTGAGTAAAATTCCGTCGATAAAACTTGGTATCTGTACCTACATCAAAGATTTCCCGCCTTTTTCTCGCATTCGTATCGGACTCTGTCCCGACGGAGTTTGTTTCCCAAGAATTTTATAAGTTTTCGCGCAACATTCCGATGTAGAAGTTATACAACGAACTTTGTGAAACTTGTCTACAAGAGACAAAGTTTCACGGTGAGCGATGAAAGTTGCTTTTTTTTTCTTTTATTATTTAAAACCTGTAATAATAAACCCACATTCGTTGCAGACTGTCTGTATGCATGTATAGTCGACCTCGACTTGGCTTTACTTACCCCTTTTGACAAAAACTCCCAGAAACTATATTATATACAAGGGTCAATTTTTTATCGTGGGGTAACTTTTATCTGAGTAAAAAAAATTGCGGTTTGACAGCTTTTGTAAAAGAAAGATCTTTTATTTGCCTATAAAGAAAATTAAAATTAGTCAGAACATTGTCAATCGTCGTATTTATTCCTTAGATAACTTAGCTACCTGATTGATTACTGAAAAATCTTCCCTAAGCATGAGAAAAATAGACTACAAGGTCTATTTTTCTCTTGCTTGGAAGATTTTTATGATTTACAATGGTAATGCAATTACGAAGTAGACTTTAACTCATGATGGGACACTCTGTGGTAAAACAATATGGTAGATGATTAAAAAAATCTAATGAGTCCGTCAAATAGATTTCCAAAAAATATTGGACACGCATTTTTTCTTTTTTTACGTAAACAAAAAATGAAGACGATACAGTGCGTTGAAAACTCGTGTGACGTCACATTTGAGTAGACTTACCTAAACGTGACGTGATAAGCCCCCACTCCTGATCTTTGATGCGTTCTATCTGCGTCAATTTGTATTGATTTGATAAAGCGAAAAATACGTGTCCAATATTTTCTGGAAATGAACTGATGGACTAAATAGAATAATATTTTGTTTTACTCAGGAATCATCCCTATACGGGGTCAGCTGTACCTCGAATATAGTGTTTGATCTTTGCAAAGGAATTGATCAGTGATGTGTTGTATTCCAGACAGAAAAGCAGGGCGGGCGTGCAAGGGGCGCCCGCGCTGTCAACCACTGTCCAGGTTAAGGGGCCCGACGAAGAAAAGATCAAACAAATACTGGCCCGGACCGGGTACACGTTAGATGTTACCACAGGTCAGTACCGTCGCTAGGACACCTTTGACCTTAGATAACTCCATTCAAATACTAGTAGAATATTAGTTTAGGTACAGATAGTGTGTGTTGAATCTGTAAATGTCTTTTTTTTTTGTCTTTTAAAAACGTTGCCCCACTAGGAATTTCTCCAGTGTCATGGGTGCGTTTACAAACAGTCAGACCCGGAACAACTATCTGTAGGCCATACAAATATTTATTCCGTGCGGGAATCGAACCCGCGAGACGCAGCGCAGCAGTCATCTGCGCCAACCGTGTCGTCTAATACTAGATGTTAGTTTAATTAGTCAAATATCGACGCGTCCTAATGGTTTCGTAATACGTTTGTGTGATTCGATTTTATCTAAAAGCACCTATTGTCTCTAGGACAATTTCTTGCCACCAATCTTGTTTTTCCACTTTTATCTCCTTAACCTTATAAATACATTGCGTTCTTGAAATAAAACTGATATAAAATTGTGAATGCAATAATACACACACATTGTATGTGCGAATAATAAAGTTCTCGGGTTTAGCGTGCAATGCAGCGCGAAGGACATCGCGAACTTCATTAGTTTGTCCTTTCATTAATTTGTGGATAAATATAAATATTTGTCGGTTTCATTGTAACGGACTAGCATTCTTTATATTCCTCAATAAGGATCAAATTGAACCTTGTGCTTAGAATATTTATAACGTGTTAAATTTTTGGCTAAATCAAAAGCCAAAAATAAAAAAAATACTAGCAATGTCTTTAGTTTCTCTATTTTTAAGCAGAAAATAAGTCCCTTCGGCCGTCGGAAAATAGATGGTTCGGCTGTAGCACATAATAGCGTGATATCACATAAAATATTGTTAAGACAGACTAATTGACGTCCTGAACTATAAATATCTCCTCTTTCAAAGAACTTATTGATTTTTAGGATTCAATATCAGTTAGTTTTAGATGAATACTATGTGTGTGTGTAATATAATGAATAGGTGCTGAGAAGAAGGTTTAATAATAGAATAATTAGACTTGTTATAGACTGCTATCGAAATTGAATCTGATTTGATCAACTAGAATCTGATACCCGACCCATTGGAATCTGATTCAAAACACGGGAATCTGTTCTGACAATACTCCTATCAGATTGATATTCGAATCCATACCTCGATTAATTTGTATCAGATTGGTATTGGAATTCGTAAAATATTATAGAGATAATTAGTGTCGTAACTGGTTTCAGTTCGGTCTTCTAGGAATCTGATAAGTGTCTAATCTTTTCGCTAGAAACCTTTTTATAATTTTAAAGCCGCCTATTGCTTGACCCTTTGCGCACCAACACGCAAAGGGTCATACTACGACTTTGCTTTTCCAAGTAAAGTTGGCGTTTCATACGAATTTGAATCTTAATTTAAACGAATTATGGTTCATATATTTGTAAGAAAAGCTTGCTCACGTTTGCATAGATACAATAAAGAAAATTATAAGCTTCACAAAAAGTTCATAATTATTTCCTTGCCTCAAGCACGTGTTTACTTTGCATATGATTCAAATCTAACGTACAGTCCAATGCAAACTTAGTCTGCTCTGAACTCGAGGCGAGTCCCTTCGCAGTAACGAACTTCTGTGCCAGCGGGGGTGAGGGGTGGGGTACTGCGCAGCGAGTAGCGCACTTCACAACTACCATAAAGTTTAACGCTTAAACTGCGGACACGAAACGATTGGCGAAGAGCAGTGCTGCTATTCTTTAACCTAGGTGAACTAAGAGGTTTGAAGTGAATTAGCTATACCTAGTATCAAGTGGAATAACATCTCACTTTACGCACCTAGCTTTACTTTTCACGGTGAGTTTTCACGCCGGACGGCGGCAACCGAACAATTCTGTACCGTTGCCATCGCCCCACCCGGTCCCCGCTTCTCGCCGTGCGTTTCGTGCCCGCCGCTTACACCGCGAACATGTAACGCAACGTGACGTTCATATGGGACGCCACTAACTCGCCTAGACACGCTCGTTCTAGGCACGTATTCAAGAAGATACCCTATTGGACGTACTTGAGATGATGCTCTAGTTGTACCTGCTGTTGTATATCATTCATTCAGTGTGTTTTTTTAGCCTAGGTAACATGCGTGCAATCCGGGCTTTTAAATCATGTCTGAACTTATTTTTAGGGGGACTTGCGTTTCAAGATTTATTAGCAGTGGCAACTTTGTTTTATTTTTATACTAAGGCGAATTTCGCCATTCAGCATGTACGATCAGTACATCATTTCCGCATTCAAGATCTCAGTTTCATTATTGTTATGGAATATTGACACCTCAAATATAACTGCTAACTTTCAAGTTAGTGATTTTCACATTGGTAACTGGTGTCGTCCAGGTCAACGGAAGTACGGCGGGCCGCCGCCCGGGTGGGAAGGCGGCACGCCGGGCGCCGGCTGCGAGGTGTTCTGTGGCAAGATCCCCAAGGACATGTACGAGGACGAACTCATCCCGCTGTTCGAGCGCTGCGGCACCATCTGGGACCTGCGCCTCATGATGGACCCCATGACCGGCACCAACCGCGGCTACGCCTTCGTGACGTTCACGACGCGCGACGCCACGCAGCGCGCCGTGCAGGAGGTGAGTCCCAGCCGCGCGCGCTGGCACGTCTGTCCAGTGTCCACTCTGTGTCCACACTGTCCACGCTGTCCACGCCTCGCACGCGGGGCCATGTCGTCCGGGGGACTGGTCATTCGCTAAATGTTAGAGTAGCTACTGCATGTTACGTGATGTTCTATGTCTTTTTTTCGTTTCTATAATTTCAAAATTCATTTTAGTTCGGTGTTGCTCTTGTCTCAATAGCTGAAACGAACCTTTGTTTTACTTGATCAATGTTTGCTCAAGCAATGATGACTGACAATTACCACTCCCTCGAACTTTATTGTACAATAAGCCGTAGAGTTGTTGAACAAACATTTGCTACAAAGATTGGTGCCGCCTGCGGCCACGGCGCGGCTGCGCGGCGTCCAGCCGACGACTTGCAAACATTGTGATAAGCGGCCGCCGCCGATAGTGCGGCACCTATCTCTGTGCGATACATGGATGTTATCGAGCACATCTGTACCAATAGCCAACATTACAGCACACTGTGTTATCGCAAAACTAAAACAATGGTGCAATTGTTCATTATCAGCTATCACGATTGGTAACACAAAATTGTGTCAAAACTCTAAAGCTTTAAAATGGATATTTTTATATTGATTAAAATTGGTGTTATTAATTTGAAACAAAATTTATTCTAATTTGACGTCTACTTTCCAGGTGACTCGCCGAAATGTTTAAGTATATTTCCCTTGAAAGATAACAGTATCACAGCACTTAGCTGCCGCGCGTTTGGGCACTTCCGCCTGCGCGGCCCCTCCTGGCGAAACCATCACGTTCCTTCTGCGATCACTTGCTACTGCCTGTACTAGTCACGATAGATACCACCGCAGCATCCTGATGGTTTCTCCGTGCGCAGGGGAAGTGACCAAACCGCGGCCTCACTTGCAAGACTACTAGTTCTCATCAGCCAGTATTTTTGCAAGGTCCCAATCATTTGCCTGTCGAATATATTCACAGTCACACTTGGGAGATTTAGATTTAAGCTTCTTCTATCATTTAAAAAGCATGTCATTAATATCCCGCTCACGGCGGCCATTTGCACCCATTCGCACTAAATTGTTCCCTTTTGTAAGCTATACAGTAACAATATAATGTTATGAACTTGTTGAACGCTTCATAGCAAGCAGCCGCCGTCCAATTAATATGTATAATCACTGAATTTGTGTAAATGTGCAAACATAACACCTATAAACTGATCTAGCCTCGCTTGTCCTGAGATATCATCCCGTTCTTTACTGTTGCACCTCGTTCAATATTAAGTTGCTTTAATTTTATTTTATTTTTTTGTTACCATCACACGTACTCGCTTCTTTTATTTTCACTTCATCAAACGGTCCACTTACAGGGTTAACTTTGAATTGGCTTCAAAAAATTCTCCAACTGAGAATTTAATATATCTCAGGCTCTCCTCTTTGCTCCGTACAACACTGTCGGCTTATCATCCAAATTCAGTTAACTCATTACGATTGGCTCTAACCGTCATCACCCGCGCGTCGCTCGTCGCGCGAGACGAGGCTGCCTCGCTGGCCACGGCCCGAGCGCTCCGAAACGACGCCCTTTTTCAAAATTGTTCCCTTGTTATTTTTCCCACAGCTCGATAATCACGAAATAAAACCAGGGAAGACTCTGAGAATTAAGATTAGCGTACCGAATCTGCGACTTTTCGTCGGCAACATTCCCAAGTCTAAAGGCAAAGAGGAGATACTGGAAGAGTTTGGTAAATTAACAGGTAAAGTGTCACTCGAATGAATTAAGGAGTTTATAGAGTTGTCGGGTTGAGTGCGTGGGGCTTGGTGTGGACCGGCTCGGGCTCCCGCTTGCGTCCCGCTTGTCCCTTCCCGCGTCCGTCCCGCGTCCCTCCCGCGTCCCTCCCGCGTCTCTCCAGTCATACGGCCGCCAGCCGGGCGGGCCAGCCACCCGGCCCCGGCCCAGGCTATTCTCCCTCGAATTGTTCTTGCAGCTGAATGATTATGAAATTCGAAAGGGGAAAAAGATTGGCGTAACAGTTTCCTTTAACAATCACCGGTTATTCGTGGGGAATATCCCTAAGAATCGAGATCGGGACGATTTGTTTGAGGAGTTTACTAGGCACGCACGTAAGTCCTTGTCGAATTCATAATAAGTGCTACTCGGTTGTTAACTAGAGCGCGCCGCGGGGCACCGTGACCCGCGCGGCCCGGCGGGCCCCTGGCCAGCCCGGGGCCCGCGGCCGCTGGGGCCCAGGAGCCCCGGCCGCTGGGGCCCAGGAGCCCCGGCTCGCGCGTCACCGTGGCCCGCGGCCCGCCGACCGTAAACCTTTTGATTGGCCTTGCCTCGAGAATGCTCACTGGTCATGACTGGAGAACCTTGCTGTTGTTCTCTAGAATAGAATTCTTCAGTACCGTATATGTTCTCCTGGAATATCGTTTGATTTGCTTCATATTCTGTAGCGTTGAATGACTGACTTTTGCGCGTCGGGCTCGAGGGAAGCTTTGTTGATACCGTTAGCGTGCCTGCGCCCCGCTTTTAGATCCTTATCCATATTTTATGATTGCAGCTGGGCTCGTCGAAGTTATAATATATAGTTCGCCCGATGACAAGAAGAAAAATAGAGGATTTTGTTTTTTGGAATACGAGTCTCACAAAGCGGCGTCACTAGCTAAACGTAGACTGGGCACAGGTAGAATAAAGGTAAATGTTAATGCTGGCACGTCACTTTGTTATTCAGGTTGTTTCTATGGTCCGAACAGAGTAATAGTGTAATGTTCGTTTGTAATTCGAGCAGGTTTGGGGCTGTGATATAATAGTGGACTGGGCGGACCCACAAGAGGAACCTGACGAGCAAACAATGAGTAAAGTAAGTTCGTTTTCTCTTTACGACGCTACCGTATTCTGGTTGGCTTTAAAGTTTTGCCTCTTATAAAAGTATCGATTGAAAAAGGCATAAATCACAAGACAAATTTTTTGTTTAACAAAATTGTCCAAGCATTAAAACGCCCGCAGTTTTCGTCTTACACAATATTGATGAAAATCATCATTATTCAGGTGAAGGTGTTGTACGCGCGCAACTTGACACAAGAAATAACTGAAGATGCACTGAAAGAAGAATTCGAGCGCTACGGAACTGTGGAACGAGTCAAGAAAATTAAGGACTACGCGTTCGTGCATTTTGAGGACCGAGACTGTGCAGTAAAGGTAAGGAACATAATTACGTGTACACGTTATGAATTGTTGTGAATGTGTCAAGACCTGCTGTTATTACTCTTTTGGCATTGGCCCTTTGGGTTATTACTCTTTTGGCATTGGCCCTTTGGGTTATTACTATTTTGGCATTGATCCGTTGGGTTTTTACTCTTTTGGCATCGGCCCTTTGGGCTACCAGCCTTTTGATCTATCAACATTTTAGCTTTCTGAAATTTTGGTCTATTGATTTACCTTTTGGGGGGGCTACTGGCCCTTTAGCTTCCTGAACTTCAGAGCCCAAAAGCTCTACTACTATGTTCTGAACCAGAATTACACACATGAAGCTCATCCACACAAATCCCAAAAGTGTAGCTTCACTTGTAAACATACCGCCATCACCATTACAGGCGATGCAAGAACTAGACGGCAAAGAAATGGGCGGCGCGCGGCTGGAAGTGTCGCTCGCCAAGCCGCCGTCCGACAAGAAGAAGAAGGAGGAGATACTGCGCGCGCGCGAGCGACGCATGATGCAGATGATCCACGGCCGCGGCGGGTAAGTGTGCGCCTGCGCCTGCGCTGTTCTCTGACGAGCTGACTGACTAAATTACTGCGTAGATCCATTTTGATCCTCGAAAACGTGTAGGTCTACTTTAGAGGGGCAGTTCTCGTATTTTTTATGGATCGTTCGCATTTGTATCACAGTAGCAACCTATACTCCATCCGAGTAGGTAGTTAACTAAAGGTAAACAAACAAAACCTCGTGACTTAGTTAACCGACTAAACGTAATACCAGTCTATTCAGTTGTCATGATACGTTACAGTTGTACTCTTCAATTTAGCAACGTTATTATTCGTTAATAACGTTGCTAAATTGAAGAGTACAACTGTGACGTAGCATAGCAACTGAAGTGACTGGTGTTACGTTTAGCCGGGTAACCCTGTCACGTGGTTTTTTTGTTTACCTTTAGTTAACTACCTACTCGGATGGAGTATAGGTTTGGTTGTTGCTGGCGTGATATTGCGATTTCGATTTGAACGCTTTTTAAGTGCGAGAGTTGGCCTTTAGAAGCGTTTTTAAAAACGAGGGTTATTTTAACAAGTTTCATATAATTTTAAGTGTTGAGTATAGTATGAACTTTAATGTTTCCACACTGCTGGGACATAGGCCGGCCTCCCCCTGTCTGAAAGATAGGTAGTGGCCTGTCTGCAATAGTTTGAGTTGGCATAGAGGTCACTAGCAGTTTTCTAGCGCCCGTAAATATAACGTTGTTTTGATTTCCTTAAAAACAAGTGTTGCAAACAAGTGTTTCTTTGAAAATAACCCTGCATATTGTTTGTTTATACGAAATGGATTTACCTGATTTTGTTCGTAAGCTCTTCGTTTTATTCCAATTGAATTATTGTTGTACTATCCCCGACGTGCATTGTTACTCAGAATACCCCATTTTGAGAATAAAACAATACTGAATTGTTTACGTGAACCTCTACTTATAAAAAATATTGATTGCTCAATTGGCAAAGTTAAAGTTAATCTCACTCATTATGCCTCTGTAAACCATCAAACGAGACTCTTAACTGAACTTGTATTCGTACGAGTACAACAAAAGGAAATAAAAAATGAAAAACTTAAAATAGAAAATGCATGATGAGAAAGAAGCCTTACCATCAACATTTAAAGACTTTTCAATAATTATTTTGTTCAACTATAAAATCTACCGAAATGAAAAGATAACCACTTTCGTTTGCACCAAAAGAAATCTGTTAAAAAAATAGATATTATATTTCGGAGTAATAAATTCGGAGTATAGAACGACAAAACAAGAGCTGCTCACATTTTTATTAAAATAAGCTGAACATTGATATTTAAAAAAAAGTTCTCTTTTGAAGGGCAATAAAAGTTGAAGGTAATGTGCGCTTGTATACAGTCGGGTCTACACTTGCTTTGTGGTGACTACAAGCCACCACCAATCCCTCATTCCATATGACCGTGTTATCAGCCAGTCTAGCTCACTAACGAGTTGAAACTGTAGACTAAAATTATGTGAACGCGAATAGTGGAAGCTGCATTTGAACAGGAACACGTTCGGTTACAGTTACAGCTCGCCAGTGAGTAACCCGGCATTAACATGCGTACATATGAAATGAGTCCCCGATCTGTAGATTGCGATAAACTGCGCACAAACTAAGACAAATGGGTAAAGAAACATTTTCTGGTTACCCTGGAAGCCGATCCCCAAAATGATGGCTAGAGAAGATGATGATGACGAAACAAAAAGGTGCTTCTGGAGGCTCTAGACCGTTTGTTCCCGTTCAGTTACACCATGTTGTAACACTGTTACCCATTGGGAAAAAATATTCCGACTAGTAACACTTTAACTCTATACTCACTGTAACAATCTGTACCTACTTTAAAGCTATCTATACAACATGTCTAATAAACTTTTCATTTGGGCCCGGTCGAAGGAGCTCCGCTTCGCGGCTATTTCTGGGTGGTTTAAAAAAAATAAACACTAATGGGATGGCGGGGTCTATCAGACTCCACCATCCCCTTCTAACCTATTCTGTCCGAGTCGGGGTGCCCCAAGTCCCGATTTTGTCAAACGTTGTTATGCTTTACAATTCATTATAAATTAAAATACAAATAGTGGGACTGAGTTAGTGTTACTGGTAGGGATATTTTCTCCCATTGGCTAACAGTGTAACACAACATGGTGTGACTGAACGGGATCAAACTTTCTAGACAGTGACATTTTATCGGCCATAGCGATTGTTGATAAGTCAATATCGTATGGGATTGACATCGAAATGCCACGTGATAAGTTATGCAAATTATAGCATTTCGACAGTCGCTGTCGTCCATATAAATAACACTTGGTCTAGACTAGAATGAAGTGTCTAAGAAGCCACTAGATCAGAGCCTCTAGACTATAAGAGGCTCTGATGTAGTGGCTTCCGAATGGATGTAGGTACTGTCTTTCTGTGCGCAGTTGTCTTGATTGTGTACAAGCGCCTTTGGGCTAGTTTGAGCGTTTACCGAGGCTGGCTAGGCACGTTCACGGCGCATGTAACGTCGGGTGTTAACTGTCAGATTGGATTGGTGCAGCTGCTCGCCGGTGCTGCGCGGCCGCACGCCGCAGCCGCAGCCGCGCCCCCCGCAGGCGCGCGGCGACTACGGTCAGTATGCGCGCACACGCCACGCGTGCCACACCTACACCACCCACACGTACCACGCCCACCACACCCACCACACCCACCACTACACACGCACACGTCCACACGGAGGGCCACGGGGACGCTCGGACTTCTGATTGTGACAACACCAACCTATCGCTGTTTAGACATATTGTTGACTTCATTTTAGATTTTGTTTGTTCTAAAAAAGCCAAATAAAAGGCTGTTCGTTGTGTGTCTTTAAAGTTAACGTAGAATAGTTTTAATTAAATGAAGACTTGAACAGCCACCGAGCCTCCAGCGTACCACTAAACAGTACAACGTGACAGCACACAGAGATAGGTGAAGGGAACTAGACACATTGACTGTACATACATACCACGGCGTCATTGAACGTAATGTAACATATTCTGAAGTACAGACAATAGACCACTTCCCTCCGCCTAGCTCCACCTCCCTCACACGAACAGAGATGTGAACACGGTGTGGTCTCCACGCGCACACTCGCACAATCCGCTACTGTCCCTTACTAACAAAATGGCCGCTACTATACACTCACACCGGGACTTCCCGTCAGTGTTGCTAGCCTTCGATTTACTACCACATCGGGAGTTTTCTATCTATAGTGTATCGTTAAGGCCTCAATACATGTTTCATTAACGCTACTACCTAGGCTAGTTATTAATGACAGCTAGGATTAGGTTCGATGCATGGTTTCGGAAAAGTTTTGATCTGTCGAAGAATCGTGTAGCCCACACATGGTCCATCCAAAGTGTAATAACAATATTAACAGACAGTGCATGCTACGATCTGAAGTCATAGAGAGTGCCCGGGCGCCGCCCGACCGCGCCCGGGCACGTTGTCGACGCTTAGGTAGGTCCGGTGATGGGGCGTTACAATCAGCAAACAGCCATTATCTAAATCTAAATTGCCATTTACAATTTTATTCATCAGACAGTGGACATGAACAGTTAGACATTCACGATGCATGTTGTTTGTGTCGTTAACGTGAAGAGCTTCGGTCGGTCAGCGACCTGAGGAGGAGCAGAGGTGTTGGATTTAACCCGTGTGCTGTACCATACCATACCTGTACTGTACCCCGTGTAAAGTGACAACAGCATGTTATAAATCTTTTCCCGGTACGAGTGTCGTGGAGGCTCGCTATCCGCAGCCGACATCGGTAGCTTGTAAGTTAGAGTTAGTTTAGCTTAGCCTCTAAAAGGCCTGTGTTGTGTGTTTATAGATTATGATTACGACTATTACGGGTACGGTGATTACCGAGGTGGCTACAATGAGCCATTTTACCGGTACGATGAGTTCTATTTTGATTACGCGGGGCCACCGCAACCGTCCGCCGTCCGCCAGCCTCCCAACAGACCGCAACCGGTGGGTCCCACACACACTCACTAATGTATCACTCTTATTTACTAGTCACTAGTCGCTGTACTCATTATTGTTCTATCGATTTTGATTTGCCAAATTTTTATCATCTACTGTTTTATTTTTATTTTTTGTTTAATCCCATCCTCGAACGGAGTTAGTGACTCGGTAAAGACGGTAGTGTGTAGGCCTGACGGTGGTGATTGCACTGGGCGGGCGGGGCCTGGACTTGTCTCTGAGTGCCGAGCTGTTAGTGGGCGCGGGGTGGCCTCCCCATCTCACCATCAGGTCTATATGGCTGCGGCCACTCCGACTAACATGCCCGTCGAGCATCTGTACCTGTTGTTTTCAGTTGCCATTTCACATTTGCACCGCTTAACGTCATTCCGCCGCGCTTATCACCCCCATGTAGAGCTTCGCTTCGCTTATCACTAACCGATAACACGCTCGAGCTTGGCCACCCGCACCCATCCCGTAGGCGAGGAACGTAGCGTGCCCCCGAAGCTTTGGAACGCCCGAGTAATGTTGTAATATTTCTCGTTGTTGTAACGAGGTAGAGAATATGTTGAGAAGACTTACTGACCCGCTTGGTAAATGCCTCACTCAGGACGACGAGCTCGGTCTCGGGCCCAACTCGCTTTACTACGATCTAACCGGAGGCATTCAGGTACCGCCCTAGGGCGCTCACTCTATTCCAAATTGTTGTCTTGATGTTAGTGGAGATGATGTCTCGACTTAGTTTATGTCGTAGAATTATAGATTTTTATTTCTAAAATATTTTACTAAAGTATTTAATGTCGAGTAGGCAAAGTAAATAGCGACATTCGTTACCCTATCCTAGAATGCATTTATTAAATTCATGTTGGACGAACGTCGACTTAGAAAGCTTGAGTAGGTACCTGATTGTTTCATTTCTTTGTAACGACATTGTATTGGTCGACCTGGTATTGTGTGGCGTTCCATGGTAAAAGTGTTCTTTTTCGTAACAATGCTTGTGACGTTGCCACTAACCATGATTGACGTGAGCTCATCACAGGTACTTTTATCTCGAAAGCCACGATATATGTTGATATATCATCGACACGGACGTTGCTTAAAAGTTTACTCAATAAAGCATTTTCGATTTAAAAAGAAAAACATTTAGACAGCGTCTGCAAGTTGTGTATTTACATATATTTTAGTGTAATGATATTTATTTGGTAATTTGACATAGTTACATTGTATTGCGATAGCGAAATACTTTGCAGCATGATAGTAATTTATTTCAACTATAAACGTATCGTATTAGTGAATCATTCCTTTGTTTAAAACTATTTGAGTATAATATACAGCTTGACACGTTTTATAGTTGGAATGATTAGAGTACCTGTTTATTTTTTTATATTTTGGACCGAGTTCTGTATTTGAAGTGAACATGATTACAATTAAATCCTAAGCACATTGTAGAGGCAAATTATTAAATCAAATTAGAAAATTAGTAAACTTCAAATGTATGCATGTTAGTATTAGATCTGCTTCTTTATTTAAAATGCCAAGTAAAAGAGTTTGTCTGTTATGTGCTTAGGTTTTTATTTTAGCTTACATTTAACAAAACTCAATAAGCATTAAGTACATGAAACAGAAATCGGTCGTTGTTTTTTTAATTTTCGCCACGACTGCACCCTCTCCCGCGTCATACTCCGGAAGGTTCCCTACAGTAGGGAACCAGGTCCGGAGCAGGTGCGGGAGGGGCGGTGCGGGCGGCTGTGTGACCGTGCGCCCTCAGCAGGCTGGGTCATGTGGGACGGGCGGGCGATGGGCGCGGCGCGCGGCGGCGGCGCCGGGCCCCGCGGCTGGGGCCCGTGGTGGTGCGCGCCGCGTCGCGCGTGGCCGCCGCACGCCCAGCGCCATGCGTGGCAATCCCCGCGCCAAGCCAAGTTTACCAGGTCAGTCACTACGCCACACTCGCACTCCCACACACCTACACTGTACATGTCCATCATACTCCTTTACGCTAGTTTCTTAAACTCCCCCCTGTTTAGGGCCAGGAATATACGTCGATCTTGTTTCAGATTGTGTTACGTGTTTTGGCAAAGCACTGCTATTCCTTTGCCTAGGATTCGCTTAAAATAACGGCTTCCGAATTGTAATGTACCTTATCACATTACCACACCAATCGATCAACCGTCGATTGATGCCATCGATCGATGTCGACTAATTCATTCTAATCGGTCGATAGTTTCTACTTCATTTTTCGATCAGCCAAATCTACCACACCAATCTGCCGATCGATCGATTATTTATCACCCGGTCTTCGTCGATCAGCCAAAGCTACCACACCAATCGATCAACCGTCGATTGATGCCATCGATCGATGTCGACTAATTCATTCTAATCGATCGATAGTTTCTACTTCATTTTTCGATCAGCTAAATCTACCACACCAATCTGCCGATCGATCAATTATTTATCACCCGGTCTCCGTCGATCAGCCAAAGCTACCACACCAATCGATCAACGTCGATCGATGTCGATCGATGGGTGTAGTAACACCCTAAGTTGTCAAAGCACATTCACATTTTTATTGACACATTAAGGGGTAAGTACATAACACAATTCGGAAGCTATTAATTTAGCAAATCTTAGGCAAAGAAATCGCAGTGACTTTGTGGAAGCGCCAGGGTAGCCCGCGAAATTAAAATTTTCTTAGGTTTTTTGCAATTTGCAGGTCAGTGTCAGGGTGTATGTTGGTTGATTTTAATGATTATAGTTCGGTAAATACATACTTGCTACGGCGGCGGATCATATTTTGACCAACATACAACCTGATACTGAGCTGCCAATTGCAAAACCCCTAAGAAAATTTTAATTTCGCGGGCTACCCTGGCGCTTTCACCTTAAGCCGTCTTCTTTAGGCACGTTTGATTATTTTGTGCTGAGTTTTTGGTTTGGTATATTCCTGGCCTAGAGAAGTAGAGCCTGAGCCATCACCACGAGTCGGTGCTATCGCTAAGACGTGCATCTCAGATTGTGACGGTTGCGCGCTAGAGACCTACGACTAGTGATAACTCTTGAACGAAACTACTATGTAGACCGCTACTCATCACATCTCTCTTTGTTCTCCATTTACTCTACATTAACACACCTCACATAATTTTCTCTCCTTTATTTCCTACTCTACCCATACTTTTACCTTTCCTATTGCAAAATTCAAAATTACGAATGAATGGCATTGGACTCTCTCTCGGTCGACCTCGTTACCCACAGCATAATGTCCTGAAACCTTTTCCTTTTATTTCAGCATGTTTGATGGTTTGCGTGTAATCTGGATTTCGATACATTCTATATCGGTAACTATCCACCTCCTATATAGGTCCTTACTCCTTAGTCCTAGGGCTACCACAAACTTGGCCAAAATTGTAGAGCTCGATCGAGTGACGAGTCCATTGTGTCCTTTCGAAGTTTGTGGAAGACCTTTACGTTCCTACTTGTTGGTGCAAGTTGTTGCTGTGCTCGTCATCAGTCTGCTAGTCGGGCCACTAAGTCAGGTCCTTATTACAAATTCGTAATTAATTCTCTATTCCTTATCATCCTTACTATATTATTCCAGCCCCAAATTAGGTTGTTGATGTATTGGAGCTCCAAATCCGTGAAAGCTGTCTTGACGGAGGAAAGAGCTCGTTGTTTCCTATGGTGGTATATTGAGGGTGTGTTGTATGTCACAGGTAAACGTAAACACGACGGGGGCCACCAGAACGTCGGGGGGGAGTGCAAGCGGCGGGTGGGCGCGGGCGGGTGCGGCGCGGGCGCGGGCTGGGGCGGCGGCGCGCTGGCGCAGCAGCCGCTGGCCAGCTAGCGCGGGGGCGCGGGGGGGCGCGGGGGCGCGGGCGGGGGGCGCGGGGGCGCGGGCGGGGTAGGCGCGGGCGCGGGCGCCGCGGGCGGCCGGCCCCCGCATGGGAGGCACTACAAGCTGCGCGGGGGGGCAACCGGCCGCCGCGCGTGCGCGCTCGCGGCCCGCGGATACCTTCACGTCCGGTCCTCGCTGCGTGCCGAGAGGATCGCTCTACTTTTTTCTATATATGTGTTTTTTTATTTGATTTTCGAGTTTTCGATTTTGTATCGCATCGATCCGAAAAAATCTTAAAGTAGGACGTTATGAAATGTTTCGATTGTAAGTTTCCCGTTATGCTTATGTTTTTCACTGTCGTATTAGCCGTATATATATTTAATATATACTTTATTAGAGGGGAGCGCGCGGCGCGGTTGCCTGTTTGCGACCGCGCGCTCGGGTCGCGGACCCGTCGACTGTCTTGTTTTTTTTTTAATACATGTTATTCGATATATTTTATTCCTGTGAACGCATTTTGCGATGTGATGTGTATTTTAGCAGTAATTATTATATTGTAAGGAGTTTGACTGTTGTTTTTTGACATACTTACAACTTAGGATACTTGAATGAATTTAATCGGATTCTTGAATGAATTACTTCTCCGACGACTAGCGATTACGGCTGAAATAAAACCACCCCCTGTACTCGAACATTTCCCGACTGTGTTCCTGCTTTAGTTTTTTTTGCTTTATTTTTATTACATATTTCCCTTAAAATACATTAGTGTGAGGCAGTAGTATTGTAAAGTTCAGGATTTCTGTAATGTTTATTGCGGTACTAAACTTTTTTTTTGTATTCGACCACATAGCATGTCCATACTGTTAGAACTCGACTTGTATCAATCTTGTATCAGTTTAATATGTGGAATAAATTTGCAAAACTGTGTTTGCCTTATTATCTACTTGTTTCCTTTCTCCCTTCCTTCTCTGAAGCCTGTCTACCCTGCCTTGTTCAACTTGGGCCACTTTTGAGATTCTGATTTCAATCGCTAGGTTTAGGAATCGGATTCTTAGAATCTGTTTCAAACAATGCTTTTCTCAACTGCTGACGCATTCGAAAAGCTAGTCATTGACAGATTTAAAAAAATGTAGTTTTTAAAAGGCAAAATTTAAAATGGCAGCTTTAATTGACAGATGGTCTAACAGGCAGATTCAAACTGACAGAAATTCAATTTAGTTTCAAACTATTTAAAATTGTTTCAAACTCTTCCAAATGGTACAAATTTTACAAAATTAATTTTGAAAATAAGTTTTGAGATGTTTCAAATGTCAGTTATAAAATGCCCGAGCTATTCAAGATTAAAAGAGATTTATAATCTACCAATCCCACAATCTCCCCGCATGACCAGAGACAAATTGCTCATCACCACAGACCGCCACAGACCGTCAATATCAACACATCTGGCGCGCTTCCATCTACTAATTATTTTTGAACACGCCGAATATTCAACGCTTTCGACTGCTCCATTGAATTAAAGTTCTGGTCAATACCTTCATTAGCTCAGCATTAACAAAACGTACACGTAGCCACCGCGGTACGCAAGCCCTTCTCGAACACAGTAAGAGAAAACGCTTCCACAGCCACACAGCCTACGCAAGCCCTACAGCGCTACGAGTGAGTGCTACGCGCTACGAAATCCCTTGACCGCTACGTGCTACGCGCTACGTTATCCCTTGAGCATCGAGCGCCGCTACGTGCTACGAGCTATGTCTACGCCTGCCCTTGAGCGCTACGTGGTACGAGCTTCAGAAGCCCTTGAGCGTGGCGCGCTACGTGCGGCCCGAGCCCTTGAGCGGTGCGTGCTACGCATTACGGGAGCCTTTGAGCGCTGCGTGATACGCGCTGGGCACGCCCTTGAGCGCTGTATATTACGCGCTTCGCAACGCCTTGAAGGCAGAGCAAACGCCTACGCATCATAAGCGCCTGTCACAGAATCCCATGCAGATTCTACGAACCACTAACGCGATCTTCCGGCTAGAGCCTAGCTTACTAGTAATGTGATTATATCCTGTAATAAATACCAGCGTCTTTATTGTTTTGTCTTAATTGACGGTACGTGGTAATCTTGGAAAAAGTTTCTATTCTTTTTTGCTTAACGTGAAATACGAAAATAAGACTTGTGGGTCTAGTAATAAAGCCAGTTTTGCGTCTGCTAACGTATTATGCTGGCTATCAAATTGGTTGTTGCTCTCCAATTTCATTGTTTTGAATTTCTTTGGTTCCTAAGATCGAACCCGAATTTGGCCCAGTTGTTCAATTACGACGTGGAGACGTTGGGATTAAGCAGGGTGAAGCTAAGGTAAAGCTTTATTGGTCGCCAGCTCAGTGTTATTATTTACAAAATTTCATAGTTTAGACTTGGAAAGTATGTGTTTTTATCGATGAAATTTACTCTGGGCCCACGTTGTGCGTTAGGGGCCCATTATTTCTTACAGGGAAGAGGCTATTCCAGCTTTAGAAACGTAACAGGCTGTAAGTATTGTCTCTAAGACGGAAATAAAGGTATTTTGAAAAGTAGGGGTCTAAAGAGAACATACCACAGCAGTAGGTACTGAGGCAACTTCTCTGCTTTAAATAAAACAAAAGGGTACGTTAAAGTCGTGTAATCAACTATTTAGTGGTGCTTGTGTCGCCGTTGCGGCGCGGGCTCGTCGTCATACGGTGTCGGGCAGCGTGGGCGGCGCGGCCAGGCGCGCGGCGGGGGCGCGGCGCGCGAGCGGCGGCGGGCGCGGGGGGGGCGGCGGCCGGCGCACGCGCGCTCGCCTCGCTCGCCGCACGCGCCGCACCCACCACGCGCCCAGCGCCACCGCGCCGCCGCCGCCGCCGCACACGGCCCACCACCACGCCAGCCCGCCCGACGCGCCGCTCACTGCGCTCTCGCCGCCTACGAATATTTTACGCCTACAACCTCGCTCGGACTCGCTCGGTCGACTCTACCAACCTCACGAGGAACTGGCGCTGGATCTTGGAACGCTTGGTCCGATGATGTACAAAGGGGCTCTACACAAAATCACACTCAACGATAGCGGTTGTCACAATGCCAGTTTGGAATTGACCGCGTGACATCTCGGGAGCACATGTCGCTCATTTGCTCATCATCATAAAATGGCGCTCCATTTACTTTTAAAACGTCATTTCTCTGTGAGTATCTAGAGAGAGCTCTCGCTCTCTGTCAATAAAGCTTAGAAAAATTAGGTTTTTATAGTAAACGAAGCGAATTTTTTTCAATACAACTATTATTTACTAAAAAATCATCAATTTTGAGATATGTTGACCTTGCAGGAAATGAGCGATGTCAATCCCAAACATTTTTAACTTGTCGACATTGGTTATTGCTGATAGGCTGTGAGTTCGTATCGAGCTTACGGAGAAGGCAGATCGTATAACTGATTATCAAAGTACCGTCACAACTACCTTTATCGTATTAGGGGTCGTAGATAGGGGTCTATCTACTCGGTACCTTTGTCACGAAGGTGAAGCTAAATCCCTTCCCGATAGAGAAGTATTGAGTACCTATCCTCAAATAAGGGTCACATGCTATCAAGTACGAGTAGATACCTAAGTACCAAGACCTATCTATCTCCATACTTAACTTGCCCACGAGGCAGCATCTAGGCTGAAATTAGTGAAGTGTGTTTCTGCCAGAAAATGGTCGAAAACAGCCTAGAGACTTGATGGACCCAGAACTGGAAATAGTATCGGCCATGAAATCTGTCTATAAGTATCTATCTTCTCTGCTTAATCTTCAAGGGAGACAGTCGTAAAGATAAATACTCCGGAACAATTATCTGATCTGCCTTCGACAAAGAGACTGGGTGGAGTCGACCTCTCGGTCCTTTTAGGTAAAAACGAAGTTTTTCAGGAAGCTTTACAATATTCAAGGATTGTCTTGATCATACTAGAAAAATAATCAGGGGCCTATGATGTCCTAAAACAATAGCTCCAGTGTGGGAGGGAGACGGAGCTCTCCCTTTTTGACAACGGAATCTTGATGGCATTGGCAAGTCATCCAATTTTTGAGTAGGTGCCAAAATGTTTTTTATTTGTCCGGATTGCGACAGATGATTTTATTTTTTCTATTTTTTAGACAGTGCTGTACTCATGGTAATACACATTTCTAGATTTATCAATGAATATTGTAAAGCTTATCTTTTAATTTAGGTTTGTTTAATTCATTTTTTACTGGTTAGTTTAGGTAGACAGTTTTACAACATGCAGACTTGTACGATTTATAGAAAAAATTATAAAAATAGTAAGTTAGAGAGGGAAGCAGAGAGTGATGTGTGGTGAAGCGATCTTGGATATAATTAATTGCCTTTTAAGTAATTATTACCTACGTTCTTCCTCTGATAGGCAGTTTGAGAATCAGTTTCCCAAAAATACTTAATAATAAGTGAAAAGTTAGCATAGGCGTATATAAGGGGGGTGTTTAGGGGGTTCGGATACCCTCTGCATACGACGAACATAAATAAATAAACATTTATATAAATCGCTAATAAATTTTAATATTGGCAAGGAAAATCCGTGCCCCAAAATGTAAAGTTAGTATGTAACACATTGCATGAGATTGGTGTTCAGAATTCTGCCTAGATAATCTGGATGAAGCTCGGGCAAAAACTAGTTTATCTTTGTACATTTTTGGACACTCGTACTATTGTAGTTCTAGTGAGAGTTGCTATTATAAATTGTCACTTTTAACCCCGACTCCTTTACGCCACGTCTGCGCCGCGAAGGACCAAAAATATTAATGTAGCCCTTACGTGGGCTGCCAGTTACTGCTATAGGTACTTAATTAATAAATAGCGACTTATAAATAAGGCAATTAATTACTCCTGGACCGAAATAGCACATGACAAAGCGTAGCACAGCGGAAGAGACTCGACTTTCTACAAAATAGCTTAAATTACCAAATCAGTGTTTACGAAGGCCGCAACAAAAATACAATAGGACACAAAAATATCAATAAGCTGATTACCTGACTACAAAATAATTAGGTATTTCTTTGTCCGTTTCTGCACCTAGGGAGCGAAGAGCATTTCCCTTTTGTAATAAAAAAAAATGCGTAGCAGAGTAGAAAACAGACAGAGCACGTTGTATGAGTCCTCAAACATCTTTCATTACAACACACAACATTACTGTTATGCGAATTAAAATACAGGTCGTAAAACAGTTACGTAATTTAAAAACAAAATATTTTTAACAATATCTCTTCTTAGTTTGGCAGAGCCTTAAGGTTCTATCAACGATTCGCTTTCAAATCTTCCCTGCAGACGTCTTTGTCGCTGTCCGCATAATGACGACCGACCGCAAGAGGCTGCCGAAGTCGGGCGGAGAGTTTGGTAGGTTATGTATTGGCGACTGTCTGTTTTCCCTCTTCCAAAGCGGCAATGACAATGGACAGAGAAGGAGTCGGGAGCAAGGAGCGGCTCGGCGTGAGGGGCTCGGTGTAGTAGAGACTCACTCAGTGCGGGGCGGCCAGCACGAGCGACAGCGCGACCAGCGCGGCGCGCGCCGCCACCCGGCCCGGCGCCGCGCCGCCTGCGCACGCGCAGCGCGTCAGCAGGGGCCCGGACCCGGCACTCTCTGGTGGAGGACCACTCACCACGCAACACGACACATTCACAACGCAAACTTAAGAGCTCTCGAGCTTCAACAACCACGAATTCACGTCAGTACTCCACCAGAAAGTGCCCTGTTACAAACAGCTGTCGAGGTACCCCAGGCCCCATAGTGCGATGACTCAATGCAAGCTTTGTCCCATTGGAGTTACTACTTTATCAATCAACAAGTTACCAATGCGCAAACGATCCAAAAACATATAAAAAAAATTTAGACTTAGGACAGATCAGAGATGCAACTCTCCTGAGTCATCACAGTATTTGAAGAAAGTAAAATAATAATAGAGTATTTAAATGCAGTAGAAGTTATGGATGCAAGAATGAGTTAACGTGAAGAACATTTAAGTAGTTAGATTTAAATTATACTAAGGGGAGCCTTGGTATGTAAATGAAAAAGTCTGTAATCTTTGCAACATATTCAATATATTCTGCTAATTCACCAACAATTATATGATTTATCGTTTGAAAGTGTCTAAACACCTAATGCCCTAGAGAACATGTACGAGTAACAACATCCTTAGAGACAAAGATTGCATTGAACCATCAGTATACTGAGAAAGTACAGTGAACATAACATTATTGGTATTCGTTTAGAGTTATTAGTTAACAGTGCTACAGTGTTTAGAATACAATATTTTACAACGATTTAGAAGATAAAAGCAGGAGTAAGCAGCGAATGTACGACAAGCTTCGTGTGGCAACGTACTAGTAGGTAGGTAATGTTCTTTTACATTATTTTAAGCGAACCGGGTGCTCAGGGCGCAGGTAAGTAAAGTTGCGGGTAGAATATCTCAGTTTTTTAAACGTTTTTTTTATTGTGTGTAACTGTGGTACCTACCTTTTTATACCACACGCATCATTTGTCATTTGCGTCTTGCTCAAAGGACCGGAAAATAGAAGAGCATTTTTGAGTCCATCAGTAAAAAAAATTAGGTCGGTACCGGTGAAAGGTGTATTTTCAGCAAAATGACAAAAGTTATTATTTTTGATTAAATAGTCTTTAAATATTTTTCGTAATACGTGTGCTGTTGAGAGTATTCGAGACATTCTACTCGACTTCCTTCCCGTTCTTGCCGAACAGGTTAGTAGGTATGTTAAGCTAACAGAAGCACATACATTAATGGTCAGTAGTTCATATACTGCTTACTCCGTAAGTATTCTCAACAAGCTACATTATCATAGTTATAATTTATATAGACTTGATTAATTTGTAACCCCTAAATGCAACGACAAAATGCAACGTGTAGATACATTTATCAAGTGGAAATGCAAAGTGCGGTAAAGTGCCAATCGTAATATACAGTGTCTTCAAAATCAATTAAAAATTTGGAAAAAGTTTAGCTTATTCAATTTAGACTTAGTCGTAATCTAAGTTTAACATAACGAAGACGAGGAATTTCGTTAGACACCTAGAAGAGAAAGTCATTAGATATGTACGAGTAAAGAAAAAACGTCTACTGTTAAGATTTGAATACTCTTTGTGAGTATTTCTCGACGTCCATACTTTGAGTCTCGACGGACCGTCCGCGTCGTATAGTGGCGGACGCCGTACTGTAGAAGCGGTGCATACTAACAGTGTGTGGGCTTGGTGTCGGGCATGAGCGCGCAGTGCGGCAGGCCGGAGCACGCGGCGCCGGGCGGCAGGCAGGCGCCGCCGCAGTCCGGCGCGCCGCCGGGGCAGGCGCCGCCGCCCTCGGGCACCGTCACCTCGCTCCACACGGCGCGCCAGCCCATCGCGCCCACCGCCTTATCCGCTATTATAAACCTGATCAAGCGTAAACAGTGCTCAAACTCCACCATGGCTTGGAACAAGTGCTGGGCTTGGTGAAAACCGCACCTACCAAGAGCTTTAAGAGCGCTACCTCGAATTCGACGTTTTTTACAAGAAACAGCCAGCGTGAAGTTTTTTCAGATCATACCAAAGGAGTAAACACACATTATTGTCCCATTTCTCGTCCTTAATATTTCTGAAATAATCAAGACGTGCTGTGTGAAGCACCCAACTACAGAAGTGCATAGACTAGGACTCACGACAGTCGTATCGAGTTGGAGGAGGAGAGGTACTGCCAGCGGTCGGTGGGCGCCTTCTCCCCGCAGAGCTCGAGCGGTGGGCCCGGGCTCTCGTACCACAGCCGCAGCACTGCCGCTGGACATCCGCGCTCTGGAATTTATATGATCACACACGTTATTTAACGACAAAGATAGATAGATATACTCTTAATTGATTACCATGATAAATTACAATAAATACTTAAAACTAATAGGAAGTAACAACAGCTAGGCGGTCTTAAATTGTCCTACAGTTTTAAAGCAAGCCAACAACCATTCCAACTGTTCACAATGGGAAAAATCAGAATCACAAGGTTTGTATTTAGAACTTGAAGCAAGCGCAGACCACACTGTCACTACTGAGTAAGTACTGTCTATTAAGTAGTGCTACTTTTGTCGAGATCATCATCACGATTCTGCCTGGTTATTTCTTAACCATATAGGTCTTCCCGTGTAACCGGATGAAGGTAATTACGAGTTTTTTAAACGGAGCGACTGCGTATCTGACTACTCCAGTTATTACGCTCAAGGGTTTCTTTTTATCCAACACGAAACCCCAAGCCCTCCCCTCCTTACCCCTTGGTTTTACTACTTAAGCCAATTTTATATGTCGTGTCGTCGCGCCTGCTGATGCAGTTGACAAATCTCGTTGTGATATGATGTAGCATTGTAGACTTGAATAGTTTCGTTTGATTTGTTTATCTCGCGATACGACACATTCTGACAAAGTAATATAAACCTTTTTTTTATCGGGGTGGAAATCCTCATGGATGTCCTCCGTCCTGGGGCGGACGAAGGGGTCTGTCAGACTCTAAGTAGAAGTAATATAACCCTAACCTAACTTATTTTAAAGTTGATACTTCAAATCAGCACTCACCAGTAAGATGTCCTTCGACAGCGAAGTATTCAAAATTGAGCAAGAGTCTCTTCCCGGGGCGCGCCGTGACGAACCAGTTGCAGACCCTGGAGGCCGGCCCGTTCTTGGGCTGCTCGTAGTTCTGCGGGAAGTTCGGCGACGTGATGACGCCCCACTCCGCGCCCGACATGTTGCCGCCGCAGTCGCCGAATATCGACTTCGCCGGCTGAAGACAGAACATGAGGAGTTAGGGAGTAAGTAATAGTATAATATAGACCTCTGCAGTGCTATCTCGTGATCTGCCTTTGAGGTTTTCATAGCCCATGCGGCCTGAATTATCATTCATAATCATTAAAGTCAAAGTAATGCGTCTCGTCTGTGGCTTGAATATTACTCATAATTGTTATTCAGCTAGAGAAACCAGCGACAAAAGAAATAGAACAACCTTAATTTTGCTCGTTACATCAATAGACATGAAAAAGGACAAGGAATAAGAATGGCCCAGTAAAAATCATGCAAGCTCCTCAAGTACTTACCTCAAAAATATATCGAGCTTTGAAGCCGGAGGCGACGGCCTCGGCGTCGGTGTGCAGCGCGATGACGAGCCCCGTGGCCCCGCGCGGCGAGTGCATGGGCCCCGGCGTGGCCAGGCCGCACCAGCGCCCCAGCGGCACCCGCGCGCCCTCGCGCCCCACCCACCACGCCTCCACCCAGTCTTCGCTGCATGTTGCGCCACTGGAAATATATGTTAACCCTCTATTTGTTCAATGAAGATTTTGACGAATCGGAGCCCAAATTAATGAAGAAATCTGTCTTCCACCATTGCTGCGACTTCGCCAGTTCGTCGGTTCAACTTGTGACCTTCCCGTGGGCATGAGGCTTGCAATTTTCTAGTTTTATTGTTAAATTTGAAGTACTCGGACAACCCTCACAACGGACTGGTCACTTTACAATTTACTAAATCTGGGCTAAATCTACTTTACACTTGGTCAGATTTTCCAAACATTTGCCATTTCTAGCTTGACAGTAGAAATGAAATTGAACTCACCTATACACGCCCGCAGTAGCATTCCAGGCATCAGCCCTGACTTTAAAGTGGTCGAACACCACGGTGACCTGTTCGCTGGGGGTGGCGGCCAGCGTGTAGGTGCAATTGGTGTGCGACGGGTAGTTCGAGGGGTAGCGGGGGGAGTTGAACTCGCCGCGCTTCTTGGCCTCGCTGCGGTACGTGAACGCGCACTCGCCGCCCGGCGCCGCCGTGCCTGGCACTCGATATTCTGGGACATGGTGGAAGGAAGATTGAGATAACTATGAATAACAGATCAGGGTCATCATAGTTTTGTCGTGAAGAAAAGGAGCGTGCCAATCATCTTGTTTAGCTTCAGTATGAAAAAAACCTCTCACTGTAACTGGACTGAAATTGCCCCTGATCATCACTCATGGGTAGAGTCTTCAAATAAAGACATCTACGGAGTAAACCGGAATTCTAAAGCACAGTATAAAACTGAATGGCCTTTCTTCAAAATAGGTCCTTTGGGGTTTTCATTTCATTCTTACCAAATGACGTTAGACTTAGACTATACTAGGTAATCCTTTCGCCCAATCTTATATGGATAAAGCCAACAGAGTTTTCTTCAAATGTCACTCACCAGTCTCGAAAGTATACTTGGCTTTGAAACCCCTTCCCTGCAGTTCTCCTGAGCTGAAGACCATGACAAGGCGAGGTCCGTCGGAGAGGAGCGGCGGGGGGAAGGGAGGCAGCAGCGGGTTGGCGGGGGAGGGCGCCCCCTCCCCGCACAGCTCTGCGTCGTGCTTGTCGTACGAGTCCGTCGCCTCCTGGCCGCGCAGGTATACCTTCAGGTAGCCGTCAGGACATGAACTGGAAATTTTATAAGCGGTGTTTAAAACCTGGAACCCTTTATAATATTAGTAATCCTAATTTGTTACGGCCATGGCGGCAAATCTCGAGACTAGTCATCGGTACGGGTGATATTTATAGTGCAAAAGTGTTATATGTAAAGTGTGGAACTCTCTACCAGCGTCTGTGTTCCCTTCCACATATAACCCGTCTGCCTTCAAAGCAAGAGTGAACAGGCATCTTCTGGGCACGCTCGCTCATCTATCGCTTTCCATCAGGCGGGATCGAGGTTAAGAGCTAGCCCATTCCTCAATAAAAAAAAATAAAAAAAATATGATGCACTCCATTTTCCACCACTCTCATAATCCGATGGGTCGACTATCCAACATGGCTGGACAGAGATCTGACACAGGAACAAAGGCTTAACGTGCTTTCCAAAGCACGGGGGGTGTCGCACCTCCTACTACCAAACTCCGGGCTGTCGAATCGAAATTCCTAACTGCTGACCAAGGAAACGAACCCAGGACACCACCAAAACCAGCTGAGCAGTCAAGCCTTTAAAGGAGATCTAAAAAGTTCCACTCATATTAACGTGAACAGTGGATGGATCAGGAAAGATAAAGAAAACAAAGTAATAAAAGAAACAAAAGTAAATTAATTTGAAAACTTACTCCGGTTTCGGATTCTCGCCCTTCGGTATAGAAAAGTTCTGAAACTCTAATCGAACCCTTTCCAAATTTTGTGAATCTTGCATACCATATATAAAATATCTGGAAAGGAAACAACACATTGTTAAGTTATTAGTTTCTCATAAAACTAATGGGGTGACTTTTGATTAGCAAAAATCTTGGGGTGAATACGAGAAATTTTGACAAAGGCCCAACTTAATTCTTCTTGCCTGTTTGTTATATGTGCAGTACCTACATTAATAGGGAATTTCACTGGATTATTAAAAGTAAATTTCTCAAAACCTAGAGAAAACAGCAGGAGCTGAAAAAATCTTTGATAAACAGAGACAGTACTAATGGCGTGTGACGTCACTCACAAGCATCGCCATTGTGAATTTGCGCCATCCAGTACAAACGAGATTTTGCATGGCAAGTATGGAAGAGCTCCTCTATTTTGCTATCAATTTTATTTATTTTTTCACAAATCGTACAATTGCAGTGATAGCTTTCGGATTATTATTCATTCATCTCGATTTTGTATAGATCGCATAATGACTTGATAAAATGTAGATAAAGGAAAACGATTGCTTATTTTCTAAGGATATACTTAGCTGCGTATACTCACCTACAAACAACTTTTTGTATATAGGGGAATGGATAATTTGGATGGTACACGAAACCCGTCGATTCCTTTTTACTAAGAATCTTCTGGTCGCATTCGGAGCCCCTAATGTGCTCAGCGTCGTGTTTACTTATAAAATCTGAAAGGCAATAGTCCAAAGTAATAAAAAAACTTTCTTCGCCAACTTCCCTGGGGTAAGGGAAAAAACTCTTCGTACGAAGGATGTAAGTAATAAATTACGAAGTTTTGAATGTGCTCGTTCAGTAGATTGTTGTAATAACTTAAGTTGGGACAGTAATTTAGTCAAAATGGAGACCGGGTCCCATACTTTAGAGTTTTATTTGTGAAATTAATGATGATAACTCCACGTGAATAATTCCGAAGTAACCTATTAGTATTATTCACCCTCAAAAATACAGCAGATGACTAATTGGGGTCAGTTTTCTGAAAGTTTATTTCACAATCCTCATATAAAACCAAACTTCTCATAGACTTTATATACGTATCAAAACGCACTTTAGCAAGGAAAAGGTTCAAACTAAATGCAAAATACTCTGACACCGTAAGAGCCGCCGTCACAAACTGTTCACACTTCCGCCATCTAAGACTGTCGCCAGAGCTCAATAAGTGTGCCGTAATTTATTGATGCTCAATGCACTTGACTGCTAACCCTGAATGTGGTCTGATTGCAGACGAATGGACTCAAATAATGTGCAGATGTTTGGTGTTCTATGAGAGAAAGTATACGAGGTTGTCCACTGTTCCAATACGCAGATTGTAACTCAAGTTATGTACTATACAATTTTCATCATTGTGTAGGTTTTACATGTTTTTCAAGTTTCTACGTTGCCTTATGTAATTAATTTTGTATCGTTTTAATTTCCAAAAAAAAAAGAAATATATTTCCACTTACCTAACTTAACAAAACTCTCTGAAAACTCGAAGATACCCTTAAAACCGCGGTTCTGCGTGCTGGCGGCGCGCGGAAGCGTGGAGAAGGTGACCAGCAGGCGCTCGTCGCTGGAGTACAGCACCAGGTTGCGCTGCTGGCCGCAGTACGTGCCGATCACCGCCGACGAGTTGTCGGGCCCGTCGTACACGCGCACCCAGTCGAACGGGCAGCTGTACGCATATACAGTATTATATTATAAGCTTAAAGCAGGCAGTTTGCAGGAATACAAAGACATTTTAAAACAATTGTTTTCTTTTTAAGTATTTTTGTCATGTCGCGCATGAACATACGACGGTAAACACCCAGAAACTACCTCAAAATGTGGAAAGTTTACACAAAGCAGGTTTAGGTAGGTCTTGGTGGTAAACCTTCGCATGGCTTTCTGAAAGATTACAAAAATATGGATTGCTAAACAAATTAAGAAATCAATATTTTAAGACAGCAAGAGTGAAGTAAATGACTCCTCAGACAAACAGAATTCTGTTCTTTGTAGTCGGTTATACAGGATGTTCCAGAAAAGTGTGGTCATATTTAAGGGTGATGTTGGGTGGCTGATATACATTGAGGAAAAAATTGCGAAACAAAAAGAAGAAAGAGTTGAAAATCTTTTACACTCAGCTAACCTAAGGAAAAAAGATATATTATTATATAAAAAAGAAAAAATTTAGACCATGATCATAGACAGCATCTGATACGTTCGTACTGCAGCGGTTGTTTCATATAGGTATATCGTTTTTATATAACGATGGCGTTCGTATTGACTTGACTGAATCTGCGAAAGCTGTCTTATTTTTGAGAGCAATTTTCGTAGCGTGCGCAGGTCAATGAGAGTCATCAGGTTTATTTTTCTTTTCATAAGCTGAAATGCATGGGTGTGTCCTGCCTTTGAAGACGAAAATCTCTTTGGCCCAAACATTTATTCAGCCGATTATAGATAATACCGACGCCTGCTACCTTGATGCTACTGAGGAGCTATAAAACAAGCTTGAGCGCCTGCAAAACTTATGCATTCGGTTTGTATTTGGTCTACAAGTGTGACCATGTTTCTCACCTTCGCAAGGAACCAAGTGGCTCCCTATCCGTCTTCGCAATGGGCTATTTTACTGACAAATCTGATTAGTCCGTCAGATAGATTTCCGAAAAATGTTAGACATGTATTTTTTCATTTTTCACGTAAACAAAAAATTAAGATGACGTTGACGTTGAAAATTTTATATAGATATTAAATCATACTCCATCATAGCCGGATCATAATGCCCCATCCTGTGTCTCGCCGGGCTAAGCAGTCAAGTCCCATCAGTGCACAAATTTTACCTTGACTTTGACAGCATCTATAAATCGTAGCAGTAGGGTTGTGTATCGATGTAAACGTGTATGGTGTGTGTATGGTTTGTGACTATACAATCATATTACTTTATTCTCATAACGTCTTTTAAAAAAATATAGAAGCAAAAAACAGAATATTACTCACTGAGGCCCGCCGAAAAACAGATCGAAGTCTCTGAACTCGAGCCGTATCCGCTGTCCGGGTTGGCCCTGGAACAGGTAGTTGCACACCATGTCCTTGGGGTAGACGCCAGGGTACGTGGGGGACAGCAGGAAGCCCGTCTTGCGCTTGCTCGCCTCGATCACGAACGAGCACAATGTGTTCGGAACTGGGGTGCCCACTTCGAATTCCGCTGTTGAGAAAATAGAGTAAAACTTAATTAGTATTGCTGTGTGTGGTAAAGTCAATATCGCTCGATGCATTTAATTAAATAGGTATATGCACCCTCAAACCAAGGTCCACTTTTAATACTGGGATTCAAAAACGATTGAGAATCGTAAGAAAAAAATTATACAGGGTGTAACGGAAAGGCGTTTTATATTCCCGTCGAATATTGGATACCCAACTACAGAAATGGAGTGTTCATAGATACTTTCTAATATTTACAAAAATATTGACCTTATAACTTGAAGGGTACGGTTAGTGTTAGATCCTTGTAAGTTGAAGGTCATTTTTAAATGTAACTATCTACTAGATCAGAAATGGAGGACTGCACTACTTCTGGCAGTCCCAACTGCTGGACATTAGTTATGCGAGCGTGGGACGGCTAACTTTGACGGGCACTTCAATGTTGCTCTCTTAACTATATACAAGTGTGTTTATAGTTTGCTACGTTACTGGAGTGGATGCTCTGTTTCAGTTTTACACACCTTTGCGTCCTTTTGCTCATTAATTACATTCATACGTACAGAAGATATATGGCTATTTAAATATTCAATAAAACACATCATATAGATCTAAAACGGGAATAAAACTGAATTCTAGACATGTTTATCATATAAACATGAAAATCGCAAAAACTGGTCCTTAATCCTTTCAGTCACTCTTTTTATTTGCATCGTAAATTCCAATTACATCGAAATCTCAACGAATTGTATGTAGGAAGAGTAGGAAATTATCTCTGGAAGAACTGATCCGATTACAAACATCTTTCGTTAACAACTAAAGCCACGCTCTGCTTGAGTGTCATAGACTACTTTCTATCTCTGAAAAATACTCGAATCCTGTGGAGATCACAGCAGCAAAGATGTGGAAAAAAACGCAAAATCAAGCTCAAATTCAAAGAATTGATGTCAAATAAATAATTTACAAGCATTCAAACCCAAACGAAGTCGTAGGACCGACTTCTGTTGCGGAATTTGTTCGAAAGAGTCACCGCGGCCCTGGAACGCAAAGGGCACTAAGACGAGCACGAATGGGTTTTAGTCAGTAAGAGTCTGACGCTCCCTCCCGCTCCATCCAGAGCGGAAGGAGTTATTTGATGATTTCCGATCCATAAAAAAAAGGACCGACTTCTCCAAGTCAAAAAGTTGAAGCTATTATTTTGTTACTGTATTAGTTTCGTTCCTTCCACTCACTTGCATTGATGAACTGGTAGATTCCTGTGAAGAGCGTGGGTGGCGTGTACATCTTGTCGGTGTAGAAGGAGAGCGCCACGGCGCGGTGCAGCGACACGCGGCGGCGCGGTGGGATGGGCCCGCAGTAGCGACCGCCAAAAGCCGAGTTGACCAGCTCGCCCGCCTCCAGCGACGCCATCTCCGAGTAGATGTCCATTGACTCGTGCATGCATCTGGATGATGAATCATTATGATATATTAACTGACCAAAAACCACGTTTGCCAACTGTGCTCTTATACAACGTGTAGCAGAATAAACGCAATACCTCTTAAGGGGTCATTGTACTCATCATTATGAATAACTTTTACTATGAGACCAAATTCAAAAATCGCGAAAAAAAAATCAGCTGTTCAGTACATTTTGTCGAATTATCCGCACATAAATATATGGGACACTCGATTTTTTTTCGCGATTTCATTGTTTGTCCCACACTGAAAGTTGTTCATAATGATGAGTACAATGACCCCTTAAGAGGTATTGCGCTTATTCTGTAACACGTTGTATAGAGTGTTGTATTAATGTACTCAAGAACAGTAAGATATCCTCTCTATTGCTTTTCTAGATGAACAGTACGCTAAACGCTAAAATACTTCATTTATTTTGACCCTGACTTTGAACTAAACTGAATGAAATTCTGTTATATCAGTATTCTCAGGAGTTTTGGTGATCATTCCAAAGTGATAGAAAAAGAAAACCATGGCTTCATTGGAATTGAATGGTTATTGTACAATTAATTTAAAATGAACAACATTTTCGTTTCGCTTATTTCTAAGACTGCACTATTCATTTACCCTTTCTTATATCAGATATTGAATAAATTCAATAATTACCTATTTACGCCATTCAGTTCAGAAGCTAGCTACTACATGACTCTTTATAAAACAAATACATTATTTTTTCCTTCCAAATTCAAAATACTCTTTATATTTCCCGTGGACGCCTCCAAAGTCCTAACGACTAACATGTCTGCCAGCGGTTGCAGACAAGGAGGTCACAATATACTCTGTTTCTCCTTAAAAAAAAGATGACAACCCAACCTAAATACCACTTTCTCTAACACTAGACGACATATAAATGCAAAGCGCAAATACTGGATAACTTTTTTTCCAGTGCGCAAACTTTGAGAACCACTTCTGCCCATGTAAATGAACAACTTTCCCCAAGAAAGTCATAGTCAATTCCTAAATAAAAAATTGAGTCTCCCATACAAATTGTGGTCAGTTGATGACAATTTTGTATGGGAAGTTCAAATTTTTTTTTACAAAAGGAAAAAAAAATACCCAGTATATATTTACCTACCTCAATATAAACGCACAGGGCCATACGTACGTTTCCTCAGAAAACGGCGTCACCTAGCGTTAGTGAAAGCGATCATAATTTGATTGTGTGTGATGGTTTGAAGATGATAATGGAAGATTTAAAGAAGTGTAATAATATGAACCTATTTAAAGCAAGGCTTAAAAACATATATGTACCCTGTAACGTTACCAACACCCTAGAGGCAAATATATTTTTTTAGATTTAAGCACTATGTATCTCATTTTAAGTGAACTTTTATTTAAGTTCTTATGAGAATAAAATTCTTTAAACCTAATAAGCTTTTTGACCGTAGAATTGGTAGGAAAACAAGGAACCTTGGCATATATGCACTAGCTTCTGAAGTTTAATAAGTGCACATGTAGGAATAGTATTAATATTTAGATAAATGATACTGGAGCACTGGGCCATTGGGCTTTGGTCACTTTTATAATATTTATTGTGTGTATCTATGTATTTCAATTTACTACATAAATTACTATTTATTTACTTTTTTTACATTTAATTTTATAATAATTATTTTATTTGGATTTATATATTTTCATTATAAAATGTGTTCTGTATAGTGTATCCGTGGCATCACAGGCCCTATCGGAATACCAGCGCTGTGATATTTTCTTTTTTTTTTAAATATCGCAGCTTATGCTGAGATAGGGGGACCTTTTTGGCCTCGCACAGAATGTATGTATGATGCTTTTGTTATTTTTATTTTTAATTAATTTTTATTACTTATGTACCTATCGTTAATTTTATTTTATTGTTTTACTTTTTGTTTGTCTTGTGCGAGTCCCAAATAAATATTTTTCTTTCTTCTTCTTTCTTAATATGTGAAATACTTACAATAATTTGAATTTCATGACGGTGTCTAGAAGAAATTGATTGATTTATTTAAAAATCGAAGCATTTGTTTAAATTGAGAACTTAATAAATCAGTCCACAATACAATTAGTTTATTAGTTGTATTTTGTTACTCAGTTGGTCCAATATTGTGTTTAATTTTATTATGATCGATGGCCCAATTTTACTTGTCGAAAATCAACTCCGGGTAACATGGAAAGTTTGAAACATTCCTTCTTGATTGCAGTTAATATTAGATCAGTATCATTAATACTTAACTTTATATTGGATCACAAACGAATATTTCGAGTTAAGCGGAGTACAGAAAGCGAACTTTATCGAGGTTCCCCCTCCCGGAAAAGTTTGACCTAATTTCTAAGTCTATACTTATGCACATAAATAATAGCATTGGTAGAAAACATGTTTGTGTCTCCAGTAATGAGGGAAGGGTGAAAGGGATAGCTATACTCACGCTGGTAGCTCTCCCACTGCGGCTCCACTGGAAAACAACAAATAAGTGAACGATAAAGTCAAATAACAGCATGTTATGATCGGAAGGTGTTATGTTATACGTACAGATAAGAAAACAGTTAGGTACAAGACAAACAAATGTTCATTTTTGCGTTCATTCTGTCACAAATTGTATTTAAACAACATCGACATTATGAAGATCTTTTACTCAGGGATCAACCCTGAAATCGTGAAAAATAATAGGCAAGAGTAGAGGTACAGTGACCACTTTTCAGGTATTGTCTGATCGTTTTATCTGATACAACTTTAATTTTAAAAAATAATCTGAAACATACGACACATGAAATTAAAAATCACACAAACAATACGTTCAATATGTTAAAGGTCAACAAGGCGTTCTATCCTAGTTTCTAATATGTTTTGTCGACTGTACTTCTACACATATTTGAACGCGGTTTATTTGATTTAGTTTGTTGAAGTTGCTGATTGGAAATACTCGAAGTTCAGAACTTCTGTTTCTAAACTAAACTTATAAATTGATTCGAGGAGGCAGTACTTCAGTGATTTTACGGAAAATGTTGAATAAAGTCGTTTCTTGTTTTCTCACAATGTTTTGACTTTAATTTGTTGTTTATTATGTTATATGAACAATTGTAAATAGATAATGGTTTTGATTTAAGTACCTACGCTTTTGAAATGCACGATGAGAAATCACGAGAATAAATAATAATTTCAAGGGTAGGTGATCATTACCAGAAAAAAAACATACTAAAAAAAATAATCTAAGGTACAAAATGGTACGTACTCTGGCGGCTTGCCCCGCAGGTCGAAGGTGCGGAATTCGACCTGCACGCGCTGCCCCGGCGCCGCGAGAAAGGTGTACAGGCACTGGCGCGTGTGGTTGTTGGGGTTCAACAGCTCGGGAGCGTGGAACGTGCCGTTGCTCGCGCCGCCGCGACTCACGAATGTGCGGTCGCACTCTGTGAAGAAAAAAGAGCTTTTTAGTACGAGTATTTGGTAAATGTACGGTAAGTGAGAAGTTCATGGCCAGGGTTGAGATGCTTTGTAAGTAAAAGTACAAAAAAAATGTTTGTTGTATATTTTTGAAGCTGATGTGGGTGCGGTGGAACCTCAAACAAAAACTTAAATACTTAATGTTTTTAATTTAAATTTTATTTTTTTGTTTATTTTTTAAATTAATTAAGAATTAATTTAAAAGAACCTTGCTTAATAATGCTTATTTTAGTTGTTTATAACTGTTTTGTAGTCACATTTTTTTGAAAATAAATTAGTCTCAGCAACAATATTTTAGTAATTTTGTTATGAATAACTCCAAAACAGTGGTGAGTAATTTTGTGAAGGGCATTTAAAGTCAAAATCGCTACAAAATAAAACGACATGTTTGGTCTAAACCAGTGTCTAACACAAGTGTGCCTTTGATGTTTTTAATTTATCGTGAGTTGGTAGAAAGTGTCGTCTAGTTTTTGTTTCTTCAGTTGTTTTCGTCATACTTAAAGTTTTTCATTACTCTTTTCCGTCACTAGTTAGAACTTAGTTCCTTCTCATAGAATCCTTAGAACCAGTCAGTTCGCATATTTTCATTCCTCCTTTAAAGTTATCCGCGAAAGATGCAATCATTTTGGCTTCGCTGGCTGGCTATACGACTGATTGCATAGGAGGATGAAATCTCAAACCTACTACGTTGTACGTGTCACCGCACAATCACTTTGTGTGCAAAAATCTGTCTGCAAATCAGCATGAATTAATTTACATTGACTTTTTACCTTTAAATTTTAACTTGACCTGACTTTTATTTTGCAAAAACCCGAAGGGGTTGCTAAACGTGCTTCACAAATCGGGACCTACTAATCAAATTCTAGAATTTAAATTGAAACCAAAACATACATGTATATTGAAAGTAAAAATGGATATGTATAATTAATTACTTGTCTGGTAGTTAGATGTACAACAATTTCGGAAATTGCATATTGTATCGTTATTGTTACGTTGCACGATCAGGTGCTACTAGACCATTAACTTAGGTAATTAATTACCAAGAAGATTACCGTTAATTCTGAAATTATTACCATGTGTAATAGGTACAATGTTATACGTGGTCTCATTAATTTTAAATGATATAGTTAAAATATTATAAACGAAGTGAACGATGGAATTAATTTACAATATTCACCCTGGCGGGGGAGCTAAGAGGACTTATGAGCAACCATAACTATCTGGATGTGGTTGGTGAAAAACCCCCTGAGCTCCCCCGCCCTCTACCCTACACTCGGACGCAGGTATTCGTAGCTACGGATATTGTCACCGCTACGCGCTGCTACGCCGGCTACGCTTTCGTAGCTCGTTTGCTACAAGTTTTTACGTAGCGTTTTAGGCTTGTTTAATGACATTACATTACGTTACATTTTGTTTTAAAATATCTTTAAATATGATGAGCGAGCGTAGAGATTACGATTATCATTTTTATGATTGTAGCGTCAAATGAATGTAGTATTATTGTTTACGTTGAAATACGATCGTAATTAATAAAATCCCACTCAAAGGGGTACAAAATTTCCTCAAAGCAAGATTTTAACTATCACACCATAACATTAAAGCGTGTTGCTTGTACAACATTTGAATCGTCAAAAGTAGCCCAGCTTTATCCCCGTGGTAATAAACATGTCACGGGCAGCCCACATTGCTGAAGGGCCGTGTCCCCAAAATGCCCCCTTTGTTAACCCCTGCGTTCCTGGAAAACCGCGATAACGCACCAGAAAAGTAAGCTTTGTTCATTTACAAATGAGTCTGAAATAACATAGATAAACCTCAGAAAGAATGAGTGAATGTTTTGTAATTTTTTCATGTTTGTTTTGTTGATAAACGTTTTGATTATTCCCGAGTGGTTTTATTATTATTTAAGGCCAGGTTATCCGGAAAAACGTTGTTTTGCATTGTGTAAAATTGTGTTTTATTCGTAAACAACACGGATTTAAATTTTGAAAAAAATATATTACATATTTCACACTTCGATCTAGATATTTCGGCCGTGCGATACACGATTACTTGCACTTTACTGCATCCAATTAAATCGCAAAGACAAGTGAAAATCAAGATGTAATTATCATTTCATTTGAGTTATATAAGGTTTTGAGTAATAAAACTTATACCACAATAAAGGTCGTAAAAAATGTGATATAAATCGGCCGTCATAATGTGAAATATGAAAATACGTATCCCACTAATTCCAAAATCAAGTGATTTTGTCTTTTCATGAGCGCGCCCCGTGTCATTTAGTCCCGAGCGGAACGTGTTGGAGGTCGGACGTGTGCCAATTTTTGCGATCCCGCCACCCCCGCTAAGTTCTGTTACTGGCTAAGCCTAAATTGATTACCGCTCTAGCACTGCCGGCACACCAGTGTGCCGCGAATTTAATGTTTATGTTTATTTACGTAAGATTTCTTTTTTATTTTGGAATTTTCACGTGTCGAGTGGTTAAATAATAATACTTGTATACAATTTAGTGTTCAAACAGTTGTAATATAGTTAGTTTTTATTAGATGTAGCTATAATTTTGTAAAAAAAAATGGGGGAAAAAAAAGTTGTCATCAACGGCTCTTCGTTGCAGCGGTGACTAGGTACTTTTTTTTATAAACTTTGGCTGAATAAACAAAAAGGTATATAGGTATATACATAATTTACTTTACTAACTAGGTAAGTACCGACACGGAACAGATAAATTTACACACCGCGAACATGTGTGTAAACAGTTTAATTTAAACCTTATTTCAATACGCATAAAGACGTGCGCTTTAGTGGTTTAGTTTTCGCGCGGAATAGATTTACCAACCGCATCAAGTATGTAAAACAATTGAATTTGATCCCTATTTCAGAGTGCATAAAGCCACCTCGCGCGCACATGATACAATGATTTACTGTTTTCAAATGTCAAATAGGTAGTTCACCCCGCTACGTTAGTCTTGATGGTTTCGGAGAGTTTGTATAAGTCTTATAATATTTGTTATTTATTAGAAATGTCCGTTTTCACTTATCTTATTCCTAAACAAATGCAAAAATAATAGCTCGTATTTCCTACATGAGAGTTGAATATCGGTGCAATAATGTTGTGGTGTTCATGTAGAGAAGAAATATAAGTGTAGTTATACGCTAGGTGGGTATCTACTCACAGCCACCACAACACAACAAATAATAATATTTATGGTGTCCGCAACGTTTGTGTAGGTCTCTTCTATGCCAAACAATACGCGCAGCGCACTCGTGAGTCGCGTGCCATAGTGTAAAAGTGTTACAGTATGACCATTTCCTATGAAAATATTATAATAAAATACTTTTGGTAACGTTTAGGCTACCGGACCAGCTCATTTATGCGCTGTACACTAGAGTCCATCCTCTTACTAATTACTAACAATGTATCAAGTTATGACAAGACATACAAAAAACTATGTGGTCAGTTTGGATAGTTTTTCCACTTTATAATATTATTTAGTATACATTTGAATAAAGTAGTATCTCATTATCATTATTGTAACACCATAAAATACATAAAGAAATTAAACACACACCATATTACAATTCTATCCTATTTATTTATAACGGTTTGCTATCTATGTTTCTGTGTATGTGCGTCTGTGTGCCTGTGTATCTGTCTTTGGCACTGTAGCTCCGTTATCTTTATTGAACAGGGATATTTTGTAAGTTTTTAAAATTGTACTTGTTAATTACCAACAAATCAAAATCAAAATTTGCGTTACAGGGCAATAGAGCATGCGGAAGGGCGTGACTTGTCTCCAAAATGATACTCATTTATTGGGGTTACCCCCGACGGTATAGTTGGGAACGACACCATTGTTGAAATTAAATGTCCAATAACGGCATTTAGAAAAGGGAAATGCTGCTATTGAAGAAAGTAAAATACATATATTTAAATTCGATAGAATAAAACATACCAGGGTTATAAACAAAAAAAGTAATTGGTATTACCAAGTGCAGGGTCAACTTCATGTAACAGAAAGGAACCAATGCATTTTTGGAATATGGTTCGGTGAAAACTAGTAGTAGAAAATATTTCAAGAGATGACGAATTTTGGCGGGTGCATATGGAGAAAAAAATTATAGATTTTTATTTGAAATGTATATTGCCAGAGATTGTGGATCCGCGCCAAAATCGCGGTATGCCAATACGAGACATAATATTGAAAGAAAACAAAGAAAATGTTAATGATAGCCTGTGCAGCCAGGTCCAAGCAAATGCAAGGACCATATCCCGTGTCAATCTACTCAGCTAGGTCCATGCAAACCGAGACAGCTACAGTTCAACGAATTTTAGCCAGTTGCAGTGGTAACTTTTATTATGTTAACTATTTGATTAAAAAATATAAAAACGTTTTTGTTTTTTTTTAAATAGCATCTAGGCAAATTCCAAACCATTTATACTTCTAAGCTTTCTTGAATTATAATATTCAAGAATTGTAACATAATTTTCCTAAAGTAAGTGTGCCTACCTACTACTTGATTTTTACGAAGGTATCGCACCAAAGCCAAATAGCGCGCGACGCGTATTTTTGTATCGTACTCGTATTCATAATTTTCGTGTCAGTCAGATTTTAAATCCACCATATACTCTAAAATAAATAAGTATTATTACTGATTTTTAATGATTAGTAATTGGTTTCAAGTTTGTACAATACGTACTTAATCCATCTATAACCTTAAAAAATACTTAATAGAAAAATAAAACAAAATAAACTTATACTAATCAATTCAAGTTGATCTACTGCATTACTTTATCCTGTGACGGAACTTAGTACCTACCCGAGTCCGTGAACTCATGAGCGAGCGGTGCGCTTGGTGCGCGCGTCTCCCGCGCATCGTAACTTATTACGTATTGCTACTCCTTGCGGGGCCTGGGGTAAGCGTTAGATGCCTACGCGCTCAAGTCAGGCTCGCCTTAATCATTCATAAAGCTGTTATGAAGTAAATTACGTTTTCCTAAGACTTCGCTCGGCTCGCGCTAACATAGATTTAAAAAAAAAAAAAAAAAGTACCTTCTCAAAATGTAGGCGTGAAAGCGTTACAAATAAACTGACTTTCACATTTATCATGCTTTACTTAGGATAGTTTCGATAATAATAATAACATATATTTGCTCAAGTGTTGATCATCCTGCGAGGATAGTGACGCCATTGTTTCTGTTGCGTTGACAGTTGACAATCTATTATAGCCCTCATCCCTAACAAACAGGTGAGAGAAAAATCGTCTACTTGTGGTAATTTAATACATATTATCAATGTCCATTTCGCTAATATTCTTAACTATTTTGTAAAAAACAAGCCACTACCAAATATGTTACGTACGCCTCACATTTTAAGAGTCAAGCTTGCTCCATCATTTTAAGCCCTAAAGCGTGTTAAAGAATAGCGGTCACGTCCCCAACAAAAAAGCTTTTTACCTTCAAGTCTAAAACTCGACCTGTAGAGATTTAGTACCGAAATAGCCGTCTTTAGCAACGCTGCTCGGGGCACTAGGTAAGAACTGCATTCTGTAGGAAATAGCGTAGATTCAAAGGCGTGTTCACGACTGGGTGGGTATCGGCTAGGACATATCCACGAGCTTGTGCGGGTACCGAGATATGAAACCGCCATATACGTCTTTGTTGAAGAGACTGTGGCGGGCGCCTAGAGCTAAGGGAGCGAATGTTTAAAATTTTACCGAAAGGAAATACGTTTAGCTTCTACTGCCCGCTACAACAACTCGCGATACACTATGATACTACCTCCGCTCCCGCTCTTGTCATCGCAAGTTACCGACTGGATACATAAAATCACAGACAGAGTGAGGAGATTGCACAGCAAACCACCGCTTGCGTCTATGCTGAAGTACCGCCGTTAGCGTCCATGCTGAAGTACCGCGCCGCTTGTGTCCATGCTGAATTGACTATAGCGGGCACGTGACGTGATGGGACAGCCTTGATAGCGAGCGATTGTCTAATTGTTTTACCCAGAGGAAACACGTCTAAAGCCCACTACAAAAAAAAAATGTGAAGCACTGTGGCTACCGAAACGCGTCCGCAACCGCTCCCGCACCCGCCCTAGTCACCGCGCGTTCACTCTGCACGAGGCCCAAAGCGTCGTCAGTCGTGCGATGCAATGCAACAGACAATATTCTTTGTTAAATGTTCGCGTACAAGGCATTGTTATAACACTTTGAGCAATGTGGACGAGAAGTAGGCTACTTATTGCAGATTTTGTCCTGGTTCTCTTTTTAATTATGTCGCCGTTTTAAGCACGAGATAATAAAGCAGAATGTGTTTTATAGTTTGGATATATGTAGATTATAGTTTCCCGTGAATTATTTGTAAGTGGGTACAAAAATGTTACACTTAGAGCTGAGTTTTCAACAGTCAGATTATGTTTAACTGAAGAATAAATATGGCTGTTTGACATAATCATTTTCTATACAAGTTATTACTTCTCAGGTAAAAGTTATGTGCCCACGCAAAAACATTTCCAGAAAGTCAGTTTAATTTAAGACCCTTTAAATTATTAAAACCCACTCCTTTTTCTCCAAAACAATGAACCAAACCCTTCACTGAAACTACTAACCCGTTATACACCGCCATGTTTTATACACATAGCCAACCTTTGTTACAAATAGTGGAGCCAAGTGTACCGTACAGCGGGGTTCGCATCATTTCGTAAATGTCGCAAACACTCTCAGACTTGGGTCAGGTCATGCTTCACTACGACTCCTATTCATTGCGGGCGGTAAGCGGGGCCATTAAAAGTTTGTCTACCGCATACCCCGGTATAGACTCTATTAAGAACTTCATTAGATTTAGGGTTAGATTGGGATCTAAGGTAGGCCTAGCTTAATTGAACTACAATTAGCTATATTGAGTGGTCTGTGGTAAACAAAATTGCTTTTAGATAGTAATTAATATATCTAATAATTAATATAAATAATTATATCTACTGCCTAAATATATATTTCAAGTTTAATTTAAAATGCCGAACCTCTGAAAATGAAGCTGTTTAACACTAAAATGAACACGACAATATAGATCAACACAGCAGTATTATAATTAAAATTACGATGCTAACGATAACAGCACATGCTCGGGTTTCACATAAAAACAAACACAAAAACGACAACATTTCCAAATCGCATTCGACAGCAGAATGGACTTACATAAACGAGAACGTATTTTATCGAAAATGGGATGTCTGTGATAGGATCTACATCGTGCGAGGGTGTTGCACCTACTGGAAACACGCCAGATATAATGTTCTTCCCACTTTCTCCTTCGTATCAATTCCAATTTTATCCGTAATTTTTTGAGCTGCGAAGAGTGTGGCGTAGGAAATTAAATTTGATGAGAACTTTCGGCTCGCTGGATCTATTTGCGCGGGTGAAACGGTAAAAGGGTATTGTGACTGGCTGTGCGGGACTGGACATACATTCGTGCAGTGTACGATCGGGTGACACAACTATAGATCGCTAGAATAAGATCTCTTGACAAAAATTTGGTGTTGGATCGTGAAAATGTAACACAAATGAACATACAAATGGTGATTGTGGCGGAAACTTCTTTTTGTTCATTGCCCATTTTTTTTTAATTTTTGCTTTTTGCCAATTCCTGAACCATTGTTTTTGCCATTCATGAAATATTATTTTCAAACTTTGCATCCTTTAAAATCACGACAATCCTTTTACTTTATTTAATTTATAAAACCGATTTTGAATTAAGATAGTCTCTTCTCAAAGATCATTACTATATTTTTCTGCTTCGAGATCTTATTGTAGCGTTATTTGTTAATTTATTATTAGAAGACGTACTTGGAAGTTTAGTAGGCGTGGGCTCAGCGAGCGACGCGCGGCTCGAGAGCTCCGTGGTCTCTCCCGCGAGCACTGCACAGAAATAACATCCAGTTATTCGTAGACCAAGTCATTACTGGCCAACTGTACCATCTCACTGCTGGGTAAAGGCCTCATCCCTAAACTTCCTGCAGTTTCGGTCTAGATCTTGTATGGGTTATTTGTTATATATTTTTTTATTTAGGTTGTCCTACACAACGGAAGGACTGACACTGGTCTGGTAATGTCTGTCATACGCTGAAGCTGCCATATAAAATAACTACTTTGTGGACCCAAAAACGGCTAGGAGGGATCTGTTGATTGCGCAAAGATGGCAATTAAGTCATTGCAAAGACTTCGAAAATGCAGTATTTCTCAAAATTGTTATTTAATGAAGAAACAGCTCACAAAAGTTAAGCTTAAACAGGCTTTCCTACTTGAGAACTATCCCCATTCCCCAGCCGGTACCGTAGACGTGTATAATTAATTCACGCGGTGCCGCCTATATTCCCGACCTTCCGCACTCCACGGCACTCCACATAACTTGATGAAGTATCCTCACACGTTGGACTTGTGAAGAATGCACAAATACGAGAGAGTATATCAACTTGAAGACTTGAAGACACATTTCCTACGAAACGTTGTGACGTTTTGTTCACATTTTTAGGTGAATCAAATGTATATGTGAAGTTTTAATCTAATCTAATTTGGTTAGTACCTATATTTCACGAAACATTGTTAGCTTTTTGTTTTATAATCTTGTAAAACAACGACAAATTTACACGATATACCAAGTATAAACCCAGCACACTATTCAGGAGGTATTCTTATTATCTCTTGCTTCTTATTTTCAAACAAGATTGCGTACGAGTACGAATAGTAAAATGGTTGGCTGAAACCTTAAAATGAAGTCCTTAAAAATGATTAAATGTATTGTTTTTTATGTACTTAGAAATAAAACAAATTATATTTACTCTATTTTTGCTTAATCTTTATAGACTGGAATCCATTGATATACAATTTATTAATTTATCGTAAAGAAATATATATATGTGTGTATCTATTAATCTTGTTATTTGCTAAGAAATTCATGGCACGCGCATTCCGATAAAATATTTACATGTTACTAAAAATCAGTAAGGTTTTATCTAAAATTGTAGATGTTCTCTTGATATACAATAAATATACATTTGTTTATATTATGACCTGTGCATAATCAGCCTGAATTAAATTCATCAGTATCAGTCCAGTAATTTAGGCGTGAAAGCGTAAAAAACAAACTCATTAAAAATCTTTTATTTTAATGATCATTTTATTTTATTTATATCAACTAAACCTAACTATATACATATTTTTTTATGTATTTACGAAAAAAAAATACATTCAGGCGTCGAAGTATTCCTCCGCATCGCTGTCATCCAGAAACGTGCCCAGAAGTCTGGCAGCATTGCCACGTTGAATGGCAATGCTAATTAATTCTACTATAATTTGTGCCAGATAAACTTGCAATAAAGTACATTGACCTTTCCCTAATATCCCTTCGTAGATACCCGAACAATACATTATGAACCATTTTACATTACTAGAGAACATAAAGGATCACGATAGAAGTAGATTCAGGACTGCTCTAAGTCTTTATTTCTGTTTTTGATTTTAAGAAAGTCAATAAATGTATGTGGGTCAATGACCGTTATTGCACGGGATCCCTTCTTTTTGCATAATGTTCTTTGTCCTAATATACTTCGGCATAACGATTTTGGCACAAGTTGTTTTGGCATAATAATACTTCGGTATAATTTTTTTAGGCATACATTTTATGTTGGCATAATCATCTTAAAGACTAATTTGTTTTGGCATAAATTTGATTCGCATAACGTTAGTAGGTCTAATGACTATTAGCATAACGTTAGTAGGCCTAATGACTATTAGCATAACGTTAGTAGGCCTAATGACTATTAGCATAACGTCAGTAGGCCTAATGACTATTAGCATAACGTTAGTAGGCCTAATGAATTTAATATGCTGTGCAACAAAAGTTAGTGACAGAACCGAATTGCTGCAAAACCGACTCCACCTAGTCTTGTTTGTCCTACCCCTAGAGTGTAATTTAAAATCGCGTAGGCGCGTGGGGCCGCCGAAGGCCCGCAGCGCCGGAGCCGTGACAGAAACCCTGCCTGCTGCATGTTGCATGCTCGCTTGAATGCTGCATGCTGCATGCTTGCTTGCATGCTGCATGCTTGCTTGTTTGCTGCATGCTTGCTTGCATGCTTGCTTGCATGCTGTATGCTTGCTTGCATGCTGTATGCTTGCTTGCATGCTGTATGCTTGCTTGCTTCATGCTTCCTACAGCGAAAAAAAAACCCACAAAATTGTTCAATAATGCTTTAGGATATTATGCTTAAAAATGTTATGCTTTAGAACTTTATGCTTAATAAATTTATGCTTTAGGATATTATGCTTAAAAAAGTTATGCTTTAGAACTTTATGCTTAGTAAATATATGCTTTAGAATATTATGCTTAATCATTATTATGGTTAGAGAAATTATGCTTAAAAAATTATGCGTAAGCTGTTATGCGTAATTATATCATGCGAAAATATAATTATGCCAAACAAAATTATGCTAAGTTATATTAGGTCTTAAAATTTTATGCAAATGGATAGGGAACCTTATTGCACATTTATCTGGAATCTACTATAATGCTGACTCTGGTCTTGTATCTTGTGTATAGTTAGGATTCAACCGACTATAGTTGGTCTTATTAATATAGAAGCCAGACCACAGCCTTTTGGTTATACTATACATTTGTATTGTAGATCTGGCAAGAGACAAACTAAACCCAATGTGTCCGGCCGCCGCTCGAGAAACTTCTCGAACTTCGCTAATTACTGAGTCAGATGTATGAGAGACCGCAAATCCTGAACTTTAGTAAAAAACATGTTGAATACTAATTAAAATGTTTGTTAAATTTCAAAGCAACAAAGTTATTTATAAATTAAAAGCGACTTAGCTATGCGGCAGATTTTGTTTTTATTTTGTTCTTGTATAAAGCATTATTGAAATGCAGTGATGTGGTCAGATAGATAAGATAATTTTAATTTTTCAATTATCGGAACACTGAGTTTACCGGTGAGACCAAAAGGTATGTTTGTGAATACATTTTTTTTTTACAATAACGTTGCCCCACACTAGGAATTTCTCCAATAAGCATCAGCCGTGGAGATGATTTAAACACGTAAGTATTAAAATGTTTCACATTAACGCCCGCAGATCTATATTATAGCTTCCATTTTTTGTTTACTGCCTGTCTCCCTAAGTATGGTTTGTTAGCAGATTTTTTTTAATATTGATCGGTTCGGAGCACCGCTCACCTAATGGTAAGTTAACTAATTACAAATGTATTTTTGATAAGAGGCGACTAAGGGACTCACCAGAAAATGGGCAGCAGCATTCTCTGTAGGTACATTGCTACAGCTACACTGCGATCGCCAATGCAAGAATCGCCATAATCGCCATGGCGATTATGGCAAACCATTTGGGGGAGGATTATGTCCAGCAGTGGACGTCTTTCGGCTGATATGATGATGTTGATGACTTATTTTAAAAAATGTTTAAATAAATAAATAAATACAAGTAACCTACTCACTCTTGGCTTGTTTCCTGCCGGTCGATTCTGTCGACATCTCACGGTGTTCACCTAGGCGGAGTGAACGACAAGAGCGCTGTCATGTCATCTTATTCAAGTATGATTTGACAACTCACCCGTCGTGCGCCCCGCCCAAGTGTGCACTTCGACATGCTTATAGAATCGCACTGCTGTAAACATGTCGAAGTGAACACTTTGACGGGGTGCACGACGGGTGAGTTGTCAAACCATACAAATAAGATGGAATGACAGCTCTATTGTCGTTCACTCCGCCTCGGTGAACACCGTGAGATGTCGACAGAATCGACCGGCTGATAGCTACATCCTGGGGGCATGTAGCTATCAGGAAACACAATCTCTGTCAGGGAATTCCACTTCCATTGTTATTATTAAGACGTAAGACACTCAAAACTCTCAGAGGATTATATTTCATTCATTACATTGTTCTAAAAGTATTATAAATAACTCCGAGATAAAATACACAATTAATTGAAGAATTAATAACCGGCTCCTCTGAATTATTCTGAATAAAACAATTAATGAATATTCAGCCGACTCTGCTAAAACTGTCGCACAGCATTTGGGCTGGAATTCAAGACATAATTCATAGTTGTTTTAGTATTCGAGTGCTTTAGTATTTACATTTTAGGTCATTGATATTCTGAATTCAATTTAATTTTAAGTACTAGTGTCCCTATTCCCGCATACTGTTGTTACCGTGAAATCAAGCCAGCTCACTGCGTATTGATGGTACATGTAATTTTTTTTCTAAGTTTGGGAAATCATAAATGACTCCTCTTCCACTCTGAGCGGAGCGAAAGGGAATGTCAGAGTCCTACTGACTAAAACCCATACATGACCCTCCAAATGCTCTTTGCGTTCCAGGGCCGCGGTGACTATTTCGAATAAATTCCGCAACCCTGGCCGGCTCTGGCCCTATCGGGCCCCGACTACTACGCTGACATCTCTTTGGGGCGCGCGTGAACAAAACGCGCCGCCTACCCGGGCCTGGTTCTTATCGGACGACGAGCCGTCCAACGCTCGCCATCCGCAGGCCCATATTACATGACATGTCTGGTTACTGAATTCAGTATTTGAAAGAACATCTCAAACCCTACTTGAATGCCAAAGTTGGTTAGGTTTTCAGGCTAAAGTAATGTTTGACAAATACTCAACTTCAAAAGCTTAATACAGAAATCGGAGGTTCGATATCTTTCGTTTACATAAGCATTATTGGATTTATAGTTATTAGAATTTCCTGTATGGTGTCGGACGTAAAAGAATAGCACCATCCCATCACTTCCCGTGGGTGTCGTAAGAGGCGACTAAGACACCAGAGAATGGGTAGCAGCGTTCACTGTATCATCACAACAGCTACACTGCGATCGCCAACCCGCCTGCCAAGCGTGGCGATTATGGCAAACTCACACAGTATCCACTGCTGGACATAGGCCTAACACAAGGAGGGGGCTTGGGTTAGGCCTATGTCCAGCAGTGGATATCTCCTGGCTGATATTATGATGATGATGATGATGAGAATGTCACTAAAGATGCACATGTTACATTTTCATTTGGATAAATTTAAGGATAAACTTATAGGAGCTTAATCAGAAGAACAGGGGAACGCTTCCATCAAGGCAAAATAGAGTTTGAGAGATGTTACCAAGGCTAGTACACTGAAAGCATGATGGAGGAGACTTCTGTTGAACGTAACAAGAAAAGCAAAACTGTTCTTTTTTAAACATTTGGATTCTATTTTAAGACAAATAAATCATAAATGGTCGTTCGTTATCTTTTATTTAATCATTTCTATGTACAGATTTTTGTACCTTTATTTGTTTTAATCAGTTATTAGAATTAGTTTATAAACTATTTTAAATGAGTTTATTGGTCAATCGGTTTCTCTATTGGGTGTTAATAAAGTTTTTATTAATTTTTGTAATTACGGTTCTGGGCTTAAAGGTTTAATAAATACAGTGTTTAATTAAATACAGCATCACACGCCGAGGTGTCGAGTGTGAGAGAGCGACACAAACAGGCTATGTCTGCATTGTAAACCACAGATTAATAATTGTGTGGGCTGATTTCACTGCTATCCAGTTCGTTATTTTTAATTTTCTCATTAATTTGCCATAATAATGAGATTATCCATATACTTATACTTTACTTTATATGAAATCAGTAGTGGATTTAAAAATTGTAAATATAATATCTGTATGATGATAATCGTAACAGGTAGGTATTTTTACTGTATTCTCCGTGAATATTATCAGCATATACCTTGGTTCTATTCTAAAACCAATAAAATTAGAATAGAAATGCTCATTATCGTCCGCCATTCCGAAATCGAAAAGCTTTCTTCTTTATCTTTTGGGGATCGAAACCGGTTATCGGCGAACTAAAATAGTGTACTTATTCCATATAACATTCGCGCTTTTGTCTCATACCGATAGTAGATGCGTCATATAAGGTTCATCTGACTAGACTTTTCCCAACTATATTGGGGTCGGCTCCCAGTCAAACTGGATTCAGCTGAATACCAGTATTTTACCATGTAAGTTAAGATGTGGAAAAAGATTTAGGCTCAGTTTCTCCAACGAAGATGATCATCAAATTGTCAAACGCACGTTACCTATCTGTGATGGGTTGAATGAGTTCTCAACAGCCAAAATCGTATTAGTTGACTTGCGTTTAAACGGTGTAAAGACTGAGCCGTTTATCGGTCGGACACAACAGTTTTCTTACTAACCATTATGTCTATTTATCATGATTGATCATTAGCTTATTAGTTGACGTCGAGGTCATAGGCCCTATAACCTCGACGTGAACACAATAATGATAGACTAGACAGAAGCTGCTGATTTTTTAAATCCAGAAACGTACTATAGTAGGCGCCAGATAAATGAAGAATAACGGTCATTGACCTTTCCTTAATATCTCTTCGTAGGTACCCCCGGACAGTAAATTATGAATCGTTTTTCATTACTAGAACAGTAAGGATCACGATAGATGTCGATTCAGGACAGCTTTATGTCATTATTTCTGTTTTTGAAATTAAGTGTGTCATTAAAATGTAGGTGGGTCAATGACCGTTATTCTTTGTTTATCTGGCGCATACTATAAATCCATGGTATTCGATTGTGCGCCGATGTGTGATATACCCTGTATGTAGGTGATTCCAACATTGAACCACATAATACACATCTTTATGGACAACGTCAAACCCAATAATTACAATTAGCATAGCTAGAAATGCTTGGTCATTAGAACGTTGTGTTCAACATGGATATATTATGTTCTTGACGCACAGCTCGCTGCAGAACTTATAAACAAAGTGTTAGTTAGAGATTCGAGGATCAGTTGGAACCATAACGTTACAATAACTAGACAGGTTTACAGCGACAACACCCGTCACCACTACACGCTACCACGAGACCCGTATGTCATATGCAATGTGCGCATACAACGTGATGTGTTCCTATTCTTGTAACAAATATAGGAATGGGAAAATCAATAATACCTGTATCATGAAGTACTTTTGATTCTAAAAGCTCAATGTTCTTGAAAATTGGTATCATATGGGACATTTTCATTTATCTCCACTGTTAGAGAATGCAAAATTCATTGAATTATTTCGGATATTCTCTTATATTTAAGTAGTCCTTTTATTTGTTTAGATTTGCTTTTATACAAACTTCACTCTGGAAATTACGAACACAACAAAAAAGAATGATTTAAATCGTTCAAGCCGTTTTTGAGTTTTAGCGAGCCTAACGAACCGTAATTAATTTTATAGGTAGACTTGTTTTTCCCGCAACTTCATACGCACAGTTAAATATGAAATATACTTTTCTACACATTTGCTCAAAAAATGCATTTACGAAGCCTGTATGCATTGCTCGAAAGTTAAAAATTATGCACCACACAATGGAGCGTGCGGCAAAGTAGGTACTCTCACCTAAGTACATATTTTACCGCAAACTCCGTTGTATAGCGCCGTGCGTATTCTTTACGGTTTTTTTTTAATTTCCATAAAAATTAATAAGAATTCCACCAAGGAGTTTCACATCACGAGAATAAATAAGCTAAATAATCGAACCTCCTTGGAAGCGCTTTTGCTGTATACGTTTGTCTCATTTTAATATTATAGAGAAAATGAGAGAAGATAAATAAAAAAAATAAAGTATGTGGTTCTAATTTTCACCACGCGCATGTGGCGCCCTTTGCAAATTCGCGCCATTTTCATATTAGAAACGTCAAAGATTGTTGCGACTTTCCGACTGATTTCTAGAGACAAAAAGTTTGTTTCATTACTTATTGTAATGTTTTCTCGCAAATGTGTCGAAAAACGTTGTATGACACACGTGCGGATTTGGTTTTTACAAACTCGTGACTATGGTAAGCCCTCGACTTCGTCTCGTGCTTACATTCGTCTACTCGTTTGTAAAAACCAACTTACCGCACTAATATCATAAATAACTATTACGGCCTATTCTCATACCTATAAAATATATATAAAAATATCGGTCGAGCCGTTTCGGAGGAGTGCGAACACAAACACCGTAACACAAGATTTTTATATATATTATACTAGAATAGGTAGCGAACCGCCCCGGCATTGCACGAGTGCAATTGATACAAACTTTTCTCATTTATCGCTCTTTCTATTAGTGAAAACCGTATCAAAATGTCGCTCTATCTGTAAGGTATATTAAATTAATAATAGTAAAGAAAATAATATAGCCCCAAGCATGGTCTATGTATGCTCTCTCCTAAAGTTCTACATGGGTACCTACTACGTGAACTAATAGTGTCGTTCGATCGGCTCAGAAGTGCCGAATGTTAGTTAGTGACAGAAATAGGTCGCGCGATAACAAGACGACAGTAGCGACATCTAGCGGCCTACATTCTGACACAGCTATTAGTTCTAACTTTGTTGTGATTTAGCGATAATAAGTTGCTCTTAGTATTGAAGATATTTTTGGGTCGTTGACTGATTAAGATTGAGTGGGTAATTTCGAAAGACGGAAACTTTTGACCTGAGCTGACTGATTTTTTGAAGATTGGTATCAGTGGATACCAAAAAAATCAGTTAGCTCTTGGGGCATGATAGTTTACCTAGTCTTTATTTTCGTGTAAAAGATTTTAGTGCGTTGAAAAGAGAGAGAGCCAGAACCTAAATGTAGGTATTTTCTTGTAGTAGCATTTGCTAAAAGCCAAACTAACACAACGCATTTTCAGACATAAACACAGCTACCTATTAACGAGCAAAAAAGATTAAAAAAGGAAACAAGCTTAAAAAAGTATTATACCCTAACACTGGCAGCTCAAACTTTTCTCGCGTCCAACATCGAAGTTTAAAAAGTGAATACAATGGACGCTAATGGCCGCATACACACTGGAGGTACGCTACACCAACAGAATGACGTCATCGCTTCCTGCTTGGGCAACCGCGCTAACTTTGTTGTCGGACGCGCATCGACGTTTCCGCGGTGAAAGCTAGGTTATAGAGAACGTATGTGGCGTAGCTATAGTGTGTTTTAACGGTCTTTGTTGGCTCTGGTTATAAATACTATCTATGATGCGTAAAATAAGATTGAAAGCTTTACTTTGCTCTAAAAGAGTTCATACTTAGTTATTTCTAATGAGATGCTTCCACTCTAATTGAATGCTACTGAATATCAGTATTTTACTTGTAAATGATTGCCAATCGTATAAATAAAAATTACTTTCAAAATCACTAAATATTGCGAAATAGGGGCCGATCGTCTACTGGTACCCTTCTAGAATTTACGCATAATAATTTTAATTTTTTTCTTTGTAACCTGTCTAGACAGAGACGCCGCGGGACAAGTGTAAAAATACTAGTTTCTCCCCTCATTTTATGTCGACAGATGGTTGCAACTAATGGCGCAGCATGAGAAATAGTTCACACGTTCTATTTTCTTTTATACCTCACTGATTGGCACATAATTGATACTTGTAAGTACATCATATGCCTATCTAATTTCTGTTTTTTTACATTTATTTCCGTTGATTTTTGTCAAGAGATTAGATACTTTTACCAGCTTTGAATTCACTCTGGGATTGACACAATGTAGTGACATCACAATAAAAGTCGCTCGGGCAGCTGACGCAATTCCAAATTCAAATTGTTTCCAAATCCCAAGTTTTAATTTGTGTTCATTTTATACTGTTGTGTTTGTTGTATAACAGTTCAATTCCGCATAAAAATAAAACACGTAGCAAACAAGTAGGTAATTTTTTATGAAAATAGAACATATTATAGGTAAATAGGAAACGCTACGGATTGTGTCATCTAGCGTTGCAAATTCGAAACATTTACCTATCTCATAAATACGTGAGATTGACATTTAAAGTGCAGTACATTTAACGTCAAAACAATAGTTCTTAATTATTTGCGCATTTCTAATACCGGCTGGTATTACGAAGCTCTTTTACCTTCTGTCCTACTGCAACCTTCCTGTCCAACCTTCTTCTAATGCAGACAAGGATTGCGCAAGATGGCATTGAAAAAAAACTTTTGAATTAAGTCACAAAACTGTTTACCTCTTCATTAAGCAGACAGACTTTCTTCATAAAATTGCAACTTAAATCAAACGGGGAATCTGTTCAGTCAACACTCGAGGAGTAATTAACGGATCGTTCAACTTCCTTGCAATTTGCAATGAAACCGGTAATTTGTCATGATTTGCAAATTGCAACGTCATCTCTCAGATTCATTTATTTTCGTGGCCATTTTAAAATGAAGGGTTTGGATTGAGTGCGATGATTAATAAGTAGATTATGAATTTAAGAGTTGGTATTTTGTTTGAGTGCAAATATCTATGTTGTTCTTTTAGAAGTATTTATAAAGGCCCAGGTTCTTTCTCCAAAAATATAATTATCTGTGTGTCTATGTAGGTAATGCCTAGAGTTCTAAATTCATGCTTAGGCTTAGTTTAGACTCCAGATCTCCCTCAAATAACAAATTTCTGCCAAACTAATCCTAACGTGTCAATGCATTAAACACGCAACCCTTCCTATGCTGCGCTGCAGACGGATATAAAAACTGTCACAACTCTTACATTTTCTATTGCGCCTGTGTGTGCTCGGTTCGACAAAGAAAATGGAGAAAAAACGATAAGATGGCCTATAAAAAAAAGAAAATGGGTATTGCGCAGCTGCGGCTGTGATGCAGTTATTTACAAAAGTGATCCAATTTCAATGTTTTTTTTGTAATTGGAAAGTGTCTTATAAACTGTAATGCATTTTAAATGGGCCATTTTCTCCGGTTCTACTTTACTTCAGCAGTTTTTTTTTACAAATATAAAAAATCTGCCTAGCTTTTTCTCAACTATACTGGAGTCGGCTTCCAGGTCAACAGAATGCAGCTGACTACCAGTATTTTACATTGAAAGACTGCCTGTCCGATCTCCACAACCCTGCAACTTGGTAACTCGATACACTTTGTCAAGACTGGTGTCGGATGGACTGGCTTCCGACTATCCGTGATGCCGGTTAAAGATCTACAAATAACTGACGGAGCCAAGCCGGCTTACCTGTTTTCTGAGGCATGGAGTAATCTCGGTATATTAAGATACTCACCCATCCACGGACAGATCTAGGTAAGCGTTTGCTTAACCTTGAAGATCGACCGCTTTTTTTAAGGATGCGAAATCATCAAATGACTTCTTCCGCTCTGCAATGGGCGGAGCGGAAGGGAGTGTCAGACTCTTACTGACTAAAACCCATCCGTGCTCGACTCGTAATGCCCTTTATGTTCCAGGGCTGCGCTGACTCTTTACAACAAATTCCGCAATCCTGGCAGGCACTGGCCTTAGCGGGCCCCGTCTACTATCTTGAAGCGCGTGTGGAACATAACGCGGCCGTCGGCCCGGGCCAGTCGGACGACGAGTCACCCAATGCTCGCCGTCTGCAGGCAAGATCGACCCCTGCGGCTGTGAGTCACAACAACAAAGTCCTACTTATTCGAGAAATTTCCGTAAAACCGCAAAATCTATGCAAATGTGAACATTTCCGTTACTGATTGATAAAAGAAACATATTTCAAGTTTTCAAAATCAGCTCCAAAGGATTCCACTGGATAGTTTGTATTGTGAAAATCAAGTGTAAATTTTATACAAGGGCACAAGCTAACAAAGGATATGGCTGATATGAAGGGAAATATATATATAAGTATTAGCTTACTGTGTGAATTTCAATCGAACCTTCTATAAATACTGAAACATACAGCCTCGTCCCTCCGTAGACCAAAATATGGCGACCCCCGTCACTTAGTTAGATGGTGGCGGCGAAATTTTAACAAATATTTACCTCGGGTTGGTGTGATCGAATTAGGGATGAATCGGCGGTGTATGGGAACGGTCGGTCTTATCAGCCTGCTCAAAGGGTTCCGTGGTATCCGGGCAAGTAATGACGCAACATCCGCCAGCAAGCACGTTAGTTTGGAGCAAGATAGTAGTTTCAAAAGATATTAAATAGATTTTCCGTTGAGTTGGCATTTGTTGCTGATTCTTGACAGAGATAATGAATATAATATCAAAAAGGAAATATCAGTACTTAGGTACATAATTTATTAACTTTTTGTAATTCACCTATTTGATTCGAAGTATTGCTTAACTACTATACGGAAATGGTTCTGCTACCTAGCGCTCCGATGTGGTCCGTAGCGATGCAAGACAAATGGTCATCTGTCTCATGTAAACCAGCCCAATTTCCATAAAATGCTTAAAAATTGGTCTATTTCTGACATAGAGATGTCGTTTCAGCCAAAAGACCCAATGCAGGGCATGAGCCTCCCTAAATATCGCCACATCGACCGGTCCTGTGCGTCTCGCATCCATTGCTCCACCTTGTGGGAGACCCTTCCAGTGTTTCGTCTTCCGGTACGCGATCGTCACTCCAGAACCTTGCAACCTACCTGCAGAACCTGTACCTAGGATTCAACTTTTTTCAGTATTCTTAGAAAAAAGAGTACCTTATGGTTTTACCTACTTATTGTAATGTAAGCATTTTGATGGTTTTATATTGATTGTACGACTGTTAGACAATTCCAAAGAAACCATGGTTTACTTTTTCAGTGACAAAAGTGACAAAAACTTCTACAGTCAAATAGTGAACTGGCAGAATTTCGTTCAGTATTAATTCAAAGTAAGAGTCAAATAAATAAAGTATTTTATCTACACTCACAACGTAATGTTCCAAATATGAGTTCAAAAACGAATGCATAAATACATACTTTTTTTTCGTGGATAGGTAAAATTTAAAAAAAAACCATTACAGTTCAACATTTTCCTTCGATTTTTAAACAACTGCATCATAAAATAACTTTATCTACACTCACAACGTAATGTTCCAAATATGAGTTCAAAAACGAATGCATAAATGCATACTTTTTTCTCGTGGATAGGTAAAATTAAAAAAAAAAACCATTACAGTTCAACATTTTCCTTCGATTTTTAAACAACTGCATCATAAAATAACTTTTTAATTTTTATAGCACACTTTTTCTTTTTAATTTTTGGCGCGGGCTCATTGACTTAAGTCAATGAGCCAGCTTTTATCTTTGTCTATGCTTGAGCGCGCTGCGCAGTCATTCGAATACGCAATGAGAATATCCGCCATATTGGAATTAACTATTTTTCCACTTATTTTATTTCAACTGTATGAGTGAAGATAAAATAGTGTATGCAACGGCATATAATTAGGTATTAAAACACTCGTGTGATGCTATTATCACACTCGGCTACGCCTCGTGTGATAAACCCACACTCGTGTTTTAATAACCCTTTTTATATGGTCGTTGCATAAACTACTATTTTAATTTTTATAGCACACTTTTTCTTTTTAATTTTTGGCGCGGGCTCATTGACTTAAGTCAATGAGCCAGCTTTATCTTTGTCTATGTTTGAGCGCGCTGCGCAGTCATTCGAATACGCAATGAGAATATCCGCCATATTGGAATTAACTATTTTTCCACTTATTTTATTTCAACTGTATGAGTGAAGATAAAATAGTGTATGCAACGGCATATTATTATAATTAGGTATTAAAACACTCGTGTGATGCTATTATCACACTCGGCTACGCCTCGTGTGATAAACCCACACTCGTGTTTTAATAACCCTTTTTATATGGTCGTTGCATAAACTACTATTAACGTACTCTACTGCTATTGTAGATTATAAAGTACGTCTTAGTAAAATTTAGTAAAATAGATACTCTATATTAGAGCACGGTTGGCAACCGTATATGAAGCATTATTTGTTATTATGTGTTGAGATGTAACCGAACAATACAGGCGTTTCTGTGTCTAACTATTACATAGTACAAACCCACAATTAGTAATCCATGTTTGTATTACAAACTAAACCTGATTGATCGTGCAGTAACGATAATTATTATCAAGCTTGCATCAATGTATTGTGTAGCTCACACAGATCACACACAACATCCGTCATTGTACTCTCGACAGCTGATCCCGCATGCAGATCATATGATTTGTTACAATGCTATCTGTATTCTGTTCAGATCAAAAGACAAAGAAGATATTATGTTTGTAATTTATAACACCAAGTAGATATTTTAATAACATTTCAGTCTTCCGCTACCGGTGTTTATTATAGGCATCGCACTAATACGCTTTGTACTTAGCCCTCTTCCTCTCTCCTAATTTTGCTGTGCCCGACAGGTTCCATATTGATCTTTTGCCTTTGTTTGCCAATATTTGCCATCTTTGTAATACATATGGAATGCAATAAAATATTGAGTATTGAGTATTGAGTATAAGGACGACCTTCAATCATCCGGCGTTCAATCATCGCGCGAATACGCGATTGCAGTAATACCGAACGGATTTTCGTATAGTTGCAAGGATGTTGCAAAAACTTTTTTTTCTCAAGTTTGGTATACACCACTTTCTTGAAAAATTATGGAAATTGTTTATAGTTAAACACATTAACATTTTAAATTTAATTTATTTAAAAATATTCGATACTTTTTGTTTTGTAAGCCTGTAAAATCAAGACACAATTTTTTTTAGTATAATGACGATCAGGACGCAAAGGGGCAAGTTCGGACAACAATTTAATACTATTTCTATTGCTAGGAATACAAGGTGTATTAAAGAATGCATCCGATCTTTCCTGTTCTTTAACATGACATCAACAAAATCTACCTAATGCTACAAACATAGATGTACCAAAGTATTTTTTTTTTTTTTCGTTTAAATTGTCCGATCATACCCCACAAACCAAATTTAGAAGATATTAAGATTCTCAAAGTTTGGTTTTATCCACAAGCATACTACCAAATAAAGCAAGCGTATGTTAAAGCGTTATATAAAATTGAAAAACTGTACGGTTGGTAGAGAAATGAAGGGAACAGGAACAAAATTGTATTTTTTTAGTCCGATCTTTACTCGAGATGGGTAACACCGGATTTCAGCCTACAGAGGTAGTAGACATATCTGGATTAGTTTTATCATGTTATCACTGCTTAAAACTTAGTATTTAGGCCAATTAATACTAAAATAAGCTATATTTTTGCTAAAATATGCAAATACGAATGAAGGTGAAAGACCGGATGGACAAATATTTTATAAAATTTACTTTGTTTTCTCTAACGGCGCGTGGTACACGTCCGAGTTGCCGGAGCGACTGGCGAACACTGCGTGGCGGGGCGGAACATAATGACGTGGCGCACAATGTGGCTAGCATTAAAAAATATTGCCAAATAAGGGGGATATTTGATTTCTACGTTCTTACCCCAGCGCCGATCTTACCCCAACGCACCTTATTTTTTGTTCTGCAAAACTAGAAGGCGCGCGCCCTCTATCGGCGCGAGGACGCGTTCGGGTTTGCCGAACCAATGATGTGAAATATCAGGGTGAAACCAATTGGTTCCAGTATTATTTTCATTTGTTTTTTTTTCATAAAATTGGTTCCCCCGAACGATGAGGAGACTAAAGAAACTATACTTAGGTTAAGGTCTATCTATGGGTCTTTGTAACCTGAAAATAGAAGGTTTAATGGTGTGGAATACATAGTTGCTAGGGTTCCTACTGCGATGGCGACTATAATAGAAAAAAAAAATTGCGCTGACGCCAAAGAGCGGTTATGGCAGGAAGCTGACTCAATGATTACTTCTTATAAATACTGACAAATGATTGCCTTTGGGATGTTCTTTTTCTGAACTGCTTTAGAAGCTGGTGGCCATTGTTCCAGTGTTCTAAAAAACACGGACTTTTTGAAGTTTCGTATTATTGTCTAGTCGCTTGAGATGGTCATGGCTTGTAAATGTTAAATTGTCAGACATTAGGTACTTAATCGGTATTGTGCCCCAAACAGAAATAAGGTATTTAAAGCGACTGCATCAGAAACGAGGTTCAAGTAACCACGTGTGATAAGTACGAGTAGGTATAATACCTTGTCAATTTCAACCAATCTTGCTGATATTTCATTTATTTAAACTTTATGTACAAAAGTGGTACGTGGGTGGACTTAATGCAACAATGCATTCTCTACCAGTCAACCTTTCACTCACTCACTTACTAGATCAAGTATTTATTAATAAAATAACTATAACTTTTAGCCTCAACACGAGCTATTCTTGTGACACAAGAGAAGACTCTAAGAAGAAATAGGGCGACCTATTTAAGTCGACAGCCTAACAGTTTATTTACATCTTACATGGTTTATTATATTAAAATTATGTCTACATAAGCATATACAATTAACTTGTGTTTGAAACTGGTAGTAGGCTTGAGGCCGTAAATATGTAAACATGCGCCAAAGTCCCGCGGAGAGGACATCAAGGGGCTTAGCAGAATTATACACGGGAAGGCAGGTATTGCTCGGCGAATTAATTTACAAGAAACTCCTACCCTTTTATAATCTTATGTAAACACCTACATATTGCCTAAGTAGGTACCTACTACAAATAACCTCGTTTTAGGTACCTATTCCGAAACGAAGGTACCTAACTTGAATGTTGTTACTTATTTCTAAGTCCAATACGATAGTGTGGCTATGTATATAAACAAATACGAATATTTTGAATCTATTACAGTTACTTAACCCGTAATACTCAAAACTTAAAGTTTTCACTAATGAGTTTCTATTCATGTAAATAGGACTTAGGGCCAATTTCACCAATGAAACTGAACACGATCAGCGAATAAATCAAGTTTATGAGCTGTCAATGTCATTATTTTTCTATGGAATATTGACGCTGACAGCTCTTGAACGCAGTTTAGATGTACCAGTTTCATCTACATTAAGTTTTCGCTTAAATAAAACAATAGGGATAACTATAGATGAATGTTAATACACAGATAGTTTTACCTACTCGTAGGTATAATTCAGTGAAGCGAGAATCTTCGGGGTAAACACGGTTAAAAAAGTGCTGTTGACTTAAGATTTCCATACAAAATTACATACAAATGAAATGTTAGTTCTGCTTTATAAATCACCTATCTATAAATCACACGAGTTTCCATTAGTTATTGCTATAAACGTAACTACGTTCGATAGCACTATGTAGATAGTAGTGGATTATGCCCTCGAACAAACTAATAACCACGTTTCCCGGTATTCGGTAATAGGATTGATAACACACTAATATCTGTGTACATAGGTAGGCATATTATTTCTGTTCTCGGCGTAATTGGCTGGCAAGTTTTGAATCGGAAAACATGTTACAGATCCCTATACGCAGCTGTGAGCTTTCCGTGAATAAAAGACCGGCAGGGTTTTCTGTTCCGTATGGTATCGGAAGTAAAAGGATAGCATCATTCCATCACTTCCCGTGGGTGTCGTTAGAGGTGACGAATGGACTCGCCAGAGAATGGGCAGCAGCATTCTCTGTAGGTACATTGCAACAGGCACATTGCGATCGCCAACCCGCCTGCCAAGGGCGCCCGCCTCTGGGGGAGGCCCATGTCCAGCAGTGGACGTCTTTCGGCTGATACGATGATGATGATGAGGATTTTTATGATACAAGCCAAGCCGGCACACAATTCCCAACCAATGCAACTTCTGAACGCCAGAATCCACAAGCGCCGAGGCGACCAAGCTCAACGAGTCCCGAAGAAACGATTCAGCTGTCTTGGGGTATCCTAGACAGTTGCCACGAAAGATGACGTACGATGAGAGTGACGGCTGACAAACACGCCAGGTCGTGATTGTCGGGTTCTCACCTATTTTCGTCACCATTTTTCAGTCGAAAATATTCACTGCTGGACATATGCCATTTTATTTCCAGACAATTACTGTCCATTCCAGGGAGCCTGGAAAAGATCGCGGATTGTGATAAAGCTACCCATTGTAAAAATGTGCTAGTTTTTGGTTTCCTTTTATGTTATGTTGTTGTAAGTCGCCATATCGACCAGTCCAGAGTTTCTCGCATCCACTGCACTTCCACGACCTCTCTTATACTCCCTCATAAACATATCAAACGGAAAGACCGGAGAAGGCGAAGAGTTACACCTCGTGAGTCAAACACACTTTCTTATACAAAATACCATTCTTTAATATCCGTATAGCGCGAGAAACTGTCACACAAACAATTTATAGCAAAATAAAATTATACGCAGCACACTTCGGGACATTTAAAGCGGGCAAACTTAGATAAATTGGTTCCTCACTAAGAGCCTTTAGGAAAATGTTCAGTTACTATAAAAACAAGAAAAGTTAATAGTTCTGAACAGCGCGTTAGTCTTGAAAATTACGTTGCTTTGTTTTACCGTTTCTCATATTTATTAAGGCAGGTTTATTTGACATAGATGAGAAAATGTTTCATGCTTGTAGGCAGATCACAATTTATGTAAACTAAGCAGTGTAAGCATGAAAAATCTGAGCTATTCAAAAAAAAGCGAGGTGGTGGATGCTTAGCGAAGCTGTGAAACGGTACTAACCGTTTCACAGCTTCGCGGACACTTTTCAGTTAAACGCGCCCTTATTCATATTCATACTATACATTCCTCGCCCGTTCCCCTCGCACACATCTTTCACTAGCTCTAGTGGCCCTTTTCCATCAGAGTTGCACATGCACTAAGCCTGGCTAGGTAAATGAAGTTATCTCATTAATTGATATTTTTATCGCACACCGTCTCGCCGCCTCGCACATTTTTGATGGAATAGTTCCCTAATAGTGTAGTGTGTACAAAAAGCTACCTGGTGAATGCTAAATTGCCATTCTAAAGGCTGCCAGGAAAAATAAATAGGTAAGTATCAACGATTAGCTTTCTGACGGAACTTGCAGACGGTCCAGCTATTGTGAAAATACTTCTGCTTATTACAGTTGCAGCTGCAATAGACTTGCTACGAGTTATTGCATTGCGCCTGCCATGTAGAGACAAAATTGAAAAATCTCATACACAGGCACTTGCCTGTGCATTTGGCAGACGTCTTCAAATTAAAACTCAGAATTCTTGGTGACATATCCATGTCAGAGGAAAATGTAATTTTGTTTTTTTTTTTTATAAAATACCTTTCCCTTATATTCCTTCGTAGACACCTGAAAATAATCATTATGTATTAATTAATTTATAATTATTGTTTTGTTATCATGTATTTTATTTTATGGACCATATAATATGTCTGAAATAATGGTTTAAAAAAAAGTAACTAAAAAACCTTTATTAAAAATTAATTATGAACCATTTTTCATCATTAAAGAACGTAAAAGATCACGATAGAAGTCGATTCAGGACAGCTTTATGTCTTTATTTCTGTTTTTGATATTAGGAAAGTCAATTAATGTCAATGACAGTTATTGCACATTTATCTGGCGCCTACGATAATAACGTTAAATAATTCATCAGAACGATTATTATTCGTATCTTAGTCCCAACGTAGCTCGATTTTCTATTTAGCATTACATAGGGAATAGGTATATCTTCCTAACTATGAACATCTGGCCTTGTTAGGTAACTGGTAGGTTTTACAGACATTCATGATAAGATACACCTTACAATAACTTCTATTTCTGAAGCTTCTTATATAACAGTTGTAAGTATTAACGAATACCATAACGATGTCTACTATAAGACCCATGTTTTTGTACAGGATTTTCTGTCATGGACTTATAAGTTGTAACTTTGCACGTAAGCAAGTAAATATATAATTGCAGGGATTTATTCGGACAAAGTTTCAGTGGAATATGTGGCAGCTTATCTTTGTTTATCATAAAAGTTAGATAAGTACATAGGAGTTAGAACAAAATGGGACGTTGTAAAAGAACGCAGACTCTTTCGAACAAAATCGTTGCGGATTTTGTTCGAAAGAGTCACCGCGGCCCTAGAACGCAAAGGGAGGAGCACGGATGGGTTTTAGTCAGTAAGAGTCTGACACTCCCTTCCGCTCCGCCCAGAGCGGAAGGAGTCATTTGATGATTTCCCATCCTTAAAAAAAAATATTAAAAAAACGTTGATAGCTCCGGTCTGGACTCCCGTTGATTTATTTACCTACTTAAGAAAGTAGGTACTTAAATAATCTCTAGATTTGGAATAAACGAGGCAGGCAGTTTTGTCTCAGTCTCGTTTAAGAATGGATAAAATTAACTTGAAATAGGTAACAAATGGTTTCTGCAGACCGATCGTCCCTAAAGAGCTGAGCGGCGGGCAAAAATGAATTTAATCCTTGATAATTTTCTATACGCTGACTTACACTTAACTAACAAACAGCATTGCTATTCAAAGTTCAAAGTGGCAATGCTCTCAGTCTTCTGGGCTTTCCGTATGACACCAATGTAGAAGAGTACCTACTTCGACGCCTGTGCGTATTTTGTTTTTAGGGTTCCGCACCCAAAGGGTAAAAACGGAACCCTATTACTAATTAGACTCTGCTCTCCGTCTGTCTGTCACCAGGCTGTATCTCGTGAACCGTGATGGCTAGATAGTTGAAATTTTCACAGATTATATATTTCTGTTGCCGCTATAATAACAAATACTAGAAAAAATTTGAACTTCCCATACAAAATTGTTATCAACTGTTCACAATTTGTATGGGAGACTCAATTATTTTTTTAGTAATTGACTATGACTTTCATCGGGAAAGTTGTTCATTTACATGGGCAGAAGTGGTTCTTAAAGTTTGCGCACTGGAAAAAAACTCATCCAGTATAATATGAACGTAGTAAGGTGTAGTCAATATAAATGTTAAGCAAATATTTAAGCTACTGATGTACTCGTACATATTAATGCAAGCCTTTGTTCTTTCCCATATTGTAAAATAAATGTCGTGTTGAATACAAGACAACAACAAGATAGGTCTCACAAAGTAACAACAAACAAATCTGTAAGTTATCCTTACCGTCCCCTGACCTCACACAAGACCCTTAGCACAAGTATCCCCATCTTGAACAGTGTCATATAAAAGTAGTGGCAACTTTCCACGCGCACAAATATCATATTCCCGAGAACCTTGAACAGAATGGGAACCGATGCCGGATGAAACCCGACGTCTTGTCGAGAAAGTCGTGAGAATCCGGTATTATACCTTTCACCAAGGGATGTTACGGAAGTCGTATTATCGGAACCGAAGTCGGAGTTTTTTTAATTTGGTTTGTCGGAGTTGGGACCGGAGTCGGAGGTGGTGGCAGAAGAAAGATGTGTTATGGGCAGGCCTTATAAGATTAAATAGTAAAAACTTTATTAAGTTAGCCTTTTTAATTTTAATTAAAAAATAATAATCCTGGGTAATTTTTCTCCCAGTGCGCAACCTATAAGAACCACTTCTGCCCATGTAAATGAACAACTTTCCCTACGAAAGCCATAGACAATTCCTAAAAAAACAATTTGAACTTCCCATAGAAAATTGTCATCAACTAACTGATCACACAATTTGTATGGGAGATACAATTATTTATTTCGATATGACCACTAGCAAGTTAACAGGCAAGGGCTATCAACCGGACTATCCTGTGGTGGCCTCAAATGAATTTAAGGCCCCCAGCCAAGGCAACAAAGCTAGCTACTAGCTAAAACTACTGACCGCTCGCTAAGGACATCCCCTGTGGGATACGACCTCGGCTTAGCGGCGTCAGTTCGGGACAGCAAGGGACAACAGGCTGGGTCGTTTCATTAATTAGGGGTTATTAAAGCTAAAGGCTCAGCGACGCGGGCTGGCTCGTTAGGCAAAAGTCGGGGAGGGTTTTGAATGGCCGACCCATTCAAAACCCTCCCCGACTTTTGCGCGACGGACCTCGGCGGCGAGGTCGGTATACGGAACGCGGTCTGAATTTGTTTTTCTAAGGGTGCTGGTTTCCCTACAGCTTCCCTGAATCTTTGTGGCAATTCTTTTTAGTTTAGTACCCAGTTTTATAGGAGTTTCAAATAAAAATAGGTAAACATGTTTTCAGTAACAGTTCGATTATATTAAATGAACTTACTCCAAAAGTAACGAATTATATTACAACCTCCGATCTCTTTAGTTATAAACTGTCGGAGCTGAAGACAGAACCGGAGGATATGAATCGGAAGTTCCGACTTATCGGAGTCTCCGTAACATCCCTCCTCTCACCTATTTACCTGTACAAGGGACCTATTACCGTAAAAGTGTTCTGTGAGCCATCACGCCTGGTTATGACTTTAAGACACGCCCTATAAATGTTTAAAGGTATTTATACCGTGAGACAGTTTCGATTCAGGTTAGTTGAGGGTTGTAAGTGGTTTTCTACGAGAAAAGTTCGTTGATTAACTCTGATGTTCACTTTGCACGGGGTGTTCTTAGTAGGTACCAATGCATCGGGGCGGTATATACAATGCTAGGTTCTCGTTAATATCATCTATCATGGTAGACTTGAGTGTACATGTGCCATCATAATTTCAACCACATTCTTAAGGATGCAAGAACCACAGTAACGAAAGAATATTGAACAAATAGATTTGAAAAATAAAATATTAATTGCACAATGCTGTGTATAAAATTGAAACAATACGACAGTGGGTGGTTTAAAAACCTTTGGCAGCAAGCCAGATTAACAATGAGGATTTTAATATTCGTCCATAACTAACTAGGTGTGGATTATTTTACACCGAATTCAACAAACAAAATATTGACTGGTAAATAATAAATGTTAACTGCATGAACGTATTTTTATTAATATTTTATTGAGGAATGCGTTTGCTCTTGACCTCGATCAAGCCTGATGGAAAGCGATATGTATGAGTTGAAGGAGAGAACGTGCTCAAAAGATGCCTGTTCACTCTTACTTTCAAGGCAGACGGGTTACATGTAGAAGGGACCACAGACGCTGGCAGAGAGTTCTACACTTTGGCTGTGCGCATAATAAATGTGGAGGAGAAGCGGTGAGTACGACTAGTCGGGATATCGACCAAGTGCGGATGGTACCCAGCAGCAGTACGTCTGGTATTCAGATAATAAAATGGCGATGGTGAGATCAGGTCGTGGTGGGGCGATGGTGGCATAATTATTCACTACTAGCCTTTTCGCCTGGCCTATCTAGCCCGATTCGTGCATTTGTTTCGGTCTAAAGGTGGTTTTGTTCGAGAGCGTAACTTTCTATGGTAGACACCAGATAAATGTGCAACAACGGTCATTGACCCATGTACATTTATTGACTTTCTTAATATCAAAAACAAAGTCAAAAATAAAGACAAAACAGTCCTGAATCGACTCCTATCGTGATACTTTACGTTCTCTAGTAATGAGAGTTCATAATTTATTGTTCAGGTATCTACGAACGGATATTAAAGGTCATGGTATTTTATTGCAAGTTTATCTGGCGCCGCGCACGCGCATATCACTGAAAGTTATTATTGTATTCGGATGCCATTTATCGGTACTTCTAAATAATCCTACAAACTATTTTATATCTCGAAATATATCACACATCCCCTTTCCTTGTCTTTTAATTAAAAACAAACCATCCAACACTTAAAGGCTAAAAACTTATCCCATATGGGGTGTAAACAGATTGGTGTATCGGTGTGACGTAGCAACATGGCCGCCGGAAGCCGCGCCATCTTGATTGTGCTCGCCGGATATTGGAGATCGGCGCTCGCCTGTAATTGCCGAGATATTGCATCCACTTGTTTGTTTATCCCTTAGATACATGTGTTTATGTCCAGTTCTATCGCTGGCCGGTATTTAGGGTGACAACGATGTTTGCTAACGATTCTATGACCAGATTGGTCTTATCTGACGATAAGATCTTGTTAGGTGATTGTTTTAATTGAAAGTGAGGCTGGTCGAAGATTTTGTGGAGCCAGAAAAGCAATTTCACGAAATTGAATCTTGGGTTCTGCTAGGTAAGGGTTTTCAATTTTGGTTCTAAGTAAATTAAAGCAACTTTAAAAGCGTATTTTATTTAGTCATAATATTAGAAGGAGAATCACCCTGATCCATTATTAGTTTGTTTGTACAATTCGTACATGCAACCTAAACAGAATGAAGTAACTGTCCGTGGGATGTCTATCACTTGACCGGGATTTCCCTTGTTTGTCCTCATACTTTCATCAAGATACCATACTGTAAATCTATTAACTGTTTACCAATTTATACGTAGATATGTAACAAACATTCTCAAACAGGATACCAGTAGTTAACGCAGTAAATTAAATAGCTAGTGGCGCCGTCTGGTGGCGATGCGAGCATCCGCTGTGAACCTCCCGCTTCTCTAATCAGATTCGGCTCAAGTATGAACTGATCGAGTTACTGCTAATTAGATCCGGTAACCGATTTAACTGGTACGTACGTGCTAGGAAATGTCGTCATTATTTGTTGTTTATTGTACCGCTTTCGTGTGATGAACAAGGAATTAGTAAGCCATGAAAAACATTATTCAATAGGGTTTTTGACTACTATTAAAAACTTACATGAATGAATACTTATTCATCATATCAGCCGAAAGACGTCCACTGCTGGACACAGGCCTTCCCCAAATAGGGGGGGGGGGGGTGAGATAATCGCCACGCTTGGCAGGCGTGTTGGCGATCGCAGTGTAGCTGTTGCAATGTACCTACAGATAATACTGCTGCCCATTCTCTGGTGAGTCCCTTCGTCGCCTCTTACGACACCCACGGGAAATGATTGGACGGTGTTATTCTTTTACGTCCGATACCATACGGAACAAAATACTTATTGGAAAGATGTAAACCAAAGACGTCAAAAATTACTACAATTTTTAAAGAATAAAAAATCATTGGAAAAATGGCGACGTCACACGCTTTTGGAGTGTTATTCTTTTATCCTAGTCACGTAAAACTTCGTTTATACTAGTTGGTGCCAATTCAACCGGTCGTGTCGAAGTGAAGGCTTGGGTGAAGTGATCACGAAGTTAGCTGTCAATCTACATGGATTGACAGCTGACTTCGTGATCACTGAAGAAGAAGAAGAAGAAGTAAACATTTCGAAGTGAAGGCTTAAGTGAAGTGATTATGAAGTGAGCTATCAATCCATGTAATCAAGACGAAATGATAGCCCACTTCGTGATCACTGAAGAAGAAGAAGAAGAAGTAAACATGTCGAAGTGGAGGTTTGGGTGAAGTGATCACGAAGTGAGCTGTCAATCCATGTAATCAAAACGAAATGATAGCCCACTTCGTGATCACTGAAGAAGAAGAAGAACAAGTAAACATGTCGAAGTGGAGGCTTGGGTGAAGTGATCACGAAGTGAGCTGTCAATCCATGTAATCAAGATGGAATGATAGCCCACTTCGTGATCACTGAAGAAGAAGAAGAAGTAAACATGTCGAAATGAAGGCTTGGGTGATGTGTGCTGTCAATCCATTTAATCAAGATGGAATGTCAGCCCACTGGAGCTGTCTTTCCATTTTGTTAGTATTTTGATTCTTCATTTGGTTTGACAGCTCACTTGTCGTTCACTTCGCCTATGTTTTCACTTCAACTTTACACAATCGCACATGTCGTGATTTGCGAGTGGCTTCACATGTAATGAGTGCTGTTACTGTTTATCATAGATTTTAAAGCGCTTGCAACTCCGCAATTTTTGAGATTTTTAAACAATTTTCTTTTACTGTGTGTAACTTGTCTTTTCTCTAGGAAATCATATCAAATACCATATTGTGGTGCAAAAGCCCCGATTTTTATTGTTTAGGTATTTGTATTTACGTTTTTGGCTGAAACAAAAATGATTTTTAAGTGTGTTCACTTATCATACCAAAATGGCCAAACTTCGTAAAAAACTTTAAATATCTTATTTTCAAACAGAGAACAAAGTGATTTCTGACGACTCTGAGACTTGATCTTAGTAAAAAATGTTCCCTTCGTACCGTATCTGTATTACAAGCAAAAGTCTCATGAAAAAACAAGCATAAAATGTTTAATACCCCTGTAGAGTCATCGTCTATAGTTTCATTCACAAGAGGTCTGTAACAGTTGTTAGCAATCGATAAAAGGAGGGCAAGCAGACAAAGGAGGAAAAAAAAATAAAAGAATGGAAAATGGATCTTTATGATACCCATTGTCTCTGCTTTTCCTGAACCATTCAGAGGAATATTACTGCTTGTAGCCAATGTAGAGAGGTTAGATAATAACAGCCGCTTGGTTTGCAAAAAAAAGTATTATTTGTTTTTATAAACGTCCTCTGCTTGTTATGAGGGGTACAATCGAGTATATAATACATTAATATATAACATTCATCCGTTACTGAGTGATCGAGTGACTGACAGGCACAGCCGAAACTACTGGTCGTAGACAGCTGAAATTTGGCATGTAGGCTCCTTGGGCACTAAGAGAGGATTTCCCGAAATTTCTACGGGAACGTCGCAGGTCACAGCTAGTGAATAAACATCAGTCGGTCCTACATGCGCTGAGAACCTACCAGCATGTTATATACATGCTGGTAGGTTCTCAGCGCTATCCAGGTAATGAGGATGTAGCCCCTACACAGTTGGTAAAAACTATATAGGCATATATATGTCAAAGTTAAAACATTTATTAAATAAACCATTTACAGTAACTTTTGAATTATCAGGTACATTGTAGCCAATGTAGAGAGGTTAGATAATAACAGCCGCTTGGTTTGATCTTGGAGGTTAAGCCGAACTTGCCTAGGTCGGTCCGTGTACGGGTGACCATATCCGTCCATAACATACCGAGATTCATCCGTGCCTTGGAATGCACGCCAAAATTTTGGTCATGGCCGTCCTTTGTAGTTCTTTGACATTCGTCATGGATACCAAAAAATTCAGAAAATCTGACATTGACAGTCGTGTCAAGAAATGTTGTTTAAAAAAAAGTATTACTTGTTTTTATAAACGTCCTCTGCTTGTTATGAGGGGTACAATCGAGTATATAATAAATTAATATATAACATTCTTCCGTTACTGAGTGATTGAGTGTCTGAAAGGCACAGCCGAAACTACTGGTCGTAGACAGCTGAAATTTGGCATGTAGGCTCCTTGGGAACTGTATCCCAGCACTAAGAGAGGATTTCCCGAAATTCTTACGGGAACGTTGCGGGTCACAGCTAGTAAATAAACAAACAAGTATTACCCAGTTTATGGGTTTTGGAGGTCAAAAAGGCAGTCGGTCCTACATGCGCTGAGAACCTACCAGCATGTTACATACATGCTGGTAGGTTCTCAGCGCTATCCAGGTAATGAGGATGTAGCCCCTACACAGTTGGTAAAAACTATATAGGCATATATATGTCAAAGTTAAAACATTTATTAAATAAACCATTTACAGTAACTTTTGAATTATCAGGTACATTGTAGCCAATGTAGAGAGGTTAGATAATAACAGCCGCTTGGTTTGATCTTGGAGGTTAAGCAGAACTTGCCTAGGTCGGTCCGTGTACGGGTGACCATATCCATCCATAACATACCGAGATTCATCCGTGCCTTGGAATGCACGCCAAAATTTTGGTCATGGCCGTCCTTTGTAGTTCTTTGACATTCGTCATGGATACCAAAAAAATCAGAAAATCTGACATTGACAGTCGTGTCAAGAAATGTTGTTTAAAAAAAAGTATTATTTGTTTTTATAAACGTCCTCTGCTTGTTATGAGGGGTACAATCGAGTATATAATAAATTAATATATAACATTCTTCCGTTACTGAGTGATTGAGTGTCTGAAAGGCACAGCCGAAACTACAGGTCGTAGACAGCTGAAATTTGGCATGTAGGCTCCTTGGGAACTGTATCCCAGCACTAAGAGAGGATTTCCCGAAATTTCTACGGGAACGTCGCAGGTCACAGCTAGTGAATAAACAAATAAGTATTACCCAGTTTATGGGTTTTGGAGGTCAAAAAGGCAGTCGGTCCTACATGCGCTGAGAACCTACCAGCATGTTACATACATGCTGGTAGGTTCTCAGCGCTATCCAGGTAATGAGGATGTAGCCCCTACACAGTTGGTAAAAACTATATAGGCATATATATGTCAAAGTTAAAACATTTATTAAATAAACCATTTACAGTAACTTTTGAATTATCAGTTCAAGTCAGTCAGTTAAAAACATGAAGCTATTTGCACGTTCGAAAGCGTAGGTCTCTATGGAGAAGAACGTGCAAGAAACTCCACGGACTTTCTTTTAAACTATTTTATGTTGTGAGAACAATGTAAAGAAAGGAAAATCAATTGTAAGTATCAAATATAATATGATAAGGCAGATTGATATGGCATGTGTGTTTATGTGGGCTCCAATGTTCGATGGAATTCCGGAACATAGTCCAGTCAGTGTTGTAACAGGTGACAGAGATTAAGCGGATAGCTTTGTGAACGGGTAGCTCTTTATTTTCAAACGAGTGGAGCCAGAAAATGGATACAGTCTAATAGTGGTTACATTGCGTTGATGTTAGTGACAAGTGAAAACACTGAAGTTACTGACGAACACATTTATTAATTAAAAAACTACTTTCTCAAGCGTCTCCTATGACGTTCTAAATTTAAAATGCATATGTCACAGCCAACTAGCATAATAAGCCGATTCATTAAAAGACTAGCCTTTTCATTGAACTGCGCCGTTTAATCAGCGACATAAGTGACATGGGCAAGTCATTCAACGATATTGAACAAAATATGTCACTTGGGTCGCTGAAAAATCGTCGCATTTAAATGAAAAGGCTAGGCCACCCATTAAACGACTGATTAAGCTAATTGACTGCGACACATACATTCAGCAAAGCATTTGAGCCCATTGAAGGCAAGCATTATAGACAGTTTTAGAAATCTTTATGGCACTTCAAGTAAAGATAAAAGGTAGATAGGTAGACAATTATTATAAATGTTCACCAAAACATTCAAAAAGCTATCAATCTATCGTTCACAAAAAACGACGAAAACAGATAAAAAAATCACCCACAAAAGTTTAAAGTTCGTAATTTAAAGGAAAAATCCTGGCAGGTAGCTATTGAGGGACAAAAAAAGTTATAAAACACTAAAAAAGGTTCCAAGGGCTCGTTTAATAGTTTAATCTTTATCTGGACCCATTGGAGCGAGATAATTTAGGGTCGGGAGTAAAGATCGGGACCCGCCACGCCCCTCGATTATGCCGACAAAAGGACCTTTCGCTATATTTTCAGGAAAGTTTAATTTCGAAGCTCTCTTTTGTTTTATTTTCGTAAAGGACCGACACCGCGAGAACAGATAAGAATGACCCGTTTTAATAACAATTGAGTTACTTTTAGTCCTCTTTACAAGTTTAGAGTTATTTATTTAACTGTGAGAATTTTGTAGGAAAAAGCTTTGGCAGTAATGAATTTATTACAGAAGCTGCCGAGTCGGAAGTTTGCGTGAAAATGTGGTAGATTTTGAATCACTGGAGTAGTGTAACATAACCTGAAAAGTACTTGATAAAAGTCATTCATGAAGAAAATTATTTACGCACCCTTAAATATGAGAAAATTAGTAGGAGCATAATTAATCAATCGTCGCCGACAAGAATTTATAGTCGGACTCTTCCAGTCAATTTGGCTAAAAGAAAAGGTTTCAGTTAAGTAGCAACATTAATCTGAAGTGATAACAATCGTTTTCTTCGATCTACGCAATACGATTTCTATGGGTATCATTTTCCCTTATCTACACTAATATTATAAAGAGGAAAGATTTGTTTGTTTGTTTGTTTGTTTATTTGTTTGAAATTAATAGGCTCCGAAACTACTGGACCGATTTGAAAAATTCTTTCACCAGTAGAATCCTACATTATCGATGATGGACATAGGCTATAGAATATTTTCAAAAAATTTAGGGATCCGTATGAAAACTTCGATAATGTAACCCAAGGTGTGAGAAAAAATCCTTATATCGCGTACGCTGCGGAATCTATTGACAATAGAGCAAAGTGATGTACTACAGTTTTATAGAAGTCATCAATATCTACAAAAAAGTCCGCGATACCATATGTCTAACTATTATGGATAAGTCACTATGACCGCTTTTTGTTCATATTATTCAAGCAAATCCCATGGTGAAATAAAAAATGGTGATTTTAGTATCATGATATTAATCCTTATCCATTTAAATTATTTTAAATGGTTTGATAATTAAGGTTGATTATGTCCGTGTAAACTACACTTTAAATTATTCAAATCGGACCTTTCATTCAAAAGTTACGACGGTAATAAACATGCTCGGAGTAAGAAAAATGTCGCGGCTTGAGCGAACTGGGGAGAATCGTATCAATGCATGGGGATAGAGGGGGCGTTGAAGTTTGTGGAGTACCTACTAAATCCACGCGGACGAAGTCGCGGGCGAAGTGCTAGTAAGAAATAAAGTGTGCAATTACCGTTTTACATAAATTGGTCTGATGTATTAGTAAGTACACAACAGACTATAATAAGGCGTAAAAAAATCAACTGCAACAAATTAATGGAATTGTTTTGAATAATATAAATAAAATCACAAAAAGAAACGTTTTTTAAGTGTAAAAGATTACGTCGTTCAAAACAAAACAGAGACAACACGAATTGTGTGTGATGAGTGACATCACACGCAATTCGTGTTGTCTCTGTCTCGCAAGTCACGTTTGAGTGAATTTGTGGCCGCCAGTACAAACGACGTTTTGTGTGATAAAGATAGAAAAATACCTTGAAAACCTTCTAACTGTTATTTTAGTAACATCTTTCAAATAAGTAATAATTCATATAGATTATTTATTGTAGGTACTTAATCAAATGTTCATTCATAAAAATTCAACATGTGTAACACAAAAGTGACTTTTCTGAGGATATATAGATAGGTCGAAAATACATAGACAATGTGTGGAAATCTATGATAAACAAACGTCTACATCTCAGTCAGAGAACCATTAATATGGTTCAAAGGTAAGCACAGTGATTTGTGTACTCTCCCCCCTCCCCCTGCTCCTGAGCAAGGCTTAGAAGAGGATCGTGCAGACCCGAATAAATTATGTATTCATTAATTTTAGTTAATGCCTTATTTTGTTCGATCGGATCTTTGCTATGAAAAAACTGGAATGTGCAGCATTCGCATAACAAACAACATAGATCCGCGTGAAAAGCATAACTTCTTTTCAGTCGGACAAATACACTACATACCTACATGAATCCTGAAAACATAACACTCCTTTTTGGGCAGTCGTGTAAAAAGTAACATGCTTAACTAAAGCTTAGGAGCCAAAATGTAACGATTCCTAGAAACGTATTTTTTCCATCTCACAACAACATTTCAAAACATCTATTGCAGCAAAAACACTCACATTTAAAAAGGTACTTATACCAAATAAACACGACCACATCCCAAACTCAGTAAATTACACGAACACCTCTCATTAATCCAAAGGATTACTTACACGTTTAATTGCTATCAACAAAGACAGCCACGATTCAGACGAAATAAAAGACAATTAAATCGGACTCGCAGTGAAATAGCAATTAACTCAATTAAGCCAATCGAATCGGACTATTGCGTTGAACGTCGCGAATTAACCGTCCCCGTTCTTCTCTCAAAGGTTGTCGGGTCTGGTTACATTATAAATATTCACGAGCATGATAAAGTTCCCTCATATTTTCTGGAAATTTGCGAGTGGATGCATAATGGCGGTGCGCTCGCGAAGGGCCGCCATTTTGTAATGCGAGGTGCGAATTAATAATAATAATAATAATAATAATAATAATCATTTATTTCGGAAAGACATCCATATTTTGTTAGTACAATTGCGAGCTTACAACTAGGTTAGTATTTTTTAATAATTTAATTTTAACAATAAGTTGCGGGTCAGGTAGACTTCCCAATGCTGGCTGCCAATCACTACACGACTGCATGCAGCCGTATCCAACGAGCCAGCATCGGAGAGTCCCACCGGTCCGCCAGCGCGCGCAGGATGGTGTTGGGACTGTCGCGCGTGCGACGCATGATAGACGCGCACCGCTTTCGCATGATGGCCGCAAAGCCGTCTGTGCCAGCTGCCGCGAACATCCCGGAGGCGCTGCAGTAACGCGGCAGTCCCATCAGCACCCGGAACGCGTTATTGTATTGAACGCGCAGATCGCTGTATGTCCGCTGCGTATAGTTAACCCACAGGCTGCAAGCGTAAAAGGACTGACAGTATGCTTTAAAAAGCGCAACTTTTACAGTCCCCGTACATCGTGCAAACCTGCGAGCCAACATGTTGCATCGGACAGACAGCGCTCTGCGCTCCCGTTCAATATCGACACTGTCTTTTAGGTCCGCGGTGACCCAGTGGCCCAAATATTTAAACTGCTCGGTTTTGTTTAGAGCTGCACCACATAAAGTGAAACTCGGAACGAATGTGTATCGCTTGTTGTCCGGCCTGAAAATCATTATTTCACTTTTGCTCGCGTTGTATTTGAGCCCATGAGCCAACGCATAGGACTCACAAATTTTCAAAAGCCTTCGTAAGGCACCAATCGATGGGCTCAGCAACACCATATCGTCAGCGTAGCTGATGTTGTTCACGCACACTCCATCTATATGACACCCGATACCGGTGCTGCTGAGCTCACCGATCAGACGGTCGATGTAAAGGTTGAAGAGCGTGGGAGAAGTCAGCCCCCCCTGTCTCACCCCGCACTCCAACCCATACTCCCCCGAGAGAGCGCCAGCCCACCTTACATAGTTCCTTTGCTTATTATACCAATGCATAAATAATGACACAATTTCTTTAGGTAAAGAAGTTTCATCCCTTAATTTACCCCACAGAATGTCGTACGATACAAGATCGAATGCTTTCGATAAATCAAGGTAGCATGCAAACACTGGGGTCTTCCTACTCGTGTAATACTGTACAGTCTGCTTGAGGCTCAGGATAGCACTCTCGGTGGAAAGCCCAGGCCTGAAGCCGAACTGCGCGTCGCTTAGCGAGACGTGTTTATCCAGGTGTTGACCAAGCAGACCGTCCAGTACTTTGGCGACTACTGTGGCCAAAGAAATCGGTCTATAGTTGTTTACATCTGATGCGTCACCAGTTTTATTTTTGATGATTGGCACAACGATAGTACGCATCAGATTATCAGGCATATGGGAGTGGCCTAAGCAAAGGGAAAAGAACATAGAAAGCACTCTAGGCAGGTGTACACCTGCATGCTGCAGGTGCTCGATGCTGAGGCTGTCGTGTCCCGGGGATTTACCCCTCACCATGCCTTTTATCACCACACGCACTTCCTTCGCAGTAAAATGAACCCCACGCTCACCACCTTCCTCAACATCGAGCCTCTGCCGCGCAGGCCCCAAAGGGGAGTCAACCCTGAAGTGGTGGGAGAACATAGTAGCAATCTCACTAGGCTCGTGCACTCCCGCCACGCTGATGGGAAGGCTCGGCTTATGATTCATCTTATTGGTGTTTTTCCAGAACTGACCGAATCTCTTATGTGAGTGCAGTTCAGCTATAATGTCCATTTTTATTTGTTGTTCATTGTTCTGACACCACTTTAATTTTGATTTAAAAGCGCGCCGAGTTTCACACATATCATTATAAAGACGGCCAGCCCCGGGCTTTCCCCCATACAACCAGGCCTGAAAACATAGCCGAGCCCTCTCATGAGCGCCGCGAACGTGTCTGTTCCATCCAGTAATGTATTTACCTCTACGCTTTTCGGCAACATTATAACTACATATAGCGGCCTCCGACAGAATACAAATAATATCTTCATACATTTTATCTAGCAGAATTTTATGACTTTGATTACTACACATTTTATCTGAGCAGTTTCTTAATTCTGAAGGAAAATCAATTTCACGAAGTCTAGAGTGACACACATTTTTATATTTCGCTATCTGAATCGAGTCACGCTCACCCCAGACTATTCCATTCATACATACAGTAGGTAAACAAATTTTAGGCTTAACTAAATTAAAATTACATAGTATAGACACAGGGTAATGATCAGACCAATAAGTGTCATACAATACAGAGGCCGCGGACACAGAGTGCCGCGCGGCACTAGTTACTACACAATGGTCGAGCCAGCGCAAACAGCCGTGCGCATCACTGACAAACGTATGACTGTCCGGCGGCATTAGTTCTAAGTCTACACAAAACCACGTTTGTTCCGCACAAAAAGTTAAGAGTTCATTTGCAAATGACTCACCTGGGTGCGCATTATAGTCCCCTAACATAAACACTGACTCCACATTGTGACTATCAATTATAGCTGTCATTTCACTAAGACACTCTGTGAACTGCACTAAATTTTCACTGGAATCGGTGGGCATATACACAGAAAATATCAAAATGGAACGATCACTGAGCTCGATTTTTATCGCGGCGAGACGCACACTATTACATTTTACCACGGTTACCGTTGGAAACGCAGCTTTTCTCCACAATAGGGCAACTCCACCGTAAGGCCTACCTCGAACTACCCCAGCCGTGGTATCCACTGCAGAGGTACCCGTGCAGGCGAAGTTGTCATCTATCGCGGCCAGGAACCCAAGGTCATGCGGCAGTAGCCAAGTCTCCTGCAGCGCCACCACATCAGCTGAGCGACAAAGCTTCCGTACACATTCCACTGATCTCATCACATTTTTGCAGTTGAAACTTATCAAATTGATGTTATTCATAAGTTAGAACTAATAATGTTCTCGCTAGTGTCACGGACACTTTCCTTATCACGTCTAATTATATTTATGAATCGACGATACGCCACTCCCTTTGGCCAGAAATCATCACTCAGGAATAATTTTAACGATCGCTTAGGTACGAATATTTTGTATGATTCGTAATCCTTAGCTAACTTCATGTCCATTTTTTCAATTTTAACATCAACGTTAGTCTTCTTTAAAATATAGGTACTGATGTCACATACGGACACACCCTTCGCCACATTATAAATATACATGGGAACCTTAGTTTCAGCTGCCATAAAATTACTTCCAGGCTCAGGAATCGCTTTTCCTCGCTTCCCAACGAAACGGTTTCGTGATTTTCTGTTTTGGACACGAACCCACTGATCACTCGCGGTCTGTGTCTTCCATTTGCCTTCTCGAACAATCTCCGCCAACGATTTTTGCTTTGGTGCGACAGGGCCAGATCCATTTTTGTCGACCGTGTGTCCCACGAACGAGTTGTGTAGCGGTGGTAGCGGTGCAGTACAGGCGACTGTTATTGCGGGGGACAGCGGCGGCGCAGGGGGCGGCGGCGGCGGCAACGATGCCCCATCGGCCGCATCATGCACCTGTGCGACCGTCGACTCGATCAGCTGACTAGCTACATGCGTCATCGTATCCGCGTCCCGTAGTTCGACGGTTGGATCGTCTTGCTTATTTTGCGACGATGATTCACAGCTACCCTCGGATTTCTGATTATCAAAATTATTTTGAATACTGGATTTTAGTGTAGAATCCAGTGCAGATTGTTGTTGATAGCATTCCCTAATGCTTTCATTGCACTCCAGTGGCAATCCCATGGGACCACTATCACATTCATAGCTAGCGAGCCTTGCAACATAAGCACCTCTTCTAGTGTTTACATTGCACCATCCTGATGACAGCTGCTGCACTTCGCTTCTCAGCTGGTCCATCTGCTTGACAGTAGCATAGTCCTCTTTCATCATGTCGAGATCTTGCCGTAACTTAACAATATCTTTCAAAAGCCTCGTCACGTCGACATGGTCGAATAAAACCGGGGGTAACTTCTCAAGATCACGTGCCACGAAGACTGGAATATCCTCGGAGTCGGTCTCGCGGATCAGACAGATGATGTCATCTATGTCTCGAATATTTTTCCTCGCCATCCTCCGCTTTATCTTGCGTTTTGTTGTCGGCAAGGATTCGAACAACAGCTGCTTCGCCGTTACAATTTCACTTTCAGAGAAAGCGCTCGCACAGATTCTACCTATACTCTCATCATCCATCACAGATATTTTATTATGGATGAAGGCAAGCACTTCGTTAATCACTACATTGCAATTTGCGCATTTTACCACAGAGGACATTTTTTTTTTTAAATTCCCCGATACACACCGTCACGCACAAATATCCAACCGTTCGCTTGCGCGCGCGCGGCGTGACTGAAGAAGAATAGAATAGAGATGAATTAAGATGGCTAGAATTAAGATGGCGGCGAAGCTCTCATTAGCGCGGCCGTTGCACTAATTGCAACGCTACTCAACAGAAGTTGAGCATAAAAATATTTTTTTTCTTCGCTTCATTCATAATACTTTTCACATTCGTTGCTTGAAATAGTTATGTTTGAGACTGAAGCGGCCTAGATATGTCATTTTGTGAAAATTTTACTTTGAATTGAAGTGATGTTTCCAAAGGATTTTTATTAAAAAAACTTGTATTGTTACCACTTTAAAGGCACCTATCTATTCTGGTACCTATTGATTTCAATAGCAATAAAAGGCATCGTATAACAAAAGCCATTGCCTTCCAAATATCGAACCCAACGACTATTATTGTCCTGGCTGTATTACGACATGACTTTAATAACAATATTCAATGACGAAAATAATATTAAAGGACCTCTATTTGCATTATTCATTTCTATAATCGTTTTCGATAATGGCGGCCATCGAATTCTGTGCTCTCGTTATGGTAATTCTACGTACTTATTGTTCCGAAGTCTGCATTGTTGGCGTGCTTACCTGGTGAAGAGAAAAAAAAATCATTAATTTAAGATTTATTTCCATTTACAATTTTATAGAATTGGGAATACTTCGTGACATATCAAAGACATTTTTTTGATATCTAAATAAATTCTAGGTTAGGTACCCTATCACCATCGACTATTTTGCATCTACCCTAACTATTTTAAGACAATCGGACTAAACGCGAATGAATTACAAATTCCAGACAGTCCTGGAAACCGAAGTGTCGGCGAAACCTCTAAAAATATTCTTGAATGGATTCATTCCATCACCAGAAAGTATCTAGTGAATGAAATGCCAGTTGTAATGCGGCTAACTCACAGGATTTTTACTATTTATTTCTTCATTTCCAATTTTCCCATTGACGCACACGCATGCGAAACTTATTTTTCACTAGCTGCGCCCGCGACTTCGTTCGCATGGATGTCGGAAAAAATTGTACCTACAGAGGAATGAGGAGACTGGTTGCTCATGATTTAATAATAACAGACGCAAGGGTTGATATTAAGGTTAAGCAATGCTTGCCGAGGTCGGCCTGTAGATGGCTGACCATTTTAACATACTGAGATACCTTCGTGCCTCGGATAAAATGTTAAGTCGTTGGTCCGGCTGTCATTTGTAGGTCTTTGGCAGACGTTACGGATTGCCAGAAGCTAGAAAATCTAACACCAGTCTTACCAAGAAGTAGGTACCGTGTTACCCAGTTTATGGGTTGTGGAGGTTTGGTAGGCAGCCGCTTCACGTAAAATACTGTTATTCAGCTGAATTCGGTTTGACTAAGAGCCGACCCCAATATAGTTGGGAAAAGGCTAGGCACATGATGATGCTAAATAATCGTGCACAGTTGAAGGATTCAGTCACATTATGACACAGAAAAGTTAAATAATTGATTGATGTAGGAATGAGCGAACTTGAATGAATGAGATAACGTAGTACACGTCTTATATGAATAGGTCCTTTTTTAATTTACGAATTTGGACTCGAGACCGTATCAGAGACTTGTAAGTTTTTAATGAGACCGAACGTTAAATCCCTAGCGAACAACAATGATCCTAAAAATCGTGTGAGAGTCATAATCTGACGGAAAATCTTAATACCGCGATTCAGAAAAACGCGTCATCGGTGCAACGCCATCTATCGACCATTTGGTAAACTGACAAAATATTTGGCATAGGAAGACGTTAAATAAGGATATTGCAGTGTGGTCACTACATAATTCCTCAAATCACTCCAAGAAATAGGTGGAGGTTTTAAATGTCTTGTTATTTTTTCTGTTTGAAACGCGAAACTCCTTGATTATTTTTTCAAATCACGTACAGTAGATTTTTTGAAAGCCATTCGATTTTTTTTGACATGAAAAAAATGTGGACGTTTGTTCTGGACTTGTGTTTTGTCAACGACCAGAGGAGGTCATGTTTGATTCGGAGGAATAATAAATAAAAATTATGGTGTGAGTTTTTAGCCAGTTGAGCTTAAGCCATGGTACATATGTCCATGCACAACTTATGAACAACTCTTGAAGCCGGATCACCGGTTTTATGGTCTGGCGATATAAATTGCTGTTAAGCGGGCGAGGTTCCCAGGCTGCCACCCGAGAAGCCAGTAGCAGGGAAGGCTATATCCCCAGAGGATACTGCGGGAGAGGCGCCCCATTGCCGTCGTCAGGAGGACGACGGGGAGGTTTACCTTAAAACATTCGCCCGAGTATATTATTCTTTTGTCGATACCCATTTTGGGTTGACGTCGGTTGTCTCCACTTCGTGCGTGAAAAGACATTTATCGTACGCTTTTAAAACTAATGTAATAACGTTTCTTTTTTTTCCTTGTGAGCGAACCAATCATTACGAGTTACTAATCCTTTAGGAAACCGGCCTACCGGGTTTAAAATAAAACGAGTTGCAACCGTATTTTTTAAATCCGCTATATTCGGTCTAGTAAATTTTATAACCTTCTCAAATTAAAAAATGTAATGATTTTCGTATAGTAAGATAGATCTTTGTTTTATAAGAATAACGGTCACGACAACACACAATACCTATTTTTTCTGTACTTTTATATACTAATTTTCCTATTTTTTTTATCATCAAATTTAGTATTTTTCGTTTACCAAAATTATACGTATTTGAAGCGTAATGAGTGTTTCATTTCCGTCCTCATTATAACGCTACATTATGTAACAATAAGTAACGTTATGGTATTAAAATGTTCAATTTTATTTTACTACATATTAAAAGTTTCACAAATAACTCAACAATTTGTTTTGATGTTATTTTGATACTTACCAGCATTTTATGTTTCTCAATAAATGGCGCCTAAGAATCGGTCACCGCAACGCTTAGCGCTGTTTGAAGTTTCTTACTAAAATAAAAAATTCTATATCTTTTGATTTTGTGGGTCGATTTTGATGAAATAAACGCTAGATGTTACTCGGGTTAACACTTAATATTTTTAAGAACTTAGCTTTCGAATCCAATCAGTGGTTTTTGCGTGATGCTGTCTCAAACATATGGACAAACGGACAAAAATTTCAAAAATGGCATTTTTGCGTTTTATACTTTTTTTCTAACATTTCTCAGTTATTTTTATGCAAAAATATTCAATGTACAGACACGGCAAATCTACGATTTTATTATATGTATATGTCGCAGATCGCCTAATGGAATGTCAAGCGTTTATCATAATTTTAATTTAGTTTGTTTAATTTGATTTTTAGTCTGGCAATGCTTGAGTGTGTTTAGTCGAATAAGTTGTCGTTGGTCATTTTTGAAGTTTATAAAAAGGCGGTAGACTTGTGCAGTTGACACATTTGAAGTGTGATCGTGGCGACCAACGGTTGACTTGGCTAACCTCACTACATTCCATTTTTATTTTATTTCAATCCGAAAATACATTTTTAATCCTTTTATTATTTTATTGTAAAGTGTTGCGAACAGTAAAGTTGAGTGTACCGAACAGTGCCTGTGTATTATTTCACGCCGGACTCCACGTGCCATCATGACCGACCAACAAAATAATGAAGACACCCCTAATCTGTCGTCATATAGATATATGCTGATAGAAGATTATGAGCGTTAAAATCTTCTTTATTCCTTCCTAACAAGTATTAAGGTATTGAAACCTTGAAATTGGTGGGAGTTATTGAAATTGAGGTTTTATATTGTCATATAAAATTCATCTTTGGCTGAAAATTATGCATTTTTTGTATTTGTGAGTACTTTGTGCATAATTTAGACCGATATTATATATTTCTGTAAATTTTCGCGAACTTTTAGGTGCTGTGTAGTTGCTGGCGTACAAAATTTTTAATGACTAACATGACGCTTACAACTTGCGCGGCAATGTTGCCTTCTTTACTGGAATTTCATACTTCTTAGTGAAGTTAAGTAACTTTTTAAGTATCTTACAGTATGTACTTGCCTATATTTTGTAATTAGAAGCGGAGTTAAATAAGAGACTATCCTTTTACAACTCCACATTCAGAAATTGGCACAGACAAGCAATTTTCTATAATAAACTTAACTTTTTTATGGCTCGAGCAGCCTCTATAAACCGTTGCGAATAGTCTGTGGTGTTAATACGGCCGCTCGAGTATCCGAGTCGTTCCGAGTGGTTCCGAGTCATCGAGAGGCAGCGAGTGGCGTGCGTCGAGTGAACGGTAATCACTTGCCGACTGGAGGACCACTCGCGATGTATCGATTCTCAGCATTCAAATATTTTCTACATTCCAGTTTTTATTCAATCAGAGGAAACTATGAAACTGTATAAAATTGCGATTATTTTCAGTGGTTTTTGCATTGTGATGTGATTTTATTTGACACTGGCTGTCACACAAAAAAAGTGAAAATATAGTTTAATAAATATCGGAAAATTATCGCAATCGATCTAGAAAAACGATTTGGTTTTCGCTGAAAAAGTTTCGTGTGAAATAGGCTAAGTCAAAATACTTATTTCAAAAATATTATGCAAAAATTGGGAAAAGAGAACATTCTGACATCCAGATCATAACACATTCCCATTTCTCTAATATTTTAAATATTCAACGCAGGCTTACTCATATACATAAGCCTGCAGTGCCTTCCATTTCACCGGTAACAACCGCATTGCTTCCTTTTCAAAGCCGAAAGGAAGTCGTTTCGAAGAGTTCGCGGCTTTTATACAAAGTAGGTGGTATACCCAGTTGACCTATAAACATTCTGTCACATAATCGCGCGTGGAGTCGGAACAAAAGACTAGCAACAATGGCCAGGCGAGACCTTGGGTCAGCGGGGGTCAAGTCGCGTAGAACGAAGCCCGGAAACCGAGCTTGTATGTACCATACTCCATTATGAATGGAAAGACCCCACTTTTTTATGGTGCTACAATTTTACGCAGTTGCGACTTTTCAATGGAAATGCAACAGGGAATTCTCGCAAGCGTTTCTCTTTAGCTAAAGTTCCATTTCGTCACCACAACATTTCTAGGGCTTTCCCCGCACAAAGAGTGTTGGTAAACCTGTTAGTTTAGAATAGAATCTGAAGTTTATTAAGCAAGTTTATGCTAGTGTGTTCTGGAACTAAATATACACAAAAGGTGGAACATGAAATGAAACTTTTTGAAAGTACAATTCAAAGTGTGTGTTTATCTCTTTGTGGCAGCATCGCGTAAAACACAGCTGGCAGCTAAAAGCTGGCATTACGCTCGAAGCCTTGTTTATAATAATTACAATTCTTTCACAAAGACTCACAGTCGTAGAAAGCTGTTCATATGACAAAAACTTTTTGTTTGAACCTCCGATTGTCAAAGTTGACTTAGGTCAATACTGTAATTATCTACATCAAAATTGTTCAGTAGTTTGTATAGGCGGTAGTTAGGGATACACTTATCTATAATTTCAGAATATTATCTGATAATTTCGTTAAACTGTGTTGATATAATAGACCGTTTTATTTACAAGTAAGAATATTTTTTAAAGACTTGAAGCCTATAAAAGTCGATGTAGTTTGTTAGGCTTTCAGTCTTTCAGCCCTCAGAGAGCCAAGTACTGCTAAAATAGCTTTAAACAAAGTTCGCCTTTACATAAATTCCCAACATATTTTCAGCATTTTCCCTACATTACATCGCATTAAAACAGACAACAAGAAGCCCGCTAGCTCTTTTAATCCCACATCACGTTCATACGTAACTCACTGAAACGAACCTCGTCGAAAGAATATCCGAAACATTTTGGTCTCAGCTAAAAAAATCACGAAGAAAGTGGGTCACTGAAAAAATATCGCGGCCACAGCATCTTGAGATGATATCGAAGATGCCACCTTGTACATGGATACCCTCGTTTTGTTTAGCACTTGACGCTGAAGCGCCCTCTCGCGGCCGTCAAAGGAACGACCTACTCTACGGGTGTAAAATTAGGGATTAGCGAAGAGGGATGTTATACATAGAATGTAGATAAAATCGATATTTACGTATTATCGGTGGGGAGTAGGTTTTAGAAATTAGGGTTTGAGAATTAAAATTGGGAGTCAATGGGTTTATTACTAAAAAAACTGATTTTTATTGAAGTGATTTTTGTTCACCCAAAAAGTGCTCAATGCGCTTTTTGGGTGAACAAAAATCATGGAACTCGCGTTATCGTCACCAAACGCTTTCCATGAGTTATTATATATCGCAGTAAACTAGCTAAATCCACCGTTTCATTAAAAGTCTAGCCTTTTCATTGAACTGTGCCGTTTAATCAGCGACATGTGACACGGTCAAGTCATCAAACGATATTTAACAAAAGATGTCACTTAGGTTGCTGAAAAATCGGAACATCTATTTATTTAATTATTTATTAATAAATAAAAAAATGGAAAGGCTAGGATGCCACTTAAACGACTGATTAAGCTAATTGTCTGCAACATATTATATGTGTACTATTTGGGTGAACAAAAAGCGTGAAACTCGCGTCATCGTCACCGCACGCTTCCCATGCACAGACAATACAATATTACTTGGTTTTCACCTCTATCGGCAGTCCCTAAAGACTGACTAAGATTTTTTTTTAAATATACGTATAATCAATCAGGTGCATCCTGTGATATTGTTATACTATAAGCGAACCGTTGCATTGTATAATTCCATGCATTCATTATTTGAAAACGAATATAACCATGACTTTGTAAACAGTGATTTAAAAGAGTGTCCATGGAGTTTCTTGCACGTTCTTCTCCATAGGATCTACTCGTTTGAATGAGTAACTGTCGCGCTGGAGATAGGGTGAGCGTGTTTTGCTGCAGAACAACTTGCTGCTCCTGTTGCTATCGCGGCAGAATTAGTTTTATCTATTTGACTGACAGACCTTGTGCGCTAGACAAGAGCGTGGCGAAGGCGATTGTCAATACGTCAAAAATGTATGGGATTGACAGATGCTATCGAAATGTCACGTGATCAAATTCCTACATTTTGGCATTTCGACAGTCGCATTCGCTAATCGAATAGCACACTGTCTAGGGGGCCTTGACAATCTATTCAAAAGTGCCTGTAACTGAACTATTTGCCTGTAACTGAACTATTTGAAATACAAATGGCTAAACAGATTTATTGAGTAGAATTTTATTGCCAATTTGTCTGTCGTGTTTTGTTGTGAAAAACGGTACTTACCTACTATGCTGTAGGTTTTTATTTCGGTAGGTGTTTTCTATTTTTTTCAGACAGTATGAAAATATTTTCAATACGATATTTTCCTGATCATTTTATACTTTTTGTCTCGACTTTGTCGTAAAATTTTACGTCGCTCGCTGAATGAAATGGTTTTATTTTTGGGACGTAAAATGTTTTATGAAATGATAAAACTAATTGAATTCATTTTTTATCATTTTATTTAATTGATTTTTATTTCGTGTCGTATACTTTGGTGGAATGAACAAGATAGAGATGTTTTTGTCTTAGTATCGAAAAAAATTAAATAAAATTCTCATTAACTTTAAAAAAAATCTGATTTAAAAAAAATCAAGTATTTTATAACTGACACTCGTGACAGCAAGGAACCAATACAACAAAACCGGAATACAACAGCAGAAACAACAAAAAACACGTCCAAATTAAATGTATAAATACGAAAAGGCGAAAATGATCGCAAACAAAACGAGACAGACTTATCGGAAAACAATCGGGAAACTTGAGAAATATGTACCTACTTATACAAAACAGGGAAATGATATATTTTGTATTGAATGAGTTGTTGACTGCGAAACCGAAACGTGAAGACGAAGTGGAGGTAGGAAAGAGTGAAGCCGTGTCGCCAACTGTCAAACCGGCGCCATCTTGATTTTGTTTGTTTTCATACTTCGAGTTCCCGCCACTTTCGTCTTCTTCGCCACTGTTATTTATAATGTTATTTGCTTGACGATGTATCACCAACGAATCTTGATTTGAAAAGTTTGAGTAAAATACAATGCTATTTTTGCTTTATTATTATATAACGTTACGAGTTTTTTTTTACTTTGTTTCTTGTTGCGTTGGCTTCCGCATCAAATAGCGCAATCCATTATTTCCCTTGAGACCTAAATCAACGGCTAATTGCTAGCGTAGTTTACTTTTATATTTTGCTGTTTTAATCAGAGCTATCTCACTACATTTAATTATACATTGGTTTTAATTTAAAAAGGTACTCAAAGGTCAAAGATCAAGAACATTACGCAAATTCCCTTTATTGCCACTGAGAGAACACTGAAAGTAATTGGAAACGGTCGAGCAAACATTAGCTCAATATGAAACAAATAAAGTACAATTGCGCAGATGTTGCTCTGGCAAACGTGGGAGGTACAATTAAAATCCAATTGCTTTGGAACTTCGGGCAGGCTAACGATTATGGACCAGACAATGCGATGTAGGAACATGCAGAAGTTTCGAACTGGGAACGAACAGTAAATAGGTTTATCGCACAGAAAACTACTGTCAAAATAAAAAATATCGCTGAAATAAATATAAAAAAAACATGAATTGAGAACCTCCTCGTGTTCTCGATAAATGTTTCTGTAATTTTGATTCACTTGTTTTATTTAGACCTCGTGATATTTTTTTTATATATTTTTTGCAAGTTTTAGAGTAAGTATTTAAATTAATACTGACACGCTATGGGCCAAAACCAATTCTCCTCAGTTATATTTCTGACATGTGCCACTTTATATAAAACTGAAACTTCGGCACAAGTCGATTCTGCGTTGATAATGTTTGCTCCTCCGAATGAAATTGTTTTGTAAACACGAATATGGCGACTGATTCCCAGTAATGCGGTTTGTCGCCACGTGCTACGCCGCGCTACGAACCGCTACGAGCAGCTACGAGCGTGCTACGCCGTAGAGCGTGTTTAGGTTGTTAAAGCGGTGTTCATTAGTTAACGTATCATAATTGCGATGTTAAATGTAATGTTGACTTTATATAAATGGACTTTACATAATTATTTTTCCAGCTTTGGAACAATATTCAAATATGTTTTTTTTATTAATCGGTAGGATTTTAGGGGTCGAGTTTCTTCATAAAAATGAGTACTTTCACCGCCTAAATTTTTATGAAATTGCACCAAAACTTAACTGATTTCATACATGACGGGCCCGTATAAGCAACTAACTCGAATTTAATAAGAAAACTCTAGCTGGTACAAGTCGGCCAAACAACCTCAAATTATGAAAAAGTATCAACGGAAAAAACGTATAAACGATTCCAAACCAAACAAAATATCAGACTCCTCAAAAGAAGCCAGCATTCAGCAAACAACTTTCCGATTCATAATTTCTGTTTGAGTTGACGATAAAGCACATAGCACCAATACTTCGCTACATAGTGTATATTTATTCCTCTCTTTGAATAGGCGCCGTGCTCCTTTGAATACGGCTTGCGTACCGCGGCGCGGCTTACCGGTACGTGCACGAAACTAGAAATGCTCTGCCTCAGTTAGGAGTTATGTGGGAAATGGGAGTATGTATTCAGTGTGGGAAAAACTGTAAGAATTATTTTTGTATGTAGGCATTTTAAAGGTATATTTGTTTCATTAGTGCCTTCCAAGGTTTTGTGAACAATCTGTGTGAACCATTGCTTCCTAAGCCATTTGATGTATTTCACAGAATTTTGCTACATTACATTATTTTCAAAGAATCATATAATACACTTAAATAAAAAAAACTCTTAACTAACTAACATGGCGTCGAAAAATTCCTCCGTACCGTAGGCCACTGATAATGTGCCCAAAAGGCTGGCAGCATTGCCACGTTGTATGGCAATCCTCATCCTTTGTCCGAGGTAAAAGCCAGCCCTAGGGTCACGCGAAGTGTCAACTAAAGCATCTTGAAATAAGTGTCAATTAACTTACTTTTAGGCAAGTGTGTTCCATCGACCACATCTTCCGTTTCTATCAATAGTAAAAAAAAACTGTTGAGATGCATGAAGGAGCCTCCTTGTGTAGCGCAATTTGTTCCATCAGACACTTAACTGAACCGAGCGCTCGGCGTATTCTGGACAGTCTCACCTAACACCTTATAAGACTCAACCAACCAACCAACCTCCTACCGGAGTTCGGCGTCAAGCAGCCTGCTGTGTTTCGTCGACGCGTGGGAGTACCAGTGCCTCATGGCATCTGGGCACGCTCGCTTCATCATGGACCTCATCTATCGCTTTCCATCAGGTGTGATCAAGGTCAAGAGCTAGCCCATTCATAAATAAAAAAAAAAAGAATATTGCCATAACAAACATTTGAATATGGAAACAAAATCAAGAATTTTCGCGCGAAGGAAAAATTAAGAAAACTCAAGGGACTCGACCAATCCCATTTTCAACGGAGGCAATTGAATGTGAATCGAATTCAGCAGTTTTATTAGCTCAATATTTATTAAGCTCTATCATATGACCTATATTAGTATCAATCAGCACATATTTTCAGTACAAAATTGCCCATCCCAACAAGTGCTCGGAAAAACCAAACCTATCTATAATAGCATATAGTTTCAACTGTTGGCATCTCCTTTATTACACTTAACAAAACACAATTCCGGACAATCTCCGATCTTACATTCATAGGTCCACATCAATACGTATGTAGATAGTATTACTCGTTCTTTTAACCGACTGTTTGGGAACCGAATCTTATTAGCATTCGATACTAGAATGGCCAATACTCGATCACGTGTTTACACCTGTATGCAACGAACAATACCACCATATAATTTATGAACAACTTTTACTATGGGACCAATCCGGAGTTATGAGCACATAAATGTATGGGGCAGTCGTTCTTTTTTCGCGATTTCAGAGTTAGTCCCATAGTGGAAGTTGTTCATAATGGTTCGTACAATGACCCCTTAAGAGGTATTGCGTTATTCTGTAACAAGTTGTAGACACGACAAATATTTGTTTCAGAATTTTTGGCATAAAATTCTATTTATACAGATAATTGCTCGGTACCAGTATACCCAGTATAATTAAGTATAATTTCAACTGTTGCGTCATCTACATACCTACCAAAACGAATTCTACAAACACGATTCCAAACAAGATCTCACATCCGCAGGTCCGCATCAGTACGTAGATAGTAATGCTCGTTGTTTTAGCTGTCCGTCTGTTTGTACACCGACTGTTATTAGCAGTGATCGGAGTAGGTAGATTGATTTTACGTACTTGCATCATGAATAGTCATGGAAATCATAACATGGATAAGCCTTTTTTCCGGGATTTCATTTTCGTACTTACGGGATTGAATCAAATATTGTGAATGTAAAGATTTTTAAACTACTACATTTGAAATTTATGGAATGCGATAGTTAAACGTTTAAAATTGTTTTTTTCTTATTTATCAAGTAAGTACTAAAGTGAATCTTACTATTGTGCGTCCATTCGAAACTTACATATGACTAATTTAGTAGTTATTTCTTCTTTTAACTATTATTAGTAGAGTCTTGCTTTACGTTTGCTACGTTTTTACTCAAGTTTAGCCATGCCATATTCTTTTTTTAATTATAGAAGGCCGATCACATATTCTATTAAAAAAAACAGCAAAAGGGTTAAACATTTCTTATTCATATACTCTTCATCCTACACATTACAATATTTGAAATTCCTAAAAAATCTTAGTACAAAATCCCAGACTCCCGGAGGCATATCCATATTAATATATACGTGCCAGTGCGTCGACCCCAAATCAATCTACCTACTCCGATCACTGGTTATTAGCATTCGATACAACAAACAATACTCGATCACATCACATGTGAACTTAATGCAATATTGTGTTGCTAGTCTGTTTGTGGGGTGTTTGTTGAATGTTTCGACTTTAGTTTACTCAGTTGGGGAGTAATTTGGGTGGTCATTAGAGTATTTAATTTAGTGGTAAACTCTATCCATTGAAAATTTAATTTGATAAGCTTGATTTAATTTATTTCACGTAATAATTAGGTACTTGGTGGATTTTAAATCAAACTGCCTATAAAATTCGTTGCGAGATCCAAGACAGTTGAATCGTTTCTCTGAGACTCGTCGAGCGTCATTGACTCGGCGTTTTTCTGGTTGTCGCCACTGTTGATTCCGGCTTTCAGGAGTTGCAATGGTTTGGAAATGTGTGGCGGGCTTATGCCCAGTAAGTTATTATTCCAGTTGTATCTGAAATCGCGAAAAATAAATCGACTTCCACATACATTTATGTGCGCAGAACTCGACAAAATGTACTGAACGGCTGATTTTTTTTCGCCGAGCCTCGTTCTGAAGGTGACAATCGCAACAATCGAAGCATATCTCACATAAATATTCCCAGTGTTAACACAAACAAACAGTGACATAAACAAAAGTGTCCCAAGCAGAATGGTGTGGGACACAACTCCCCAGACGACCCAATTCCTTAACAAAATATTGATATAAATAAAAGCCAGTCCCGCGTGACGTATGCGGAACAAGTGAAATGTTTGACGATATATTTAGAGTTACCGTACTTCCCTGACTACATAATTCAATCTTGTATTGGTTGACTGCTGCTTACAAAGCAGACTATTGGAAAAAAAGGAAGGTTTGGTAAGTACAAAAATAGGCTTTACGATTGATCGTAAAACATTATTATAACTAGTGACTGGACTTGGGACAAGCTATGGTGGCCCTAATGACGACCCACGTGGTCCAACGTCTAGGATTTACGGAAGACTTGGGACAAGCCATGGTGGCCCAAGTGACGACCCACGTTGTCCCACGTCTAAGATTTACGCAAGACTTGGGACAAGACATGGTGGCCCAAGTGACGACCCACGTGGTCCCACATCTCGGATTTACGGTAGACTTGGGACAAGCCATGGTGGCCCAATGGTTACATTACTTTGATTAAACGAATCATTCGAAGACTTGCCTGTGTATTGGATTACGGCTCGCAGCAGTGGGAACATCAGCATGTAACATTCCCATTGCTGGAACATAGGACTCTCTTACATTCTGGGTTTTTGCCTCTCGCATTTACCTAAACCATTTGGCTCATGCAATCATTATTATAAACTCTGCACTAATCCTAATTTATCTTATTCTAAGTTCAAGTCAGTCTATCTCCTTCGTGGTCTATTGCGAGAGTCTGTTCTGGTATAGCTAGACGGGATCTCAACACACTACTTCAAAATATATTAAAATTTATATTACTTCCTTCGTTTATGAAATATATTGCGGGTTGTTTAAATTGCGTAGCTTATTACATAAAAGTTTGTTGTTTGCGGCGTGCTGCTAAAATTAGACCCCATCCCACGTCCCGTGGGTACTCAAAGGCAACTAAGTGATTATATAAAGTACCAAGGTCTCTGTGGGGTGTACTGATGAGATTCGTACGCTAAGATGCTTGCAAAAAGATGTGATTTCAAGTATTTGTTTATAAAGATCATAACGAAATGACATCGTTCAGTAATTAGTAATGCATTTCGGAAAAGTTTTGTGGTTCGTACCATTCAACTCATTTACGAAAGAAAACATCGCCAGGAAAGCCTGCATTTAATAGCCTTAATCTGGTAACAAGAGGCGAACATCCTCTTGAAAAACATTACACTCCTTCTTGTGCAGTGGGGTAAATACGCGTGCTCGGTAATCGTTCCTTCCTTGTATTGATAAAGACCTTTGCCATTAATTGGAACATGTACAGCTAATGTATATTCCCATAGAAGACTCTTAAAAAGCTCTACTGAATAGGCTTACAATAAAAATTAATCTAAACGCGAGTACGGTAACACTTTCGTAAATAATAAATAAACACACACGTCATCAACTCACGACACCAGTCGTACACAATAAAACACACATAAATATAAACTGAACTAACGACGCACATCCATGCCCATTTTAAACCCATAAAATCTGTCTTATTGAGCTGCCGACTTTGCCGTGTTGTGAGGGCTTTGTACCTACGTCAAGCGGATTATATGCTACCTTATGAATATTTCACATGCGTGCCCTACATGTATAACATAATCGCCATTATTTTAAAATGTGTTTTGTCAGACAGCTGTTTGTTGGGCCGAGGGTATGCGGAATCTGACCCAACATACGGGATCCAACAGCATTCGGATAATGGAACGGCAAGCGAGCACAAATGTTATGACGTGTGTTTGTTTCGCTCAGAAAAATATTTATCTCAAAGGTCTAAAAAGCTCAAATTCAAGTCGCAATATCATTTCAGCAACAGTCAATGTCAAAAAAAATTACAAATTTTAAGGAAATTAGAGGTTGCCATTACTCCGATGTGAATTTGAATGATCCTTCAAAATACGAGAATTTCCCTCTGGCTCTGGTTCAAAATTACGTTTTACGGTAGACCAGTTCTCAGTACAATAATTGTGTAAATAATTTCAATTATACATAGCTAATTACATGCCAAACTATGTATTATTTTCAACACATTTGAAAAATTCAAGCGTTTCCAAAATAAACAAATCACAAAGATTACTATATTAGATATTAGTTTTACAATAGACAGAAGAAAGATGCCAACAAAACATCTGGTTTACAATTATTATGACTTTTAAAAACTCAATAGAGAGTACATAAACCTACTCCATATTTTATGACGACTTCATTGATAAAAACAATACTTTTATTTTAAGCCAGTGGCTCGTGTACTCATTGCGGGAGAACGAATCGAATTCAGCCGAGCATTCGAGTCTGATTCGATTTATTCGACTGTTTGCCGAGCTGACTTGAGAGCTCAGGGTTATCGTGCTGTGGTTATGATATCAGAAATATACTCAACTTTTCCAGTTCAATATATAAAAATAAATAATAAATAAATATATACTAATATAAAGTTCCCTGGTGATTTCTAAAGATCACCAGGGAACAAATGGTCCAAAATTGTCACGAATTGGTTCCGCATATTTAAAAAAAGACAAAAAGGAAGGCCATTCAAAAGATGGAGTGATGACATAGTTGACACGGCTGGAATTACATTTAACAGGCTAGCAAGAGATAGAGCGACATGGAAGGAAAAGGAGGCTTTCACGGCCAGAGCAGTCCTTATACATTAATTAATTAATAAGAATTATAATTTCTAACAAACTAGGTAAAGCAAAATACTAACACAACCAATAATATACTATAGTAATGTAAAAGTGTAAAGTGTAAGGAATATATATAGCTATTATTATTTATATATAACGTTTGTTTGTTTGTTTGAACGCGCAAATTATTTTTGTTTATGATAACCACATTCATGAGGAAGGCTTTATGTTATACGGGAACGGGAAAAACGGAGTATGCGCGTACGAAGTCACGGGCAAACGCTAGTCTAAATTATACAGGTAAAATGAGGTTTTGTTGCCACTATTGAGTCTGTCATCCACGTCAGTAATATTAATAACAATAATGCCATATGTATGTAATCACATATGGATTCCATCAAAAAAATTCTCGCAATTTTTCTGTTTTAACGGACTTCAAAAAAGGTCGAACTCGGATGTTTAAAATTCTTCTTTTGTTTGAAAGAGATTTTTTCAAAATGGTCCCATTTTTTTATGGAGATCTTATGATGAACCTTGGAGGAGAAAAATAAACAGATATATTATGGACTGCAGGTTGGAATATTTGGGGGATACCAGCACGAAAAACAGAAAAATAAAACACTTTTTCCAAAAAAATACAACCTAACCTCAAATAAAAATCACTAAAAAGTACAAAATACACTTAATTTTATGTTTTTTTTTAATTTTTGGTAGAAACCACACCAGACAGAAACACCGACTACTAAAATTAAAGTTATTTTACTTTTTAGTGATTTTTATTTGGAAGTCAGTTGTATCCTTTGTAAAAAAAAGTTTAAGATTACAAAAGGCTGATTAGCTTTCATATGGAGGTAACAGATTTTTTGTAATGATTTGTGTCCAATCGTGTTTCTGTGTAAACCTAAGATAACATGTCGTAATGTTTTTGAATAAATAGAAAAATTCAAGATTTGGCAGGTTTACTTAGCCAGTACCTGATATTTCTTTTCGACTCGTTATTTTAAATGCTAAATGCCATCAAGTTTCAGTGTAAGCCCGGCTTCAATTCACCCACATTCACTCTAAAGTCCATCTGATTTAAGGCCAAGGTTGTACAAAAGTCCCCACCAACCGTGTCTCCACGTTGCCGTCGTGGTGGGGCTTGCATGTCTCAGTGATCTTGGGGGCTTTGCCGGTAGAGCCACTCATGCCGGAAGGTCCCAAGTGAGAGACCAGACCAAGAGAGACACAAGAGGGGCACACCGTTCGGAGACTTGAGCAGTGTTCGGGTCCTCGGACGGTGTGCGTCTCATTGGCTTGCTCGCTGCTCTCTGGTACGCGTCTGATCATCAGACGTGACTGTGAGGGCAGCGAGCAAGCAGTGAGAGAGAGGGAGAGAGGAGGGGAGATAGGGACCGCACCCTCAAAAAGGAAATTATGGATAGTAGCAATAAAGAGAAATTACCCCAGGGCGGTCCGGACTGCACAGCAGTCCGGGAATCCACCACGCTTTATGCGTCAAGCCCCTCGTATTCTGGGGGGGGCAACGCTGCTATCCACCATCCGCTTGCCAAGAGCAACAGTGGCCGAGGAGGCCCCCGATCCAAGCCGTCCTTCGAGGACTTGATCGGGTTTGGTTTTAACTCGCCCGACAAAGCGTCGGTCGGGCGGAGCGCGAGAGGAGGCGCGTCATTTTGGAGAGAGGGCTTGCCTGAGCGTCACGCGGGTGCAGAGTCGGAGTCCGAGTTGGACTCCGACGACCTGGTGACCGTGAGCTCGGCAAGCTCTGGACCCGAGGGGGCGAGGACAGGTGCGGAGGACTCTAGGTCCTTCCGCAAGCGGCCTAGACCGGAGGAAGACCGGGGGTCGTCTGGCAGCGAGGAGGTGGCCTCTGCTCGCAAGATCCCCACCAGCAGGCGGGGCAAGGGCCGAGAGGGAGGCAAGGGGAGATTGCCCGCCTCCAAGGTGGCTGGTCAGCGAGCCGAGGAGCTCGTCGCTGACGGACGACCCCCCGTAGAGGGCGGTCGCAGGGCTCCTGGTTCGGAGTCCTCCGGCGGTGAGCTGGATGACTCCGGACAGGAGCGGGTTCGGAGGGCCGGTTTTGCGGAGGTGGTGGAGGCCGCGCTTCGCGATGTGGCCTTGAAGAGGAAGTTGTCCTCAAAGAACAAGGCCATAAGCGAGGCGATGGACCCGGCCCCGGGAAGGAAGAGGAAGGGTGGGGTTGCTGCGCGGACGGCGAAGGCTCCTGCGCCGTCTGAGCAGCAGCTCCCCCCGGCTTCCTCGCCTTCAGCTCCTCCCCCGGCTCAAGCCGAATGGCAAGTTGCCGGGGAGAAGAAGAAGGCGGGAAAGGCAGCCAGGGCGGCCAAGAGGCGGGAGAGGAAGCGGCGGCAGAAGGCGCGAAGCGTCGCGGCTGCGCTCCGCCCCCCGAAAACCGCGGCTGTAGTGCTTACACTACAGCCGGACGCGGCGAAGCGGGGCGTGACGTACGCGGACGTGCTCACCAAGGCGAAGGAGACGGTGAACCTTGGTGAGCTAGGCATCGTAGGGGGCCTCCGGCTCCGGGTCACCATGACTGGGGCCCGGATGCTGGAGATCTCCGGGGCAGCCAGCGGCCCAACCGCGGACGCTCTAGCCGAAAGGCTTAGGGCGTCCCTAAGCGCGGACGATGCCCGAGTGTCCAGGCCCACCAAGCGCATCGACATGCGCATCTTGGGCCTGGACGACTCCGTCACGGAGGCGGAGGTGGTGGCCGCCGTCGTTAGGACGGGGGGGTGCTCAGCAGAGGAGGTGAAGGCGGGCACCCTACGTCCTGACAACACGGGCATGCGCACCATTGTGGTGAGCTGCCCCGTGTCGGCGGCCAAAACCATCTCGGAGGGCCGAAGGTTTTTGGTGGGTTGGGTTTCCGCGCAGGTCAAACTGCTGGAACCCCGACCTCTGAGGTGCTTCCGGTGCCAAGTGGGCCACCATGTGGGAGCTCAATGCACCTCGGAGGTGGACCGCAGCGGTCTTTGTTTCCGCTGCGGTCAGCCCGGTCACAGGGCCGGCTCTTGCGTCGCCGCGCCGCACTGCGTAGTCTGTGCGGCAGCTGGCAAGCCGGCCGACCACTGGGCTGGGGGTAGGGCCTGCGCCCCACCCGTCAAAGCCGTAAATCGGAGAAAGCCCTCCGCCACCGCCGTCTCTGCCGCGACCGCCACCACCGCCGCCGCTTCCTCCGCCGCCAAAGCCGGTTCCACTGCGGCTGCTGCTACTGCAACAGCCGCAGTAGAGCCCCTACAACGGGCTCCGGAGGGGGCCGAAATGGAGTGCCAGTAATGGCCCCATTTCACCCCCTCCTGTTGAACGTCAGCCACTGCGCCGCCCAGGAACTGATGCTCCTGAGCATGGCGCAGTGACTGATGCCTGTGGACGGCGAGCAATGGGTAGCTCGCCGTCCGATCAGAACAGGCCCGGGTTGACGGCGCGCTGTGTTCAACGCGCGCCAAGCCAGCAGTCGTCAGCATGGGTCGGGGCCCGTTAGGGCCAGAGCCTACCAGGGTTGCGGATTTGTTCGAAAGAGTTACCGCGGCCCTGGGAAGAAAGGCACTAGGAGGACTAAAGGGTGGGTTTTAGTCAGTAAAAGTCTGACACTCCCTACCGCTCCACCCAGAGCGGGAGGGGAAAAAAAAAAAAAAAAATAAAAAAAAAATAAAAAAAAAAAGGTTGTACAAAAGTAAAAATAGTCGTTTTATTTCGGTTCCCAGACATTCACATTGACTGGCTGAGGAGAAATCGAAGAGTCGGTGGAGCGATCTGATTTGATTTTATACCGATATTTGCGCGACCAGTCAATTGAGAAAACAGGGATCACTGAGTTGCGGAGTAAAAGGCTGGGGCGATACATACCTACATACAGGTTAGTAGCACATTATTGTAGTGGGACTTATTGGTTTGTTCTATCTTAAAATATTATCGCACGTGTTCGGCCTTATTAGAGTGGAAGGCATTAGGACATCCACGCATGACCGGTAGGCGTTGAAATATTTCGTCGGCGTTCCCATTATTTTTGGTTTTTAACCGACTTCTAAAAAGAAGGTGTTTGTATTTTTTTTTTTATGTTTGTTCGGGCATACCTCCGTCGCTTGACAACCGATTTGAAAAAATCTTTTTTTGTTGGAAAGGGTATACTTCCCAAATGGTCCCATTGAAATTTTATCAAAATCGGTTTAGTAGTTTGGTTATTAAATCCAAATAGCTGGAAAAAATATGTGGATAAATCATCCATGTATACGAAATTGCGTATTTTTGCTTTCCTGTGACTTTCCAGTGGTGTTGTTAGGTGTGGGGTACCACTAAAGTTAAAAATAAAAAAATACAAACATCCGAATTGAGAACCTCCTCCTTTTTTAGAAGTCGGTTAAAAACACTTTTTCACAAAAAAAAGAAACCTACTTCCAAAAAACACTACAAAGTTGAAAATAACTTAAATTTCGGAAGTCGGTGTCAAATAACGAAGAAGCAGCCAAAAACACTGACTTCCGAAATTAAAGTTATTTTCTTTTTTTTGTGAAAAAGTTTTTTGTGACGGCCAAAACATATTCTACTAACGACTGTCTTTTAAAAACAGATATTGTGACACACATGAAGATAAGTTTCAAAGGGAACTTTACCCCTGTCACCACGTGTAACACTTTATCGGGCAAACGAGCACTAATTCAGAGCCGAAAGTGTCTATCGTAAAAAGTGACGACCTTAGCCTTAACATGCTGATAAGTTTCGGGGTAGACATGTCGGTAAGGATATATTAAATAGGAAAGCAGGCTTAGTGCGAGTCAAACTCGCGTACGAATCACATTTTTGTAACATGGTACTTTCAAACCATAGACTTCTTCTAGGTTTTCCTAAGCTGTAATCTATAGGCAAAGAACTATATTCTGTTTTTTTTTAATTTAGACTCATAGATAACTGAATGGTCCTTTTTCATCGAATTACTCGACTTCAAAACTATTCATTTTATAACTATAAAAAAACAATATTCAAAACTCTCACAATACTCCCTTTCATTTGATATGTGACACAGTACAGCAGGAAAAACTTTTTTTATGAAGTAAATTTTAATAATTATTTTTTTATAGTTTTCTTATTTGCCGTTTGTACGCTTAGATATTTTAAACTACGCAACTGATTTTAATGCGGTTTTCACTATAATTTAGAGAATTTCTTCTGAAAGGTTTATATGCAGGTATAATACATTTTAATAAAATTATAAATACCTAGTTTGAATTTAATAAATCAATATTGCCATTCAACGTGGCTATGCTGCCAGTGTTCTGGGCACTTTTGTCATTGACAGCGATGTGGATGAGTTTTTTGATGCCCAATGATTTATTTTGTTTTATAAACGTTTGTACATAATTTCGCAATGTTTAGTCTAGTTTGTATATAGTTAGGTTTAGTAGATATAAAAAGTAAAGTTAGTTATGCACATTTATTGGTTACCTAAAATAAAGATTAATAGGGTATTTAAAAAAAAATAGTTTAAAAAAGTGAATGCTTTGCCAAGTGTCCAAAAAGCGATTTGCGCGCGCACATCAGTAAATATTACCCGTGCGAAGCCGGCACGGGTCGCTACTTACTATATAAGTAAAGGTATGTTACTGCAAAATCATTCATTCGAAGATTGCAGTTCCTCTTTCCATTCCACTCTATCGACATTCAACGATTATACAAATACGAATGAAATACAGCTTTTAATTCCCGATGGAATGAATCCTTTAAGTATATAGAAGGACTAGCTGATGCCGGCGACTTCGTCCACATAATAAAATTGTCAGCTTCACAAACAAAGACTTTCATATTCGTTCCCCTCCAAGTTGAAATTTGGAAAAAATCTTTCTTAGCAGATGCTTACGTAATAAAATAAAACAGTGCCTTAAACGGCTTTCTGGACTTACAATATCGTTTGTCCTGTGTAATGCACAGCTGCTATCAGTCAGGACAAACGATTTTATAAGTATACAACGTGTAACAGAGTAAACGCAATACCTCATAAGGGGTCATTGTACTCATCATTATGAACAACTTATACTATGGGAACAAACCCAAAATCGGGAAAAAAACCAGCCAAGTGCAAGTCGGACTCGCGCACGAAGGGTTCCGTACCATTATTTATAAAAAAACGGCAAAAAATATCAAGTTTGTTGTATGGAAGTCCCACTTAAATATTTATTTTATTCTGTTTTTAGTATTTGTTGTTATAGCGGCAACAGAAATACTTCATCTGTGAAAATTTCAACTAACTTGCTATCACGGTTCATGAGATACAGCCTGGTGACAGATAGACAGACGGACAGCGGAGTCTTAGTAATAGGGACCCGTTTTTACCCTTTGGGTACGGAAACCTAAAAATCAGCTGTTCAAAACATTTTTTCGAGTTATGCGCACAGAAATGTATGGAGCTCGATTTTTTTCTGCGATTTCAGTGTTGGTCCAATAGTAAAAGTTGTTCATAATGATGAAAAAAGAAAAGAAAAAAAAAAGAAAAAGTATTTAAACTACAATGATGAGTACAATGACCCCTTATGAGGTATTGCGTTTATTCTGTTACAAATTGTAGATAGATAGATGTGAAAACATTGAATTTCAAAGACGGTTTTCTACCTAACGTTGCTTCTTTTAAAGGATTATTTTGGTAAACAGTCGAGGCACAAAGCTAGATCTTTGTAGACACACCGTTTAGGACACTAATCTCTCCAGCTCCGTGAACATTAATATAATATTCAACTAATTAACGCTCCCGGCTCGCTTTTCATCTTAGGAGTATTTAGCGTTGGTTGTTTGTAACGGTTTATTAAAAGCCTGGAATATAGTGAGCTTAGAACTGAAAAGCCATGTAATTTTAGACCTTTATCAATTACAACAAAAAAGAGTTTTATTATTTTTCATCCGATATTTGTAAAACACCAACAACCTTTCAGTGGGTGAAAGTACACATGATTATAAACAACTTTTACTATGGGACCGACTCTGAAATATCAAAAAATAATTCGGCTGTGTCATACAAAATGCAATATTCACCCGATGGAAATGTATGAAAGTAGATTATTTTTTCGATTTTTCAGGGTTGGTCTCATCACAAAAGTTGTTTATAATCATGAGTACTTTTACCCACTGAAAGGTTGTTAGTGTTTTACAAATAACTCAGTATATTATGTTGGCTCTAAAACCTGAAGTAGGTACTTTTGGTTAGTGAAAGCTACAGTCGCGATAATTCTCTTATTTTAATACTATAGAGTAGTACTTTAACAATCATACGAGCTATATTCGTAGTTCTCAATTTTTCATCAATCTAATACCAATTACAGAACCTATTGTTCACAATACAAAACCTACAGCAAAAAAATACGTTCGCATTAAATAAAAAGTCGTCATAAAAACCAAGATGTAGCAAAAAGACAAGAGGACAGACTAAAAGTAGGAAGCTGCGCGATGTAGCAATCCGGGGAACCGTCTCGCTCCATTTCCGGGGCACAAATGAGGGACGCTTGCCTTCTGCCGTGAGCCCGAAGAGTGGGGGAAGGGGGTACATGAGCCGATTTTATTGCGCCATCAACGTGTTTGACAGTCGAATAGATAAAAGCTTAATCATTCGAAAGCAATATGTGAGGGTATGACAAAAATGTACCGAGTCATCAAATAATTTTCGTATCTTGGCTGATATATCGATCAATATTACGCACAGAACTCGCACCAGGCAACGGATAGAGACTTGTATATTCGTGTCAGAAAATTGTGCGCTGAGCTCAAGTTTTGAGCTGTCACAGGTATAGTCAGACTTGTTACAGGCCGCCAATTTCTATGAGTAGACGGTGATAGTAACAGCCATACAAGACGATACTCAAGGCTGAGCAATCTTAGCATAACGACTCCGTGCCTCGGAAAGCACGACAAGCTGTTGGTCCCGGCTCATTCGGAGATCTTTGACAGTCGCTTACGGTAGTCAGAAGCCTAAAAAATCTGACACCAGTCTTGTCAAGAGGTATTACAGACATTCCATGTAAAATAGTGGTACGCATCAGGGGGTCTACTCTCCAAGCCCGAAGTCCGTATTTTCGGCCTTAGTGTCGGGCGTTTTCTACTCCGTATCACCTTAGACTTACGATTAGTCCCGAACCCGAACTAAGAATGAATGACAACACGATTTGACAGTTGTTCTTAGTTCGGTTTCGGAACTGATCGTAAGTCCGTAGGTGATACGGAGTAGAAAACGCCCGACACCAAGGTCGAAACTACGGACTTCGGGCTTTGAGAGCAGACCCCTGGATCCAGTTATACCAGAAGCCGTTGACACAGTTGTACACAGTTGCGAAAAGGCAGGAAGATTGAGCTGATGACATTCAATGGCACACAATGGTTACCAATGATGAGTCTCGGAGCTTTATGATTTTAGAGCGGTTACGCATTGCAACAGATCCGAATCCGTGAAAATGCGTTCCGTAGTAGTCATAGAACTATTTGTATGGTAGTTTACGCTCAAGATCCGACTTTCGTCATCCGATTTCTCTCCGTCATCCAATTCGGAAGAAATATTGACGGACCGAAGAAACTGTAGTACTGTTTGTATTAACGCTTTTGTATAACCTCGGATTCAAATCGGAAATATCCTCGCGACTTGACAGGCGGGGTGGGGCGTGTGGTGGACTTGGATCAGAGATCGGATTAGTGCGTAAGCAATATCCGAATTCGGTCCGAGTTTTTTAGACTCTAGATCCGGATTCGGATCGGATGCAGTGCGTAACCGCTCTAACGATAAGAATTCGATATAGATTTTTCTCTATCCGAAAAACAAATGAGTGTAACTTAAGTTATACCTTGAAGCCAACGTCAAATACCTCAATATTTAGTTAAAACTTTTCAGACGACGTAACTGGAAGCCTTGAGCAAACTTACAGACTTCTTATACACCGTTTTATCGCGAATCATCTAAATTACGTCGTCCTTATAAATTGAGGGACTCAATATTTGTGTTAAAAGTATGGTAATCAGGTACAACCGTAGCGGATTTTGTTCGAAAGAGTCACCGGGGCCCTGGAACGCAAAGGGCACAAGGAGGAGCACGGATGGGTCTTAGTCAGTAAGAGTCCGACACTCCCTCCCACTCCACCCAGAGTGGAAGGATTCATTTGATGATTTCCCACCCATAAAAAAAATACGGCCAGGGGAAACTTCTAGATTACGTTTGCCTACCTGAAATTGAAACATGTCCGTGTTATATGTAAATAGGATCAAACTTTAGGTTTTATAACTAATTGCGGGTCTCTGGTCATGTGTGGTTTGTTCGGCAACTCGTTTGAGCCCTAATTGTAAACCCTTTCAGTTACTAGACGTCTCGTTGGGCATTTTATTTTGGGCAACGTGTTGTTTGTTGAAACTTTTTTCATTGTTACTCTTAACTTAATTAATGATTGGAACATTTACGGGCTTATTCATATAAAAATCTAACCACATTCTTAGTTTATATACCTTTTTAACTGACTTCAAAAAAGCGACCCGTATGTAATATTGTCAGAATTGCACAGTTCTTGTTAAACCCATCCGTGTTCTAAATGCCTTTTGCGTTCCAGGGCTGCGGTGACTGTTTCGAACAAATACAGCAACCCTGGTGTTTATACAAAAAAAATAATTAAATGTAGAATCTAAAATGTAGAATTAAAGTATAATTATATGAATATAAACCAAGCATATGGTCTTTTTACATATGTCTGTTAAAAAAATAGAAAAGCTCAATGGTCCAAGACTCTTTCATTACTGCTACAAAACAGTAATTTCACCAAATCACTGAATTAATCCTTCACACAAATAAAGCCTGTCATAATTCAAACTGCCTCACAAAATCTCAGTCCGAACAATTAAACAATAAATGCCGCTTACATTTGCAATGAAAGTCTATTATGCACATCAGACATAGTTGCGACGTAAAAGCGTACAACGGAACGGTACAAACTCGTAATTGTACAATCGCGTACAGTGCAACTTTGAGCCATCAGGGACCAGATTAGTTCCGATTGCACGCGCAGACGCAGCTCCTAAATGGCTGCAGCGCTGCACTCGACTGTACTTTAATTCGTAGGGTACTTTGTAGCTTTGACGTGTATACAGCCGGTCGATTCTGTCGACATCACCTAGGCGAAGTGAACGACAGTTGAGCTGTCATTCCATCTTATTTGTATGATTTGACAACTCACCCGTCGTGCAACCTGCCCTAGTGTTCACTACGACATGTTTACAGAATCGCACTGCTGTATGGCATTTTGTGTGTGACTGTCACGTTATTTCGAGTGTGATTGGATTGTGAGTCGTAACAGCAATGTGTGTTTATGAGTTGATTGTAGATGTGTATTATAAAACAATGAGTATGTGTTCTTGAACTTTTGGGTGATAGCTACACGGGTTTTCTGTTGATGAAGTGATTATTATGTTCCAGTTTTTGTTATCCCTACTAATATTATACATACGAAAGTATCTCTATCTGTCTGTCATGAAATTAGGCAGATTATTGGGATATGGAGAAGGACATAGGCTACGCGCTTTTTTACGCGATAACCGAAATCTACGCGGGTGGAGCCGCGGGCAAAAGCTAGTGATTAATAAATGATACTTAGAGTCCTTGCCGAAACATATGTATCCTACATGCTGTATGTATCATACAATGCAATAAGCAATCGAAATTATTTTCCGTTCAGCAAGTTTACTAATCCTCAAAGAAAAAACACATTCAGCGTCTCATAAGACAAAGCTTAACATTGCCAGCATTGCTGAACCAGCTCAGACTTTAAAAACTGCTGTGTAAGCAACAGCTATTCCGGTAAAACAACTCTAAACTCAACTCCAAGCGTACTTTATTATATTCCTTTTTATTTACATAAAATAATTGCTCAAGTATCTCTCCAACTTCGAGGTAACTTTACAAATAAACCGAAGTTGTTCGCAATAATTCCCGCATTATTCCGTGCTGGTACACTCAGCGCCGATAACTTGTAATCAATAAAAGTTACCGCGTAAACATTACTCGTAGCCCCATCATCATCTATCTAGATCCACCGAGATTTATGTTTATGAAGATTCTAGCTAACAGAATAACTTTTAGAGTAACGACTTATTAACTTTTATCATTTTCATTTTCGTTTCCTTTTTCTATTGATGGGCACGTGTTGAACCAATATCTCACCTGATGGTAAGCGATGATGTGGTCGAAGATGGAGCACGCTTGCCTAGAAGTAACCTATTCACTCTTGACTTAAAGACTCCCAGGTTGTAGCTATCAGGAAACACAGACTTTGGCAGGGAATTCCACTCCTTAGCTGTAAGCATAATGAATGTTCCCAAAACGTTTAGTGCGTGTGGGTAGGATGTCCACCATGTACCGGTGGCGCATCGCCGTACGTCTTGTGGTCCTATGATGGAACGGACTTAGCGGAATTAAACTATGCAATTCCGTCGCATACTCTCCAAAATGCAACCGATAGAAAACCGACAGGGTAGCAAAAAAATCGTAAAAAATATCATATTTTCTGTCTCTATCATACTTTCTGGTTTGACTATGGTAGACAGATATTAATGTGCAATAACGGTCAGTGACCCACAAACATTTATGGACTTTATTAATATCAAAAACAGAAATAAAGACATAAAGTTGTCCTGAATCGACTTCTATCGTGATCCTTTACGTTCTCTAGTAATGACAAACGGTTCATTATTTATTGTTCAGGTATTTACAAAGGGATATTAGTGAAAGATCAATGTACATTATTGCAAGTTTATCTGGGGCCTACCATACCCGTAACAACTGTCAAAAGTCTCGAAATGACTGCCAATACCAATAGCTTAATTTATTAGCAGGAAATACATTATTGCCAGAACTGTAACTCTAAGTTAGCTGTCAAATATTTTTATGATCCCCAATATTTTTTTTTCGACATTAACGCACACCGTTGGCTACGTTACATTTCTGAAATTCAGCTCTTACTCGGATATTACATTTGTGAGTGCGATGTGACATATAAAAGCATACAATTATAGAAGGATCCATCCACACACCGCACTCGCATACCTGAGCTCGCTCCAACTTTTAAAAGATGTACGTCCGAAGTATGATATACCTATGTACAGTCAGTGAAATATATTGTTTCGCAGATGTAAGTTTGCTATCTCTAAAATTTGAAAACCAGGACAAGACGCGTGAATGCCCCGGATTTTAGAGCCCAGAACCCGGACATATCAACAGGTTTCAAAAAAACAGTCGAAAATGCCATAAATCCCCTTTTATTTATTTTCAGACCTTATAATTAAATTTAATCATCATCATCATTTTAAATGTACCTAACAAAACAGAATCTTGTTACCGTTTGTAACAAATTTTTTTTAATAATCAGTCAGGGTCGGTGAATTTAGCGAGTCGGTTCGTCGTCGGTTGATCGCGGCGTGCAGGCACAGTGCGTGTGTCGCGGGCGGCCCAAGACTTTAAATTTTTAAACCCGGACTACAAATGAAGTCCGGCCCGGACGCTCCCCGGACGCCCTCTAAACTAGGACAAATCCGGGAAAACCCGGACGGATGGCAACCCTACGCAGATGGGCACATTGCGTATTTACCGTGTGATAGTCATTTCACACAGAAAATCAAGAATGACAAGAGCTCGTGGCTAAATAAACACAGCCACACGGGTTGATCTTCGAAGTGTTAATGAACGCGTGAATAGGTGTGGTCGAGACTCCTCCGTGCCTTGGAAAGTACGTTAAGAGCGTTTATAAACGGCATTTCATAGAAACTTTCAAGTTCTTATTTTTCGAAATGAACAAACCGATTTTAATAAAACTGCCTACGCATAAGCAAGATACATAGGTCTAAAAATGTATCAGAGAACATTTTCGAATCGTCTTGTTTATTAAAAAACATCTTTTTTTATGAAAAAAATTAAAATCGGTCGAATTTAGCTGTAATTTTTAGAAAATGATATTTTTCTAGACCTATGTATGTATCCTGCTTATGCTTTAGAAGTTTCATTAAAATCGGTTCGGTTCGAAAAATAAAGACTTGAAAGTTTACCGTACGGCGTCAACGCTCCTAATCCGTTAGTCCCAGCCAGTAGTCAGAAGCCTGAAAACCAGATACCAGCCTCGCCAAGGTGTCGTGCGCCAGTTAACTGATTGTGATGGTCAGATAATAATCAGTTACCTACTCTATGTAAAAAAAACTATTTTATAAAAAAATACAAGTGACTTGTGTCTGGTGTGGTTTCTTCGTTTTTTGACACCAACTTCCAAAGTTAAAGTTATTTTGTACTTTGTAGTGGTTTTTATTTGGAAGTCGGTTGTATTTTTTTGTAAAAAAAGGTTTTTAGTTTTCACTTTTTAGTGCTGCCCCCACTAAAACCAAACATCCCAACCAGTCGATATCTATTTATCTGTCTATCTCCGAAGTTCTTCTAAAAATTTGAATTGTCAAACAATTCGCTGAACAATTAATTTCCGTGATTGTACCTATCTAATTTACTCCTTCGTACATCAACATAAACCTACATACTCGTATATACATGTATTTATGCCAAGAACAAATTCATTTCCCCTTCTAATATTTCCTGACACTACATAACTAATGCGACAAGATAAGCAGATGATAAACGAGACGCAAATTATTTACTTTCTTTCCGTCTCGGATCAAGAAACTGACACTGAAGCTTTACATGAGAAAAATCATCTTTCTTTCTCATACGTTAATAAAGCCACGGTGTCATTTTTCTGTTACTAATAGGTACGCACTGTTAATAAAATGTAGAACATTGCTTTGTTGGCATACACTCTTTAATAGGGTTAACTGTAAAAATGAAAATAATGGATTTTATAAAAAAATACAGTAAAAAAATGGAAACGATCCCAGCAAGTACAGAAACGAAGCGATTCAAGTGAGTGGAACAAAATAGGTAATTGTAACTTCATTAAGTTACAACTCACTATCCAATCTTCAATGTATTTATACTAAGCGGCTAGGCATATCGCTCTACTTTTAGTTGCAAATAAGACGCTCAGCGACTTAAAGGTAGGCTTTGATTTAGAGTCTACAGCCGGTGATCACAAGGCTCCAGGCGGGCGCTTTGAAGCACTCGTTACGTGCGCTCCACTGGGGCTGACTACTTACTAGACAGGTGCATTCGACTGGCAGCCCCAGACAAGCCCAATCATACAATATTTATGTATCTAGACGAACTCTTAACACAACTTCTAAGAAACAGGCTCTGGAGGCCTACCACAACCTCTTAAAACAATATTATTTTAATATTACTTTGTAATTTCTGTTGTTGCATTTTCAACTCTCGGCGCTGATCCGAGCGTTGAAAATCCAACAGAGCGGAACGCAAAGTAATATTAAAGTAATATTGTTTTAAGAGGTTGTGGTAGGCCCCCTGAACTCCCCAAGGTAGGATTGGTATACAGTTTCAAAGGGTTTAAACTGTCGTTATTTTGTGCAATTACTGTAGGTAAGTTGTCGACTTCGAGGACTGTAATTAAGATCCCGAAGTTTCTTGCTTCGAAGTTTCACTTTCAGAGTTCCAGGAAAACCGAAAATGGAACATTCAATTTTAGGCAAACAGTAACACAGAAACTATCTGAGTTTAATCAATATTTAAACACACAGGTGGAATTTAAGTAAAACTTTTGTAAGGCACCTTTTTGTAGAGGAACTTTATAACTTTCCGTCGTTTTGTAAGTCCGGGATATCCGGCTTCATTTTGTACACCCGATCACTTTACATTTGGCGAAAAGCTAGAAAAGCACTCCCGCTCACCGATCAGCTCACACTTTGTAGCCGTCTTTAGCCATAAATCTCACAAAAATCATAACCTACCTATTTTACCCGACTACGGCGAAGCATAGGGTGGGCTTCGCCGCAAAACCTTACCAGCAGCAGGTCAGACAAAATAAGAGATCAAAAAAAGACTGACAAAAAAAGACTGACGCGCCACGGAACCATCATAAAATCTACCTACCTCGTCGTCGCTAGGAGCCGCCTTTAACCTCCATATTCTGCCCGACCACAATGATGAGTATGATGAAGACGAGCAGCAGCACCAAGATGCAGCAGATGGCGACAGCGAGCATGGCAGCGTGCTCGCCCAGCTTGGCGGCGCCCCGCGCAGCTTGCGCGCGCGCCGCGGTTAGCGTCGCCGCGGTCACTCGCGCGCTTATCCTGACGGCGGTCGTTACCGCGGAAAAATTTAATGGGACGTCACACTTCAGTGTTGCTAGCGCTAACTGGAGGTGCTGTTTTTGGTAGAATTTTGGCGGTTATCTGTATGATTGTCAACTTTTACTGACGTCCGTACTAGTCCAGTGTTGCGAGCGTTAACTGATTCAGTTTTTTTCGTAATGTAGGATGATTTTTATTTACGTTATATTATGCGGTTTTACTGACTGACACTTATTTCATTATTTTGTTTTATATAAGGGGTTAACACTATTTTTGGCACTCAACACGAACGTTTTTAAAACACTCTATACTTACACAGAAGCATTCAATTCACTAAGTTTAATAATATAATTATTCAAAATATATCGTATACCACACTTCACCAACAATTTTGAGCACTCAGATACGTTGTTTGTTTAATTTCTGCGTTTAGATCGTAAATCAAAATTATTGTCAAATCTAGTAAAGTACAATTTCAGGCACCGAGGGCACACTGCCTAATTTTGCGTGAAATATGAATTTCCAGGTTGTTTATAAGTTTATCGCAGACACGATATAAATTAAAATGCGTGGAGCACCAATTCGTCTCGCCATTACCTCGGGGCGCCGTGTTTTGTATTCCAACTCCAATTAGAGAGAAAAGCTAAAAAATATACCGCGCAGGTACCTGAGCAGGGCTGCAGCGAACGAAGAGGAAAAATACCAGTAAAACGGTAAATAAATCATAGTAGCAATATTACAAAAGGAAAGTTTTTATTGTTAGGGATCCGAACAAAACTTGTAGCGAAGCCTGGGCCTGTGAGGGTCCTTTCAAATAATAATGTCGTAAAGGATATAAGAATGACATAAATTTTGTATCAAACAGGGTAGAACATTCCAGGAAATAAAGTGCTTGGGCACTCACATTATTTTGTAGGAAGTGAACGTATTTAATAGAAACAGAAGCGAGATTATGATCGACAAAGCTAACAAGACACATAACATATAGTAACTAACGGGAAATAGAAGATTCAGCAGAGCACGAACGCCATCTGCTATAAATGTCACCCTTCTCATATTTATACGTCTATATACGATCGAATCTAATATGTATCTACCACAGATCCCACACCTGCTGTCAAAGTAAACAGCCGGTCGATTCTGTCGACATCTCACGGTGTTCACCTAGGCGGAGTGAACGACAAAAGCGCTGTCATTCCATCTTATTTGGATAGTTTGACAACTCACCCGTCGTGCGCCCTGCCCAAGTGTTCAGTTCGACATGCTTACAGAATCGCACTGCAGGTCTTCTATGTTAACTATGGTAATACAAACTCTGTATCTTGTTACACAAGGTATTGCAAGCTTTTCTTGAAATTGAAAGTATGTAATGCATAGAAATGTAAAATTCTTTTTCAGTTTGCGTAACTGCAGCTGTATTTTTCAGATAACAAGACAGGTAATATAAGAACCCATTTTGATAAGTAGGTATTTATGGTTGCCTAGCCAAAAGCAGTTTAAAATCTTTACAGGCAAATTCAATAGTCAGATCATTTTAACCTAAAGAGTAAATGACTGTGATTCATCATCTGCCTAGCCTTTTCCCAACTATAATGGGGTCGGCTTCCAGTCAAACCGGATTCAGCTGAATACCAGTGTGACTGTGACTGTATGACATAATTTTATAATTATACTTTCTATTCTTCTGAAGAATACTTGATATTGTTCTGAAAAATAGAAAGCACAAAAATATCAAAAAGCCAGTTTTATTCCTTATCTAAAAATGATATGACGGTGACTATCGGCTCTAAGAGTGATAGGAAACGACTTTTTTTTTCAGTTTGACCCGTAAGAACTTCCAAAATATAATCGTCTCAATTGAAAAATGGCCATCACCCATAATTGGCAATCATAGGTGTCAATTATCACTCAACACTTCTCAAATAATGATTAATTAAAAGGTCTCTGCACAACAAAGGTTGACCAGCCCTGCATGCTACAAGTCGAACACTCATTCCTCTCGAGATATCTCTGCAATCAGATACCTGACAATAACAATTGAAACCTTTTTCCTCAACGAGGTCGCGTCCTTATATATATTGTTGAGGTCGGTCCATAATGATTTGTGAAATGAAAAACAGAGCGGCCCGTGAAAATTCATCAGTGGCAGCCATCTTTCTTTTTTCGGGTGACGTCACCCAATCACGAATAACGGACGAGGGCTATTTTAGACTTGTTTGAGGTTTTCTATTCATGTTTGTGTACAATTGGGCTTGATAAAAATTCAAACTTCTTTTTCAATTCAGATTATTCTTTTTTGCATTGAGCTCATAATGTCCTACTGATTATGATCCTTGTAAATTAGCTTAAATCAAATTTATCAATTCAAAAACAACAAAATTGCACTGTCTGTTTATGATACCGAAATATTATTTCCAGCTTCTCAAACCCTTATAAAAAACTCTAGACCTGTTCTCCTTTGTTTTCCCCAGACAGCCTGACGATTGGAATCAATAAATCTCCACCTGTTTCTGACAAATAGCACAAAGACAGTCTTGACTGAATTACGGCCAGGAATCTTTCGGCCGGGCCGAAGGAAATTCGGCAGTCGAAATGAACTTCAACAATTTCCTCCTTCATTTATTTAAAAGCGCCTCCTGTTTTAATGAGTATTGTCTAAAGGAGAATCGATGTAACGTAACGAGTGGACTTGGAAAGAGTTGCGTCTTATGCTAATTAATGTTTTGTAGCAAGTTGATGCTATCGTGTATTGTATTACTCATTATAACGTGTTCAATAATTAAGGTTGTTCTTCAATAGCAGCCCTGAGTCTGGTTGTGTGTCTAATCCAGGGCAATAATTCCTCCCATATATGCGAAATATGAGTATGTACATTTGTGCCTAAAAACAGGCTTGGGAAAATAGAACTGATGTTGTGTTATGTGTTAATTAATGGGTTGTAGGTACACAAATGGCGACACTTGGGGGAGGCCTATGTCCAGTAGTGGACGTCTTTCGGCAGATATATATGATGACGCCATTGGAGATGGACATAATCGATTGTTAATCAATAAAAACACTACTGGCTTTGACACAACATGTTACTCAAAGACATATAGGTATTACCATCGCACATAACGTCTCATCGTTCACTAAAAATATCGAGATAAGGTGAGCAGCGAGGATTGATGAGTCTTATCAATATGGCGTCCGTCGGTGAATAGTGGATGATTTACGAGGTCGCGAACAAAAACCTGTCTGCTCGACAATGGTTGGGTTTTGCTGCGTGTACTACGTTATACGTCACGTGTACTACACGTGACATACTAGTCATGATAGTTGTTGAATGACGGCAAATCTACAAACTACATAATATATTTACTATTGTGTGAATGAAACTTCAGGTATTGACTGTGCAAATGAAATTAAAATATACTTAACATGTTCTGAGACATGTTTTTAGAAATAAATATCATCAAGGTTTATCACGTTCTCGACACTTTTGGAAAATGCTCTTTGGTAGTCAGATTTGAATGTCGGTTTTTTAAATAAATAAAAAAAACTAGAAAGTACAAAATAACTTTAGGAAGTCTAATCGTCTAATCGTAAGTCCGTAGGTGATACGGAGTAGAAAACGCCCGACACTAAGGTCGAAACTACGGACTTCGGGCTTAGAGAGTAGACCCCCAGGAACGACGATATTCGCAAGAGAACCAAGTTTACCGACATAGCCCGAAGGATCGCCAAATTGAAGTGGCAGTGCTCACAGAACAGATGGTCGATGGGGCCGAAAAGATCTGGAGTGGCGACCGCGTACTGGAAGACGCAGCGTTGGAAGGCCTCCCGCAAGGTGGAACGATGACCTGGTGAGGATCGCGGGTAGCCGATGGATGCGGTTGTTGTGGCGACACTTAGGGGAGGCCTATGTCCAGCAGTGGACGTGGACTTTCGGCTGATATGACGATGATGAAGATGAATCCCATCTTGCATGATTTTAAAGTACAGCTTAGTAGTGGCTTAGAGTCTGACTGACATGTTCACTGACGTGTAGCTAATCTTTACATGCGAGAAAGCACTCAATATGGTTGAGTAATTGACATCCACAATATGCTTTACATTCTGATATGGAATTTGGGGAAATTGCATTAGTAATGTTAATATATTTCACGCATTGTGGCTCATAGGACCGGGGTTTATCATCGAAGCTATCTATGTTTGATTAAGCACTTCATAATCTGTTTACTCAATGTAAAAAATGACTACATTTTTTTAAAAACGATATTGTTATCGTTGCAAGGATTTAAAAGACAGGAGTGATCCTTTCTTTTAAATCCTTGCAACGATAACAATATCGTTTTATCGTTTTTAGCGTTAATACCGCTAAATGTATGTAATAGGAAACATATACTCGTACATAGGGTGATCTATGTACGAGTATATGATTCCTATAATTTTGATGGTATCCTTTTTTTTAAGTATGGGAAATCATCAAATATCATTCATCAAGGTATACTCCTTCCGCTCTGGGCGGAGTGGAAGGGGAGTGCCAGACTGTTACTGACTAAAACCCATCCGTGTTCCTACTAATGCCCTTTGCGTTCCAGGGCTGCGGTACTCTTTCGAACCAATTCCGCAACCATGGCAGATGGTATCCTACCTATTGTATCACCCTGGGTGGTAAGCCCCTCGACTACCTATCTGACTGATGTTTTTTTTATGCCATAGCCATATATGCCACTCTATGACCACTATACCAGGGGTACCATGGGTTAGTTGCGTGCCCTTTCCGAAGAAAACTTTCTTCAACTTTGTTTGAAACTGTCTGTGACTAATCTTTTACCTGTGTATTAAAAGCTTTTCAGTAGTTTCTGCACGTATCGGGCTTGTGAGAAGATAAGAAATCCTTTAAAATCCCATAAAACAACCTCGCATGGCTAACGAGAAATTCTTTCTTCTTTAACGCAAGCACGTCTTATATTAATGTGGTATGAATAGAAAGTACAGTTTTCATAACCATTCTCTTTGCCATAAGATGTTATGTGAGTGAGAGACGCATATAAAATGATTTTGTCGTTTCCACATAAATATGATCAACGAAAGTCCCATTTTGATCGAATTAATAGATGATTCTTTTTTTGTTTTTCTCCCCTTTATAATAAAATTATAACAGCCGCACGAGCCAATCTTCAAGGTTAAGCAACGCTTGCCAAGGTTGATCTGTTGATGGGTTATCATCTTAACATACCGAGACTCCTCCGTGCCTCGGAAAGCACGATAAGCCGTTGGCATCTTTTTCTAGTCTTGCCAAGAAGTACCGTGTTGCCCAAGTAATGGGTTGTGGAGGTCTGGTAGGCAGCCGCTCCACGTAAAATACTGGTATTCAGCTGAAACCGGTTTGACTGGGAGCCGATCCCAATAGGTTTAGCTGGAAAAAGGCTCGGCAAGTGAGTATATAATAAAAAAAAATATATACACACGGATATAGATATTATATCTGCGTTCTCATCGTGTCGTGTATAACCTAATAAGAACTAGCATTTTGGTTATTTTCTTATTAAATCTTCATTGCGTTATTAAAACAGGCTAGACTAATTAGACAAGACTAGAACTGCACCCAAAAAGAAAACAAAGTTAAAGCTAGTTAAAATGTCTGCTAGAATAAACAGCAAAAATATAATGCTGGCTAACAAACTAAAACAGAAACTCGAAAGCATTTTCTGAGAGTAAAATAAAAGTCTTGTAGATTGTTAGGGGTACCTCTACTTCGTAATACCGAACCGTATCTTAAGACGAGGAACAGCGCAATAGGTAAACTAACTCTTCACTAGAAAACTGGCCAACAGGGAAACTGGCTTTTTCAAGTAGCTTCGTTCGCATTGTTCAACATAATGAAGCAGAAACTGCGAAGTGTGCCAATTTAACGCAGATCTGTTAAGAAGTATCAGAGGCAGGACAAACTAACCACGGACCAAGTGTACGCCCCAGCTTCGCACGGGTGTAAATTATATTAAACTTTAAGAACTTTTTCTACCCATGTGAATGAACAACTTTCCCTAAGAAAACCATAATCAATTCCTAATTAATAATTATTATTTTTTATATTATTTCCTAATTTTTTACGAATTGACTATGGCTTTATACAGGCTGGTCCAAAAGTGCGTGGTCACATTTACAGATGGTGTTCTGTATCTTCTATACTACTATACTTCTGTATATTCAGTACAGTTAAGGAACAATATCAAAATAATAAAATATTGACTTTAAAAAAAAAACAAATTCATTATTCGACTCAATAGTAAAAAAACCGGCCAACTATGAGTCGGACTCGCCCACGAAGGGTTCCGTACCATTTTCTTTAAAAAAAATACACTTAAATATTTTTTTTATTCTGTTTTTAGTATTTGTTGTTATAGCGGCAACAGAAAACATCATCTGCGAAAATTGCAACTGTCTATCACGGTTCATGAGATACAGCCTGGTGACAGACAGACGAAACAACAGACGGACAGCGGAGTCTTAGTAGGTAATAGGGGTTTTTACCCTTTGGGTCCGAAACCTTAACAGCACTTTTCAAGCAGCACTTTTGCTCGATCCATATCGTCCAGGTACCTATTTGAAGACTTGCCAGAATCATCAGAATATCAAACGGAAATATCAGTGTTATAAATATCTCTCAATATATCGTGTTTCCGTTGAGATTTTCAACGTCAAAAATGACACACTTTCCTATGATTTTAAGAAAGTGTGTGAAAAAAAAGAGCTCTCTTTTCATATATTATTATTTCATATAGATAAGTAAAAATAACTATTGTGTAGAAGTTCATGTTTCTAGATTCAGTGATGGCAGCTATACGGGGTTATTTTTTAATGACCGGCCAAATTTTCACTGGGTGTTCTACCCATGAATATGAACAACTTTCACTATGGGACCGACTCTGAAATCACGAAAAAAAAATCAGCTGTTTCATACATTTTAGTCGAGTAGGTATTGAACTTTTGTATGAAACAGCTGATTTTTTTTTCGTGATTTCAGAGTTGGTCCCATAGTGAAAGTTGTTCATATTCATGGGTAGAACACCCTGTGCAAATTTGGCTGGTCATTAAAAAATAACCCTGTATATAAGTAACTAAAAAGTAGATTTTAAGCAATAAACGCTCTTAAAATTGTTAAAGGCTCAACTTTGGACCTAAGCTTAACTGTTTTACTTCAGTATGTAAAGCATCACTTAAAAGAAGTGTTCCCATGAATAGTTCATTAGATACTAATTTTATCTTGAACTTGTTCGTGAAGTATGCGAGAAGCGAACTCACTACATTAATTCAACTGCGATGAATTTCAAATTGAGCCTCTTGGTTTGATGCAAGTTTATCTAACTAACGAGTTTCTGGGGTTTTTAATTGATAGACACTAAAGGTTTATGGTTTTTGTATTATCATTATTTTTGTTGGTTCTTTTTTCCGAAAACAGGCGAAAAACTGGTGAAATTTCCCAGTTTAAACTCCTTATGAATCAAAATTGAGGGGAACAAACATTTTTTTACTTCGATTTACTAATTTTCTTGATTGACTGGCAGCACGCCGCAGTTTCACCCGCGTAGTTCCCGTTCCCGTGGAAAAAAGTGGATATAATATAGCCTATGTCACTCCCTAATAATGTAGCTTTCCATTGGTGAAAGAATTTTTGAAATCGGCACAGTAGTTTTTGAGTTTATTCATTACAAACATACACACAAACAAAAATACAAATCTTTCCTCTTTATAATGTTATAGGATAGATTTAGTACGTCTGTCACTACATAATTAGATATCTTACATATAAAACTAAGTCTCTCGCTGCGTCTTATAAATATGTCGCATTTAAAAGACACGGCGGGGGACTCAAAAACTAACCAACAAACTCTCATACGGTTTCCTCCGACGGATGTTTGTTTCATTAGAAAAATTGAGCTAAATTGTCTGAAGTATGATGACTATTGTTGAAGATGTCGGAAAAAATCATGCAGACGGACAACTTATAAATGCTCTGCTACCCATGCGAAGCCGGGGCGTGTTGCCAGTAAGAAATGAAAAACAGATCCCAAGCCATTAAGATACACTATACATATGAAATCGAATATACGAAAATATTACTGCACCATACAGAGGGAATGTTGATAACATTGGAAGGTAATAAATCATCTCGGGGTACTGAAGCTGTCGCCATGAACACAATGAATGGAGCAGTACTCATTCATTCCAGCACTTCATCGGTATTCGGTATTCACTACGAGTCTCCTAGGAGTATTTTATAGACTCTACTAAGTATTTTTTGGAAAATTTGCTTATAACCAACTTTTCTGCTTTTTATTTAAACTTCATGTGCAAACGTGGTACATTTAGGTACATTTTTAGCTGCCAAAAAGAAGTCTGTTTTAAGCAGTGGCGATTTTGGGCTTATATAATATGATAAAGCTTTTATTCAATCACACCGTAATGGCTTTTTAGACCGCATGATTGCTTAACATCAGATGTGATGGTGGACAAAATATAACACGACTCAACTTTAAGTTCCTACGTTACGTTCTACCTAATAGGAATTCCGCGTGCACGTACTTTTAAAAATTTGCACATAATTTTCAACATCACACAAAGTGACACAAACGCTAAGATAGATCAATTATTTCTACAAATGTTAGACCCAGACAAGAATCGAATAAACGCTGAAACCAATCGCACAGCCGATGTACTGTCATGTCATGCAACATTTTGTGCTTACTGCCATGAAATTAAATAGTTCATTGGTTAAAGGGTCAATGCAAATATATAATAGGTTTATAATGAGACTTGTTATGTCTTACCTAAGTTAACGTCAGATCAAAATATAAGTAAGTTTTTATACCTATGTAAGTTTTAATTTATCAGCTCTGTAAGTTTTATTGTAAGAAACAGCAAAAGTAAAAAAGAGCACTCAACATATTTAACTCCCTCTGTATGACAGTATCAACCGTAAAGGAGCTTAGGCTCCTTGCAGCTTTATTAATAGCTGCGATCAGCCACTACCTCAAGTTTAATTCCCATACCTCCAAAAAGGAAATAAAACCCAGTATCGATCTATAACATATTTAGGTCGGATCCGAAACTGTTCGCGAGTTCTACCAAACCGGATTATGCCGAGCCGATAATTGGCCTAATTTGGACTCCTGACATCGCATTAATATCATAATTAAATTACGAACATATTCAGGAAACAATGACTCATTTTACTGTTAATATTGAACATTATTAAAACCAAATTTCACACCTGGTTGAGTTTCCATTAATTTTGTAAAACAATTCACTGTAATAAATGTGAATATTTAACAGACTGTATTGTTATCATTATTTTCAATTCCTCTGATAAATGTTTTTGTGAACTAAACAAAGCCAATTTATTTGTAACCGTCAACTTAATTAACTACAGTTAATTACCGCAGACTTACTTTTTGAACTCGTAAAACAAAAAAAAAACACATTCTTTTAACAATGCATAGTGACAGGCATTCATAATAAATTCAGCCGATTGTTATTCTATTTTTAAATGTTCTATCTGAAAAATATACATTATTATAAAATACTGTCTTAGGGATTCTAAATTCAATTTCTCCATTGCAAATTTTGAATAAAGAATCTGCATATCAGTAGGTATTGTAGCTATGTAATGGTTATAAAGTTTTTATGTAACGGCTATTAAACTTTAGTGTTAGGTTTGGCATTTTTGATTTTAAAAAAATATCTCTCCCCGGTTGTGTCGGATTGCAATCCCATGGGACTATGAGTGTGAAGGAGCAGAGAGTGCACCTGTGTTTGCACCCACGCTTGTGCACTATAATATCTCCAGGGCTAATTTCCGATGCGATTGACCACCGTGATCGAAATTCGGTCATTACATACCACTTTTTGCTTGAGATGTTTATTTATATGAAACATCAATACATACCTGTATTGTGTTATAAAACAGTTTATTTTCCCATAAGCAACCATCTAACTATAATGTCACAATTATTGTTTTGAAAGCATAAGGCCTCGTCTTGAAGATGCATGTTCATAACTAATTCACTTCCATTATTGAGTTACTGACTAACATGGACTCCTAATGTGTTTATTGTATGAGATAGTGGCGCCATCTCTACCATGTATATTATAGTCATCTGCCTAGCCTTTTTTCCCAACTTTATTGGAGTCAGCTTCCAGTCAAACCGGTTTCAGCTGAATACCAGTATTTACCGTGTATATTATAGTAAAGGGAAGATAATGGCGTCTCTGTAGAATTTTGAAACTCTGCCACGCTGGTAATGGGTGCAGTGAGTGTGTTTTACTTGTAGATAGTAAAGCACTGCAAAGAGGAATGCAAAGAGGAACATGGGTGGGGTTTAGTCTTGACTTCTCATCCATAAAAAAGATAGCGAAGCAGGACTAGCTTTATCTTTTGGACTGACAGATCTTGATAATTTAATAGTGCCTGTAAATGGACCATTCTATTTGAAAGACAAAACATAATTATATTTTTCTATATTGATATTAACTAAACCGACAGACGTCATTTTGTCAAAGCAAATGGTCTGGGGCAGTGACAGCTAAGAACATTTTTTATACGATAAGGTAAAATGTGATTTTACGTTTTTCTGTGCTATTTTCCCAATTTTTCTCTTAATAACAACCTTCCTCAGACTTCAACGAATACATAAAATTTTTTATCAGAATGCCGTTCTCGAGTTTTGCGCTTAGCAGAGTTTAGCATTTAGCCATTCATTTTATATAGATAGAACAAGACACAAAATGATCATCTCGAATTGAGGTTGTGGGATCTGCACTTGAAAGGCAGCCAGAAATCTTGCCCAAAAATCTTTCACCAGTTTTTCAGTCCTGATGCAGGTCAAAACATGGCAGTCGATGGTACAGTCATCAACATAAATCAACCTTAAGTGACCATTACTGAAGGAAGAGGGGTCTACTGACCGTCATAATAAATGTTACGAGCAGTAATGAAGAAACATTCAATATCACTTTTTTGCAGTCAACATACCAATGGAACATTTAGAAACGTGATATTGTCGTAAAACATTAAATTGGCAATTGAATTATTGTTACACATCGTCGTTCCTAAGTGCTCTCGTTTAAATCTACAGGAGTTAGCTTTGACTTTGTCGGAATTTTGCATTCAGGACTCTCTTTTGACTGACTCACACACAGTAATACCGTGCACTAAGGAGTGCTTAAAACCTGCCAGGGTTATGAAATTGTTCAAAAGAGTCACCTCGGCCTTGGAACGCAAAGGGCACGAAGGAACACGGGTGGGTTTTAGTCAGTAAGAGTCTGACACAGGGAGTGTCTGACTCTTACTGACTAAAACCCACCGCTCCGCCCAGAGTGGGAGAAGACATTTGATAATTTCCCATCCCCAAAAAACAATGGGAGTGCTTTGAGTTTTATTTTTGTAATTTTAAACGATCATATATTGTATAGTCTCAGCCATTTTGAAAGTTTTAAGTTAACACATTACCACGTAGTCAATATTTCACCTCGCCCACGGTTGTACAAGCACTATTGGCATCAAATGGATCCCGGCACGTGACTCAATCTACATTACATACAACACATTAGACAGAGTGTGAACGTGTGTCGTGTGAGTACGCTCTAATGTTCCCAATTTAAATTATCGAGTTTAGGTGAAGTGAATTTGACATGGTGAGGTTTACACCCATATTTTAAGTCATTTACTCAAATTAAACCACTCTTCTTGGACTCAGACTCTCTCAATCAAATTGACAGTCATTGTTTGTTATGAATATAATGTAAACTGTCGAAAACGGTACCTACCGTTTTCGACAGTTTTTTACGATTTCATGGCAATCGACTCGAGTGGAGTCGAGAGATTAGAGGAAGATTCCTTCAAAAAAGACTAAGAGCGGATTTCACCAATGAAACTGAACGCGATCAGTAAGTCTAAACTGCGTTCAAGAGCTGTCAGTATAAATATTCCATAGAAAAATTGTGACACTGACAGCTCATAAACGAGGTTTATTCGCTGATCGCGTTCAGTTTCATTGGTGAAATTGGCCCTTAGATTATGGGTGTTAGATGTGCCCTCTGTCAGTACCAGGTAGGACAGGGCACAAAATACAAACGCTTAGAAATGTTTTAGTATACTTCGCTGAAAGAAGAAGACCAGTTGTGCCGACTTAATAGGGAGACGAACAAGAGACTGATCATACCACTGCGTGTCTGCGTATGTGGATGAAAAAATACAGGATTCTGGTGGATTTGAAATCATACGGCGATGTAGTTTCCTGGTAAGTTTGTGTGTGTTGTTTGGAGTTTTACTTAAGCTGCCATGTCAAAATGCGAAGTTTATTGAAAGGTAGATCTACCTAAGCATCTAATAGAGATTTCAAACTGAACTTCGCAGAACAAGCTTCGCCCCAATTTTACTTACTAACGTATTCATAAATAAATTGTTGTCATCCGGTATTTAAACCGATTTCCCAATTCTCTGGTACATAGTTCCCTGTTCCCGTTGACAACCTAAAAATCCTTTCGATTGGGGAGCCATCGGAACGGCGGCCGCAAATGGGGACGGACTGATTTGCGGCCACTAATGTGCGGGCAGACAATTTAACTGTTTAGATACACATTCACGTACTAATTGAACTTGTTATGATTTTACTGGCTTCCGCCAGCAACTTTAGCTGCGACTAAGTCGAAAATTGATTTAGGCGGCGCCGAAGGGAGTGTCAGACTCAAAGACTACAATACTATACTGGCTAGTCAGACTCTCACTGACTGAAACCCATCCGTGTTCCTCCTAATGCCCTTTGCGTTCTAGGGCCGCGGTGACTCTTTCAATCACATTGCAGAAGTTCCAATCTACGAATATCTCTATACCAAAAATATTCAAAATAGGTTCAGCGGTGTACACGTGAAAACGCACAATAGAGTAACTTTCGCAGTTAACCTGGCCAGAGTTGGCCCGAGACCGATAGATATGGAAAGAAAAATCTTTTTAGAAATTATAAATACAACCGACTTCCAAATAGAAACCACTAAAAAGTACAAAATAACTTTAATTTTGAAAGTTGGTGTCAAAAAACGAAGAAGCCACACCAGAAACACCAACTTTCAAAATTAAAGTTATTTTGTACAGTTTTTTTTTATTTTTCTTTCTCTTTTTATTAGTGCTACCCTCTAAAAATTCCAACCAGGTTATATCTACTTAACTATCTATCTCCGAAGTTCTTCATCAGATCTTTATGAAATTAGAAGAATTAGAAATGGAACCATTTCGGAATAATAATTCTTTAAAATAAAATAAAATTTTGCAAATCCATTGATGACCTCCTCCTTTTAAAGTCGGTTAATAAGACTTTGCCCAGTTATTCGAAACCACGTAGACTATTTAAATGTTTTTGGTTTAGATAGATAGATAGATAGATAGATAGATAACTCGTTTATTTGGTGCACACACATATGACACATACATAGTAATAAGTACAGAAATTGCAACAAGTTTCCAATACCTACACAGAAAGAAAAAATAAAAATAAAAAATTAAAAAGACATTGTTGTAATGACGGTATTGGCTATAAAATATAGTAGGTAGTTTAGGTAAGAGAGTATGTCTTACGGCACAATAACAGGTCGACTTCGACCTGTTATAACTGTAAAAGTTTAAAATTTTGACAGAAATCCAAGGAAAATAGATACCGGAGCATAAACACAGTAAATAATCTTAAAACACTTTTGTCGAAGAGATGGATGATATTTTTTTTCATCATTGTATTGTTTTTAAATCAAAAGATAACTAGTCCCTAGATTTTCCTGAAGGAAAAGACTTTTTTTTTGGACGAATAACTAGAACTAAAAATATATCGTTTCAAAGGTTAACAAAACAATTCCAGTCGTACTTTAAAGAATTTTTCGAAACGTAAAAACAAAACGACGTTATGTTAATCATTCCATCAACGTAAAGGGCCATTTAATTACATCTAGTAAGTCTTAAGAGCTTTCTGAAAGCTTATTATTATGCTAAGCAACAGCCGGCTTCACTTGTGGAAAATGTACCTTTTGGAAGTCGAAGTCGACCTGTTATTGTGCCGTAAGACATACTCTATCTATTATAAGTATTGGATTCCAACAGATTTCGTACTTGAAAAGCGTTCAAATTGAAGTCACAATATCACCTGAGCGCCATTAATGTCAAAAATAGTGGGTATTATGACTAAAAAAATCTAATTAAGTCCGTCAGATAGATTTCCAAAAAATATTGGACAATTTTTTCTTATTTCACTTAAACTAAAAATGAAGACGTTACAGTGCGTTGAAAACTCGTGTGACGTCACATTTCAGTACATTTTGCACCGAAAAGTGACGTCACAAGCCCCCACTCCTGATCTTTGATGCGTTTTATCTTAATCAATTTGTATTGATTTGAAAAAAAAAAAACAAAAATATGTATCCAATTTTTTACTATAAACTAACTGACGGACTAAATAGAATCATATTTTTTACCATCATCAGTTAGCTGTTGGTGAGAAAGAAATCTGCCCCTACTATGATGTGCCAATGCCGTCATGAGTCCGTTGTGAATAAGGGATAGTTAAGTTTGCTATGCGTCTTGTATGGCTCCGTCTCCGTCCTACACCAGAATCATGATGACTTTAAGACAATAGTAAAGGAATGGATGCATCCATGATTTGTACTACCAATATTTGAGCACTTTTGCAACTCTATGGAATACCAAAGAAAACGGCAACTTTAGGTAACAACACAATACGACTCCAATTTTCATACAAAAAGACCCAGATATTTATAACATGACGAGCAAATTCCCTTTGAAACACGCACCCAAAGAACGAACGGCGAGAAGAAAACGACGCTTAATATCTTATACAGGGTGTATATCGCAAGAAGGATTATGATAAATACTTTTAAAGCAAAGAAGATGTGTATATACTTTTGAAGGCATATAAACACACATTTAGGAACGTTAACAGAACTTGTCTGTTCATGCTCATATTCTCAGAAAAACCCCGAAGCGAGGAAAGATAAATAAGTAGATACGTTTCAAAGAAAAGTAAATGTTAACAGTTAATTTGGAGTTAATTAAGGTTGATAATATTTGGAAACCATTCGTTTTAGACCTTTTCGTGTCCCTTTTACTATGTTTTTAAGATGCAACTGGCCGACTATGATCTTGGCCAATTAATCGTCTTCAAATTGCCGACTAGTTAGCGATTGTAAATGATTCCAGCTAGTCGGGGAAGCCGACTAGCCTAGGCTATGCATCTTTGCAGAGCCCTATCTCGAGAATACCTTTTAGTTGGAAAGCACCGAGTGCTCTGCACACACCACGAAAACTAGGTAAATGTAAACCCACAGAAGTCAAAACAAAATAGATTATTGTATATGCCTACAGCTGTTGCGGAATTTGATCGAAAGAGTCACCGCGGCCCTCAAACCATGTCAGAGACCCTTGAGGTGGTTTAGAAACTCTGAAACTAGGGTGTGTGAGGTCGTTAGACCTTACTACCCACACGAAGAAGAAGAACACCGCGGCCCTCGAACGCAAAGGGCATTTGGAGGAACACGGATGGGTTTTAGTCAGTAAGAGCCTTACACGGGAGTATCAGGCTCTTACTGACTAAAATCCATCCGTGGAAGGAATTTCACCACGGTAAAAATATCTATTTATACTGTGCTTCCCCTCCGCTCAGAGTGGAAGGAGTCGCTTGATGATTTCCCATTCTTAAAACTGACAACTGACTTTCATAACTTTAATCAATCTACGAGGGAGGTATATCGCTGATATCATGCTATGTCTGCGTCGAAAGTTATTTTATGATAGGCGTGGCTACATTCGCGGATTATTCTAAGTAATACCTGGATTTTACCGCCATCATAAAATATTTCATTGCCGATTCCATATTACATTTATAATAATTAATGCCTACGTTCTTACTACCTGTGGCGTTTGATGATGTAATGATATAAGTCTATTATATTATTGATATCAATTTTATGTATTTAGGAGGCGAGTTAATGAGAACTTAAAGAAACCGGTCAAGTGCGAGTCGGACTTGCGCACGAAGGGTTCCGAACCATTACATACAAAAACAACGGCAAAAAATCACGTTTTTTGTATAGGAGCCCCACTTAAATATTTATTTTATTCTGTTTTTAGTATTTGTTGTTATAGCGGCAACAGAAATACATCATCTGTGAACATTTCAACTGTCTAGCTATCACGGTTCATGAAATACAGCCTGGTGACAGACAGACAGACAGCGGAGTCTTAGTAATAGGGTCCCGTTTTCACCCTTTGGGTACGGAACCCTAAAAGACGTATGATTGAAAAAGTCATATTCATATGAACCACCACCCAACACATACCCACACCACAACGTCATGCATGAGATGTCAAAGCCTTAACTGCTGGGCCATTTCAACAATAACATCATATTGCCATTGAGGCCAAAAACACTTAAATTAACTCATAATTATTTCGAAGCAGAGACAGAAAGATCTAGAAACGCACCCTCCATAATTAAAGTTCCCCTTTTTTTTGTCAAAGTAGAAAATTTTCCTTGTCTGTAAGCTTATACTTTTTCGCCTGAGTTCGTTACAGGAAGATCGAGTTAAAAGTTATCTTAATTGTGTCAGCTTTAAGAACAAACGTGGGAAACTTTACAGATTGTGGTCAGTGTTTTTGTGGTAATAGGTAGCTTTAAATTGAAGAAACAGCTTAACAGATGAAAATATGGACTCAGACAACTTGGGCCTTATGTAAAGAAAAGTTTTGCGCGTGCTCCATCTTCGACCACATCGTCGCTTACCATCAGGTGAGATAGTGGTCAAGCGCGTGCCTATCAATAATAAAAAAAAAAAAAAAAAAAAAAATCATTAGCAGATTCTTAATTTAAATTATCTACATAGAACAAATTACTTGAGAGTCTATTAACCACTATTTAAACAAATCATATGGTAAAGAGTGCTTATAAATAGGGCTGATTATGTTTCTCAGCCTGTTGCAAAAATCATAATTTATTTAATCTAAAAGCAAGAACGTAAAATCTGCATCTATTATATTATATATCTATATACTCTTTTAGGTAAATATCGGATGCCATCGACGCGGTTTAAAAAAAAACATCTTGATGATTCTATTTTTAAACGCATTAGTACTCACGGCTGACGTCATCATAGTATGTAACTCTCAGAACGCACCAATAACACCTCAAATTGATTGCTCTACCTCGACTAGATCGCAAGCAATGTGGATTGCGGAAACTTTCATGCTTCATTCGCGTAAAATGATAATAAATGAATGGGTATTATCTTTGCAGCAAAACAATACCGAACTATTTCAAACATTTTCGAGATTGTAAATACAAAAGCATATCAGTCGCAACTTCATCTGAATTCTTGATTGAATTACCAAAAAAAAAATATTTTTGTATATGATAGCCACATTCATGAGAAAGGCATAGGCTATACGGGACGAGAAATTCCAACGGGAACGAGAAACATCGGGATATACACGTACAAAGTCGCTAGTATATACAATACACGTACAAAGTCGCTAGTATATACATATAGATAGATGGGCATTATCACTGCAGCAAAACAATACCGAACTATATTTAAACATTCACGAGTTTATCAATACATAACAAAGTTCGGACATATTAAACGATTGTACGATAACCGTGGGACGAGGCAGGTGTGTTCGTTGTTAAATATTTAATCAGGCGGTAGTTATTAATATTTGGAAACTGAAACATAAATATTTTAACTTTTCTAATACATGGTACACGAAGGACTTTGGTTTCTAACAAATGAAGCTTCGGTCATATACATTTTATATTAGGTACAATCAGGTGTTTCTTCCGGAGTCGGTAATTTTCGAGGAATTTTTGCTAATAATAATGGGTCCTAAATTGTGAGCTACTTTTGATTCCAGTAATAGGTAAGTATGGCAAAATCGCTTGAACACACTTAAATTTGTTCTGGTTTCTACAAGGTCCGTATAGTATACAACTCCAGATGTAACCTGAAGAGAAGAGCAATGGGCTAAGGGTCTAAAACTGCAGCAGACGGCAACGCGACCCTGAAAGAGATGGCGCGATCAGCTAGACTCATTTTATCAAAGGATTGGCACCCAATAGTGTCAGACCGCGAAAAATGGAAAGTCCCATTTTCCTTTTTTCATTTCAGGCGAAACATGGAAAGATGAATTTTTATTGCCCCCCAGTGGTATAACTCCATAGGTGCTGCAGAGGCAGGAATTACATCAAGTCTTTCAGAGGCCTACGATTTCAGCCTGTTTAATATTGGTGTAGAAATAGCAATATTAACCATCGATTGTATTTTCAAAAGCAATATTTTTCTGTGCGTGCCTGTGCCTCTCAAAGAGAAACGACCATAAAAAAAACTGAAAATTATCTAGCACTTAACTTCACAAGACTAGGGCCAGACGAATACTTTCCTAAGACAAAGTAGGCTGGAAATAGGCCGGAAAGCCTAATGACAAAGAAAAGAAAGTCTTTTAGCAACAACCACTTTTGTACTGCCAACGTATATACAAAACGTATCACTCACGAAACAAAGAATTCGAATATAGAGACTTGCTGTACAATCCCAATCTTTCGAGAGCTTAGTCAGCCAGCATTGCGAGGTATTCTCACGTTTGGTTTTCAATTCATCTACTTTTTCGTGTTGCACAACCATATATTAAATACTGATTGCCCAAAATATCGCCAGATCCACGATAAAAGCGTTTTTCAACAATTGAAATACACTTTCACTTATGTAAGATGAAAGCGTCACAAGACAGCTTTAGAATATTTTTTGAATACCCTTTAGTTGTGTAACTTTCGTGAATATTTATGACCTTTCTCTAACAACCTCTGGCTGAACTCATCATAATCAGCTCAGTGGTTTAAACTAGAAAGCTAACTCAACAAACAGCGAAGACATTCTCGCACTAAACTCACCCTTCTTTTACAAAGGGAAATAATCAAACAACGAGATACAAATAATACCCAAGACAGCTGTAATTTTATGTCAATCAAACTATGACCCGACAAAGGTACCCTTGCTCCGAGCTAATATCAATACTTCCTCCCGAGCCTCCCCGTGGGCCAATGAAACCCTAAGTTGCTTATAACCCCGCCATTCTGACCAAACCCCTAATGGGATCAGCAACATTGAAATAAACGAAACAAAATATATCTTGCTGTTTCTCTTAGTTGTGAATACGATGTAACAGACAAGGGCTGTTACATCGTACCGTTTTTAGGATGGTAAATTATCAAATGACTCTTCCACTCTGGGCGGAGCGGAAAGGAGCGTCAGACTCTTACTGACTAAAACCCATCCGTGTTCCTCCTAACGCCCTTTGCGTTCCAGGGTCGCGGCGACTCTTTCGAACAAATTCCGTAACAAGAGGGGCACCCACTTAAGTCCATTTTTTCAAAGATACAAAAATTACGGTGCCAAAATGCCCTAAGGGCGTACCATGACGAGCGAGAAAGAGGGATGGAGCTATATAGGGTGTATAGCTCCATCCCTCTTTCTCGCTCGAACGACTGACGTTTTAACACATCATGGTAAGTCCCCTGCTCGCGTTTGACCACAAGATGGAAAGCGATGAAGTGGTCAACGATGGAGCACGCTTACCTAGAAGTGGGGGTTTTTAGGCCTCCGGTCTTTTTAGCTACCAGGAAACACATGATAAATGATATACACTTGCCACTGTAAATTAGTTATCTTTCATGTAAATAGTACAAAACAAAGTCACTGCCTGTTACTCCACTTACTTCTTATAGATGTCGTAGCCAATTAGCTTAATCAGCCGCTTAATTGGTGGCCTAGCCTTTTCATTCAAATGCGCCAATTTTACAGCGACCTAAGTGACATCTTTTGTTCAATATCGTTTAATGACTTGCTCATGTCACTAATGTCGCTGATTAAACGGCGCCGTCCTATGAAGTCTGCGATATAGATATGATTTTGATATCTACGGTTGTCACTCATAGAAAGAGCTAAAACGAGGAAGGTTTCTTATAATTTGTACCCGCGCAAAGCCGGGTCGTGGTCGCGATCGGTGTTTCCTATTTGACTACCACTCAGAAGAAACAACCAAATAAGAGTCAAAATCAAAATCAAAGATCATTTATTCAAACTAGGCTGAAAATCAGCACTTTTTGAACGTCAAAATTTACATGAAGGCAGTCCCCCAAATCCCCCAGCCCGTCACCACTTCCTAGTTTTTTAGCTGGGAAGAAGAAGTGGCGCAACAAACTCCCCAGCAACACATGTGCTGTCCGTTAGTTTGAAGAACTTGAATTTATACAATGTTATAGTTAAACATTTTATGATAACACTACAAAATTGTTACAGTACATTTTATTAAATTAAATTCGTAGTCATTCGTAATCGTAATTTATTTCGGTGTTTCTCTGAGAGGTCTAAGAGCAGAGTAAGATCGGTGATATTTCTTGTAATGGTCAAGTTATGGGAGAACAATGTAAAACCATTTAAACTATACATTGTCTAAAATGTTTTCTTGAAGTAAGAAATCCTAAAAAAACGGTTACATTGGTTGACATGTTTGGTATCTTGTTGCAGAAAATTAAACCATCTAGGCTTGTAGGCCGATGCGAAGTGAAAACTTAGTTCTAAGCAGAGGCAATTGAACTTCGGTATCCTGACATTTTCTTCAGGTGGAACAATGCAACAGAAATGTCGTCTGTTCCATTTATTACTTTATATACCTCCTGCATTAATTTAAGATTAATTTAATATTGATAAGGTCTCGTTTCTCCTCAATCTCACCTGATGTAAACCGATAATATGGTCGACGATGGAGCACAGATTCCTTGAAGTAACCTATTTACTTAATGACCTATCAGATTTGAGTTAAGGAATATGAAATAGGAAGCGAGCTAGTTACCGAACAAAAATCAGACTCTGGACTGCTACTGATGAATCGCTAAAAGACAAAAACCTCGAGCGTATGAAAAGGCGTCATTACTTGCAGGTTTCCTCTAACAGTCTTTAAAAATTACTGCAAATAAGAAATAAATCTATTGAAAAAAATGTGGAGTGGACTGAAACCGAATCCAGTGCGGAATATAACTAACAGTGTGGAAGCGTTCAGTTTTAAGTTCAGTGCGAAATTTTATTCGTTTCACATTCATTGAATAAAATGTTAGTTTTGATTCGCTCCGTGTGTACTGTTCCGAAAGAATGGACTCAATCAATGTTCACGAATACCGTGTTAAAAGAACTGTGGTTTGATTTTAATTGTTAAATGGCGTAAAAATGGCTCCACACGCATTTTAATTTAAATCATGATGCAACATAAACATTGATATTTTTATAAAATTGCAATCACACTCATAAACGGCACCTTTTTATAAAAACTAGACACCACTTCAAAAAACGAAAAATTTCGAAAATTCTCAAACACTAAAACATCAACACTAAAAACGCTATACAAACACTGAATGCGTATACAACACTAATCTTTTTAGACTCTAAAACTTCACTATTTTATGGAACAGCACTATTCACTGGTGAATGGAACTTCGTTATTTGAAATTGGCGGTTTTTTTGTTGCGCGAGTGACACGGGTGCTGTGTCGGCGAGGTTCGGACGCCCACTGACGCGTGACGCTGGATACGAGATGGCTTACAGGGCGGGCGGCGCGGGGACCCACACAGACTCGCAGACACATCTGCCACAGATTAGAAAGAACACCTCCGCCGACAGACTTTTAATGGATCGGAGGGATTAACTCTCACGTGGATCGCCATAATGAAAAAGTTTTAATCGACACTTTTAAGGCTTTAGGCGGATTTTTTGGTAGTTTTTTTTCTAGGCTACGGTACACGTGGTAGTATCGGATTTTTGCTAAACGGATTAAACTGAATGTGGTTTTTTGCGCCGTCAGCCTTACTTTAACTAATTTCAAGTTATATCTAAAGAGTTTTGAACCAGGCATTTTTTTTTGCATTTTTAGGGCCCTTGAAATTTCTATTCAAAGAAATTTCGAAACGTATGGTTGATACTTCCCGTGACCCAAGGGCTGGCTTTTACTTTGGCCAAAGGCTAAGCATTGCCAGTCTCTTTTAGCTTAGTAAATTTTAGTTTGCTGTTAGTTTAGTTACAGTACATCTACATACTATCATTACTGCAGAGAGGAGAACCTCAAGTGGCGGAAATATAATAACCTCGTTGGTAAGTCATATTTTCGAGCCGTTTGGGGTTGAAACTCTCGGGTCGAGTGTTCATTACCTACTTGTTTAAAGATTTTTCAAGACGCTTAGTTGACACTTCTCGTGACCCAAAGGCTGGTTTTTACCTTGGACAAAGGATAACAATGCTTATCCTTTGTCCAAGGTAAAAATCAGCCATACAACGTGGCAATGCTGCTAGCCTTTTGGGCACATTACCGGTGGCCAGCGATGCGGAGGAATGTTTCAACTCCATGTTTTAGATTATTTTTAGTTTTGTATTTAAGTGTATTATAGTAATATGTGCTAAATTCTCTTTACTATAATATTATAAATGTTTGGATGGGTGTTTATTACTCAATCACGACAGAACGGCTGAAAGGATCTTGATGAAATTTGGCACAGAGGTAGATTATAGTCTGGAATAACACATAGGATACTTTTTATCACGGGAGTAAGTTCCCTTGGAATAATATTCGACATTCACGCGGGCGGAGCCGCGGGCTCAGCTAGTAGTATATAATTGCTAGTAGAATTAATTATGTCTGTTGTATACAATACCTTTTTGTCAGTACGTACAGACTTGAAACGTCTATTTAGATAAAGCCTTACAATAGGCGTTCAGCTGGCTAACAACGATCTTTACAAGAAAACCTTAGTTTGAGCGAAGTTTTTTTTAGTATCTAGGGCATGCTGATATTATTAGGATGAAAGATTCTTCGTGTAACTTTCAGTTACTTGTAGTAGGTATTCTATTAATCTAGATATCTGGATTGGATATTATACAACCAAGCTTATGTCCTGGTTTCAGGCCCACTGAAGTAGTGGTTAAAATAGTTGCGGATTTGGTTTGAAAGAGTCACCGCGGGTCTGGAACGCAAAGGGTACCAAGAGGAGCACGGATGAGTCAGTAAGAGTCTGAATTTCCCTCCCGCTCCACCCACAGCGAAAGGGGTCTTTTGATGATTTGCCGTGCATAAAAAAATGGTTAAGCTAAGTTGTCTAGCGTTAGGCCTTGGTTTGATCTCTAACCCACATGTGTAGTGCATTCAGGGCACAAAGCACAGGTCAAACCTTTATAAAAAATAACCGGGCAAATTAAAATCAGACGCACACGAAGATTTATTCTTATAATGTTTAATATAATATTATTGTGTTTACAAGAAGAAGTTTCGAAACGGCTCTTATTTGGACAAAGGCTAATTATTATTTTTATTATTATTCCTTTATTTCAGGAATCAGTGGCAAATATAAAATACAATACATAAATATAAGAAATATACTAACGCTAAACAAATAAATACGCCTTAAAAAAATAACAATAATAATATGCTAAGCATTGACATTCAACATGGCAATGCCGCCAGTCTCTTGGACACATTACTAGCTGACAGCGTTGAGGACGAATTATTTGATGCTGTATTTAGTTTGTTTTAAGTTTAGTTATTTTTTAATACTCGTTATCATAATTAAATTAATTAAAATGAGAATAAAACTACACAATTTTTGAATTTTAATAAGTGCCTGTGTAAAATCAATATAACAGCGTTATTATAAATATTATTTTGTTTTATTATTTCTGTCTACCTAATTTACGATATTTAACCCGCTGACAGACACATGGACGGACAGCGAAGGCTTACGAATAGGGTTCCGTTGATTACCGTTTAGCTATGGAACCCTAACAAGTGTACAATGGGCGGCCTTATCACACAGGACGATCTGTTACATAAAACGTAAAGAGAAATTTAATTTTATAGAAGAAGGAGATAGGAGGTCTTCGACGTAAAGGTAAAGAATTTCACTATAAATAGCCCGACTATAATATAGAGTTAGTAGTCGCATAGACGACTAGTCGATATATTATGTATCTCTTTCTTTCCTTTTTCGAAATCGGAATGCTATTTCTGCAAATTTTTAAACAACGTTCGCATTCATATGTCAGTCGCAATCTGTCAAAAATGTTTGGTCATTTAGGCTTTTTTGACAGATTTTGACTGAGATGTGAATGCGAATGTTACTTTAAAATAATTAGTAGAATTGGCCCTATGACAGAACGTAGGTACACACTATTCTTGTAAGATTGAATTCTTAAAAAACGAATAATAATAATAATAATATCTTGGGACAACTCACACACGGCCATCTGATCCCAAGCTAAGCAGAGCTTGTGTTATGGTAACCAGACAACTGATATACATACTTATATAATTTATAAATAAATACATACATATTATAGATAAATTACACCCAGACACAGAACAAACAATAATGCTCATCACACAAAGTTTGTCCTGGGTGGGAATCGAACCCACGACCTCCGGCTTTGCAGTCAGGGTCACTAACCACTAGACCAACAGGCCAGTTGAATTGTACTTAAATACGTGATTTGTTTATTTAATTACCTGGTAGTTCATTAAGTACCACCCTACTAGTTGGCCTCTTCTTTCGACTAATCGCCGACTATAAACGCCAGATAGTCGGCTTTCTCGACTAGTCAGTGCATCACAGAATTTTACTATTCCGAAAGCGTCTGAAATAACGTGACTTTATATGTTGAGATCACCACGAGGGGTGAGTAAGTGAAGAATGAAGTTATTAACACCGAGATGATTCATGGCTATGCTACGACATGCCATTTCTATTTTCATGACCTGGTTAACAGCTTCTATAACGCGTACGGTATGCAAATTAAAGGAAGCTTGATATGACTACCAATGACATTCAGCTATCAGTTCCTTTGTGTTTAAGGCGAGCCTGACTTGAGCGCGTAGGCATCTAACGCTTACCCCAGGCCCCGCAAGGAGTAGCAATACGTAATAAGTTACGATGCGCGGGAGACGCGCGCACCAAGCGCACCGCTCGCTCATGAGTTCACGGACTCGGGTAGGTACTAAGTTCCGTCACAGGATAAAGTAATGCAGTAGATCAACTTGAATTGATTAGTATAAGTTTATTTTGTTTTATTTTTCTATTAAGTATTTTTTAAGGTTATAGATGGATTAAGTACGTATTGTACAAACTTGAATCCAATTACTAATCATTAAAAATCAGTAATAATACTTATTTATTTTAGAGTATATGGTGGATTTAAAATCTGACTGACACGAAAATTATGAATACGAGTACGATACAAAAATACGCGTCGCGCGCTATTTGGCTTTGGTGCGATACCTTCGTAAAAATCAAGTAGTAGGTAGGCACACTTACTTTAGGAAAATTATGTTACAATTCTTGAATATTATAATTCAAGAAAGCTTAGAAGTATAAATGGTTTGGAATTTGCCTAGATGCTATTTAAAAAAAAACAAAAACGTTTTTATATTTTTTAATCAAATAGTTAACATAATAAAAGTTACCAATGCAACTGGCTAAAATTCGTTGAACTGTAGCTGTCTCGGTTTGCATGGACCTAGCTGAGTAGATTGACACGGAATATGGTCCTTGGATTTGCTTGGACCTGGCTGCACAGGCTTATCATTAACATTTTCTTTGTTTTCTTTCAATATTATGTCTCGTATTGGCATACCGCGATTTTGGCGCGGATCCACAATCTCTGGCATTATACATTTCAAATAAAAATCTATAATTTTTTTCTCCATATGCACCCGCCAAAATTCGTCATCTCTTGAAATATTTTCTACTACTAGTTTTCACCGAACCATATTCCAAAAATGCATTGGTTCCTTTCTGTTACATGAAGTTGACCCTGCACTTGGTAATACCAATTACTTTTTTTGTTTATAACCCTGGTATGTTTTATTCTATCGAATTTAAATATATGTATTTTACTTTCTTCAATAGCAGCATTTCCCTTTTCTAAATGCCGTTATTGGACATTTAATTTCAACAATGGTGTCGTTCCCAACTATACCGTCGGGGGTAACCCCAATAAATGAGTATTATTTTGGAGACAAGTCACGCCCTTCCGCATGCTCTATTGCCCTGTAACGCAAATTTTGATTTTGATTTGTTGGTAATTAACAAGTAAAATTTTAAAAACTTACAAAAAGTCCCTGTTCAATAAAGATAACGGAGCTACAGTGCCAAAGACAGATACACAGGCACACAGACGCACGTACACAGAAACATAGATAGCAAACCGTTATAAATAAATAGGATAGAATTGTAATATGGTGTGTGTTTAATTTCTTTATGTATTTTATGGTGTTACAATAATGATAATGAGATACTACTTTATTCAAATCTATACTAAATAATATTATAAAGTGGAAGTGCGCTAAGTGCGCTGTGGTAATAGCTAATTATACGTAAGTACCATGTACAACAAAGTTATTGTTTTTCATTCGATCTAAAAAAAAGTCCGCGACGTTACACCTATATCTATCTCTTATAAATATGCCACACTAAGGCATTTTATGTCAAATAATTTATTTAAAAATTAAAGGTGGTTTTTCAGCATTAATATTAGGCAGGCATATTAATCCTTACTAGCGAAAGTTACTTCATCATCAAGATAATTTTATGAAGATAAACTTTGTCTTTTACAGCATGTTATTTGAACTCACCGTTTAGGAGATAATGTAAAATTAAAATAATTCAACAATATTATTAAATCGAACGGGCGGTGCGCGAGACGCGGCCACCAAACGAGAACGCGTCGAGCCTGCGTGACTGCGTGCGACGCGGTGCAAGAAATTCTTTTTTGTATTATGATTATGAATTTATGATAGTTACATTCATGGGGAAGGCTGTACGGCTATACGGGAACGGGAATTCCTACGGGAATGAAGAGTTCCGTTACCTGTCTCCGAAGTTCTTCATCAGATCTTCACCAAATTGAAATGGGATCAGTCCGGGAAGATACACTTCCAAAAAAAATAGAATCATCAAAATCGATTGACAATTGGCGAAAATATCGCTGAGCAAACATACAACAAAAAAAAACAGTCGATTTGAGAACCTCTTCTTTTTTGGAAGTCGGTTAATAATATACAATACAATAGTCAATTAAAAACAGTTTAGTGTATGTAATTTATAATTTCTATACATTTTTCCTCTTGCCAATAAACACCGATAAAGTAACGCATTGGATTGGAAAAACTATCCAAACTGACCACATAGTTTTTTGTATGTCTTGTCATAACTTGATACATTGTTAGTAATTAGTAAGAGGATGGACTCTAGTGTACAGCGCATAAATGAGCTTGTCCGGTAGCCTAAACGTTACCAAAAGTATGTTATTATAATATTTTCATAGGAAATGGTCATACTGTAACACTTTTACACTATGGCACGCGACTCACGAGTGCGCTGCGCGTATTGTTTGGCATAGACGAGACCTACACAAACGTTGCGGACACCATAAATATTATTATTTGTTGTGTTGTGGTGGCTGTGAGTAGGTACCCACCTAGCGTATAACTACACTTATATTTCTTCTCTACATGAACACCACAACATTATTGTACCGATATTCAACTCTCATGTAGGAAATACGAGCTATTATTTTTGCATTTGTTTAGGAGTAAGATAAGTGAAAACGGACATTTCTAATAAATAACAAATATTATAAGACTTATACAAACTCTCCGAAACCATCAAGACTAACGTAGCGGGGTGAACTACCTATTTGACATTTGAAAACAGTAAATCATTGTATCATGTGCGCGCGAGGTGGCTTTATGCACTCTGAAATAGGGTTCAAATTCAATTGTTTTACATACTCGATGCGGTTGGTAAATCTATTCCGCGCGAAAACTAAACCACTAAAGCGCACGTCTTTATGCGTACTGAAATAAGGTTTAAATTAAACTGTTTACACACATGTTTGCGGTGTGGAAATTTATCTGTTTCGTGTCGGTACTTACCTAGTTAGTAAAGTAAATTATGTATATACCTATATACCTTTTTGTTTATTCAGCCAAAGTTTATAAAAAAAAGTAGTCACCGCTGCAACGAAGAGCCGTGACAACTTTTTTTTCCCCCATTTTTTTTTACAAAATTATAGCTACATCTAATAAAAACTAACTATATTACAACTGTTTGAACACTAAATTGTATACAAGTATTATTATTTAACCACTCGACACGTGAAAATTCCAAAATAAAAAATAAATCTTACGTAAATAAACATAAACATTAAATTCGCGGCACACTGGTGTGCCGGCAGTGCTAGAGCGGCTTAGCCAGTAACAGAACTTAGCGGGGGTGGCGGGATCGCAAAAATTTGGCACACGTCCAACACGTTCCGCTCGGGACTAAATGACACGGGGCGCGCTCATGAAACGACAAAATCACTTGATTTTGGAATTAGTGGGATACGTATTTTCATATTTCACATTATGACGGCCGATTTATATCACATTTTTTACGACCTTTATTGTGGTATAAGTTTTATTACTCAAAACCTTATATAACTCAAATGAAATGATAATTACATCTTGATTTTGGCTTGTCTTTGCGATTTAATTGGATGCAGTAAAGTGCAAGTAATCGTGTATCGCACGGCCGAAATCGCAAGATCGAAGTGTGAAATATGTAATATATTTTTTTCAAAATTTAAATCCGTGTTGTTTACGAATAAAACACAATTTTACACAATGCAAAACAACGTTTTTCCGGAAAACCTGGCCTTAAGAAAATAATGTAGATTATATGTCGCAGCCAATTAGCTTAATCAGCCGTTTTACTAAGAGCCTAGCCTTTTCATTGAACTGCGCCGTTTAATCAGCAACATAAGTGACATGGGCAAGTCATAAAACGATATTGAACAAAAGATCTGAGATCGCTGAAAAATCGGTACATTTAAATGAAAAGGCTAGGCAGCCAATTAAACGGCTGATTAAGCTAATTGGCTGCAACATATATACTTTCACAAAAAAATCTATAATCGTCTCCAGGGTCCAATCTATCTCTTTATCAAAATTCATCAAAAACAGTTTAGCGATTTAGGCGTATAAGCGTAACAAAAAAACTCACTTTCGCATTTATAATTAGTAAGGATTAGGATTCAGTTTTGAGTGAATACAGCATTAAGTGATCCGGTATGGTGATGATAGGCAGGTCCTACCACCCCTTCAGCACTTCACTCCCAAAACCCTGCTTCCTGAAGCGGAAAAAATATGAGTAAGCACTAAGCACTCAAGTGTGTACCCAAAATTTTCCTCAATATTAAAGTTGTATGTTAAAAATGCCGAGTCACCAAGGATTATACGAAGCCGAATAGCCCCGTCCGTTGTGCGCCGATACGGGACCGCGGCGGGGGAATTAACAACCCTAAATCGAAATCATGGCTCGATTTCTGATTCAACGGTTTTCGACCTTTCATTTCCGGGAAAGTCCTCTTCAGGGTAACGATGTGTGAAGTGATTGGTTAGAATATAATTTTAAAATGTGATTATGTAAGTATTTCTTTTTCTTGATAATTTAAGGTGATGCATATTATTATGTCGCATTCAACTAACATAATCAGCCGTTTCATTAAAAGCCTAGCCTTTTCATTTAACTGCGCCGATATATGAGCGACCTCAGTGACATCTTTGTTTCAATATCGTCCATGTCACTTATGACACATTCCCTTTCAGTTTTGGTGTTTCATGTCACTGTCTGAATATCAGAATTTAAATCTAATTAGATTTTTACTAATTGCCTATCACACATAATTTTTTCATTAATAAATTATCAGCATTATTAATAAAAAACACTGTTAGAATACATGCTTAATTTGAAGTTGAGTATCTTAAATCCAAAAATTGATTGGCAGAGAATACCTCGGAACCACTTTTGGGTTCTTAGTCTCTACAATAGAACTCAACTAACCTACGAAACTTACAAAGATAACTTAACAGTTCTGATGTAGAAAACTAAAAATAAATGGATCTCATACTAAATGATTCAAGTCGGGATGTAGAAGTTATCTAGGAATTAGGTCAATGTGGTATCTGCGCTCTATATCAGTCCCTGTGTCCAATTTGTTAGTCTATATGTACTATTAGCTGTCAGGCGGGACTCCTCATGTTTTAAGATAAAATAGGCTTGTTCACGATTGAACTAGCATATACACCATAAAATAAATTAGTCACTGTATCTGTTTAGCTGTAAGTTTTCCTAAAATAAATAAAATCAAAAGGAAATAAAATCCTACGAATATTATTATAATATTATAAATGCGAAAGTTTGTGAGGATGGATGGATGTATGTTTGTTACTCTTTCACGCAAAAAGTACTAAATGAATCTAGATGAAATTTAGCACAGAGCTAGATTATAGTCTGGAATAACACATAGGGTACTTTTTATCCCGGGAGTAGTTCCTTTGGGATAATTATCGACATTCACGCGGGCTGAGCCGCGGGCGGCAGCTAGTAATACATAACATCAAACAGCCCCTTTTAGGGTTCCGTACCCAAAGGGTCAGAACGATGAAAACTTAAACTGCATCATTGGGTTTTTGAAAAATCGGTATTCCTGCTAGCTGATTGTGTCGTCAGTCGTCACATCCATTATATACCATATACTTACAGGTACCTAAGTAAGGAAGAAAAACGTACGAACAAAATATCCAAATAAAATCATCGACCGAGAGATTAATACAACAAAAAGCTAGTCAGAAATCGCGGGACTTGCAAAATACCGTAATCCCGGCAAAGAGTAGCGGAGGGGCGCAGTTTTATTAATTGCGGGCGTCGTATTGGACTCTTACCCGGGATTAGAGATGAGCCGCGCTATCCGAACCACAAACAGATTAAGCACTATACAGGGACTTCACACATAGACGTCGCTCAAAGAAGGCATACAGGTACCCACTCAAACGATTTTTATTTTACGAGGGAGAAAATCTATAAGGTGCACGTTGTTTTTAACCGACTTCAAAAAAAACATACAATCGAATTGAGAACCTACTCCAGGTTCTCAATTCGATTGTATGTTTTTTTTTGTGTTTGTTACCTCATATCTCCGTCATTTATGAACCGATTAAAAAAAATCTTGTTTCATGTGAAAGGATATACTTCTCGATTGGTCCCATTCAAATTTTATCAAAATCGGTTCAGTAGTTTGGTTTTTAAATCCAAATAGCTGGAAAAAATATGTGGATAAATCATCCATGTATACGAAATTGCGTAGTTTTGCTTTCTTGTAACTTTCCAGTGGTGTTGTTAGGTGTAGGGTAGCACTAAAAAGTGAAAAATAAAAAAGTTTTTGGTTGCTTCTTCGTTATTTGACACCGACTTCCGAAATTAAAGTTATTTTGGACTTTGTAGTGTTTTCTTGGAAGTCGGTTTTTTTTTTTGTACTCTTCTTTTAGAAATAATTTAAAAACTGCACCCAGATATTGTGAAACTAATAAATCGTAAGTATGTCATTCACGATAGAATGCAACACGGTACCTACTTCTTAGCAAGACTGGAGTCAAATTTTCTAGTTTCTGACAATACGTAACGACTGTCAAAGATCTACAAATGACAGCTGGGACCAACGAACGGCTTAACGTGCTTCCAGAGGCACGGAGGAATCTCGGTATGTTAAGATGGTCACCCATCCACAGATCGACCCCGGCAAGCGTTGCTTAACCTTGAAGATCGACTCGTGCGGCTGTTATTATTTAGCCGCGAGCTCCTGCACTATATATATGTTGAGTGCAGCAATGTATCTGTATGATTTATTTTCTTATCCGATGTTATATAGAAATATGTAATTGCGGTGCAATTTGAAAGTGCTTAAAGTTGTCCACGGAAAAGCACTATACGAAGGTATTGAAATAAAATAGTTGTTGAATTTAAATTAGCTTTTAGTAAATAGAATGTTAGTTCTTTATAATTTTAATTGTATTTATTTTACTTCGCGTTATTAATGGGGAAATGGCGAAAAAATCGAGATAGATTTATCCCACTGACATTCTTCATTTGTTGACATGAACGAAATATAAATTTATTTAGTTAAACACGAGAAAAAGGAAAAATAAATAAGATATTTGCAAAGCAAAGTAGCGTTTACATTCAAGGATCTATCTCTATGCAAAATTTAATCAAAATCAGTTTAGTTTAATAGTATTAATTAGGACTGCGTAAAAGTTGCAAAAAAAAAGGCAGAACTAAACTGCATTAGTAAACGTATAATAAAGAGAGCATCAACCATAACCTCAAATAATGTATATATTTCTTGCTCCAGCTCGTATGAAACCATCAGCAAAATAAATTATTCGTAGGAAAGGATCACTTCACTGTTGCCTAGTATTATTTTGAACCTTTTTTTCTTCGTCTTCACCCAGTGAGTAATATCCTCACGATTAGCCGTGAGCGGCTGACGTTACATTTTGATTAGGCGGATGTGAGCCATTGTTTACTTAACCTGTCCTCGTAATACCCTCAGATTCAGCATAAAATATAAGGAAAACCTACCTCTGCTCTCGGCAGATAAATTTTCTTTGAAAAATATACGGTTGTGTGTAAATATCACGTTATTTGGTTCTTTATACAAGGTATTGTAATAGTAATTGGTTATTGAGTGTGTTCCTTCAAATGGGATGTTCTAAAGCTAATTATACAACTGGGTCCAAATTGGGCTGTTTTCAATTAATTAAACTTGTATGTTATTTTTTGGAATATAAATTAATTCAATTACGAGTTGGACTCGCGCACGAAGGGTTCCGTACCATTATCTATAGAAAACGGCAAAAAATCACGTTTGTTGTATGGGAGCCCCACTTAAGAGCGTTTACGCGGTACGGCTTTTCATACAATCTTTCAAATCCTTATTCTTCAAAATGAATGAACCGATTTTAACGAAACTTGGTATGCATACGCTAGATATCCAGGTCTAAATAGTTATAGGAAAATATTTTTGAAAAAGATTTCAGAGGGAGAGAGAGAGCGATTTTAAGTTTTCTATAGAAAGTGAAAAATCACTATATCCTTCCCCCTGAACTCTTTTTCAAAAATGTTTTCTTATAACTATTTAGACCTGGATATCTAGCGTATGCATACCAAGTTTCGTTAAAATCGGTTCATTCATTTTGAAGAATAAGGATTTGAAAGATTGTATGAAAAGCCGTACCGCGTAAACGCTCTTAATTATTAGGTCTTTACCTATGAAATTGCCGTTCTGCAGTACTGGCCATTTCAAATCAATATAATTTTTTTTTGGCTAAGAATTCTAATTTCAAATTAATTTTATTTTAAAAACATGGTTTTTTTTTCAAAAGTAGTCATTTGTTTATTGATTAGTGTTACATTTTCATCGCATTTCAATCTTTTTCGTCATCATGGATACGTTAAAAATTCGAGTAATTATGGAATATGAGTACCGTCGTGTCGTGGCAGCAACGCGGCACAAGTGGCACGCAACATCAACGACGTTTACGGAGCTAACACTACAAACCAACGCACCACCTGTTATTGGTTTGCTCGCTTCCGTTCTGGAAATTTCGACCTGAAAAATGAACCTCGCGTTCGTCCGAAGACTTTGGTCGACAATGACGAATTAAAGGCGATTGTGGAAGCTGATGATACACAATCTACGGCTGAATTAGCAGCAGCTTTCGACGTTAGCGTCAAAACAATATTGATCCATTTGCGTCAAATTGGCAAGGTAAAAAAGCTTGACAAATGGGTGCCCCACGAACCCAATGATCGCCAGCGCGAAGTACGCGTCGAGACGTGCCTTGCACTGCTCAACAGACACACAAATGAAGGAATTTTAAACCGCATTGTTACCTGCGATGAAAAATGGATTCTGTTTGATAACCGCAAGCGCTCAGCAAGTTGGTTGGATCCTGGTTCAGCACCTAAACAATGCCCTAAACGAAAACTTACCCCTAGAAAAGTGATGGTCACTGTTTGGTGGTCTAGCGCCGGTGTGATTCATCACAGCTTCTTACCAAACGGGGTGAGCATTACTGCAGATGTGTACTGTGAAGAACTGAACACAATGATGGAGAAGCTGGCACATCTCCAACCAGCATTGGTCAATCGCTCGTCTCCGCTGCTCCTGCACGACAACGCGCGACCTCATACTGCACAGCAGAAGGTCTCCAAGTTGCAAGAACTGCGAACTACTCACCAGACCTTGCGCCTACAGACTACTACTTTTTCCAGAATTTGGGTAACTTCTTGGCGGGAAAAAAATTCAATACCCGAGAGGCAGTACAAAATGCCTTTGAAGAATTTGTTGCCTCCCGTCCAGCTGATTTCTTTAAGAAGGGCATCAATAAACTGCCACTGCGTTGGCAAAGATGCATTGATTGCATGGGTGATTACTTCGATTAATACAAATAAAAAATACATGAAAAAAATTCGTTTAAATTTTTTCATACAAAACGGCAATTTCATAGGTAAAGACCTATTATTCATTTTGTTCTGTTTTTAGTATTTTTTGTTATAGCGGCAACAGAAATACATAATCTGTGAAATTTCAACTGTCTAGCTATCACGGTTCATGAGATACAGTCTGGTGACAGACGGACGGACAGCAGAGTCTTAGTAATAGGGTCTCGTTTTTACCCTTTGGGTACGAAACCCTAAAAAACTATTTGGTCACCAAATAAGCAGGGTCAACATTTTGTAAATTAGCTGTAGAACATCCCATTTGAAGGAACGCTCTCTATTAGCAATCACCCTGTTTGCGAAGGTACGCAAACAACGCGTACGCTAAAAAGTAGGTATTGTGTGTTGATTGCTATCTAACGTCGTAACTTTAGATAGCAATCAACACACAATACCTACCAACCTCTGCCTTTTTTCTGTTTACCTTGGTCACAACTCTCACTGGTAGATAGCTGAGATGTTATAACTTATAAGGAGTAACTTATACAGGCTACTTTAGTTTAAGAAAAAGGGGTAGGGTTCCGTGAAACAAAATAAACAAATGAAATTGTAATAACTAGTATTAAATAAAAACACTTATTGAAGGGGTCTCAAATATGTTTTTTATAATAATGAGATGGAAGAAAATAGATAGGTACTAGGTACTTATTGTGTTGAGTATAGTGCTGGTTTTCATTCAAGTTTTCTGCTTATTTCCAATATCAAGTTTATCGAAGCCTCTTTAGGTTACAAGGTTTTTGTTCATTTAGCAACAATTTTAAGTGAATTTTTGGTCACGTTACTGTGGTGGCTGTCTCATATATTTTGATCGTACTCTATAAATGGACGCAAAGGCTTTTTTAAAGCAAAATTGTCGGGAATTTTCGTGCGGAATTTTGTGGTTCGGGCATTAATAATATCAGCGTTGACTTTAAACATTGCTTTGTGATAGATAACCAGCTAAACAGCTGCTTTTTTACGATAGTTATATTGTTTCCTAACGCTTAATTTATATGAAAACTTTAAGAGGATTTTTTTTTTTGTCAAGGTATTAGATATTTTTCATTTTTTTTTTATTATTATTGATGGGCACGCGCTTGTCCGCTATCTCACCTAATGGTAAGCGACAATGTAGTCGAAGATGGAGCACGCTTGCCTAGAAGTAACCTATTCACTCTTGACTTAAAGACTCAAATATCTCTATTCTCAGATATCAATCAAACGCACGATTTGTGCAAAAAAAAGAACTTATAATGAATTATCATAATAAATATTGAAGCTCTTTACCAGACTTCAGTAAAGGAGATATTCAACCACTAAGTATGTTTGTATTTATGTCTGTGATTTATTTTGGATTTGTTTGCGATTTTCGTTACACAGCGAATGCACAGTATTTTAGTTCTAATTGATACTGGCCGCCATGTTGGTAATTTTAAAATCCATATGGTTCACATCTCCTAGGTGTCAGGGCTCCAGGGCGTGCACGTGCAAATATGTAGGTACGAAAAAAATGTTCCTCTTCGAGGGCAGTCGGATAAAAAGGAAATCACTGCACAGGTGTGGTTCAAGAGCGTTCACCAGGGTAACTGGCAAATGATAAGGAGGAAATGTGGCCCAAATAAGAAATAAATTCGTTCAGGATGTTGTGTCGCTGGCGCCACCAAACAATTTAGCTTCGTTACTTTAGCAAAAATTGAATAAACAACGAAAAATATGCTGGCGAAAACATTTATTTGAAAAAAAAATTGTAATGTGCCGAGTCAATTTTTCACATGGATGGCTAAATCCACTACTATGACGAATAGCGAAAAATATCATAGGTACTCAAACGATTCTCGGGATGGACTTTGATTTAAAAAAAAACGAATTGCAAACCTCTTCCTTTTTTTGAAGTTGGTTAAAAATGACTTGTGCCAGAAAACCTGACCACAAAAAGACGACTAAAATGTTACAAACAAGTCACTTTTCAAGCAGTCTGATCCAGTTGTTGGCATTTTTTTAGTTCAATCATAGATTTGATACCAGCAATCCAAACTTAGCTTACTTACTAACCATCTCTATAGTGCCACAAAGGAACAAACATACATAATACTAGCAGCACACCGCAGTTTCACCCGCGTAGTTCCCGTTCCTGTGGGAATACGTGGATAAAATATAGCCTATGTTACTACCTAATAATGTAGCTTTTCATTGGTGAATTAATTTTTGAAATCGTCACAGTAGTTTTTTATTTTATTCATTACAAACATACACACACACAAAAATACAAATCTTTCCTCTTTACCTTTACAATATTAGTATATATAGGTTGGTAAACACATTACCTACCCTTCTTTGAGTAGCGCAGTCGGGTAAAAACCAAAAATGCATCATTGAACTAACGTAACACAATGCCATTTCTAACAATTATTTTAATATTTCAAAATAGAATCTTTAAAAATTATAATGAATATGTTTACTTTGTGAATGTGACTCCTTACGTCAAGACCAATTAAACTTTATAAAAACATGTTATCGAGAATGCAAGTAAATGTACTATTTATATCTACTAAACCTAACTATATTGACAGGCCTGTTGGTCTAGTGGTTAGTGACCCTGACTGCAAAGCCGGAGGTCGTGGGTTCGATTCCCACCCAGGACAAACTTTGTGTGATGAGCATAATTGTTTGTTCTGTGTCTGGGTGTAATTTATCTATAATATGTATGTATTTATAAATTATATAAGTATGTATATCAGTTGTCTGGTTACCATAACACAAGCTCTGCTTAGCTTGGGATCAGATGGCCGTGTGTGAGTTGTCCCAAGATATTTATTTATTATTTATTTATTTATATACAAACTAGACTAAAATTGCAAAATTATGTAAAAAACAAAATAAATCATTGGGCATCAAAAAACTCATCCACATCGCTGTCAATGACAAAAGTGCCCAGAACACTGGCAGCATTGCCACGTTGAATGACAATGCTGATTCTTTGGCCAAAGAAAAGCCCAGCCCTCTGGTCACGTGAACAGTCGACAAGTCGTTTGCTGATGTCCCGAAAGACTCGGTGAGCAAAATTAAAATTATAAAACATACAATAGAGTCTCCTTTGTACACCCAAAAGCAATAAATTGCCCTGGAACCCTGGTGGCTGTCGGAACCATGTGGCCAGGGGACCGACCTTATACTTAGACGGTGTATAAATTATGAACGGTAAAACCTCTTATCATTATCAAATGATGAGCTATGTTAGTACCTTGAGTATGATACGCTTTTTCATAAGTAGGTACCTACCTATCCGGGGAGCAAGAGGGTGCAAAACGAAAGGAAGAACCCTTTATAGGATCACATTGTTGTCCTTCTGTCCGTCTGTCAAGACTCTTTTTCTCATGAACGTGTGGAGGAATCAAGCTGAAATTAATATGAAATACTCAGGTCCGCTACCAGATGGAACAGTGAAAAAATAAAACCTCTAATTAAGTCAACGCAATCTTAAGATAAGGCCGTTTATGGCGCATGATTTAACGCTCGCAAGAGAATAAAAACCTATGGGTACTTTCCGTTGAGCTAGAATCATGAAATTTGGCAAGAAGATAGTTCTTACAGTACAAGTGTAGGAAAATTGGGAATTTGTAGTTTTATCATATAATAAACCTTTTTTGCGATTACATATTACATTTTCGGTGGAAGAATTGACCGTAACGTACATTGATACGTGAGAACATTTTTTTAACAACAAAGTTCTGTTTATCCGTCAATCTTACTTGTTTTATTTTTTGTCAGAGTAATGAGAGTGCTTTCATAGTTTATAGGTACTCGGAAAAATCAAGACTCGATCGGACGCCTGAGACGGAACCCTCAGTGCACGTCAGACCCACACTTGTCCGGTTTTTAATACACCGATCAAAAAAGTCTCATATTGGAGAACATAATATCCGAAGCCAGGTACAAACATTTTCAAGGATGGCTTTCTGCGTAAGCTGACCAAATAAATTCTATCTCTGGATGATTGGGCAATAACCTTTCTTGTTCGAGATGGGGCGCGAGGTGCCAAAAATGCACACCCCTGAAAATAGTCCTCCTCTCGCTTATCCTATAAGCTACAACTACTACTACTGATCCTTATCATGAGGAATTAAATACAGATAGTAAAATCAATATTGAGGGATTTTCTACAACGTAACAGAATTAACGCAATTGTACCCATCATTATGAACAACGTTTACTATGGGACCAACCCCGAAATCTTTTAAACTTTTTTTGAGAAATAATTACTTTTTCTGTAATTTTTTTTTTTTTAACTGGCATCGAATGTGTTATCATCTGAAAAAAACTGCAAACCTCAGCCATTTAAGTATTTAAATTTGAAAAAAAATGTCTCGTAGCAATCGTCTATTGACGTAGATGCTAGTCGAGTTATATCATTTTCCTTAACGTGTTTATGATATTTTAAGTGAATATTCTGCTGCTATCTAGCTGTTATGATACTGTGCAAAAGCGGGTATTTACCATACAAATTCATAATACCAAATTTCTAACTATGTTTTTGTCTATTAAACAAACTGTTTTTCTACATTCACAGTCAACTTCAACTAGGAATGCAGCTCAGTAGTAACAACTCCTCAAACGAGACCTGAAGCGAATCTATTTCTGAACACTCTGATATTCTAGCCATAACTTCGCAAACATAAATTTACCCTTCACGAACTATCCAAACACGGAAACTTCATCATATTCCCAACGTCATAAAGTCTAAAATTACTCTGAAGCTACTTTTTCAACGGTAAAAACAAGTTTGTAGAACAGCATGTGATTTATCTTGCTCGAACTCGAGTAGAATTCCTAATATTTGACGTATGACAAGGATGGGAATATTTACTTTGCTCATGCAAACCTTCGAGATGAATACATGTGATCGTATGGAGTTTGTTCAATAGAATATTGGTTCTGTGATCAATAACAGTGACATTTTTACCCGACTGCGTGAAAACAGGGCTTACCATAAATTACTAACCACTTCAGGACAGCTTTATGTCATTATTTCTGTTTTTGAAACTAAGTTTGTCAATAAATGTAGGTGGGTCAATCATCGTTATTCTTCATTTATCTGGCGCATACTATAATTACTTTTCAAGCGATCTTATGCAGTTGGAGGTGTTTATTTTAGTTCAATCACAGATTTAATTTCATACTTTTAGTGAGCGATTGCATACATTTTTTAAATCGTCTTCTCGTGAGATGTGTTCTGTGTACGTGATCATAAACGGAATACTAGGACACCAAGTCTGCTATTTTTTACAAGTTCGTCATTCCAACACGATCCCATTGTCATTTTGCTATAAGTTCGTAATCTGCTAAATTCATAATGGTCGATCATTGGTCGGTCAATGGTCTCGCAATAGAATCGTGGTTTTAAATATTCAATGTCTTTGAAAAGCAATGACTGCACAATGACGTTTTATTGGTAGGTCACTGATCGAAGGAACTGTCAAAATTTCAGCAGATTACTGCATACGTCTGTAATTCATTTGTCATTATGTACGAGATTACCATTCTATGCCATTTCTTTCAATGGAGTATCAGTGGTTGACCATTAGAAAGTCATAATGACCCTTTTATATTAGTCGATTCCCAAACTGGTCAAAATCAACAATTATGAAATCAATGATAGACCATTCTGACACTATTGTAATAACAGACTTGAGGCCCTGAAAAAGGGTCATTATGCTCATCATTATGAACAACTTTTACTAAGGGACCAACGTGCAATCGAAAAAAGAACGATTTCCCCAAATATTTATGTGCGCATAACTCGACAGAAAGTACTGAAAATCTGTTTTTTTGTCGCGATTTTGGGTTTCGTAAAAGTTGTCCACAATGATGAGAACAATTACTCTTTTTCAGGTATTGCGTATGTAGGATTAAATTAAGATCAGTATTAGGCTGTATAACTTAACATTTCTAAACGACAAAAAAATCATGTTTCTGAACGAATGATTGGATGAGTGATCAAACGAGAGACAGGTGAAGCAAAAAAGGCAAGATGGCGAGTAATACGAAATAAGAAATACGTTTTCCATTTAATTAGTACAATAAACTATTGAAAAGTCGTTTGAAGTTTTCCTGGAGATTCCCACACACTACACTTGTATTCTGTTACACGTTGTATACAAACATACTCCCAAAAACATTACCCTCGTTCTGGAACAGTCGGGTGAAAACAACATCAATACGGACTTCAAAAAATCGCGTTTGACAGCTGCTAAAGGATTTGATTTGATTCCCAACAACATAACACTGAGTTAATTCGTCAGAGCGAACTAACGCGTTGAGTGGAAAAAGCCCTCAGCCAAAGAAAACAGGAAAATTCCATCTCGAAAGTCACCGCGACTTCGGCGCGGTGACGAATGATGCCCCGGCTCGCGCACAATCGACTATTCGTTCTAATTTACTTGTTAGTGTTCCTCTCGGGTACATCACTATCACGTACACTTAACACCACTCGTGTTGACTATTGAGTCGTAAAAGATTTTATTACGTTCAGTGTAAAAGTAATTGAGAGATAAGACCGTTCATAGCAATTAAAGGAAAGAACTAGACAGTCTTATGATTGGTTTACGAAGACATTTTTATTATTAAAAAACAACCCCCGAAAAAAAAACTCTAAAGAATAAAATAACTTAATATCAAAAGTCGGTGTTTTTGGTTGTTTCTTCGTATTTTAACACCGACTTCCGAAATTGAAGTTATTTAAAAAACTTTTTTCACTTTTTAGTGGTACTCTGTGCATCCGTATCTGCACATCCGTGCGTCGGCCCGGGCACGGAAGCTCCGGCGCCTACCCGGACACGGACGTCTGTGAACGAGTTCATACAAAATGTATGAAACTATTTTTTTTTGAGCTCTGGACGGACCATGGCCCTGCCACGTCCCGGACACGGCCGGCTATGTGTGAATCAACCTTTATGAGGTAACAAAAGTAAAAAAGACAAAAAATTAGAAAATCCCTCATTTTTTTAAAGTGGGTTAAAAAGTAAGTGGGACTTGGGTGTCTGTTAGCTCAAAAGAGGCTGATATCCAGTTATGCGGTGGTTGAGCTAAAATCTCAAGATTAAAGAATGCGCCTGTACATCAAACAAAAGATACGAGACTGAATTCCACCTTCATTTTTCCTTTGCCCTTTAAAAATTCGAGTTCAAACGTCGACGAAATGTTTTAGAGGCATGTTTATGAAAGTCGACGTAATTATGCTAATGACTTTGCCGCCAGAAATGAAGAAATTCGAGAGAAAAAATGCAAGAATAGCACGCCGTAAACAATGGACGCCGAGATCTGCATCGAGGCCCTTTGAAATTAAAGTTAATTGAAAGAAATGCTCTTACTATGATTGTCGAGCTGTAGTCACTTGACAATCTGAGGAGATGTGCAGCTTTGAAGCTTTTACAGGATTTAAACATTTATTTTAATTAAATTAGGAATCCTACTAGTTAGAAAAAAAAATATTTAGTCCGTCCGTAACATTTTCAAAAATATTGGACACGTATTTTTTGCCATTTCAAATCGTAAAAAAATGATAAAGATAAAGCGCATCAAAGTTCAAGAGAGACGGCTGGTGACGTAACGTTGCTAGTGAAAATTGTACTGTCTTAGTGACGTCACGCGAGTTTCGCGTAACGCACTACGATGTATCTTCGTAATTTTTTGTTTACGTGAATAAAGAAAAAATATATTTCCAATTTTTTTTTGGAAATCTATCGGATTTATTAGAATTTTTCAGTAGAATAAGTACCCTATTTTACACAAATCATAAATATCATCCTCGTGGCTTTATCCCAATTTACTTGGGGACGGCGCGGCATGACTTCTTCTCTATATCTTTATTTCCATCAGTACTATCCATCCATCGCCATCGTTGCCATCTCAATAGGCACTTTCTTTCTAACAATATCTCAAATAATCTCTTTCTTTAATTTTAATCTCAAAAATTGTGGTGAAATAAATGCTATCTGTTTAACTTATAAATTAAATTGCTTCTTAAGTTCACGCCTATATTACTGTAAGTTATTTAAAACTGTATAAACTGCAATTGTGGAATATATAATCAAAACAAACAACGACTTGTGATGTTAGACGAATATTTCAATGTCATCAGTATTACTAGCATGCTCTTTTATAAACGAAATTGGAAGATAACGCTAGAAATACGAAGAAAACTAAAAAAGGAATTTTCTCAATTACAAACGCAGTTGAAAAGTAATTATTTCAAAAATGTTCCTCTCTCCCAACGGTATCTTATTCGAATTTAGAATCCGAATCCTTATTGATCGCTTCCCCGCGCCCGAAGGAAGAGACGGGTAGCACTTTACCATATGTTAGAAAAGGATGAGTGTATATTTCTCAGTAGTCCCTAAGCCCAGAGAGGATATCTATGGCACGAGAAGCCTGTAACGGGATTTTCGATCCTTGAAGAGGCTTGGGGATACATGATTTTAATAGCTGCAGAGTACAGTTTAGGGACATTTGACTTATCCTTTTATTTTCGAGAGGAAAACGTATAAAGCAAGCTTTTTTTTTGGAATTATTGACGCTTCCAATTTCTGTTGTATTACCAAAGAGTGTCAAGCAAAAATAAATTATAATAAACCGATTTTCCTCCTTGAGGATGTCGTGTATATCGTAGGTGATGTAATTAATTTAAAAAGGGTGAGAGACGCAGAGCTTCTGGGGTATTGTTGAGAACAACACGAGCAAATTAATAAATCTTGTTATGTGGGTGCTCTGCTTTGTTCAAGTAATGTTTGGTAAAGAACACTGCTCCCTGAAAGAGACAAGATATTAATAACGCTGAATGCATCTGCATTCACAAGTAATATCTTCGTTCTACTTATTTTTTAGGGTTACGTACCCAAAGAGTAAAACGGAACCCTATTACTAAGACTCCGCTGTCCGTCCGTCCGTCTGTCCGTCTGACACCGGCCTGTATCTCATGAACCGTTATAGCAAGATAGTTGAAATTTTCACAGATGATGTATTTCTGTTGCCGGTATAACAAGAAATAAGTACTAAAAACAGAATAAAATAAATATTTAAGTGGAGCTCCCATACAACAAACGTGATTATTTGACGTTTTTTAAAGATGGTAGGAACACTCCGTTCGCGACGCCGACTCGCACATGGCCGGTTTTTTTCTTCTTTTCTCTAATTTTCAACATGTCAATGTCATGCCTGTTATTTACATGATTACTGAAATACCGATTTAGATGTTTTTTATTTGAATTGTGAGTGACAGTGCTGTAGGTGTGCTTATTAAAAATGAAGAAATAAATAATTATTTTATACTCAATTCAGAAATCGGGTCTGTCTATGTATATGATATTAAATTTTGGTTTTAACTATGCATAATCCAATAAACTTAACTTTGAAACGGTTCATTTATTAAATCTAATACATCATCGTTCGAGTTTTAAAACTTAACGGGCGAACCCGAAATAAACTCTTGTATGAAATTGTAAACATTACTACCTAAACAGTTACTATACAAACGTTAATATAATCTACCTAACTTTTAACTACTACGATAATTTAATTAGTAACTATTTTAGCCGACTTCCAAAATTTCTCAATTCGGTTGGTACCTATATTTTTTTATGTAGGTATGTACACCATACAGTCTGTGTCAAAAAACAAAATACCACGCCAGAAACACCGTCTTCCAAAATTATAGTTATTTATGATATTAGTGCGGTAAGTTGGTTTTTACAAACGAGTAGACGAATGTAAGCCCGAGACGAAGTCGAGGGCTAACCATAGTTACGAATTTGTAAAAACCAATTTCTGCACGTATATCATACAACGTTTTTCAATACATTTGCGAGAAAACAGTACAATAGATAATGAAACAAACTTTTTGTTTTTAGATATCAGTCGGAAAGTCGCAACAATCTTTGACATTTCTAATGTGAAAATGGCGCGAATTTGCAAACAGCGCCACAATCGCGTGGTGAAAATAAGAACTACATCTTTCATTTGTTTATTTTATTATTTTTTTCTCATTTTCTCTTTAGTATTAAAGTGAGACAAACGTATTGAGCAAATGCGCTTCCAAGGAGGTTCGATCATTCAGCTTATTTATTCTAGGATTGTGAAACTCCTTGGTGATATTCTTATTTATTTTTTTATGGAAATTAAAAGAAAAAACCGTAAAGAATACCTAAGTACATATTTTACCGCACGGCGCTATACAATAGCACCGTGCGGTAATATATGTACTTAGGTGAGAGTACCTATTTTACCGCACATTCCATGGTGTGGTGTGTAAAATTTAACTTTCGAACAATGTGTACAGGCTTCGTAAATGTATTTTTTGAGCAAATGTGTTGAAAAAGTTATTTTGTACCTACTTTGTACTGGTTTTGTGGTAGTCAGTTGTATTTCTTTGTAAAAAAGTTTTTTTTTGCTGTACTGTATACCTATTGTGAGTACTTAATCTACCGCTTCCGTTAAAGTAGCCTATAACCGTCCCCAGGGTGCCATCTATCTTAGTATCAAAATTCATTAAAAACGGTTAGACGATTCAGACGTGTAAGCGTAACAAACAAACAAACTTACTTTCGCAATTACAATAATACTGGCTTTTGCCCGCGGCTCCGCCCGCGTGTATGTCGGTTATTGCGTAAAAAAAGTAGCCTATATTCTTCTCCATATCCCAGGCTATATATCTGCCAAATTTCATGACGATCCGTTCAGCTTTTTTAGCGTGAAAGCGTAACATACAAACAAACTCACTTTCGCATTTACAATATTAAAATCAAAGTTAGGATTAAATTAGAACGATGTGTTCCAATCAGCATATTCATGTACCTACTATTGCTAATGAAAATATTCATTATTTTCTTTTATAAAACATTGCTTATTATGAGCCTAAGCTCAGGGGCATACTTTGCTTTTTATTTTATTTTTTTATATTAACGTTTCCGCCTGTTGTCAGGTTCAATTTTGTTTGGAGCGCGCGCACTTGCTCCAACCTTCCTTCTTTTAATTAATTTCGACTTGCCTTTACGTATAAGCGCAATGAGTTACTTCATCGTACTAACCTTCTGCCTTCACGTAACAATATTAACAGTTTATTTATAAGTCAAAGAAGATAAACAACGTGTAACAGCATAAACGCAATACCTTACGGGGTCATTATCTCATCTTTATGAACAACTTTTACTATAGGACCAACACTGAAATCGAGTGCCCCTTAGGTATGCTTAACTCAACAAAATGTAATGAACAGCTGATTTTTTTTTCGCGATTTCAGTGTTGGTCCTATAATAATCATGTTCATAATGATGAGTACAATGACCCCTTAAGAGGTATTGCGTTTATGCTGTTACACGTTGTATAAACATGACATGACGCCGTTGTACCCGACAGGTTAAGCAGAGATGTAGGTACCTAAGGAAAACCCGAGAAATTCCACCAGTAATCTTCAAGATGAAATAGGGGCTAACATATTGGAATTAACTGGACAAAAAACCAAGCTCTGGACCACTACTGAGAATTTCGAGATGTTAATTAAAACGTCTAATCTACTCCGGAATCGAACCCGGGACCTAAATTTAGCAGATAAAAGAATGAATTCTTTATTCTACCAACAAACTACTTACCAGAGAAGTAACTTACGTGTAATGAAGATATTGAATAACCTATTGTTACCTGACTAATACCGCTCCGGCCCCGGCGACATACCGGTGTGTCGCGAATTAATCGCGAATTTAATGTTTATTTACCTATTACATAAGGTTTAATTTTTTTTTGGGAATTTTCACATGTCGGGCCCTAAGCGGCTAAGATCTGCTGAGGGCCTACCACGAATGTTTTTGACGTACAGTAATGTAACGTAAAATTTTACTATTATTATAAATTATAAAACTCGTTACGTTATTTGAAATGGATACTATATTCATATTTTTGGCGCGGATTTTTTGATGGAGGTATAAGTAACGTTGCAGCACTTAACGTTTATGTTAGTCAAAGTCAAAGCATTTATTTCAATTAGACCATTTACAGGCACTTTTGAATTGTCAAGGTCGGTCGGTCAAAAAGATGAAGCTATTTGCACGTTCCAAAGCGTAGATCTCTATGGAGAAGAACGTGCAAGAAACTCCACGGACACTCTTTTAAAAAAGTTAGTTAGTGAATATGAATATTAAAAAAACTACAACCCCATAGTATTTTCATTTAATTTTATGCGACATACACAATTTGTATAAAACAAAAATTGCTTTATGTCAAAAATGTATGGAAATTGAGACTTTTTTGACAGTTTGCGAACGTTGTTTAAAAATTAGTAGAATCAGCACACAGAATTGCCCCGCAGTTTACACGAAAGTAAGTTCAGCCACAATCAACAAGCCAGGACAAAAGTTATAACTTAAGTGCAAATAGGCTGGCCATTATGATAAGAAGCAAGCAAAGAATGGACAAAAGATGTTACTGTTTGGTACCCTAGAGATGGAAAAAGACGGAAAGGACGTCAAAAATACGGTGGGAGGATGACATCAAACAAATAGCTACAACAACATGGCAAAGAAAAGCCGCAAACAGGGATATATGGAAAACTCTAGGGGAGGCCTATGCCGAAGGCCAAGCTGATAATAATGTTACCGGTGTCACAGAATAAACTGTTATTAAGATATACCATTAAAACTATAATCATATAAAATTAATAATCATTTACGTTGCCACTCCCTCGAATTCGGCGAATTAGTGAGGCTAACTTTTTGCGCATTACAGCGTAATCATATCATATTTATATTATCAGAAATAAAGGCTCTTTGTATTTTTTATAAGTTCAGCCATCCTTTAGGTATATTTGTCATAGTAATGTCGCTAATGTTTAATAAATGTCATGTATTCTAATTAGGCAGCTGTCACATATCAGTTAATTAATTTGTGTATAGGTGCGGAGTTTAACAAAATGGAAATAGTGCTGCTGATTAGTTTTGTTGATTAGTTAAACGTCGTCATTATAACTTTATTTCGAACAGAATTTATTTATTTAGACTTCATATTGTTCCGTTGCTTTAATTTTCTATTGAAGACTGAACCTTCAAAGTACGTTTGTATATGCTAGGATTGGCAATTTATTAAAATATTTCAAAATACCAGTAACAGGGTTGTTTAGCTCATAAATGCAACCGATTAGACTATATAGAAAATGCTAGAGACATACGGTAAACCTGACATCCTTGAAAAACGCATAAGCACTCCTATTTGAGACCACCTAATAGATAAATAGGTACAGGCTAACCTTAAATGCAACTGCGGTAAGGGTACCTGGACTGTCGAAATCTTAACCGGCAAAGTTGACTTTGAAATTCCTGTGTAATTAAAAAGCATGGAGTATAGTAAAAGTACTTACCGCTTGTGACTTGAAGAGTAGTTGCGAAGAGACATAGCAGCGACAGCGACAGGCATCCGAGCGAGTTGAGCCAATATGCCGCGGCCATACTGTACCCTGGGAATGTTAATGTGGTTGAATATAATTATGCATTTAAAGAAAAAAATAAATTCATTCAGTGATCAAACATTCAATTGAGCCAGTCTGTTATTTAAAAACATTTTACTTTTTTAATACAAAATATATTCGTTATTATTTACTATAAATCAAATTGCAGTATGGTAGCGTAAAACCATATATCTCTACAACCACGCCACGTGAGGATCAGAGGACGGCTAAAGATGAAACTAATCTGGCACGCGTAGCGCCATCTCGTAGGAGGTACTGAAAGTAAGTGCTAAGGGATGGCTGTATGTTTAGAAACGCTTTGAACAGTCAGCCACTTGCGATTGTAATACCGCGCGAAACGACTAGATGGCGCTAGTAAAGTAAAATGAAGCAATTTCCTGAAGAAAATTTCGAAAGGGTTATAAGACATTTTTTCTAGTATATATTACAGAGCGGTACGGTAAGTACACGTGTCGTTTTATATTCCATAATTAATCAAATAAAGCCAATACGGGTCAAATAAAACAAATAGGCAATGAAGAAACGCCACAAACGCGTTCCAAGACTTCTGGAGGCCTACCACAACCTCTTAAAACAATATTATTTTAATATTACTTTGTAATTTCTGTTGTTCCATTTTCAACGCTCGGATCAGCGCCGAGAGTTGAAAATGCAACAACAGAAATTACAAAGTAATATTAAAATAATATTGTTTTAAGAGGTTGTGGTAGGCCCCCTGAATCGATTTCAGGAGTAGTTACATAATATATAATCTATAAACTAAATAAAATAAGAGCTTATTAGCATAATCACTTCGCAACTTAACTTTTTATTTGTTTTTTTTTTTATAAATATACCATCGCCACCAACTTCTATTATCGACTTTAGCGTTGTGTAGGCATTATTGGTGAACATTTTTATTGGAAAAAACACTACGGTAAAAACATGGGCTGCAATGTAATTTTAACTTTTTTTATGTAAGGTATAGTTTTTTTTTCTCTAAAATTAGACAAATAATCTCGAAAACTGAACTCAAATAAAAACTGAACTTCTCGTTCATAAAGTTACTATTTGGCACTTACCATATCGTCAGCATGTGTGTTTGCGACGCGGCCGTCCGCCCACCATAGATCACCTGGAAAGAAAAATCAATCTTAAACTTCGTGCTATAGGGTCGCTTTTTACGCTACTTTTGAATTGATTTTGCTTATATGGAACGCAGTTCGTTTTTTTTTTTAATTTCATTTCTCGATTCGCGATAAATTTAACCCGCTCCTTTAACATTGCTCTCTCTATAACGCACTGATATCAGATAAAATACAGATAATTCTAAAACGTGGCTTTAATTAAACGACCACTAAATAAAGGGTCTCAATCAAAAACAATACTTTTATGTCAAAAATAAGGTTTTTAACACCTTACAATATACGTGATCAATATCCTCAAACAAAATAACAGAATGATACAAAACGTATAAAAAATATCATCCAACGATATTAAGAGCTTATTGGTTTCCTTTCGTATAATGACATCAATACGGGTCTACTCATTGCGTGTCGTAGCACGTAGCGCGTAGCTCGTAGCTCGCAGCGCCGTAGCGCCGTAGCTCCGGGCTACGAGGTGGCGTAGCAGTCACAATTTATTTGCAAATGTATTATTTGGCTGCATCGCCAAATTCTCTTGTCTAACAAGAACAGGAAAATTAATCATGACATAAATGTGTTCTATTTTAGAATTTAACTTTTGGAAAGAGGAATTTTTAACAACTTTTCTAAAGACCACTGGCTACTGAGGCCAAACAGTATAATAGATTTAAAAAAAAATCCTTAATGTTAACTCTTATTTGGCTCAAGATAACGGGACAGAAAACTTATCACGAGAGAAAAGTTTAGCTCAACACACATTTTTAACCGACTTCAAAAAAGGAGGAGGTTCTCAATTTGTCGGAATATTAAATTTTAGGTATGTTCCCCGATTACTCGAAAACGCCTGGACCAATTTGGAAAAAAATTTTTTGTTTGAAAGGGTAGAGTTTCCAGGTGTTACCATGGTCATCAGGATCTGATGATGGAATTCTGGAGAAATCGAATGAACTCTTAAAACTTTTTAGGCACACTTGAAGCGATTTGGGTAATTTTGAAAGAGTATTTTCTCGAAGTGGTTCAGTTTCATTTGGTGAAGATCTGATGAACTTCGGAGGTAGGCAACGGAACTCTTCAATAAATGATAGCAAATCTCCCGGGATAGCTGAAATCGCATGTCTGTTTATTGTTTACACAAGATCATAACATAACATCACGCCTGTACGCTGTGAGGACCCACGCACACTTGTGAATGTCAATATTTAGTTGTGAAGTATCACCACTAAAAAGTGAAAAATAAAAAAACTTTTTACAAACTAAAAACAACCGACTTACAAATATAAACACTGCGAAGTATAAAACAACTTTAGTATTTGGAGTCAAAAACAAAGAAACAAAACCAATTTCCGTAATTAAAGTTATTTAATACTTTGTAGTGTTTTTATTTGGAAGTCGGTTGTATTTAAAAAACGTTTTTTACACACATTTTTTTTTAAATTTCCACATCGTAAAAAATCACTTATTGAATATCATAAATTCTATATCCACATTCCAACCCCACCCCAAAATAACAAGAAACACCATAAACTCCCACACCATAACACCCACCTACCAAAAGCACCTTACGAGCACAAAAACCAATGAATAAAAAACATATGATCATCGTTTATAAAAGACATCCAAAGAACATGTCCCCTTACAGCCTTCCCATATCCAAGTACCTTAAAATGTTCCCATAAAACAAGGGAGGGGGAGCTAAACGTGAGTCCCTATGCTGCTCCTATAAAACCTATAAAACACTCATGCAAAATTAAAGGGGAGATGCTTCATTCGACTGGAAACACGGAATTATTCGATAAAAACCTACCACTATCGAGTCGGACTTCAACATGAAGAGTTCTGGGGCCTAACTACCAACTCTTAAAGCAGTATTACTTTAATATTACTTCCAGTGGGAAAGAGACGGAGCTATACGGCCTCTTTCCCACTGGAAGTAATATTAAATTAATACTGCACTGCTTTAAGAGTTGGTGGTTAAGCCCCTGGGCTTAACCACCAACTCTTAAAGCAGTATTAATTTTTGAACCGTGATTTTTTCGGTTTATACTACAGGTAGTATAAACCGAAAAAATCACGGTTCTTGTAGCCTACCTTTACTTTTCATTTTTTTACGAGCTGTTGCTTCGCCATGACTATTTTCATGAGTTTTAATTTTTTTCTAAAATAAAAATAGTCCAGAATTATCATGAATATGCAACGTGTAACAGAATGAACGCAATACCTCTTAAGGGGTCATTGTACTCATCATTGTGAACAACTTTTACTACAGGCCCAACACCGAAAACGCGAAAAAAAATCAGCTGTTCAGTACATTTTGTTGAGTTTAGCACACAAAAATGTATGAGGAGTCGAATTTTTTTTCGCGATTTCAGTTATGATTAAATAGTGAAAGTTGTTCATAATTATGAGTACAACGATCCCTTAAGAGGTATTGCGTTTATTTTGTTACACGTTGTATATGTAAAACTCTTCCGTTGCTGAGTGACTGACAGACAATGCACAGCCGAAACTAGTGGTCGTAGAAAACTGAAATTGGGGAGTGTAGGCGAGCACTAAGAGAGGGAGAATTTCTACGGGAACGTAAAAAAAACGGGATATGCGCGTACGAAGTCGCGCTCAAAAGCTCAACCTTAAACCTTATAACATCAGTTGTCTGCCATCAAACTCGGTCCAGTCGTTCCAGAGATTAGTCAGAACAAACACACATATACTTTCATAATTATGCATTTAACAAAAAACTGTTGTTTTGATAATTCAAAAACAGATATTTCAGTTTTTTTTATTTTTGTATAGATTGGAACACACACTGAGGATTTCAACTGTTTATTATTATTATTTATCTACACTCACAACGTAATGTTACAAATATGAGTTCAAAAACGAATGCATAAACACGTACTTTTTTTTGTGGATAGGTAAAATTTTAAAAAAAGCCATTACATTTCAACATTTTCCTTCGATTTTTAAACAACTGCATCATAAAATAACTTTTTAATTTTTATAGCACACTTTTACTTTTTAATTTATTGGCGCGGGCTCATTGACTTCAGTCAATGAGCCAGCTTATATCTGTCTATGGATGCGCGCTGCGCAGTCTTTCGAATACGCAATGAGAATATCCGCCATATTGGAATAAACTATTTTTCCACCTTTTTTATTTCAACTGTATGAGTGAAGATAAAATAGTGTATGCAACGGCATAAAATTAGGTATTCAAACACTCGTGTGATGCAACACGAGTGTTGGTTGGTTATATGGTCGTTGCTAGCCAGTATACTATTGTAGTCTTTGGTCGTTGGATAAACTACTATACGCGCCAGGATTAATGCCGGGTACATTACGATATTTAGTTACTACTAGCGCCATCTAGTATCAAGTAGTGGAACTAGTAGAGTTAAGATCCTTGTAGACTTTTCGATGTTAGAACATTCTAGAGTTTTCGATATCTGGTTAGTCGGGACCGGTATGTACTCGAACTTTCTAGATGTTTCTATACTAGAAGGTTCTGGAATTATCTGCCGACCTTTATAAGGCCCGCATAGCCTACGACGGAGTCAGTATAGAATTTGCGATACAATTTAAGCGACAACTTCGAGAGCGATCTTCAACTGCGAATTAAAGTGATTAGTAGTGCAATTGTGTTTTATAATTAGTGAGTTTTAAAGTTGTAATTAGTTTTGATTAATTAAAGTGTCTTTTGGTTATTTAATCGGCTGTTTTTATTGTCATCCTAAGCTCGTAACAATACGAACATGGGAGGCTTACTAATAGAGTCCCGTTGGTTACCCTTTGAATACGGAACCCTAAAAACGTTCTAAATAAAGCAAACAGATTTGATTGGCAAAAGTTTTGTTTCATCTTTAGCGTGAAAAGAAGGTCCCTACTCAATCAGGAACACGCAGTATGAGCTTATGAATATTATGCGGTATTTTCAGACGGCAAGTTTCACTGCGCGAGAGGACTTTTTGACAGTTCGCTCAAGCCCCGGCAACACACCGGAGTGCGCCGAATTAATCGCGAATTTAATGTTTATTACCAATTACATAAGGTTTAATTTTTTTTGGGAATTTTCACATGTCGGGCCCTGAGCGGTTAATTAGTAAAACTTGCAGCAAGTTAGATTGCTGTGGGTGAAATTTATCTGGCGTCCAGATAAATTTACGTTAACGGTAATTGCTCTTTCCTTAATATCTCATCGTAGGTACCTGCCGGTCGATTCTGTCGACATCTCACGGTGTTCACCTAGGCGGAGTGAACGACAAGTAAGCTGTCATTGTATCTTATTTGTATGGTTTGACAACTTACCTGTCGTGCGCCCCGCCCAAGTGTTCACTTCGACATGTTACAGAATCACACTGCTGTCGACATCTCACGGTGTTCACCTAGGCGGAGTGAACGGCAATAGCGCTGTCATTCCATCTTATTTGTATGGTTTGACAACTCACCTGTCGTGCGCCCCGCCCGGGTGTTCACTTCGACATGTTTACAGAATCGCACTGCTGGACAATTATGAATCGTTTTTCAGTACTAGACAATGTAAAGGAACACGATGGATGTCGATTCAGGACAGCTTTATGTCTTTATGTATGTTAATAAATGGAGGTGCGTCAATGACCCTTATTGCAAATTTATCTGGCGTTGAACATATCCATACAAGTAATCACCCTATTAGTTTGTAGGGTTTTTTTTTAAGGATTGGAAATCATCAAATGACTTCGGAGGAGCGGAAGGAAGTGTCACTCTTACTGACTAAAACCCATCCGTGTTCTTTATGCCCTTTGCATTCCTTATAAGGGGTTATTGTACTCATCACTATGAACAACTTTTACTAAAGGACTATCACTGAAATCGCGAAAATAAAATCGACTGCCCCATACACTATTCGCATAACTCGACAAAATGTACTAAACAGTTGATTTTTTTTCGCAATTATAGAGTTTGTTCCACAGTAAAAGTTGTTCATAATTATGTGTACAATAACCCCTTAAGAGGAATCGCGTTTATTCTGTTACACGTTGCATGCTAAGTTCCCAACAAAAACAAAACTAAACAAATACTTAATAATGTACGTGTGTGTGTATGTGTGTTTTCCACTTTCAATTTGGACAGTACTTAAATAATGAAACCAAATATGGCACAATACACAGAAAAACTATAATATCTATAGATGCAGTAGGATTAATTCAATTAATTCAATAGTAAAATGTTTGTTCATATCTGCGATGGAACGTGTAGTTTTCGCTTTGCAATGGATTAAAGGAAATCGATATTTCAGGCTTATTGTTATGGTTCATATTTCCAGGTTCTATCTACTATGTATAGGGCTTCAGATTCTAGTTCCTAGAAGCTAGGATACAATCGAATGCCTGGAATTGCGAGCATACAACCCACGCGCTGCGACAAAAGCTTTATTTTGTTGATAATAAAAGCATTGTAATTATTGTGTAGTGATTTCTATCAAGTTTTTTTATGATAAATTTTTATTGACGATTGATCTGATTTTAATCAATGTGAGGCGTCGTTGATAATTTAAAATATTCTTTTTTTTGTGCCAAATTATTCTGACAATCCTTTATTGGCATTCAAAAGCTAAATATTAAATTTTACGAATATGCAAAATACAACGAGAGTTTATGAAAAATAATGAGTTTTGCACAAATCCTGTTTTAATAACTTTTGACTTTGGCGTGGAAATATAATTTAAACATATCATAAAAATGCCCAGAGCTTGTCTGATTCATTCAGTCTGATTAAAAGATCATCATCATATCAGCCGAAAGACGTCCACTGCTGGACATAGGCCTCCCCCAAGTGTCGCCACAACAACCGGTCCTGTGCGTTTCGCATCCATCAGCTACCAGTGACCCTCACCAGGTCATCGGTTCATCTTGTCAGAGGCCTTCCAACGCTGAGTCTTCCGGTACGCGGGTATTAAAAGATCAGATAGAAATAAATAAAATACACCTCATTATAAGCACAGATAGAAAACAAAACAAATGTCTAATAAAATAAAATATACATGTCGCAACCAACTAGCTTTATCAGTCGTTTTATTAAAAGCCTAGCCTTTTCATTGAACTACGCCGTTTAATCAGCAACTTATGTGGTATGGGCAAGTCATTAAACGATATTGAACAAAACATGTCACTTATGTCAGTTAGCCAAGAAGCTGAGCATCCTAAATAGATTTAGGCGATACTTCACATCTGGACAGCTTCTAAGTCTGTACAAAGCATAAGTCCGTTCCTGTATGGAGTATTGCAGCCACTTATGGGATGGCTCAGCAAAATACCAGCTTGCTGCATTGGACTCGGTGGAACGCAGAGCAAAAAGGCTTATAGGCGACAAGACGCTGGTGGCTAACCTTCACAGCCTGGCTCATCGGCGTAGTTTTGCTTGCCTGTCGGTCTTCTACAGACTGTATTTCGGAGAGTGTGCGCAGGAACTCCACAACCTGATCCCACCCTCGTCCTTTTATCACCGGAATACCAGACGTACTGTTGGATACCATCCGCACTTGGTCGATATCCCGACTAGTCGTACTCAGCGCTTCTCTTCCACACTTATTATGCGCACAGCCAAAGTGTGGAACTCTCTTCCAGCGTCTGTGTTCCCTTCCACATATAACCTGTCTGCTTTCAAAGCAAGAGTGTACAGGCATCTTCTGGGCACGCTCGCTCCATCATAGACCTCATCTATCGCTTTCCATCAGGCGTGGTCGAGGTCAAGAGCAAGCCCATTACTCAATGAAAAAGGCGCATTTAAATGAAATGGCTAGACCACCAATTAAACGGCTGATTAAGCTAATTAGCTGCGACATAAACATACAATACCAAATCCTACTAATATGATATAGAAATATCTGCAAAGAAAAACTACAATGAAATTATATTGTTACTTTAGAGCGGTTACGCACTGCATCCAATCCGAATACGTGAAAATACGTTCCGAGGTAGTCATAGACGGATTTGTATGATAGATTACGCCCTAGATCCGATTTCCGTCATTCGAATTATCTCCGACATCGGTGAGCCTCCAATTCGGAAGAAGTATTGACGGACAGAAGTAGCCGTAGTACTTTCGCATTATCTCGGATTCAAATCGGACATATCCAAAGATGGCCCCTGAATAGCTTGGATTTGGATCAGAGATCGGATTAGTGTGTAAGCAATATCCGAATCTGGACTGATTTTTTTACATCCGTATTTTCATGGATTCGGATCGGACGCCAGTGCGTAACCCCTCTTACTGCAAAAATCGTAAGAGGAAAAAATAATACTGGTACAGCAATCAAAGGAACCACGCGAAGCCAGCCACAAACTAAACATAGTCCAAATAAAAGCAAAAATTTCTTCGTTCTTTTGAGATGAAGGAGAACGAAGCGCGGAGGTATGAGAGGGAATTCAAGTAGAACTACTGAGCAAATTGTGTCTGTATTTTATTTAACTTTTTACGTTTTCCGATGTTTCGAGCACTTTTGAGCGGCTGCAGCCTTTCAGTCGCGAAACTGTTGCATCAAAAATGTTTGTATTTTTTTAAGTTTGAGTGTTTTTTTTAAAACAGAACAGGTGTGTTCGTGGTTAAGTAATAAAAAAAAATGTTTGTTAAGCAATGAGTGGAAACAGTGATTACTCAATCAGGCTTGTATAAAGTAGGCTCAAAAATCTGCTAATAATATGTTTATTTTTTTAATGAATAAAAAATGCGTGAGTGACGCTGAACACTCGGTTGGAACGAAGTTCCTATCGTAGTATATTATTGTAACAAAGAGTAATCATTAACCAACAAAAGCGTTTATAAACAATTAGCAAAGAGGTTACGCACCACGTGTTTTGTTAAACAAAAGGTTCGTGACGGAAATTTGTGACAGAAAAATCTTACACTTTTTTCGTCTAGCCCCCATCCGCCATCCGCCGAGCGATAAGGAACTTGGTTCCAATAAGGCTGAATAATTCCCTCGCCGTCCATGTTGCATCCATTCGCCAGTCACGATTCACAGCATCAATATTTGACGGCAAAGTAATTAACGAAACCATTTCTTTCAGTAAAAAGCCCATCACCAATAGACTTCCAACTTTCCCAATACGCAATGAACCTAAAACTAAGAAAAACTTATCCAACGAAAGCTCCTTAATCGAAAATCACCAACTCCAGCCGGAAGGGGATGAAAGTCGACCTTCTAAATTGGGTCACCCAACGAACCGCGGAGCCTTTATCGGGTTTATTTCACATGGCGACCCCTAGCGGCGGGGCGGAGAACATAAAGTTATTCGCAACTACGTGGAGTAAACTTTGGCAACGGAACGTCGATGAGTAGGTAAATATTTTAAGGGAGACACGTCCCCGTATATTTTTATGCGCTTTTTAAGGCGGTGTCAAGCGAGGAATACTGTGTTTCGATGTATTGTGAGACACCTTTATGTATTGCTATCTTGTTCAGGCGGTTTTTCTCGTTTTATCGTTGAGATAAAATGAGGTGAAGTGAAATAGACTCTTGGAATCAATGATCGCAAAGATAAGGAAAATTACATGAATCATACACTAACACAACGTATGTAGGTATAGATATAAAACATGTAGTCGTACCATAGATACGCCTCTGCTCAAGCCTTTAAGGAATAAAGGCGTGATATAATGGTATGTTTTACGTTGTCATATTGAGTATGTTACATAAAGAAACGTGTGTCAATCAAAATAAGGTACGTGTAATTCAAAGCACGCGGTTTTCAGTAGTAGCCTCCCCGTGGGAAGAACACGTCTATTATCTTATTTATACACAATTGTTTTTACAGGCAGGCGCTCAAGCTAACAATGTCATAACAGACTGCCACAGTCGGAGACGTCATCCAAATAAATCAATCAAACACCAACAAGAATTGAATTTAAAAAAAAATCGGTTTTTTTGGTTTTAACCGACGTTTCTTCGTGTTTTCGAAATTAGAGTTATTTTATATTTTGCAGTGTTTTAATTTGGAAGTCGGTTGTATTTTTTTGTAAAAAAAAGTTTTATATTTTGCACTTTTTAGTGGTGATACTCAACAACTAAATTGACATTCACATGTGCGTATGCGTACCCCTTCACAGCGTACCGGCGTGATGCTATGTTATGAACTGGTGTAAACAGTAAACAGACATGCGATTTCAGCAATCTCGGTCCATTTACTATCATTTTTTGAAGAGTTCCGTTGCCTATCTCCGAAGTTCTTTATCAGGTCTTCACCAAATTGAAATGCGATCACTCCGAGAACCTACATCTCTTCATGTGTGCCTCTAAAATTTTGAGAGTTCCCACAATTTCTACAGGATCCCATCTTCTAATTCTGACCATGGGACCTTTCTAACAAAAAAATAATTTTCCAAATTTGGTCCTGGCATCTACGAGTAATCGGGGAAAATAAATAAAAAATTGGATTTTAGATTTTTATTTTTAAATACATCTTAGTTGTATCCCGGTAGTTTTTACGTTTTCCCGTGCATTTTTTTTTTGTGCAACTTTTACAATTTTTCGCTTCATAAGAACCTTCTTCGAAACTCAAGGAATATTTAAAAAAAGAAAGCTAAATATTGGTCTAGCCGCTCTCGATTTTTGCGCTTGGCAACACATTTAGTGATTCATTTTTATTTAAACATAGATTTAGTCATGTGCTCCACCTCCTGACTAAAAATATACCTGTCAACTAAAGCCCATGGTAGATCAGTCTTAAGTAACAATGATCGAGTCAAACAGCTCAGGGAATACATATAAGGAGATGCATATGAACAAACACTACATAGTTCTATTAAATCTGCAACTCTGCAGAATGCCTCCCAAGACATCGCGAGAATCCTCAACTAACATGAAAGCGCAACTTAATAAACAAACCGTGTATGAGAATAATTCTCTCATTGCGAGCTAGTTAGTGTTTAGTTTGTTGTGTTTCCCAGGAACTTGCTGCTTGGCTTGGTTAGTGATGATCCGAGCAGCAAGATTGGCGACACCATAAATGTCAAATAGAATCTATCTAACTGATCTAATCTAATCTAGCCCGTTATGTCCTACTGCTGGGCACGAGCCTCCCTCTCCCTTTTTCACACACGTCTAACTAAGTACTACAGAAAATGAGACCCCGGATTTCTGAATATAATGTCTGTAGTATTTGTCAAGGTTTGCTTAAGCCTGAAAATCTGGCAAACCAATTGCCGGTTTCTGAATTGAGTAATTGGGATTAAGAACGTGGAAAACCCTACTTTAATTGGCAAAAACTCCATTTCAGATTCTTAATTCAGAAATCGGGGGTGTGGGTTAAATCATGGTTGAATCGGACTAAGAACAATTGTTTAAAATACACAACATTGAGTGCACACGTCATGACGTCATCATGTTCAGACATTCAAGTTGGCTTCCAGACACAACGATTGTCAATCCAAAATTTTAAACCAAAACATTATAAGCTAAAATAATAAGCTTTAAAATGTGTGTGTTAGACTTCTTAGAACAAATCTCAAAGTATTTCAGTAATGATGAAAACAATCTTCAAATAAAAAAATGGCTTAAAATAGCTTGTGCTGTAGCATGCTTTACGATAACCGGTGTAATATTTATTCTTGCTATGACGTTAGGCGCCATTCGGATAAGTCATAGCTGAATGAGCAAACATTTGAAGATAGTTTGAAGGATGAAATAACTCATTCATTTGACGCAGTAAAGATGATAGAACGAGCCAAGGAATCTATTGCTGCCTGCATACCTGAAGATAGTTGATTGGAGGGAATCAATTCTACCCATATGTTTGTGGTGATATTTTACAAATTAACAATAACAGCAAGCTTATCAAATGTATATCTTACGTCTCAATCTTTTTTCCCTTGATCAAATAAAGATCTTTAATTAAGAGTTATTTGATAAATGAATTAGTTTGCATAGATTCACAACCTTTTACTGTAGTTTTGATACCCGATCGTGACAACAGTGAATAGCATTATCCACGTATAACACCCAAAGCCACTTAATAAGTGCTCAAACTCTGCCTTCAAATTCCCAACTTGGCACAACACATTAGAAAATCAATCATATAATTTACAGCTTTAGAGTCAAATTACCATTTTAATCAGACGCTTGAAACTTCTCTATTCTAATGCCGGTACTAATTGAAATCGGCAGTCGGCATTTACGTGCAAAGTTGGAAGTGGCGCGGCGTTATGTATGCAGCCCACACCTCGACTGGAGTACCTCTGAGACTTCGAGTGCCTACTCCATGTTAGTCAACACTGCTGAGTAACAAACTATGTTACTGTTCCAGTGTTGTTGTTAACTCATCAATCCACTTACTGTTGATGATGTGGAGAGGTATTGATAGTGTGGAATTAGAATTAGGAAACATTGTGGAAGTTTGAAACGTTGCGAGAACTATTTTTTTCATTGAAACCTTTGTAACAGTAACACTTTCATTGGCATTGATAAATTTGTGCACAACTGCACAAGGCCCAACATTTCTATTCAATCCAAACCACCCATTTATACTCGATTACCCGCGACTTCGTACTCGTATATCCCGTTGTTTCCTGTTCTCGTTGGAATTTCCCGTTCTCGTATAGCCTATAGCCTTCCTCATGAATGTGGCTATCATATTAATAAAAATAATTTTCAAAATGGGTTCAGTAGATCCAGATTACCCCCTACAACCTCACAAACTCAAAAACTTTACCTCTTTATAATATTAGTATAGATTAGGGATTAAATTAAAATAATTACTTGCCCTAAAAAAGCACCGAACGCCGTCTAGCTATCTAAGGCCCACTTGCATAAACCATTATTCAGAGTAAGTTGCTAACATGAGGTTAAAACTTACTCGGAATTAATAGATAACGCTGGTTATTATAGAACACTCACTCACTTCAAGGAACTTTTTACATTGAAACTGCATAACACATATCTATACTAATATTATAAAGAGGAAAGATTTGTATTTTTGTGTGTGTGTATGTTTGTAATGAATAAACTCAAAAACTACTGTGCCGATTTCAAAAATTCTTTCACCAATGGTAAGCTACATTATTAGGGAGTAACATAGGCTATTTTATCCACGTATTCCCACAGGAACGGGAACTACGCGGGTGAAACTGCGGCGTGCTGCTTGTATGGGTACAATTTAAATTCTCACCAAAATAATTTTAAGACTAAGTCCCAAGTAAAAATGATATACCTAAGATTCATATACATTCTTTTTGCTTACCAAAATATGGATAAATGCCCACCAAATATTTTGTTTACTGAAACAATAACATTACCGAAAATATTAGTTCTAAATATCTTTAATGTAATCAAATCAAAGGTTCCTTTAAATCCTGCAGACAGAAATAGACTGCAATTCTTCATGAAACACAATTCCGTGAGCATTTATCCATTTGGGCAGGTATTTCGTAATCATTGGTAGTAAAATAGGTCCATTTCTGGTAGGCGTTTAAACACAAGCCCTTTTAAATTAACCAAATCAAGTATCTTAACTTAGCTCGCGAGGATGTCAGCCATCGTTGTACCGACAATTGTGTCAGCCTATAGCCTCGACCAACACATGACATAAGGAGGATCTCGATAAGCAGCTGAATTAAAGGCTCGATTTAGAAAGCTTCTAGACACCGTTTATTTTTAGATGGTTAGGAGTTTCCTCTCTCTCTGGAGCCCTAATTTTACATATATATATGTTACGGCTAAAGGTGGTTGTGAACTTAAACCTAAGTTAGCTGGTCATTGGGCACCCCGACTCGGATAGGTTATTTTGTTTTAAACCACAGAGAAATAGGAATTTTAAAGTGTTTTGAGGTTAGGTTAGAACTAGTTGTAGCCGGATAAACCTAAGGTTAGCCGGCTAATCTTAAGTTTATGTTCACACCCACCTTTAGCCGTAACATTTACACTAGCCATACTAATACATATAACAACACTAGCTATACTTTTAGTATATGACAGCCGCATTCGTGAGGAAGGCTATATGCTATACGGGGACGGAAAATTCTTACGAAAGCGGGTGAAAAATTCGGTTTGTATACTTTTTTATATTTTTAATTTGTAATGTATAAACAATATAATAAAAATATTTCTTTATTTAAAAATTTAAATAATAAAAATAGAATATGAATAATTAATTACGATATTACCTACTGACGTTTCAAAGCCAAATCCCACACTACATTAAAAAAAAAAACATGCATCATCACTTCCCGCGCATAATACCAAACTAACTTCATTTGTTATCCAATAAGGAAACGATTGAAGCATTTTTCACTCTATTCCCCTCGACCGGCCATTGCAGGAGGATCATTAATTCTGCCACCGACAGGGCCGCCTACCCTCCTCGGTACATCGCTCACACGTCACTGTAATCTGTGCTGGACTCAGGAATTATTATGATGAATGCTTTGTTGTAATAAAACTGTGCTTAACTTAATCTTTTTATTTATTTATTTATTTATTATATACTTTATTGTACACCTCACATCAATCACAGGTAAAAAGTTTATAAAAACAAGTGTACAATGGGCGGTCTTATCGCACAGGGCAATCTCTTACAGACAACCTTAGGATCAAAGACTACAATAGTATACTGGCTACTTAGGATGGACTGAACGAATGAAGTTAGATTTAGGGCGGTCAGTGTACAAACATCATAAATAATATTAATTAGACATAATAATATAAAATAAATATATACAATACTAAAAAAATATACTAATAAATAATATAATTGGGAAAGGAGAAAAAAAGTTATAGTGAGAGGTAATGCTCCTTCACCAATTTTTTAAACGTCTTTTGATGGTCACCAGAAGAAGAATATACCGCAAGGCTCGATCTTTAAGGTTAAGCACCGCATACCGGATGGTAGTTGAACCGATTTTGATGAAACTTGCACTGTTCCCTAAATTGGAATATACGTAGTCCAACTAAAAAAGATTTTTTGCAATTCAACTTATAGTTTTTGAGATATGCGCGGACAAACAAAAAAGTCGCTTCCCGCCGTTTGTCCCGCTGTACGCTTAGATCTTTTAAACTATGCAACGGAATTAAATGCGGGTTTCACGAGAAGTTCTTCCGAAAGATTTATATGTATAAAACATTATAATTAAAATTATAATTAGTGTAGAAAAGTCGAGGTTTTGCCAAGTGTCTAAAAAGCAATTTTGCGTGCGGACCCGGGCGGGTCGCTAGTTTATAAACAACGCAACACTTGAATCAAAACTCCTTTCTACAAAACGTTTTAGGAAAAAAACAAAACACAATCGGATTGCGTACCTACCCAATTGTGTTATAGGTACCTGTACATAACGGCCCTTCGCAGTTAACGAACCAACTTACGTTTGAGATAAGAGGACCAATTTGTGGTCCTATTCCCGATTGCAAATCGACTTTCATTTGAGAAGAACAATAAAAGGGTCTTTGACTATAAATAAAGGACTTATCTTAAATACCTGAGTGTACTTAGGTTACGTACTTAATTTGGTAAAAGACCCAGTGGAATTTAATATTTCAAAATTGTTGATATACCTAATGACAAGTTCCAAGGGCGATTTGACCAATGAAAATTGAAATGAACGCAATCACAGCCTGCTTTGGAAGATCGAAATTCGCCCTTATTTGGCCTAATCACTGATCGTATTAAGTTTATTAGTGAACTCGGTATATGCTACCTGTATCAGCCAAGCACGGCAGCAGAGCACCCGCAAAATGCTTAAAAACAAAAAAAAGCGTTCGACTATTTTGCTGGAGTTCAGCCCTGGGCGGGTTTTCCTTCCACATGATACAAGCGTCCAGACAATACTTAGGAGAGTCCAGATAATGATTAATATGCCCGAAAAAGCTGAGAGCACTCTCCTGGCTACAAATATTTTGAAATAAATAAATAGGTTACTAATAAGTCATCATCTGCCTAGCCTTTTCCCAACTATATTGGGGTCGGCTCCCAGTCAAACCGGATTCAGCTGAATACCAGTATTTTACGTGGAGCGGCTGCTTACCAGACCTCCACAACCCATTACTGGGTAACACGGTACTTCTTGGCAAGACTGAATAAATAGGTTACTAACAAGTAACCTATTTATTTATTTCAAAATATTTGTTAATTTTGGTAATGCTCGCTCGTCTCGTGGCAACCACTGATCTTTAAATATGTCTTATCTGCGGATAATGCAGTGGACTGCAATATTACTACTTGAAGTTTGTTAACGATATTTGTTTTAGTTGTTTATTATCCCTTATAAATAAAATAAAATATTCCAGATAGCCGCTTAGTGATGCTGAGTTCCTCCATTATGGACTATTCATTCTCAAAGCGTACATTGATAGGTATACGGTGTGTATCTCCGACAACACCACATCTAGAAAACATCGATTTCGACTTTCGAAGATAAATAAATAATACAAGATTATTACTACCCCTGTTTAAAATTAGTGTCACTTTAAAATACGTTTCCCATGTTATATATGCTTTTGATGATACCAAACAAATAACACATGTGCAGAAACCGATTTGGGTTGTCCCTATACGCATGTTATCTTGTAAATCTGTGCGACAACCGCGAAGACTTGTAAGCCGCGGTACAAAAGTAACATAATGCGGAACCATCAATATCAAAACAGGAGCTTTTTCTTCTCCTCCTCTGTCGGAAGATGATAAGGGGCTGATTAAACGGGCTTCATTTTTACTTTCCGTGTCACTCGTGAGACTTCCTTGCTGTTCAATAATCTTACAGTAAACGAGAAGCAAAATGCTGAGATTTTTTTTGTGTTTCAAAAACCATACACAAAACTTGTTATGGATACTTGGTACGGCAAATCCTATCTCTTGACTCAATATCAATGTCTCCTCTGTGTCAATATTATAAAGTTGAATTTAATATAATGACATGCATTGGGGATTATGTCTCATAATGTAACGAAGTAGCATTTGATCTTATTTGGCTAAGGCTCGTGTCAGTGGTTAAATCTAGAGATATAACTTGTAGCTAGCAAGGTGGCCCAGGTTTTTCCATTTTCATTCACCTGAATTTATCAACAAAACAACATTTCGACATAAACTTTGCACTATCACAGTTCTTGTTGAGACGAACCACAAACACTGAGGTGCCTTGAATTATTGACGTCACACGAAGCAAGACCGTCATAAATCAAAAGTTCCGCCAACGTATCCATTGATCTCTTCACAGTGCTGAAGTCCACGGTCATATTACGAACTTCGGTGAATTGTTCTCCAAGAGTAATCTTGAAGTTTACGGATTTAAGTGAAAAGTACGATCACTTTGAAAATGTTACTTAGAAAAGTGAAATTATTGTAGTGTCATGGTTAAAGCTTAACTCGTAGGTCTGAGAAGATATTACCGCGGCCCTGGAAAGAGTTACCGTAGCCCTGGAAAGTAAAGTGCACGAAGAGGAGCACCGATAAGTTTTAGTCAGTAAGAGTCTGACACTCCCTCCCGCTCCACTCAGAGCGGCAGAAGTCATTTGATGATTTCCCATTCATAAAAAAAGGTCTGAGCAGATGATTACAGACTTATGGCCCTCCCTCTGTCATAGAGAGCATAGGGGACCCGAGTTCCAGCAGGGAGAACCTAATCGTCTCCTATAGCCTGCCAGGGTTGCGGAATTTGTTCGAAAGAGTCACCGCGGCCCTGGAACACAAAGGGCATTTGGAGGAACACGGATGGGTTTTAGTCAGTAAGAGTCTAACACTGCCTTTGTCTCCGCCCAGCCCCCCTAGACAAAAAACTTTTCTGTAGCGTTAACGTCAGACGCTGACGACAAAATGTATGGGAATGACATTATGTGTGGAAAGGAAACGTCATCACCTAATGTCATTCCCATACATTTTGTCGTGAGCGTCTGACGTTAACGCTACAGAAAAGTTTTTTGTCTAGGCCCCCAGTACGGAAGAAATCATTTGATGATTTTCCATCCTATAAAAATTGACAGTATGATAGTTAACAAGTTAATACATATAACTTTTTCGATTTGAGTAAAAATACGCATGCCAGTACCGTTGTAAAGCTAGCGACTGACCTGTAACTGACCTAATTTAATTGAAATTTTATACCCACTGTTCTAAATTCTCTGAATCAAATATAGAAGAATCAATGCACTAAAGTTTTACACTACTGCAATGGCGATCAATGCCTGAATACTCTTAAAATGATATCGGAACAAAACGTGTAGAAAACGAAACGCTAGCGTCTCGATAATCTGAATAAATAATATGCACTGGCGGCTTGCAGCCCGAATCGAACCTCTATTTAGTTCAATTACTTCTCTAGACCCATTATCAGTATAAACCACAGAACACAAGAATAGTTTTACCGGTGTGGTGAAACTTTGTATCGTTTCCACTCAGGTTTAATTAGTTTCTAAACCTAATTTATACATTTACTTTTCCCATCGTAGTGCTCTGAGGCATACATTCATCTAAAACCATAGAATTACAGCCTTCTTACGTCAATTTTTAATTTATAAAAGAAACAAATATTTACAATCAATAAATACACAACCAAACAAGATCAATCAAATTGCTTTTTCCACATCTCAGTAACTGGGTACACAACTAAACAAGATCAATCAATTTGCTTTTTCCACATCCCAGTAACTGGGTACACAACCAAGCAAGATCAATGAATTTGCCTTTTCTACATCCCAGTAACTGGATAGCCCGGCCAGACTGATCGTCAGCCTGCCTACCCAAGACCTATACTAATACTCAGTGCTAGACTTGACTAAAGACATTGTCAGTAATTTTAATTTCGTAGCCAGTACTAAACGGCCTCGTGCCAGATTTTGCAATAAAGTACATTGACCTTTCCCTGATAAAGCCGGATTTACATTACGAAACTAGTGGCATGAAAGTAGTTTCGTGACATTAATTTCACCAACAATTTCACGTGTAAACGTCAAGTTTTACAATGCATGCATCGATTTCACGACACTGAAACAGTTTCGTGATGCGCGCGATTTTTGGATAAAACTAGTGTCATGCAACTAACGTCATCGTTAACTCTTCGTAGGTAACCGGAAAACAAATTATGAATCGTTTTTCATTATTGGAAAATGTAAAGACTCACGATAGATGTCATTTCAAGACAGCTTTACGTCTTTTTTTTCCATTTTTGAAATTAGGATTCTCAATATATGTAGGTCAGTCAATGACCGCTATTTCAAATTTATTTGGCGCCTACCATGGGGTGGCCAAGACTGGTAGTCCGCCTGTACTCAACCATAACTTTCCGACAACACTCGTGGTCCTCGTAGACAGTCCTCGTTAACTTTTCAGCAGCACACGGACCCACTAGTCCACTACCGTATTAAACTCCCCTACTACCTACACATACTATAATCCTTTTCCCCGGTTTACGAGACTCATGGGGAACTATGGGGTGATCCTATATCCACCGGCACACGGCCCACTAAGTGTAATCGTGGTTTATCTATGTTACAACGTGTGCAACCCGACTTGATATATGGGGCAATTCGCAGTTCGTTTCCTTGAAATATTTTGCTTCGTCGTTTAAGGTTGCGGAGGATATTTTTACGGGATATACTGCAGTATTTTCTTAGTAATAATCTTAAAGTGTTTCGCTACGGAATTATTTTAGACATCTATTGTGTTTTAAAACTACACAACTGTCTTTATTTTCATTTCTTACTAGTGGCCCGCCCCGGCTTCGCCCGGATGTATTTTTTTTTCAAAATTCTCTTTCATATAAACTTTGCCCTGACAATTACGAACAGAACAAAAACGAATTATCCAATTTGGTTCAGTCATCACGAAATTACGCGCGTACATATATTTCGGCGATACATTGTGTATATATAGATTTCGGTATGGTTGACGCTACACAACTTACATACACCAAAATCGTACTATTTCCGTAGCTATCAGGAAATAGTACGATGAAACCTGGGAGTCAAATTGTTTTGGTAGATACCAAAACAATTTAACAACTTTAAATAAAACACAGATCAATAAACTAAGTGAAATATTCCAAAAATCTAAGTTGAAAGTGCACACAAAGATAACCTATCCAGTTTGATTGATATCTGTGGAACTGCGCCAAAAACTACGCTAGTCCGTCCTCATTACACCCTGTAAACTCAAGACCTTTCGGATACAATTTACAGCTGCAATTTTCCCGGGTATCTAATCTTCGTGTTGTGTTTAAAATTTTAGCTTGCACTCCCCGTTGGTTACGCTCCAAAATATCAGACCGACGGCGACGCCATGTTATTAAAATTTCAAATAATTCTTTGCAATTTATGCGAGTAAACAAACGCGTTTGCATATAGACGTATGTGTTAGCGTAAATAATATAATACATGTCTTTACAATCTCTACAGTTTCTGTGTAAATAACGTTCAAGGAAATTGTTGGGTCATTCAATAGACACAGCTGAATCAAGAAATACTCGTTCTTATTTCTCTTTGAAACATTTTAACAAAAAATTCTTCGAATGGAATGTGAAAGATATTGCGTACATACGGAGTTGTATTTATTTGCATCTACATACATTTTTCCGTTTTTAAAAAGGAAAAATATACGACTTGATGGTTTAAATCAGACACGTAGGCAGAATACTATGAAACTGAAGACGTGTGTCGCATCTTACATGAGTTTACAAGTCTATGGCTGCCACGTTATCGTAGTGAAATCACGTTGCGCTTGTAATTCACGAGCCCCGTGAAACTGGCGCCCCTTATCGTTGCTTCTGGCGGTACACACCGTACAAAAGGCTTTAAACCTGTGTTAAGGTATGTACGAGTTTAACCGTAACACAGTCTTATTTAGTTCAGTTTTTATACGGTTACACATTATAGTTTTACAAACAATTTGAGTAAGAGAGTGAGGTAAATGTGAAACCAACAACATTTTGCACATAATTTAAAAATATTTCATAAATGCGAATGCGACGTGTGCTCGCAATAGCCAAGCCAAGTTATTATGTTAATAAAAATACATGAAGAGAAAAATGCATTCAATAATAAAATAAAAAACGAAAGTTTAAACGTCTAAATTGTCCCGTTGTAGTAGCGAACATGTCAATATTTATGAAATACTTATTATATTGATCAGCAAGGCGGCACGGCGTAAGGGTGCCCGCAAACCTGCGTTTGTTCGACTAGAAATTTTGATGGAGACGAGCTGCAGCGTTAACTGACAGTAGGTATTCGATTTACAAAACTAAACACTACCAGTACCTACCTATATAATAGTGAAGTTCGGCTTCTTAGCATGAGCACGTTAGGCAGAATTTTTTCGTGTATGTGCTAAATAAATATTATTCTTTCTTTCTTTCTTTCTTTCATTCCAGATAAGCAACTATGGCCTATATAATATCTTGCACAAACGCGAGCTATCTTTTAACACCGAATTAGTTGGTTTATGTATGTAACTAACTCTGAGTAAAAAAGAAAACTGTTTTGAAGAAAGCTATGATGATCCGGATATTAAGAAGCAATCAGTCTATAATTATGCATTAATGGATTGTCAAAAGGCAGTTAATTGATTAATTGTACATTAGTATAGGTATTTAAACGAGTCTTAAAAAAAACGGTTCTTGTAAAGATAGAAGAATGTAAACTTGTATCGGATATACGAGTAGGGAACCTACTTTAAAAAAGGTTGAAAGAAACCGGCCAATAGCAAGTCAGACTCTCACACGAAGGGTTCCGTACCATAAACCGAAAAAAAAACATATTTCTTGTATGGGAGCACCCTTTACCTTTTGATTTAATTTAATTTTTATGTCCTTTGCGTTACAGGGCCGCGGTGACTCTTTCGAACTAATTCCGCATCGAGATGTGACCCGGGAGATGGTTATAAGCTACTTTAACGAGAGTGAGAAGCCGCGGGCAAAAGCTAGTATGCTCTTATTTATAAAATGGGGAAGTACTACATACACGAGGGCGGCGCCGCGGCCGGCAGCTTGTCAACATTAAGAGCTTTTACGACGTACGGCATTTCATACAAACTTTCAAGTCCTTATTTTTCGAAATGAACGAAAGCCGGATGGTCTAAATAGTTATCAGAGAACATTTTCGAAAAATAGAGTTACTAGGGCAATGGGGTCCGAGTGCTCATCGAGATTTTCGCGAAATCAGCAAGCAGTTAGTCGACTTTTCACGTGACCAGAGGGCTGGCCTTTTCTTTGGCCAACGAATCAGCATTGCCATTCAACGTGGCAATGCGGCCAGTGTTCTGGGCACTTTTCCCGTTGACAGCGATGTGGACAAATTTTTCGATGCCCTATGAGTTCTTCCCCTCCACCTTTTTCCTCCGGTTGTATATTTTTACTAGGTATTTAGTATCTATAAGTTTTATGTGTTTAAGCGGTTGATCTGATGTCACAGGTACATTCGACCGATTTTAAATTTTCCATAGATATGGAGATTCTAATTCAATTATCTTTAAAATAAGACATTTCGAAAATTGTCTGTGATATCTTTTTAGACCTGTATCCTAAAATCGGTTCATACGTTTCGAAAAATAAGGACTTGAAAGTTTGTATGGAATGCCGTACGGCGTAAAGCTCATTATAAGAAAAAAAATCTCACCTACAAACAGACACAGCATTCCTAACTCTTGGAGAATCGAGATGACAAACTGCGATGTGTCAAGAGCCAGTATTTTTCAGTCCACGAAAACATTCGTGAAGATTTTCCAGGGAAAAACGAGTTTGTGATATTTGAAATTGTCGTCAAGATTAATCTAAAAGTAATATGAACGGGTGTCTTTGAGTTGGTTGACGATCAGGTGACGGTTGACGGAACGTTAGGAAAGCAATTATGGGAGAACCTCCCGTTTACTTTCAGAGATTTACTGAGTTCTTATTAATGGAACAGCCCTTAAACTTGACAAATGATGCAACATGCAGCACTCCTATAACTGTCAGACGAACAAGTTAGTAGTGTTAGCAGAAATTATAGAAGGCCAATGTTAGGAAGGTAGGCATCCTATCTAGGAACTGTTTTAATTTCTTACATTTTATGCTAGGTTTCATACGGTGCTAGTCGGTGCTTTTCTTCTGTTTTTCGTTATTTGACACCGACTTCCAAAATTAAAGTTATTTTGTACTTTGTAGTGTTTTTTCTGGAAGTATTTTTCACTTTTTAATGGTACCCCATACCTAACAACACCAGTGGAAAGCCACAGGAAAGCAAAAATACGCAATTTCGTATACAAGGATGATTTTTCCACATATTTTTTCCAGCTATTTGGATTTAAAAATCAAACTGCTGAACCGATTTTGATAAAATTTCAATGGGACCAATCGAGAAGTATATACTTTCAGAATTTTTCAAATCGGTTTATAAATGACGGAGATACGAGGTAACAAAAAAAAATACAATCGAATTGAGAACCTCCTCCTTTTTTTGAAGTCGGTTAAAAAACATTCTTAATGTAGAACCCTGAAAAGAAACAAACGATTCACATCACCTTACCGTAATAATATAACCCCCATAAACAATAATATAGATATTATAGGTAGCAGCATCCCTGAGATGTCTCAGCCAATGCCACTCGTTCGGGCCCCAGTCCACTTAATATCCGGAGACAAGGCCCGCTCCCTGGTGTCGCCCGCGAATTATCATATAAATGGAGAAGAAATCGCCGCCTAGTGTACTCGCGGGACCGGCCTTGATAACATGGCCACACTGTGGGCACTGAGCCTCGGATATCTATTCAGTGATTAACCTTTGGGATATATTGAACTGGATGCTTTTTTTGTTACGCTTTTTCTCTTGGGGTTTGTGAAATTATGTGTGGTGGATTATCCATTTTGGAGATGTTTTTTTTTATGAGAGTATTGCCTTAGTAAATTATACTTACATAAATTACTTTTATTTTTAGGTTTCCACTAACAGTTTTAATTTATTTTTGTAAAAATTCTAGCGACCCGCCCCGGCTTCGCATGGTTGCAAATTAAATACACAAACCTGTCCTGTTTATCGTTCTTTCTGTTAGAAAAAACCTTATCAACATGCGGAGCAGCAGGCAGATACAGACTGCGACTTTGTTTTATACTATTTAGAAATATTACAGGCTAATAATTTGATTTATGATTAAAAATGGCGCAGAACCGGGAACAACAAAAAGGATGGGAGGAGCAATTCATGGCCTTCATGGATAAGATGTTATAAAAACTTTTAGTAAGTATAAAGCAAAATGTTTAAAACGAAATCATAGAGTCTCTATAAGTATTTAATAAACTACATCGCACAAATAGCTTTGCACATACATAGCTTGATCTTCGAAGCTCTTATATTACATCCAAGAAATACGTATAAGTGATACTGATAGTTCAACATTCCGGCATGCCTTTGTAGATTATACAACATTGGACTACGCTAGACGTTCGGAATTCCTTCGCTAAGCTTACCCACCTTAAAGCGTGTGCTACCTTCGGCAAAGCTCTTCGACATAGCTCTTCGACATAGCTGCTCGACATAGCCCGTCGACTTCTCTAGGCAAGTTGTCGCGTTCCGAATATCTGACATAACTTCTAGCAAACAATTCCAAGAATTTCTTTATGAAACCAAAACGTTCTGAAATTGTTTTCGAATTTGAATTAGTGCTTTGTTTTTTTTTTATTTGTTGTTATATGAGATTCTTCTGAGGTTTAAATTGGTTGGTTGGTTTCTAATTATTTGTTTTGAAATAAGTTGAAATTAATGCTACCTTCTGTGATCTTATTTATTATGGGACATAAAAAAGAGAGAGACAACCCACCCCAAGGTTACCTCCTTGGGGTGGGTTTTTTTTCTCTTATATGTATGCACTTATTTAAAAGACTATATATCTTAAACTCCATAGACACTCCATGGAGTTTCTTGCGCGCTATTCTCCATAGAGACCTACGCTTTGGATCGTGTAACTAACTTCATCTTTTTGCCTGAGCGACCTAGACAATAAAATTATTGATTAAAATAAAATTTATGTTTTTTTATTATTATTATTGATAGGCACGCACTTGACCACTATCTCACCTGATGGTAAGCGATGATGTAGTCGAAGATAATTTGTTTTTGATTTGGTTTAACTTGATTAAATCTATAATACAAATTAAGAGGTAGGCATACTATGGAGTTTCTAGTCCTTTCTTCGTCATAAGAATTTACTTTTGCGAATGAACAGTAGTCACTTTATTTATATTTATACATACTATTTTAACTTTAAATGATGAATGTTCAAAAGTGTCGTTTAATGGCAAAATTGATATAAACATTTTGACTTTGACTTTTGCATGTTTAGTTCTAATGAGAGTTTGGGCAGTCGATAATTTGTCCATTAGTAAATATATTCAGGCAGCCACTGCAAATCAGCGCCGTGTTGTGAGCCCCCCATGGCACAAGAGCATCATGGTGTGTGCTCCCACTTAGCATAATGCTATCGTTAAGGATTTCTAGTTTATGTTTATAATTTGTGTGCATGTCAATCCGGTTAATATAAATAAATTTTTATTATTGCTGTGTATCCTAGTCAGCTTGCATCTACTAATTGTTAGTACTAAAAAGATAAATAGCCTCATCTCGTGAGTGTGTGTACTACTACAGACCAAAGACCATCTAGAACTAACAAGCATTAATCACCACCCTTACTGACGTCGATTCCCAACTGATTTCAATCCAGTTTTACTGGCCAGGGTTCGAATCCGTAACATTAAGTTTAAGAACGGTATACTACAACCAAAACTTTCGGTCTGGCATATTGTTACAAAACATTCGTTAAAATAGATTTATCCACTAGAAACAATTTAATAAGGCTCATTAAATGTTACTCCTATTTAGGTTTACCCAATGTACTTTAATTTGGCACCCGAAACTGACCAAAACCGTATATTATTCATGCCTACTCGGTAAGGCCATTCTAATTATCCAATTCGCTAAATATCTACATATCTACTACGTAGCAGAGAATTAGGAAAGCTTTTACAGGCATTCTAAAGAAACACATAGATAGAAATGTACCGTTATTATCACCCAAAGCACGTTAGTAATCGTCCTGCCAAAGCAAGCTCAGCTATCTCAACGACCGTCTACATGTGAAAACATCAAGGAAAACTAAAGATTCATGAGTGCTAGATACTATTAGGTAGGTACCTTGCAGCCAATTCGCACATGACAGAGTGAAGCAGGATCTAACCGCAAAGATAACCACATGTCAACAAGAGTATTCGTCGAGTACTGTGTGTATCTCAGAACAGGCTCACGAGAGCCCCTGAGTCAGTGGCGGAGCGACAGTTCCGCAGCTGAATGCTAAAGAGGCTGCGACAATATATCTAATTGTGTCTCAGGCAACAGCCGCAGAGTCTCCGGAACGCGAAGCGAAAATCAATAGATACACGTCTTCGAGATGACTCTCCGCTACCACTCGTTTTTACGCTCGTTTATAAGTGTCCAATGTTTTATACAATATAAGGGTTTGTTGACAGTGGGAGGGCTGCAACCTTATCAGGCGGCGCGCTATCGCCAACACGCCGACTCCGTGCCCCCTCCCCAGTCGATGCCCTACCACGCCCTCGGAGATCCTCACGGATGCTGCGTCATGGACCACTTGTCATCTCAAGGACGAATATTAATTTTATAGTGTAATAATTTGATTATGTAACGGACTTACCCGCGTGAGCGAGGTCCCGGTTTGGGCGCCATTTAGCGCGTGGTGGGAGCGCGGGTGTCAGTTGGCACGTGCGGGCGCGGCGACGGGCGGCGCGCGACTGCCGCGCCGCGACGAGCGCTTGCGTGCGCCGCGCGGCGCATGTGCACAGCTACCCGCTATTTGTTTTGCTCTGCGACTCCGTATCGGGCTTTCGTTAAAAGCCGCAGAAAACGAGATTATTCTCTCGTATAGATACGGTACGCGTTGCGGAGCATTCCAATGAACGTCGGCTAAAGTTCTCTGAGATATTGTCAGCTTTTATTCACGTCGCTTGACATGAATTGCAATGGACATCGTACGGATTTAAAAGCCGGGTAAACGCAAACAACCTCTTTACAGACAATAGAGAAAAATGTTTAACTGGATTTGTGCAAGTTTAAGGGATATCATTTTTTTTTAATGAATTCGTAAGTCGCATTATGTTATTCTTATGAAAACGAGTGTTGGAAGTAAAACCAGCTTTTTTAGATAGGAATCTTCTTGCGCTTACTATAAAGGAAGATTTCTTGCAATGCCGGATGAAAATAGCAGAGCTTAAAGTCTCCCGTCACAGTTTTTCCGGATTCTTTTTGCACATTATGTAGGTATCTACATAATGAAAAAAAAATCTGGAAATCACGATATTTAGAGCATGTATGGACTACATAAAATTATATTTACCTACCTGAACTCACAGGTGAAAAGAAGAATTTAGGTTCAATTTCCATGTTACACCAACTTAATTAATAGCCACCACATCATGCTGATATTTATTTACATACTTCTTGTGCAATATTTATTAGCTTCATGTAACAAAACCAGTAAAATGAAAGTGAAAACTTAACCGTACGAAAAAAATATATATTTTGAGTGCTACGTGCCCACGTGTCTACAAAAACCGGCGTAGCTCGTAGCTGTCGTAGCAAACTTACTACGGCGTAGCCATGCGTAGCTCGGGCCTACGGGGACGGGGATGGTATTGATGCGCTACGAGTTTAGTAGTCCGTTTTAGACCCTGCTTGTCCAGTTGGGGTTCAATTACCTGGTCGGGCAAGATGAGAAATTTTTGAGTTTTTACAAAGTGTAAAATAAACGGTCAAGTGCGAGTCAGACTCGCGCATGAAGGGTTCCGTACCATCGTACAAAATTTAATACTATGTACTTTGATTTATTTTATAATCTGTTGTTATAGTGGCAATAGAAAATATAAACTGTAAAAATTTCAACTATCTACCTATTATGGTTCATGTGATACAGCCCAAAAATTATATTTAATTATATTCTGCTAACAGACAGATGGACGGACAGACGGAAGGACGGACAGTAGTGGCTTAGTAAGTCCCGTTTACCTTTGGGTACGGAACCATAAAAATAACTTTTTCTTGTAACATAATATAAGAAGTGAAAACGCTTAGTTATTTTAGAAAATAGAGGAGCTCGTTGCTAAATTATAACAGCCGCACGGGCCGAACTCCAAGGTTAAGCAACGCTTGCCGAGGTTGGTCTGTGGATGGGTGACCATCTTAACATGCTGAGACTCCTCCGTGCCTCGGAAAGCACGTTAAGCCATTGGTCCCGGCTGTCATTTGGAGATCTTTGGTAGTCGTTACGGATTGTCAGAAGCCAGAAAAAATCTGACACCAGTCTTGCCAAGAAGTACCGTGTTACCCAGTTAATGGGTTGTGGAGGTCTGGTAGGCAGCCGCTGCACGTAAAATACTGGTATTCAGCTGAATCCGGTTTGACTGGGAGCCGACCCCAATATAGTTGGGAAAAGGCTAGGCAGATGATGAGATGAAAACTTACCCCCTCCACTTATGACATTTTTAATAAATAATATAAGAAGAAAGAACTAATACGTAATTTATGAAGTCTACGGTTTTGAAATAACTCGACTCGCACTTGGCCAGTTATTGATTATGATCAATAGCCGTTTCATGTTGACAAATTAAGATAAATATAATTAAGATAATGGCACGGTTATTTGCGTCACACCTTTAATGTTATATTATTCTTTTAGTACCTGTAGTGTGTACACTATAAATAGCATTAGCACTGTATGATGGCGCCTATGACAAACAATAAAAAAATTAGAAAATAAATTTTATTTATTTTTTGTACACCTACCACTCAGTGTCCTCGTTTAAACCCAAAGGTTGGCTGATAGAGAATGCCTTGTTGCAGTAAGTCCACCCATGTACCACTATTGTACATAAAGTTTAAATAAAAAAATAAGAAATTGGCCTAGGTATCTATTGGATGCCTTAAGCCGTAAGCAATAATATTGATTGAGTCGTATAGCATCTGTTCACTTTCCTCACACATTCATCTGCCTATTTTAATGAAAACCGAATCCAAATCCATTGCCAGAGGGTCTACTCTCTAAGCCCGAAGTCCTGAAGCCGAACTAAGAATGAATGACAACACGATTTGACAATAGTTCTTAGTTCGGGTTCGGGACTAATCGTAAGTCCGTAGGTGATATGGAGTAGAAAACGCCCGACTCTAAGGCCGAAACTACGGACTTCGGGCTTAGAGAGTAAGTATAGACACCCTGGTTGAGAAGAAGTAAGCAGAGAACCTGACAGAGGCGGACAGCGAGTTTGTTTCATACAGCCGGTCGATTCTGTCGACATCTCACGGTGTTCATCTAGGCGGAGTGAACGACAATACAGCTGTCATTCCATATTATTTGTATGATTTGACAACTCGCCTGTCGTGCACCCTGTCCAAGTGTTCACTTCGACATGTTTACAGAATCGCACTGCTGTTCATAGCATGTTCGTGAACGGACGCCGTCAGTTGGGACTGGTCATCTCTCAGCTGCCACGGTTTATTTTAATGATTTGTTATTTAAATTGTTGTTTTTTTTAACTCCGGACGCGTTTACTTGCATTTTATTTTACATCGTTCTCACATCTATGTACGTATAATTTCAATAAGAATGGTGTAACCATAAAATTGTAAAGAAAACATTATTTAATAGTGTCTACGCTTTGGAACGTGCAAATAGCTTCATCTCTTTGACTGACCGGCCTTGACAATTCAAAAGTGCCTGTAAATGAATTAAATTTAAATGAATATTTTGAATTTTGTTTTTTGAACCTTTTGTTGAACCCTATCCAACACTCAACATATTGTGGGCGTGAAAACCAACCCACCCACGTCGAAAACCATTAATTAACCCGTCTTCTCCCGAAGTACTATAATTTACTGTACACCGACTGATACAGAAAAGTTATTTTAAGCACGAAAAACTTCGGCACGTAGTATCACGAGTGCTTTTCCCAATTCTGGAGGTCGACCATCTTGCTGGTCACGTAACCATGTACACACGACGAAATACCAAACTATACAGCTCCAGTAGAACCTGACCTCTCTTAGTACCCCAAGCCTGTACGAGACAAGCTCAAGTTATACTGATCGTTAATATCTTGTTAAGTCGTTGTGTGTACCTACCCTTTTACTGAATCGTACGTGATAAATGTATCAAATGTTAGACCCCACGTCGTATGGACGTATGAAAGTTAACTCATATTTTCTGGCATCGTAAATCTGTGTCTGTTTTGAGATGTTCGTTATTGGTGTGACTATTGTCTCGCTGGCCGTATCGAAGGAAAACTGGTCAAGTTCGCGTCGGATTCAGATTCCGTATGAAATGTAGAAGATATATAAATTGTGTGACAGGTAACGCTATCCGTCCGTCAAGTTTGTAGGTAAAAGATAACCGGCCAAGTATGAGTTTGACTCGGGCCCAAAGGGTTCCGTACAAACTCGTAAGTTTGTCCATTACAGGAATCGAGTAAACTATGAAGCCACCAAACATAACTCTGACGAAAAGCCATTTATTTATTTAAACTTGATGTACAATAGTGGTACATGAGCGGACGTAATGCAACAAGGCATTCTCTACCAGTCAACCCTTGGGTTAAAAATACTACACTGTGGTAGGTGTATAACAAAAAATTAAAATTGAATTTGATTTCGGAAAGAATATACAAATAATATATAATACAGGGTTATTTGTAAAACACCAACAACCTTTCAGTGGATGAAAGTACTCAAGATTATAAATAACTTTTGTTATGAGACCACCCAAGTAGCAAAAACGTGGTATAATATTAGAACTATACAACTAACAGACATGTAAGGGTTTTTTAATAGTTTTGCAGCAACTAATCAGTTGTAAAGTAGTATTCAGTTCGACGCATTAGTTATAAATAATCTAAGTCGTATTAATGTGTCTGTTAAACGTCATCTCAATCATTTTATATGACGGTCATACAACGTTAAGTCGAGTAAACGTTTCAGTTATAAAATAGTGATGAGTCGCCATGTTTTGTAAATTAAGAACCTTTAATTCAACACTTAAAAAACAAACAGTTATGTTATGAATATATAGTTAACTTTTATAAAATCTTCATACTGGGTCTTATAATTCCACCTTTAAGTAACTTTTAGGTCTAAACGTTATTCTTATATGACTAATATAAGTCAATTGATTATTTAAACAATAATTACAATCTTTTATATAACTCGTTCGCCTTTGCATTCGTTCCCTCGCGGTTTTTATTGTATCTTAAATTTTAGTTATGGATTTCAAAAAGGGGAAAGGAATTAAACAAAGTGGTGGTTTTAGAAGAAAAGTAAATAAAATTTATATATAGATACAAAAACAAAAATATTTTATTAATTTTTTTTTACATCCTTTATCTTTTTTTTTATTACATTCATAGCACTTCTGTGATAACTGAAAATGTGTGTTTTCCATGGCCATTTTATTTGTTTTAGCAACTCGAAGTCTTTTTTGGTCAAAAACTTATCAATGTCATAATATATCACCATGATGTCCCTGTAAGAAATACAGAAGTATTCTCATGAATACATACAAAGGTTTTTCTATTTTCCAACATAACTCTAATTGCAACCGTCATGGAGGACGCCATAAGTCGTACAAAAACATGTATATGATCAATAGTTATAAACAGGTCTAAATGCAGTCGCCCAATGTCTATTGGCAATATGGCGGTAACGATGAATACCAATTAATGTATTTTATTTTTATAAACAATATTGAAACACTAACATTATGGAGGCCCATTAAAATATTAAAGAAATAACCATACATATCATCGAAAATTTTAAATTCCCAAGTATAAGTCACCGCTCTTTATCTTCCACCACAGTCAACTTTCTTAACATTAAATGAATAAATAATAATGATTATTAAAATATTTGACTTACCTTTTTATACGTTTTATCACAACACAATAAATTGTGGTCACACAAGTGATCTAGCTTGCACCACTGACCAACCACCGGCATAACAAAACATCTATACGATGATTTAGTTTTGTAAGAGTATTACTGAAACTTTTACAAACCTTTCTAGTTAAACTTTCAACGTCTACGTGATTTTTACTCAACTTTATTGTCGCTGGAGCGACTGCAAAACGACCCTAACACGATTTAAATGTTATATAATCTGCGCCCAAACCCGCGTTATATTTACGTACAAAAAACTATTATAAAACCATTTTCATATGGCTGAAAGTTATATAAAAAACGTTACTGTACTATTTATATGACATTATTTTGCTACTTGGGCAACCCTGAAAAATCGAAAAAGAAATCTACTGTTTCAAACATTTTCATCGGGTGAATATTGCATTTTGTATGAAACAACAGCCGATTTATTTTTTGATATTTTAGAGTTGGTCCCATAGTAAAAGTTGTTTATAATCATGACTACTTTCACCCACTGAAAGGTTGTTGGTGTTTTACAAATAACTCTGTATAATACTAATAAAACACATATGTTTATGCTAAAATAATAAACTAATAAATATGATGATTTATTACAACCTTTAGCTAGATAAGTAGGACAGAAGGATAACTTATCTTTGAACTTAGTTAAAAAAATGTTCTCCCAAAAATCGATAGAGCTGGTAAAGCGTGGCATAGAACAGGTAAAGCTATTTTTGACGGACTGTCGTGACTTAAATGATCAGTTAATAATAATAAAAATACAGTCTTACTCTTACTAAAATTAATAAAATGGCAAAATGGCACCAGGCGGTAGCCGACGTAATAGGTAACATGCGGGGTTGCGACAGTCATTGAGAGGATCCGGCAATTGGGTCTCGAGGTGGTCTTACGCTGAGGCCATATGTTTGCATGGTCTTCGGAACGTGCCACCATCGGGATCAAAAAAACTGGTAGGGAGCGTTCACATGGGTGTCGCGTCGGGTCGACGATGATGTACCTAGGACTCGTCCTGGACAGCCGGAGGAGCTCCGAAGAGCATTTCCAACGTTTGTCTCTTAAACTGGGACATGCTTCAAGCGGATCTGCCCAATCTAGGGGGTTCAAACGCCTCCTGGGGAGGCTCTACGCGGGGGTCGTGCGGTCCATGGACCTTTGTCAGTGTTCTTTGAGGCGGCGACCGACTTGCCACCTGAACGCGCCCCAGAAGCTCATGGCCATCCGGCTGGCCCGGGGATACCGCACGGTCTCCAACGAAACGGCAAGCCTCCTTGCTGGATTGCCACGATGGGAGACGAGAAACCTCGCGCATGTAGACGCGTGGCGCGTGGAGGCACTACGCCTGGGCGAATCCGTGGCAAAAGCTCATAGAGGTATGGAGAGAGCAACTGTCGCAACCCAGCGCTGAGCACGCCACTGCCGTGGCGATTTGCCAGGGTTGCAGATTTCTGCGAGGGTTGCGGAATTTGTTCGAAGAGTCACCGTGGCCCTGGAATTAAGGGATTTCCCATACTTTAAAAAAAACCGAGCCGTGTACATAGAGGCTCTATAGCCAGTAGCGGATTAGCCACATAGCAAGAGTAGCAAATGCTACGGGCCCCGCGCATTTTGCTAACTAGCAAACCGTATAAAATCTGTGAAGTCCTAGATTCGGCCCATTTAGACAATGTAGACAAAACCTATGGACTCAGGCGGTACTTATAAAGGACCCCGCGGAACGTGAGAAATAAATAGGGCGGGAGAGTTGGTTTTTGTGTACCTAACCCAGGACAAAAAGTTGATAACTGAGTATAGATGCGGCTTGCTTAAAGAAACCAAAAGTATATATATGTTTTTCAGATACGAGTCTTGTGGTCAGGGACCCACTTTCGGATTTCCAAAAAGGGCATTTTTGTGATCTTTGGCTTGACTCAAAATTACTTAAATAGGCAAATCTGACGAAGAAAGGTGGGCCCAAATCTGACCATTGTAAAAACTCCGATTTGGACAATTTGAAAAGGATTTTCATGGCGAATACAATTTATTCTTCGCATCAAATGTCATGTCCTTATAGTGAATTTATTCACATCTGACAGTAGGTATAGTAAGTATTAAAGCCTCTTGGAAAATACGTGACATTGTATTAGAAAAGTAGGTAGGTAGGTACTCAAAAGTGACCATAATTTGCTGTTGCTGCAATGGTTCCTCAAAAACCGTTCAAACTACCCCGCCTATGTTAAATAAATTTTTTATTTTACGGAAGGTTTAGGTTTAAGCACTTATAGCAATATTTGATACAGACCCCGCGCTAGTTTAATCCGCCAAACATACACATACATACCTACATATCGTATCAAAATAAACGTTCAATTCTGATTTAGGTATCCTTATCACATTATTAAGTATGTTATAAAATTAAGTAGGTATGTAACAAAATCCCAATCATAAAAAACAAACTCAAATAACAATAAAAACTCAATAAAAACCTTTAGAATAATAACGCGTTATTATTCTAAGATAAAAACAAAATAAAACCATGAAAATCAAAATTAAATCTTCAAAACACATAATATAGTCAATTAGTCATGTGAAAATCGCACTCTCTCACACTATCAGCATGACCTTGAACCATGACTGTGTTGCTGCATTCTAGTGTCAAAAAGCTGAATCTAAATAATACAGCTAAATAATCCAGGCCTAATGGAAAATAATTTAAAATTTGAAAAACCATAATTATGTAACGACAGACGGTATTCTCAATTCTAGTTTTTTTCTAATGGATCTCTTAACTTTTTTGATTCATAATTTACTACTGGCAATTAACAAAAAAATTGTCATTTGACATTATATTTTGTAGTTTGGTAACATTGAGAGGTTCTTCCAGAATCAAAAAGTGTGACGGGCGATTATTGTATGAATTTTGTGTTAAATTTCTATTAAAAATGTCGACACTCGCTCAAGCTTTAACCGTCGCAGGGACCAGATCATCAGGGGCGTCAGTCCGTAGTCAAAATGGTAATGTTGATACGATATTTCACGTTTATTCACATGAGGTTTTATACTCCGGCAGATCACATGCATCGCGACTCATGGTTACATTTTTGTAAATATCTTGGTAAAGGGATGAAAATGTAAAAAAAACTGTTTGTTATATGCTTTTTAGTCATGTAAACTACTATTTGAGTGAAACTGGGTATAGTTTTAGCAATATTTTTGTTGTACTAAAATAACCTATGTAGTATTGAGTGGGAGACAATGAAAATTCTGATGATATTGAAATGATTCACAGTTATGGCAGCGGCAGCTATAGCCAACATTGTGAAGAGTTCGCTGGGGCCCGTGGGACTTGATAAAATGCTAGTTGATGACATTGGAGATGTCACAGTCACAAATGATGGTGCCACTATTCTCAAGTAAGTACTAAAATTACTTCACAAGAAACTTTGCCAGTTGTATCTGTTATGGTCCATAGTAAAAACTGCATTTAAATATTAAGAAAATAATAATTTCATTTATAAAAATCAGCAAAAGTATACATATAGTTTTGAATGTGATTATTTTCACAAAACTACATTCAATTGACTATGACTCGTACCATAATTTGGCTGCAATCCCCAATTCAATGTCCAAATGTCTTCAGGATGTTGGAGGTGGAGCACCCTGCTGCTAAAGTATTGGTAGAACTTGCACAGCTGCAAGATGAGGAAGTCGGAGATGGCACCACATCTGTTGTGATCATTGCTGCTGAACTTTTAAAGGTAAGAAGCTCCTTTTGTAACCCCGACAACCGTGTCAACAATTAAAAAATGTGGTTTAAAAAGGATGTATAATATTAGGTATACTTAACAATTTTAAAATTACAACAAAAGATATAATTTTGTTGCATAAAATTCATATGTTAATCATCTATTATTAAAACAACTTATGATAAACATCCAAGAGATATAATTGCATTTCATTTATGTTGCTGTTTGTGGACAAAAAACACTTGCATGTTAGGTTTTAAACAAAACTGAGTGGAATAATAAATAGGCAAACACCCACACCAATGTCCATGGATTAATATGTGAACAAATAGGAAACGGAATGGATGGACGGCATTCATCACTTTAATTGATTTTAGATTATTATGATAAAATATTTATAGCCGCATATTTGAAATTATTACTAGAAAGAGAGAAGATATCTATGTTCATGAAGTGTGTTTTATTTGTTTCCACAAGCTGATGAAAAGGCACAATTGACATGTCATACATTTAAACTAATGATTAAAAGTTATAATATTTTGGTATAAGAATCCTTTTGAACTGCCAACATGAGATGCCATAAAGCAGAGGACCAAAGCCCTGAAACTCATGCACATGTGTTGTTAGAAGAAGAAAATATTTTGTCATTTGAGCTTTTGAAAATAGAGCAAATGTTCTTCTTATACTACATGAGTGGCACACATTTGAAACAGTTACAATCCCATATTTTAAGCTTATAAGGAATACCTACATCTTTAGTTTTTGAATAATTAAGTTTCATAACACAATAGATTTCAACCAGTTAAGAATAACCTAGAATCCAAGATGTTTCAACTGGCTTGCATAAACCGTTTCAGCTGTAAAATAATTATCTTAACCCACCCAAAAAATAAAAATAGTACAAAGTAATGCCATTCCAATAGCTTTTTTTTCCTGAGGCTCCTCTCTTGTGCTAATTTTATTATTGTTCTTTTCATTCTCTGAGTTATAGTATATCTCGGAGTTCAGTTTGCCTCTTAGCGAAAGCAATCTAATCTCTGTTATCAAATGATTTCAATTACTTTATTTCTGTCCCTAGTAACTGCCCTCCAATTTTCTTCTCTTCTTTCTTGCTGCTGTATTTCAATAAGTATTTTTGTTTCCTTTTAGAATGCAGATGAGTTAGTGAAGAACAAGATCCACCCTACGAGTATTATCTCTGGTTACCGCCTGGCGTGCAAGGAGGCCGTCAAGTATGTACAAGACAACCTCACAGTCACCGTGGAGTCACTCGGCAGAACATCTATTGTCAATGCTGCCAAGACTACCATGTCTTCAAAACTTATTGGAGCGTATCCTTTTCAACAACAATTTTGTTTTTTGTATTGTTTGTAGTCTATGCTGTTTTCCCAAAAAAAAATTGCAAATGAATCTCATTCATTTATTTAACATTACGGAATGATTCAACAAAAAAAATTCAATGTAATTGACTGATAAAAAACTGATTATGATGACTATAAAACAGATAGTCATTTGTTACAACCGTCCAGTTATTATAAACAATAATATAACCTTAGCACGAACCACAGTGATGCAGATTTCTTTTCCGAGATGGTTGTAGATGCTGCAATGGCTATCAAAGTTACAGATTACAAAGGAAATGCCCAGTACCCTATTAAGGCTATCAATATCTTGAAGGCCCATGGTAAGAGCGCCCGGGAGAGTGTGCTGGTCAAAGGTTATGCCCTTAACTGCACAGTGGCTTCCCAAGCCATGCCCAAGAAGATTTCGAACGCGAAGATTGCTTGTCTCGATTTTTCGCTGCAGAAGACTAAGATGAAGATGGGTGTGCAGGTAAATTTGCATATTTTACTGTAGTAAATAAACAAAAATGTCCACCTAAAAGCTTGAAGGGATAATTTTAGCAGGTACCTTAATTAATAATAGGTCAAGAATATGTATATCCTAGAATCTAATGTTTGGTTAAGTCTGTCTGCCTTGTTCCAGCGCATGAAATAGATGTAGCTAAAAATAATGAACAGTGCCTTCCTTTCTTCGTGTGAGATTCTTTGTAACACTTTCAATCAATTACAGGTCCTAGTAAGCGACCCAGAAAAGCTAGAAGCCATCCGTGCCCGTGAATTAGACATCACCAAGGAGCGTTTACAGAAGATCCTCTCAACCGGAGTCAACGTAATCTTATGCTCAGGGGGTATCGACGACCTGTGTCTTAAGTACTTCGTTGAGAACGGTGCCATGGGTGTGAGGCGGTGCAAGAAAGCTGACCTGAAGAGGATCGCCAAGGCTACTGGCGCAGCATACTTGACTTCTCTGACTAACATGGAAGGAGAGGAAGTGTTTGAGACCAGCATGATTGGAGAGGCGGCCGAAGTTGTACAGGAACAGATCTGTGATGACCAGCTCATTCTTATCAAGGGGTGAGGGTGTTTTCTTGTTTGTATTCTAATTTGTCTGGATAATTGTAGGTATTTTCATGTATTATTTGGTCATTTAAGGGACAGATATGCATTTAATACTCCTCATAACTATATTAAATATTTAATAAACTAGCTTTTGTCCGCGACTTCGTACGCGCATATCTCGTATTTTTCCCGTTCCCTTAGAAATCTTGGGAAATCCTCTCTTAGTGCTACCCTAGGCCCAAGCTCCGCTCCCCAAGGAATCTACACGCCAATTTTCAGCTTTCTACGACCAGTAGTTTCGGCTGTCCGTTATCTGTCAGTCAGTAGCTGAAGTATTTTATATATATGTCGCAGCCAACTAGCTTAATCAGCCGTTTCATTAAAAGCCTAACCTTTACATTTAACTGCGCCGTTTAATCAGCGACTTAGGTGACGTGTGCAAGTAATTAAATGATATTGAAACAAAGTTGTCACTGAAAAATCTAGGCCTTTAATGAAACGGCTGATTAAGCTAGTTGGCTGTGACATATACATATCGATTAATGAGACTAATGCACATTTGTCAAACACATCTCATGCATATAAAGACATGCTATTTTTCACATCCTCGAATTTTTCCAAGATTAGACTGTATAATTGGATTTCTCCTTGATCCAAAAGATTAGCATCTCAGTCTGAGTTTTGTGTCTCTTTGCTATACATTTCTCCACACCCTTTCGGAGAAAACAGGAGTAATGTTATCTAGTCCATACTAAAATCGTCTCCCCTTTACTCCAGCCCCGCAGTCCGCACGGCGGCGTCAATCATCCTGCGCGGCCCCACCGACGCGTACTGTGACGAGATGGAGCGCTCCGTGCACGACGCGCTGAGTGCAGTGCGCCGCGTGCTGGAGTCCGGCCGCCTGGCGCCCGGGGGCGGCGCCGTGGAGGCTGCGCTCTCGATATACCTGGAGAACTTCGCTACCACACTGGTGAGTTAAACTTCACTAACACGTCAGTTATTAATATACACTCAGGACTCTGTTACCGACATAGCCCAAAGAATCGCCAAAGTTATGTGGTGTAGTCGATGGAATCGAAATTTTCTGAAGTGGCGACCGCGTACCAGAAGACCTGGTACGCGTGGTGAAGGCTGCTGGAATCTGCTGGTGAGACACGAAGGACCGGTAGAAGTGGCGACCTATGTCCAACAGTAATCGTCTTTCGGCTGAAATGATGATGATGATGAACTATGTATAAGACACGACACGACACACGACGGTCGGCGCGGTGGTTGAGCGATCGGCTGCTGCGCTGCGTGTCGCGGGTTCGATTCCCGCACGGAACAAATATTTGTACGGCCTACAGATAGTTGTTCTGGGTCTGGCTGTTTGTGTATGTGAGTTTGTATGTTTGTAAACGCACCCACGATACAGGAGTAATTCCTAGTGTGGGGCAACGTTTTTTAAAAACAAAAAAAGAAAAAGAACAAAGAAGAGAAGGCGAAAGAGAATTATGGATAAGATTATGCAGTTAGGTATGTTCTAACCCACTACAAAATAGCTAGAAATCTGCATATCAAATTATATCATGCACTCCACCATGGTTGAATGTATATTCATTCACAACAACACAAATAGAGCTGAATTGAGACAGGAAGATCTGCTTCAAAAACCCAAACGAACCACTACCAGAGTTAACTACTTAGATAAATAATCTTATCTGATAAATTTATCGTCATTATCTTTTCATTTCTACCTCCTAAAATACAGGTTACCCTAGTTTGGGAGACAGGGTTTATTTATTATTTATTTATTTTATACTTTATTGTACACCTAATTATAAAAACAGGACAAACATTTATAAAAATAAGTGTACAATGGGCGGTCTTATCGCACAAGGCAATCTCTTACAGACAACCTTTGGATGGACTGAAACGAAAGGAGATAGATTTTGGGTTGTCAGTGTACAAAAATTCTAAATATTACTAAATATACATAATGACATACAATAACAATTAATATACCTACTAATAAATCTAAAATATAAAAATGAATCGCAAAATGTGTTGGTAAGCGCATAACTCAACAACGCCTGGACCAGTTTCACTTTTTTTTTGTTGTGTTTTTTATTGCCAGAAGGTTCTTATGAAAAAAAAAAAAAAAATAAATAAAAAATTGCGCCGAAAATTAGAAAATTTAAGAATCTTTAGGGTAGGTCTAGGGTAGGTGAAGGGTAGGTAGCCAGTTGCCGGGAGCGAAGCCACGGGGGACAGCTAGTATCAATATATAATTGGGAAAGGAGTGAAAAAATTAGAGTGAAACATCAATCTCTTGCAAATGTTAAATCCAATATTTAAAAATTAAAATTGTTTACCATAGTTTACTATAATCTGTAAGTTTGCTGAAAATAAAGTTATTATTATTATTATTTATTATCGTTCTGCAGTTTCATTCCAAGAGGCTTACAAGATTTTCTATAATTCCCATATGTTTGTGAATGTTACAGAGTTCTCGCGAGCAATTGGCGATCGCAGCCTTCGCACAGTCGCTGCTGGTCATCCCCAAGACGCTGGCCGTGAACGCGGCGCGAGACGCCACTGACCTGGTCGCCAAGCTGCGCGCCTACCACAACTCATCACAGACAAAGGTAGTGTCCATTGTGGTTATCATACTTTATATTAGGATCTTATCCCTCACCTCAGACATTGTTCTCCTACGGCTTGACATTTGCTTTGTATAGATTAAATCTCTTTAGTATTATATAATTTTACTAGCTTTTGCCTGCAACTTCTTACGCGCATGTCCCGTTTTTCCCGTTCCGACAGGAATTCCGGGAAATCCTCTCTTAGTGCTCTACAATCCCCAAGGTGCGTGGAACATGCCTTTCAGCTTTCTATGACCAGGAGTTTCGGCTATGCGTTTTCTGTCAGCAAAAAGAAAAGTGTCCTTTCAGCTCTACTTCTTCTACTCCACCACACTGTCACCACATGACACTGGCAGAATAGTCGTCATCGGCTCAGCTGCCAAAGAAGAAAAGAAAAAAAGCTCTGAGTTTGATGCAAACAAGTTGTTATTCTTCCAAGCTGCTGTTATCTGTGTTCCTTTATGGGACTTATTTCTGTTTGATCATCGCATTATCAACACTTATAAAATAAAGCAGAAGAGTTTGTTTGTCTGAACGCGCTATTCTGGAGCTAGCAGTCGGATTTAGAAAATTATTTTTGTATATGATAGCAACATTCATGAGGAAGGCTATAGGCCATACAAGAACGGGAAATTCCCACGGAAATGGGAACAAACGGGATATGAGCGTACGAAGTCGCGGCAAAAGCTAGTGCATATGATATAATGTAACATGTAACTGGGGATCATAGTCAGATACTGACCGATTGCCATTGTAGAGATATAAACATGTTTAGGGGTGAGATGACATCACAATGAATTTTTATCTTATCATAGCATATTGATAATACCTGTCGCTTTTTCAGGTTGAACACGCGAACCTCAAATGGGTAGGCCTGGACCTGACGGAAGGCGTCTTACGCGATAACTTAGCAGCTGGAGTCCTCGAGCCCGCTATTTCCAAGGTGAAGTCGCTGAAGTTCGCCACCGAAGCCGCCATCACCATCCTCCGTATCGATGACATGATCAAGCTTGACCCCGAGCAGAAAGGCAAGAGCTACGAAGACGCCTGCCACGCTGGAGAACTATAATAAACTTGTATAAGTAACGCTACACTTGCGACTAACTTAACATTACTGAACAAACTCCTGTACAGCTCGCGTCAAATAACTTTGCCCCTCTGAAGTTAGCCATTTGCAAAGATCGCGCAGGTGCAGTCACATAGAAAAGTGTTTGAACAAAATAAATATAATGACTAATAACAAAAACAAATAACAACACGGACAATAACGCAACACTTGTGGCATCGAATGTCTATCGTACGGAGCAAGCGGGACGCAAGCATGCATCGAACGTAAACGAGCGACTGAGACATAAAATCGCGCCGCCATAATCCCCGCCCCCATGTCTCTTGCGCATGCGCAGTTGCAGTTTAGTTCGTAATTTTGACTGCTACGCAGCCACTCGTAGCCGACTTCAGAGGGGCACAGTTATTTGACGCGAGCTGTACCATGATGTTATGTTAGGTGTAAGCTCCAAGGCGATCTCAGTACTGCACTTGACTGAATTTTAACACTACAAACATGACGTCATGTTTTTAGGTCTTTCTGTGTGCGTACACCCGCCTTCCACCGCTAAATTCCTGTCTAGTGTAACGTTAGCACCGCCTCTGGTATATGATATACTCGTATTGATCCTAAGTGGTGCTAATTATATCGTTCGAATTTGCAGTTAATCACAAAAATATATTTTTATTATATTAATATTACAAAAAACTTGCTAAAACGTGCTGAGATCAATCTATGAAATAGTAGAGAATGCTTGAGGTGCCTGTATGTCTCGGGAGTGTGTAACTAACACGTTGACACTTCACACAAGTAACACAATATCTCCAATGCGTTTATTATTCAATCGTTTTACTTGTAAGCTATAAAATAGTATTATTGTTAATTTGTATGCATCTTCACTGCGAAAAATTTTAGCCAGGAGCTATTTTGATTCGACGCTTTGCTGTCATTTTCGTCAAGACATTTTGGTTTTAGGGGTCAGTGAAAAGTAACCAAAGTTTGGTTGTATAAGTATTCCTCTAGAGAAGTGATTCTTTTATTGTAAGTCAGTTGAGAGATGTTTATGTCAGGAAATTAATTTGTCATCTATCTGTGCAGGGTTAACCACTGTCACAATATTTTGCATCAATAGAAGATAAATTTATTTTAAGGAACCGTCTTTTGCTTTTAACATTTAATGCTAGTTTATTTGCTAGGGCGTGTCGTGCGTCACACTCGTAATAAAATTTTAATACTATTGTTTTGTATTATTTGACTTGACCTCTTATATCTAGTCAACAAGAACCTATAGGTACACACGGTCCCATGGTGTCCCTAACACTGGCGTGACCACCATCAGAATTAGTCTGTAAAATCCCTGATGGTGCCATGCCAGTATCAGGGAATCGGCATGCCGGCAAGACCTGAGCGGATGTCGACAGCTAAAAATAAGTAATCTCATGAATCTTGCCCGGATTTTTATCGATTTCACTCTTTAGCCTGGTCATTGTTGCCCTTACCATCAGTAGGTACCTAATAACTTTTCGAGGCGGGGTGCTCAAATTTTCGAGCTGAAAAATATCACAATTCAACTTTGGGAAAAGTTCTGGGTTTCATTATGGCGGCAAAAATTGTGTTTGCCCGCAGCGGCAAGATCGGGCCCTTGATTGATACACAGTAAATACTCAATGCTCCTACAAAAAATGAAACCGTGAATTATATCAGGACGGGTTACACCGTATTGACACTTGATATTATTATTAACTAGCTTCTACCAGCGGCTTCGCCCGCGTGAATATCGGAAATAGGAAGGTTTCCAGATTTGTACTGTAATTTTTTTACTCAGGAAACACCTACCCTACTGCTACACTACACTTACCCTTCACCAACCCTACACCTACCCTACACCCACCCTACACCTACCCTACACCCACTCTACACCTACCCTACACCCACCCTACACCTACCCTACATTTACCATACACCTGCCCTACATCTACCCTACATCTACCCTACATCTACCCTACACCTACCCTACGCAGCCCCGGCAATACTTTCACTTGTTTCTGGTCTCCTGGTACTTGTGAATCTGAAGTAATAAGGTAGCAGCGGCTCCGAATTTCCACTTCCACCTCAGTCTCCATTAATCCATGCCACTTACCGGGATAAAAAGTAGCCTATTTTTATTCCAGGATATGAACTACATGTGTGCCAAATTTCATCCAAATCCCTTCAGCCGTTTTTGCCTGATTGTTACACAAACATACAAATATACAAACTTTCACTTTTATAATATTAGTAGGATTCATTTATTTCAAACATAGTTATTGATTTACAAAGCGGACAGGGCGCTGACAAGATAAAATGTATGGCGTCAGCGTCAAAGGACCAAAATATACTTTTCGTGCCCCAGTGGCCATTATTATGTTCAAAGACTACATGATGTTATTCAAAGACTACAATAGTATACTGGTTAATGTTATTACTAGCTGTCCCCCACGGCTTCGCTACCGTCAACTGGCTACCTACCTATCTACCTACCCTTTTTTATTTTTTTTAACCTTCCTTGTATTCTGGCAAACCAAACAAAAACAGAATTAGCAAAATTGGTCCAGCCGTTCACGCGTGATGCCATGACTAAGGGAAATAGGGACTCATTTTCATATAAGTTTATAGAAGAAGGTAGACCTACGGCGGGCAAGTTGAAGAGGACCTGATTTTGTATCATTTTTGTATACGGGTGTAGGTACTTTTTTAGCTGGATCGATTCCCGGTTCAAGCAATTTAAATGTAGTTGTTGAAAGAGAAACGTATTTATTTCCATAGAGCTCACCCTCAAGACCAGTGTTCTGTGCCAAGGCTCTCCTCAACTTTCCTCCCATAAATATCGGGCTATTGTCTTTTTTAGAATGATTACTACTGACTAGTTTACTTATACGAAAAGGTAACTAACCTTTTCGTATAAGTAAACTAGTTATAGGTAGCTCGTTATTTACTGCGGCCCGTGCCAGGATTATTGTTATACTCTTTGGTGCCAGGGTTCAATGTTTGTGTAGCCAATACGATTACCTCCACTCCACATAAGTTACCACTTTTGCTTGAAACGGAATTTAAAAATCACGATTCGCGGATTTGTTTTGAAGTTTAGCACCACGTTCTGTGTTCTTCTCTCTCTTTTGAGCAGTACCTATTGCTATCCTGCTGTCATTTTGCTCTGACTTTCTAACAACATTGTTCTGCTCCTCGGTACTGATAAAAGTTCTCCAATTTGAACTGATAAGACAACATTATAATGTAATTCTATTTTTATTCATTGTAAATAACAACCAGATAACAGTGGATCATACTTATAAACCAGTGCTGCAGTTAAGAAGTACAATAAAAGTTGATTTAATCGTAATTGAATGCCAAAAAAACATGTTGCTTAGAAAAATAACTTCACCGATAGCTAATTTAAGAAAAAATGTTTGTCGCGCTCTTTCTACGGCGGCAGTTCCTAAGGTAATTTGTTAAAATGATAATTTTCAGTTAGGAAACCCGAAAAAAAGTATACAATAAACTATTGTATACTTTTTGTGTAGTGTGTTAATGATGGTGTTTAGTGGTTACCTACCTCACTTGTTATACCTATTGTTTATCTGTTGAATTTTGATTAATCTCTAATCAAAATTAATAACTTTCTTTTTCTTGAATGGAAACCATGCAATCTTGATTGTTACATAATTAATTAGCAGTTATTTAAATACCTACCCATAAAACTCAATTCATTGAACTTTATAGGTAGGTACCTATTTTTGTCTGTTTCAGGAAGAGAAAATAAAAGTCAATAACTGTGATATTAACTATGTAAAAGTTGGTAATGGAGCCCACCATGCCTTATTCTTGCCAGGTGCCTTGGGCACAATATGGACTGAAGGAAAACCTCAAGTAGAGGGATTCAACCAGGAGAAAATCACTTTAGTAGCTTGGGATCCCCCAGGCTATGGTAAGAGCAGACCACCTGAAAAGGAGTTCACTACAGACTTCTACGAAAAGGATGCAGACGCAGCTTATGAGTTCATGAAGGTATTAAGAAATTAGTTTTTGAAAAAATATTTTGTCAGTGAAAAAAAATATGATGCCAATTTTTTCTTACCCATAGGACACACAATCAAAATAAATGAAAATTATGGGGATGGCTATTACTCAGATGGGTTATTTTACTGGTTGATTATCCAAATTTTGTTTGCTTTTATAATATTTGCAATATTTTTTCTAGGCTTTGAAAATTCCCAAATACTCTCTACTGGGATTCAGTGATGGTGGAATAACAAGTCTGATCCATGCTGCCAAGTACCCAGATGCTGTCAACAAGCTGGTGGTTTGGGGCAGCAACTCTTTTATCTTACCTCATGAACTGGAAATGTATAAGAGTAAGCTTATTTTCATTATAACAGCATTCTACTGCCCTCATCCCAATTTATATTTGCTGCAGTATGTACTCTTCTTTGCTTTCCTAAAATAAAATAATAATAACATTTTCATAAACTAATCAAGTGTTGGGCCATTGTAATAATTAGTGTTGCATCATGAAAATTTTCAATCACTCATAAAATTGTGTCTATTTCTTTACAGAAATTAGGGATATCAATAAATGGTCAAAAAGAATGAGAGAGCCTTTAATTGAGATTTATGGAGAACAGTTATTTGCCAAATACTGGGCTGAGTGGGTAGATGGAATGGAAGCCATTGTCAAAACTAAGGATGGCAACATTTGTTCTGACCTACTAAAACATATAAAGTGTCCTACATACATACTGTATGGGCAACAGGATCCTTTAGTAGATAGTGTTCATGTCTCCCACTTGCATACACACATTGATGGTTCCAGGTAAAAGATCTAAACAAAACTTTCATTTCTTTAAAAGGCCCATGCAAAAATTATATTTTTTTTCGTTTTTCTAGAATACATCTGTACCCTGAAGGCAAACATCACATCCATTTGAAGTATGCTGAAGACTTTAATCAAAGAGTGCAAGACTTTTTGTTGAAGCCTTATGAAAACTAAGAACATTTCTTTGCACCTGCCACAATGTAAATTGACCCTTATGCATAGTTACAAAATGATATTATTTGGTTAAGTTGCATTACAAAATGATATTATGTGGATAAATAGCAAAAATAAATTTTATATAACTGACATTTACGAGAATGAATCATTTCAGAAAAATAAACTTATGTCGCTAATACAAGTATAAAACCACAAGCAGAGTTAAAAAAAATATGACTAACTGTCTTTTAAAACATTGTTTTAAATGTATAGATAGATATAGTAGTAGAGCAGGCAACATTATATTTTTATTTCCAAGTCTCAAGAATACAGTACCTAAATTCTCATGCATGAAATGGAACTCGGAAAGAAATAAGTTTAGCAACAACTTCTGTATCTTTGTCTCTCTCATGCATGACGAACAGTAGGTCATGCTATCCTGCTGTCATTTTGTTCTTTTTTTTACCACACCTAAATTCATCATTCCTAATCATTCTGTTCCTTATTCCTCAGTGATAAAGTTGGATTTTCTTCTCATGACTGATAAAACTGCCCACACTGCTACAGCAGTCTAATATAATTTTATTTTAATCAAAATTGTAAATAACATACAGATAACAGTAGATAAAGAAGTGTTAGTCACGACTGCAACATAAATATACAAAACACTGTGATAACGTGATAAACCGTTGCCTGTAGTTTACTACTAAATACATAACATGCTGCTGAGAAAAATACCTTCACCAATATTTAATTTAAGTAAAAATGTTTGTAGTGCTGTTTCAACGTCGGCACTTCCTAAGGTAATTTATTTTAATAATAATAATATTAATCGTCAATAGGCAGGTAGGTTCAGAACTTTGTTACCTATATTTAAATTCCTTGTAAGTAAATCCCTACTATATATAATCTACACTAATATTATAAAGAGGAAAGATTTATTTGTTTGTTTGTTTGTTTGTTTGTTTGTTTGAAATGAATAGGCTCCGAAACTACTGGACCGATTTGAAAAATTCTTTCACCAGTAGAATTGTACATTATCGATGATGGACATAGGCTATAGAATATTTTCAAAAAAGTTAGGGATCCGTATGAAAACTTCGATAATGTAACCCAAGGTGTGAGAAAAAATCCTTATATCGCGTACGCTGCGGAATCTATTGACAGTAGAGCAAAGTGATGTACTACAGTTTTATAGAGGTCATCAATGTCTACAAAAAAGTCCGCGATACCATATGTCTAACTATTATGGTTAAGTCACCATGACCGCTTTTTGTTCAAATTATTCAAGCAAATCCTTGGTGATTTGAAAAAATGGTGATTTCGGTGTCATGATATCAATCCTTATCCATTTAAATGGTTTGATAATTAAGGTTGATTATGTCCGTGTAAATTACACTTTAAATTATTCAAATCGGACCTTACGTTCAAAAGTTACGACGGTAATAAACATGCTCGGAGTAAGAAAAATGTCGCGGCTTGAGCGAACTGGGGAGAATCGTATCAATGCTTGGTCCGATGAAGTTGAAACACCACGGCATTTAAATGTTTTCGATAAAACAATAAGAATAACAAATGTTTGGATTTTTCGAAAATCAACTTGGTACATGATACATAATAAGGGGTGAAGCAGGGGTGAATAAGTTTTTAGGGGAGGAAATTATAGTTTGCTTCAATTTACGTCGGAATTCTATGAACAAACTAAAAGTGGGATAATTGAAACAGATCATGTAGGTACCTAACAATTTTTGCATAATCAACCCCTGACGGGCTGAACGGGGTGAACAGTTGCGCTGAACCAATAATGAGAATCGTTGTGCTTAATTTTCCAAAACTAACCTTTATAAGGGGATATGTATAGGGGGCGTTGCAGTTTGTGGAGTACCTACTATTCCCACGCGGACGAAGTCGCGGGCGAAGTGCTAGTTATTATTATAAATGCGAAAGTAAGTAACTCTGTCCGTTTGTTTGTTACGCTTTCACGCTAAAACGGCAGATCGTCATGAAATTTAGCAGATATATAGGCTGGGATATGGAGAAGGACATAGGCTACTTTTTACGCGATAACCGACATCTACGCGGGCGGAGCTGCGGGCAAAAACTAGTATATTGTAAAACTGAGATGTCTAAAGTTTAACATATTGTTATTCATGAACATAGTTCATGAAGTTGACCCTTACGCTAGAATGATAGATTTCGACTGTTTTTTTTATAAATTATGCTTCACTTTCAGGAAGAGAAAATAAAAGTCAATAACTGTGATATTAACTACGTAAAAGTTGGTCAGGGAGCCCATCATGTTTTGTTCTTGCCTGGGGCTTTGGGCACAATATGGACGGAGGCAAAACCTCAAGTAGAGAATTTCAACCGTGAAAAGTTCACTCTGGTAGTTTGGGATCCTCCAGGCTATGGCAAGAGCAGACCACCTGAGAAAAAGTTTACTACTGACTTTTATGAAAAGGATGCAGACATGGCTTATGAGTTAATGAAGGTAGATTGAAGCTCTGACCAAACTGAGGCGGATCCCTGGGAAGCGACTGTTTTGTTAACGATTAGGACGTCACGCGACTATTCGCGCCAGTTTTCTCACCTCCAGTAAAGTTCCAAGCTAATTTCGTTCCGCATCCCGCGCGGTATTAGCTTCAGTTTGGCCAGAGCCATAATATATTTAAGTATTTCAGTGTATTACCTAAACCATTTAATTTTCACAACAATCAGGTAGTGATATGCCAGCTTTTAAAATGATTCGCATTTTTTTTTTTCTAGGCTTTGAATATTCCCAAGTACTCTGTATTGGGATTCAGTGATGGTGGCTCCACAAGCTTGATCCATGCTGCAAAGTACCAAAATGCTGTTAAAAAGCTTGTGATGTGGAGCGCAAACTCTTTTATCTTGCCTAGTGAACTGGAATTAATGTATAAAAGTAAGTTTGTTCTCTGAAATGATAAACTTGATTGTAAAATGTTTAGGTGGGGGATGAAGGGCAATAAGTCTTTATTTCTTTACAGAAATCAAAGACACAAATACATGGTCAGAAAGAATGAGGGAACCTCTTATCAAGGTATATGGGGAAGAACTATTCTCCAGATACTGGGCAGAGTGGGTAGATGGACAGGAAGCCATTGTTAAAGAGAAAAATGGCAACATCTGTGCTGAACTCCTCAAAGATATAAAATGTCCCACTTACCTTATGTATGGTCAAAAGGATCCTTTAGTGGACTGCAGTCATATTTCCTATTTACACACTCATATTGATGGTTCAAGGTAAATATTAATCAAAACTTATCTTCATGTGAACTGTCTAAAAAAATATCGTTTTTTTTTAATATTTTATTTCCTTTTCTAGGATACATCTGTACCCAGAAGGCAAACATCACATTCACTTGAAGTATGCTGAAGATTTTAACCAAAGAGTGCAACAGTTTTTATTAGAACCATAAAACAAGATTCTCTGTACTAATATGATACTTTGCTGTTCATTACATAGGTCATAATTTTTTGGCCTCTCGTGCTGTTATATTTGTATACAAGCATTTGAAAGAAAAAATTAACAAAAATTCCCATATTTTATTTTCATTCACTTATAAGCATGATTCATTTCGGAATAAAACAATTTACATTCAATAACACATAATTTAAAATTGAACTGACTCATATTTTACTGTACAAGTGAAAAAATGGCGTGTTTTTTCTATAACAACCACAAACAAGCAGTTTGTTATTGTATGGCGGCTCAAACGCCTTTTGTTCTCATTACTTTGTTATATACTTTGCGTCTATATTGGATATTGTTAGTTAAATGGTAGTTACAAAATCTTGCATATTTTAAACACAAAAATTCGACTCAAAATGTGCTCAACTAAAATAAAGTAAAACTTCCACAACAGCAAATTAAGTATGCATCGACTTTAGTTTAGTTAATAAATATGTATTGCACTCAGTACATATGTCGAGTTATCTCTATCTACTATGTTGTAGTACACAATCGATCGACCCATCACATTTCTTTAAAATACACTTGTAAACATGTTAATATTGAAATTCTAAGGCACACATTATGAGCTAGTGTCCTGTAGACAAAATGGAAGCACAGTACGTTTTTTTTCTAAATATGCCAATGTTTGTATGACGTTAATGAATCATAAGTAAACGTTTTACACGTATATAATCAAACACACATAAGCAGCCTACCTCGATAAATACATAAGAAAATATAGTGACGATCATTCACTAATTCCAGTAAGCTTGTTCTTATCTCATAAATAATTTCTCTAGTTACAAAAAATAGTATACACTGAATGGACATTAGATAAAGCGACGCGGGTCGGACTGCCGCCCCGGCGCCGCCGACAGCACCATAGTTAGGCTATGCACTACTGTGATCCATCCGTTACATATATTACAGTGAAATAAGATTACTCTTACAAATACATAACGATACAATATTACAACATTATCACCGGGATTATTAACAATACGGCTTTTAATTAATTTTAAATACGTTATATTCGTTACGTTTACAAAAACTAATGTTTTAATAGAGAGAGTCAAAGGCACACACTTTGTAAAAAAATCCTACAAGTTAGTCTCAGTGTCTCTTTTATCACTGTCGGGTCGCGCTACACGTACACAGGCCCCTGGTTGTCGTTGTCGTCCAGGTTGATCTTGTTCGTGTAGCCGTCGTCGAAGAACCGCCGGAACGTGAACTCGAAGAAGCCGTGGAACGTCTTGCCGTTGTCCAGCAGCTCACTGTCCGACTTGTTGGAGTCGGAACTGCCCGAGTTGCGCAGCTTGTCGGGGTCCACCGGGTCGAAGTTGGACGTGTCAGTGGCGTAGTCGATCCGCGGGATGTACGGCGCCACCTGCCGCCGCAGCCCCTTGTCGAAGTCGATGCCGTGCAGGAACGGGTGATTCTTCACCTCGTTGGCATCCTTGCCGAGCCTCGTATCCTGACCAGAGCACAGCTGCAGGATTAGATCCTTGCTCTCGGGGGACAACTTGGCAGCATCCGGAATATGAAGGGTGCTTTCCCAGTTAATAACCTGTGAAAGACAACAATAATTGGTGAAATAGTTAATGAAAGTGTATAATTAAGATTTAAGTTAAGTAGCCCACCTTAAGTTGCGTTTCGGCGGGTGTGGAGGCTAGAAAGGGCGGTGATCCGACCAGCATCTCGTAGAGGATGACGCCGACGGACCACCAGTCGCACAGCTGCGTGTAGCCGGTGCGCTGCAGCACTTCGGGCGCGATGTAGTTGGGCGTGCCCACCAGCGAGTGCGCCAGGCAGCGCTGGTGCTCCCGCTTGCGTCGCCTCTCCAGGGGCTTCAGTTGGTGACACCTGCACTCGCCCATGGCGCCCCACTCGCCGTCCACCGGATCCATTGAGTCTTGCCGCCCGTGATCTGAAAAAGTAACAAGAGTATAACTAAAGGTGGCGCTTCTTCGTCTTGGAATTAACATTTCCGCTCAAGCACCGGCGACACACCGGTGTGCGCTGAATTAATCGCGAATTTAATTTTTATTTACCTATTACATAAGATTTAGTTTTTATTTGGGAATTTTCACATGTCAGGGCTGGAGCGGTTAATGTAGTCAAAAGTATTTGACAATAAAAATTATTACAATTTAGTATTCAAAAAAATTGGCTTACCATTTCTCTGATAGTATTTTGAATTATGCGTCCATCTGAATCCCGTACATAAACCGAAATCAGTCAATTTAATATGGCCATCACGATCTATTAGAATATTGTCGGGCTTGATGTCCCTGTGGATGAAGCCCATCTTATGGACACTCTCCACAGCGCACGTCAGCTCCGCGATGTAGAACCTGGCGAGGCTCTCCTCGAAGATACCCAGCTTTATTAACAAAGACATCAGATCACCACCAGGTATGTAGTCCATCACAAAATATAAGTTGTCTTTGTCTTGGAAGCTGTAATACAGCTTGACGACCCACTCGTTGTCAGCTTCCGCTAATATATCCCGCTCGGCCTTCACGTGCGCCACCTGGTTCCGCTTCAGCACGTCAGCCTTGCGAAGTGTCTTCATGGCATATAGATGACTAGTATCAATCTTCCTTACTAACGTCACTTCCCCAAAGGCACCGACACCGATCGGCTTTATCTTCGTGAACATAGACTTGTCCATTTTCGCTCTCTTTAGCCTAATGTAGTTGGATTCTTTCTGAGATAACATCTTCCTCATTTGGCATTGCGCTTCCGCACTGAGACCAATTTTCGTCATTTCCTTCTCCAACTGCATTCGTCTAAAGGTTCGCTGTTTATACGACTTCAAAATGTTCTCGACATGCTGCTCCATGAAGAATTTGAAAGCTTGAGGCGAATAGTTTCTGACTTTACAGTCTCTCCTTTCGTCTTCTTTTTCTTTACTAATATTCTTCCTCTCTGGTATAGGTGACTGATGCCTTATCTTTTCTACACCTTTTGGTCGGCGCTCAGTTGAACCATTCGAACTTTTATCCGAGCTGGATGCCGCAACACTGTCTTTTAGAAGATTGTTCGTGCAATTCTGGTTTGGACATTTTATTTCTACCTGGGAAGCTTCACCAGTGTTGGAGAATTTCTTATGTAAAGGTGAGTGGTGGGAGTTGACAGTAGTCGTATTGTCGTTTTGATTACCATACGGCGGCGGTGGAATAGGATGCATTCCTCTCTGCACAGCCAGAGCTTGCATGGTAATTGCGTAGCTCGGCGGTTCTGTGGTGGGGACGGTGGGGGTTGTGGCGGTCGGTATGACTGGCGGCGTGGACCCGGGCGACGACGGCTTCGGCGCCAGCGGGTAGCTCGGCGGGGTCTGCGCCTGTTGCTTTTGCTGAATAGAACTAGCATATGAAGGTGGAGGAGGCTGCGCGGCCGAGCTCGCGACAGGCGGAGGGGCAACAGGCGCTATGGCAGTCTGCAGGACCGGTTTCTGGACTTGTGTACTCTTCACGGACTGCATTATAATAGGAGGTTGCACCGCTTGTCTCGCAGTCCATGCCTGAATAGGCGTAGGGCGAGTCATCCCCGACGCCGAGCCGGTCGATTGCGTCACCGTAATAGGACTCGGCGACCCGGCGGAGGTCCCTCCCGAGTAGATGCCCGACGACGGACTTTTCCTGTAGTCTTGCGACTGCGTAGGACTCTGGCGATTCTGCATTGAGACCGAATACGACGGGGGAGGCGGCACGCCCGAGAGAGGGTATGGAGGCGGGAGTTCTGCGCCGCCGCCTGACGATTGATAAATGCTGAGGGCCTGAATTTGCTGCGTTAACTGCTGCTGCACTTGAGGCCCGTTCTGCACGATCATAGGCTGACGCGCGGGCGGCGTAGGCGCGCCGGCCGCCACGGGGCTGGTGCCGCGCGCAGGCGGCAGCGGCGGCGCGGGCGACATGCGCTTCATGAGCTGCTGCACGGACGGCATCACCGGCGGCGTGGACGGACATCGCGGAGGCGGAGGTGGCGGCGGTTCCGAGAAACCGGAGGGCGAGTACTGCCGGCTCAATTTCTCGTGAGGAAGAGGAGGTGCGTCCGACTGTCGCGGACTGTCGGACCGAGAGCTGCCTGCACCAGAATCAAGTGCAGGACTGCCTCTATGAAGGTTAATTTCACGCTCTAGACTAGGTTTTCTTATAAGTTTGGAGTTCAGGGCATTTAAATTACTTGACTTGAGGACTCCATTGATAGATTCCTGTTGCTTTGACAGGTAATCTAATGCTGCATCAAATCGCCCTCCAGCATATTTTAATGCTCTTACAGCTGGGTCCTGTAAAGATAAAGTTATTACTCTAAATTATACCCATATTTACCAGAAAAATTAATATTCTACTCTTCATTATTCTAATTACCATAATACACTTTTTAGCCAAATATTTAACACACAGTCAAAGTTAAAGCATTTTTATTTCAAATAAACCATTAACAGGTACTTTTGAATTGTCAAACTCAGTCAGTCAAAAACATTAAGCTATTTGCATGTTCCAAAACATAGATCTATATAGAGAAAATGTGCAAGGTTCTCCACAGACACTATTTTAAACCATTTTATGTTTTACAACATTCCTGGTTACATTATCCTTGTTGCTTCTATATGTGAGAACAATGTAAAGAAAGAAAAATAAAACAATTCTAAGTATCAAATATTGAAACAAGCCATGGCGCCTGTTCACGAACATGACGCATGCATCAGCACCATTAGCTCAACCATTGTGAAGGGAACTGAATGATCCAACAGCACTTGTTACTCAGTAAGATATAATTTCTGACTAAAATATTTTATTTCTTCTATCTGCAAATTGGTTTATTAAACGCAGCTGAGATAATCCTTACCTACCTACATTATTCAAATTGCTTAGGCTTGACAAATAATATCTAAAACTAAAAAAAAATCACTATTAACTACTAAAATAATGTTATCTTGTCACAGTATTATACCAAATTAACTTTGACGACACGGTTGGCGCAGTGGTTGAGCGATTGACTGCTGCGCTGCATGTCGTGGGTACAATTCCCTCACTGAACAAATATTTGTAAGGCCTACAGATAGTTGTGCTGGGTCTGGCTGTTTGTTTATGTGAATTTATATGTTTGTAAATGCAACCACGATACAGGAGAAATTCCTAATGGGGCAATGTTTTATTAAAAAAAAAAAAAACTATTACAAGACTATTAACTACACATGTGGCATTTACAAGGGTCTTGTCATTATTAATATTATGTTAATGTGAGTAATGCCAACCCTTATTTTGCTGCAGAAAAAATAGAAAAATATCTATTTTAGCAATACTTTTGGAGTTTCAGATTAAGTGTGCAGATGGTAAGTAATCTTTCAAATGATTTTTTTGTAATTAACATCATGATTTAATGAAGGCACAGTCTCACAGTATAAACCAACTAAAAAAACTATATGCTTGTACATGGACCTCCGACACCAGCCCAATAACAATGCAATGCAATAAGAAAACCTGCAAATGGTTGGTTCTTCTTATTCAAAAAGTAAACTGACACTACACAAAAAAAAAGGAACTGTTTTGGTCCTTCAAATAGTAAGCACATTATATCTACAGCAGTATGATAGGAAACTTATGCAGGTTTACCAGTCAAAATATCTGACTGAGCAATATCTATTCCCCTGTAAGCGCTTAGCAGACAATCATAGCATAAAGACCTATGCATTGATTTTGAGAACACTCTTCTGTTTACAATTAATTAGGTATTTAAAAAACATGTTGCCAGTATAAATTCACAGATATCGAATTTTAAAAGTAAACAATACTTACCTCATCAAATCCCAAAGCTATCAGTTGATTTAAGGTCTGCGGTAGTGCAGTTAAATCTTTATCAAGACCATTTCCTGATGATGAGCTGAAGCCAGAGCTAACACCGGAGCTGACGGTGCTGGCTGCTGACGAGCCCGGGGGCTCTGAGTTGCCATTATTAGCAAATGGTAATAGTGAGTTGCGGATCTGGGCTAGCGCCTTTTGATGATAGCCGGAGCGAGCGGCCGCCTGGCGGGGCGCCGGCGGGTTCATGGCGCCCGCGCCCGCGCCCGTGCGCCTCACCTCTCACCCGACCCCTCCCATCACACGAGCACACACCACCTTCTCACCACACTCATGTTCACTGTTCACGATTGCATTTATTATACACTAAAATATTGTCTGTCAACTTGCAGTCCAGATGTCTTCAAATCTGTTTGATTAGCTTCTTTTCAATTTCTGGTTTTTGTCAACATATTAAGGACATCCAATGTTATGAGAACTTGTGTAATGGACTGAAAAAAAAAACATACTTGTATCACAATAAATAAACACTTACAGACTTCTAATTAGTTGTCATCACACACAGAAGTAAACTCTTACTGGATTGTTATGTGCCATTTATCATGGATACAATTTCATCAACATGAATAACAATCTCTAACTTATACAAATTATATCATAACCAAAAATTATGTATTGTATGAATAAAACGTTACAAAATAACATTCTGAATTAATATTCGTCCAGTCAAAGCTGTTAGTTCATTACAAGCCAAAAGAATGTTCAACACGAATCAATCATGACATAGTACTGTGGAATGCCAAAATTAGAGTCAGCTTTGTTTCTTATGTTTAACTAATTACAGGCGCTGATTTGAAATATATAATAGAGTAACAATTTACCAGGATATTTTTCACCTTCTGCAAATCTGATTCGGATTCACAAACGTCATAATCTCGTAAAATAAAAATTCTATCGGAGAGCTCTCACATTACCGATGACATCTTTCTCGTACACCACAAATTATGATAACAATGTCAATGTTCTTATCCGAACTAAACAACTGATAATTTGCATAAACTTTTCCATAAATGTTATAATATCCAATGAATTACGAAAACAAAGAACTCTGAAACACAGACATGCAAGTTGGCAAACCATACAAAGCGACCATTTTGAAGAATTACCACATTCTTTTGTATGTTCCTAAAAGCTACGGCATAGTGACGTTTGTCGATGCTCTGTATTTTATTGTGATTTTTGACTTTTTTTTATCTTAAATCAAATCGCATTTTAATACTCTGTCTTATTTAAATGTGAATCAATTAAGGTTTTAAAAGTTGCTATTTAGTAATGAAACTAAATGATTTGAAATGTGGTCATGACGCGAATGGGAAACTTTATTAAAAAAAATGTCATCTTGTGGGTGTAGTCTATGGGTATATCAAAGAGAGTGAATGGATTAGTTCAACATATCGATTTCTTGATAAAATTATCTGTGGTGAAAAATTTCAATCATTATGTATACTATACTAACTTCATGATTTGATTTGTTGTGAAGTGTTGATTGGTGTTCGTGCTCATAATTTTAGAATATTTTTAAACCAATTTCTTCAATGATCACATATTATTATAATCAGCTACATAACTATAAAATCCTTAAATACTATTTGTATTAAATCTGCCAAAATGCTCAGGAGACCAGTGCTGTTTTATTTTCTATTTTTACCTTACTTCGTTGCACTTGAAGATAGTTCAGTGTATGAATACAATCCAAACAATTTTAAATTTCAAATAGAAGAAATGGACGGGAATTTTGTAATGTTTTATGCACCCTGGTGAGTAACTACATTATTTTTATTAGATGCTCCAAAAAATCCAAAACCATTTTAAACCTAAGCCATACGAGTATCTGTAAACTCCAGTTCGCATCTAAAATATAAAGATTTCACCCTGTGGCTAAAAAAGCCGGCAAGCATTGTTATGTAGAGTAATATTAATCTACTTCCAGGTGCCGCCACTGCACAGAGTTCCATCCAATCTGGTCGGAACTAGCTGAGCTAGTCAATACAAAAGATTCAAAGTTTGCCATTGCCCAAGTTGACTGTACATTACACTACAAATTATGTAACGAGAACGACATCACAGGTACTTGGCGATTTATAATTAGATTACATATTACATATAAGTATGAAGCATCTACAGCCCAGTGTTTATAGATGATGATATAATTAATGAACATATAATAAATTCCAAGTCAAACCGCTATAATGGTTTACCACTATAGAGCTTTCCCTTATTTACACTAAGGCAAAACAACTTATTACTGACATATTGCTTACTTGAACTTTAAGTCTTGGTACACAACTGTCCCTAAAACAAGTGTTTTAAGAGTTTTGTACGACTTTTTGTGCTATGCATTAAATTAATCAGTCATTTCAGTAGAAGCAACAATTTAAAAAAAAAAATATATTGAGGAATTGGCTTGCTCTTGACCTCGATCACGCCTGATGGAAAGCGATAGATGAGGTCTATGATGGAGCGAGTGAATTATGTCCCCACAAAGGCCTCTATGAGAGAGTGATATTATATTAATTTTCATTAATTTCCAGGATACCCAACACTACTGTACTTCCATAAGAATACATTTGCACCAGTAGAATATAAGGGATCTAGGGACTTGCCTTCCCTAACTCTATTTTTAAGTGAAGTTTTTACTATGAAGTCAGAGGTAAGCAAACCTATCATTTTCAAGTGTTCATTCAATTTGTTAACCTATCATATCTAACAGCATTATCATCTTCATTAGTAGACTAGCAACAGTGTAAACTAATATTGAAAAGAGGTAGATTCTCCCCTGACAATGAAAATTCTTTTACTGGTAGAAGGCTACATTATTGCCATAGGATACAGACTTTTATACTGAAAATCAAAGGATACGCCATGGGATAAGCTTGGGAAGTAATGATCCTTAACTTTTGAAGATGAAATTCATTTAATTTACTAACTCATCTCCTCCTTATGCCTGGTTTCTGAGGTTTTTATTTGTTGTTTACCTGTCCAGCGTCCGCTAACCAGTAACCATCCAATGGCATTATAAGTAGCATTTACGGACAGATAATTTTATTGATCGATAAAAACCTCAAAAAAAAAGGACCCGACGAATAAAATTGAGAACCTCCTTCTTTTTTAAATCGGTTAAAAATCGAGCATTGGACTGCTTTTCAGAAACTTAGACTAAACATCAACAGTTATACCAAACTCTTATTAAATTTCAGGGCTTGGATTACGAGAAGGAATCCAGAGACGTGAAAACATACAGTGGTATGGCCTATTTGAATGACCAAAATATCGAGAAGTTTGTGTCAAGGGGTCAGCACTTTATCATGTTTTATGCTCCATGGTGCAAGGCATCACAGGTAAACAATAAAATACTTATTTATACTTTTATCCTCATGTGTTTGTGATATAGGTACTTATATATTTCTATATAGACTTTTCAAGGCTGAAATTGAATGTATATGTCACAGGCAACTAGTTGAATCAGCCGTTTCATTAAAAGTCTAGCCTTTTCATTGAACTGTGCCGTTTAATCAGCGACATAAGTGACATGGGCAAGTCATTAAACGATATTGAAAAAAAAACGTCTCTTAGGTAGCTAAAATCGGCACATTTTAATGAAAAGGCTAGGCAACCAATTAAACGGCTGATTAAGCTAATTGGCTGCGACATATATATAAATATATGTATGACAGATAATGCAGCCACATATGGTTGTTTTAAAAAAATATTAAATTAAATCATTTGACAAATTGACAATATTGCTTTGTTATCAAATATGCAAAACAAATAAACTCCGTCTGTTACGCTTTCACGTCTAAATTGCTGAACCGGTTTTGATGAATTTTGGAACTCGTAGAGATTTTAGTTACTTTTTTTTATTATTTTTGCGAAAATCTATATTTTAACGCGAGCAAAGCCGGGCCAAAATCTAGTGTAACATATTCTTACAAAATGAAGAAATATTACATTTTTGTTTCAGAAATTAGCACCAATATGGGCAGACCTAGCAGTACAGTATGCTCACAATGAGTACATCCAGATTGGTAAAGTTAACTGCTTGAATAACGAGATGACCTGCAAGACTTTCGACATCAAACAGTATCCATACCTTATGTGGATTCTCAATGGCAGAATTGTAAGTTGATTTCTTATAAATAGGAAGTAAATACATGATATAGGTTGCTTCAAACTTAATGATGTCTGTGACCTTAGCGTTTCGCTGCGCAGTACCCCGCTCTCACCTTCGCTGTCACATGAATTTGCGCAGTGACTCGCGGAGTGCTACGAGCCGCCATTAGGATTGATTCCACCTGTACCACTGTCTGAGTTAGCTGCTAGAACCATTGATAGCAAAAACTTTGGTGATGTTGCAAATTATTAAATCCAATTGTTAAATATTGTAGTTACACTAATGTAGAAAGAACTAGCGTGGAGGTGAACCAATAACAACTAAATAATAAGTTGAAAATAAATTGAAGACATTCTTCATTATTGTTAACAGATGTGCAAACAGTTTTGGTGTAATGAGTTTCTTTACGTATAAACTTATATTTGATTTGTAGATGGGCGTAGCTGAAGCAGAAACAATAGATGATCTGAAAGGATATGTAGAAAAAATGCTGCTAACTGAAAACCATGACCCTGACAAATTCTTGAAGAAAAAGAAAGCCCTGCCAGTGGCTAGGATATCAGAAGAAACTTTCGAGACTTTCCTGGAGAAGGAATTAGTATTTATTAATTACTTTGCACCATGGTAAATATTCCAAGATCATTAAAATATTACAAAACTTGATTCCTCAATGTATGTTACAAGTAATAGTAACATACATGTTTGAGCCTAATATTTACCTACTGATAAATGATTTCAGACAAGATAGTAGTGTAGCTACTCTATGTAAATTTTTAGTGGTTATGATGTAGAGATAAGGGCATCATGGTTAAATCCATAATCAGATAAAATGTTGTTAGTGACGTATAACACTGAATAAAACCATCACTCTCGTGGGTGTCGTAAGAGGCGACTAAGGGACTCACCAGAGAATGGGCAGCAGCATACTCTGTAGGTACATTGCAACAGCTACACTGCGATCGCCAACCCGCCTGCCAAGCGTGGCGATTATGGCAAACGCTCCCCCCCCTTTTTTGGGGGAGGCTCATGTCCAGCAGTGGACGTCTTTCGGCTGATATGATGATGTCTAACTAAAATTCTATTTAATGGAAATAAAGACACTAAGGTATAAGCTCCCCTATACTCCCCAAGGTACCTTTATGCCAAATTTTAGCTTTCTACAACCAGTAGTTTCGGCAGTGCCGGCAGTGCGTTGTATGTCAGTCAATCAGTAACGAAAGAGTTTTATATAATATATTGATTTTTATCTTTTCACAGGTGTGCACATTGTATGCAGTTAAGTCCACTCTGGCTAAAGTTGGGCGAGCGATTTCAAAATGAAACTCGTGTTATAATCGCAGATGTTGACTGTGTGCAATCAAAGCCAATATGTGAGACAGAAAAGGTGAGAAAAAATAAACACTGCATGTTGTGAGCCGAAACATCGACTACAACATGTAATCCATGTTTCGGCTCTGGCGATAAGAGCCGAAACATCGATAACATGTTTGTGTGTATGCACACAAGCGCAGTGAAAAAAGACCTTTCAGTAATCTTATCTTGCTTGGTATCTATTTGTTGTCTATTGAGGGCAAGATCTAATATTTGGTTACTCGAGACTACATTAAGATCTGGATATCAATTTTTCTTACATTTGGGAACTTTAGGCGTCGTCCTAATACAAAACGGGAAAACGCGATTATTTGTTTCGGAAAAACCGAATGGCCTTTCTCAGAGCGACGACGCATAGGGGTTTATGACTACTAAAGGAAGTCACGAACGCGTTCTATGCATGTACATAAGTCAGGCTGGTGTCTGCAACTCCACGTCCAAGCGCGCATTTTGCAATAACACATTCTCTCTAATATAAAATCCTTATTTCTAGATCAATGGTCTCCCCACACTCATTTTATACAAGGAAAAGAAGATAGTAAACGTAGAACATGGCGGGCGGCCGCTGGAAAGCCTAATCACTCTAGTCATAGAACACCTTCAGGATACGAACACCAACACTGCAACGCAAGAGACCACATCCATCGAGGAGGACATCATGAAAACCAAAGATGAACTATAAATTATGTTAATAGGTAGAATATTAAACAAATTTTATTAAAACATTTATTTTTTTCTTACATTTTATTAATTTTGTAGTCCTTGAGAAACATGTTATGAACTCAGGGCGGGTGGGCGGGCATACACGAGCTGCTCGAGCAGTTAACCAGTGATCAAATTACGGGGCGTAATGTACCATTCGCAGCGAGCATAATACGATACGCCGTGTCCTAAAATCCGAGTAAAATGTGCGAGTTTGTTTCCACGTACTGACTGCACGAATGCTTGCTTTGCAACATGTTACATAACGCCCCGTGACACCGGTCAGCACCCAGCTTATGACGTCGTCCTAATAGAAAGTGATCGTTTGTTCGGCAGACCGGAAGGCGCCCTCTTTCGACACGACGACGCGACGCGATCGGGTTTGCCGAATAAACATGTACGTTTGCCCAGCACGGCCCCCCAGAATTTGCGAATTAGGTGTGCACCAATGCAAAGTACTCGCCTCTAGGAGTATAGGTACCGGTTTCTTTTTCAATGTACCTGTGTACTTTTGTAGAAATATGCAAAAAAAGGGGGCCATGCCAGCCAAACGTTTTCAGCACGGCCCTCGTGTAAGTTGAAAAATAAATAGCGTATTCAAAAGTTTCTTAAACTCAACGAATGTACCCTATTAAAACATATATGCCGCAACAAATACTGTGAATTCGTAAAAACAAATAATATATAGACGTAGATAGGGGGCCGTGCTGTAAATAAGGAATATAAGAAAATATCAAAAAAAAACAAGACAATCTTAGCCAAAAACTATTAAAATATAATTGATTTCATTAGTTCCACATAAATTGCGATTCTGCTGTATCAGTACTTTAAAAGATAAGTTGGATCACGAGGGCCGTGCTGAAAACGTTTGGCTGGCACGGCCCCCTTTTTTTGCATATTTCTTCAAAAGTACAGAGGTACATTGAACAAGAAACCGGTAGGTACATATACTCCTAGAGGCGAGTACATTGCATTGGTGCACACCTAATTCGCAAATTCTGGGGGGCCGTGCTGGGCAAACGTACATGAATAAACGACCGCGTATTGCGATCGCGATGATCGCCTTCTAGTACCCCAGTTTCCCAGTTAACAACTTCAGAAAAGGGTCATAACTGAGCTAAAATAGCACTTATAATGAAAATAACAATTGAAAGCAAAGGTTTCAACTCCTAACAAGGTACATTTAATTATTAATTTGAACTTACAAGGATAGGTACATAATCAAGCAGATATCAAAATATCTAGGTGCATCAATCATAGTGGGTGCATTTTGAGAAATGCATAAACAATTAATATTAGTAGTAACTCTGCAAAGTCATGGTGATATAATATGGATGTAAGTGATCCATATTGTTCTCTAATGCAGCTTTTTGTCCACAGTCTGTGACTGAAAGAATGCTCCATCAGCATGAGTGGCTTGTCTATTGATCTGCTTGTGCCTGTCGCGGGACACAATTTCTTCTAACACCTCTCCATCACCTTTTATTAACCTGAAAACAAGACTCAACTGAGGGATGGTAATAAAGTTCATTTATAAATGCTACCAAATAATGTTTTATAGATTTTTAATATCTGTAAAAGAATATCTCTTTCATTAAGTATTGAAAGTAATAAACATAAGATATTAGAGGGATAGGATAACCTGTATCTGCCTGATTCTTCGTCTAGTACTTTTCTGACTACACTCTGCCGTTTCTCCCATTCTTCTTTGGTCATTGGGGCCATCGCTTTGGACTTTTCCATCAGTTCTAAAAACAATTGTGATAAGTTTTTTAATAGACTCATACAGTAATAACATACTTTTATTATCTTAAAAACTACCTACACTATCTTTATTGTAAATCAGGTTAATCAAAGCTAGCAGAAACTTATTATCAGCAGTAAAATAATTTGGGGCATTGCTACCCTATTTTCCTACTGAAATGCTGTCAGACTAAAACGAACACCGCGTTCCGATCGATACATAACTCCAATGAAGTAGGTTCACTTTTAAAATTGCAGACATAGGTAGGTACCAAGAGGTATGTCAGCCGAGGCGGCCGCTTCCTTCGCATTGCTTCCATCGCGACTACGACTTGTACTCTTGCTCCTCTGCTTCTTCTTAAGCCTCTTCTTTTCTTCTTTCAACTTCTTTTTCAATGCTCTTTCTGTCTTCTTTTGTTCTTTTTTGAGTTTTTTCTTCAATTTGCGGAGTTTCTTTTTCTCTCGGGACGCATCAGAGCTACTAGAGCTCGAACAACTTGATCTTCTTCGTTTCTTAGATTTTTCCTTGCCCATAATATAGTTTTTCTTGTATTTATCAATTTTATTTAGGTAATTTATTTACATTTCGCCTGCAACGCGCCGCAAAATTTTGTGACATTTGTTTGACAATTTTGACATTGACAAGACAAAACTTCGACACTGACATTTTTTTCTTCTTGCCACTAAGGGAAGTGGAAGCTAAAAAGTGTTGAAACTTTTTGCAAGCTTTTCTCTTATTTTTTCTAAACTTGATATTTTGCATGTAGCCTGCGAGAGTCTCCTCTTATGGTAGGGGAGCCCTAGAAGGGATTTTTCGATTTACTCGAGCGCGTCAGATATAAGGGAGGACCTTACATATTGATAAGTAATTAAGTACCTTCAACCAGTATGAGCCCTTATAGTACGCTCAGGAGAAACCGTCAGATTAGTAAAAAAATATCGATCATCTGAAATACTCGAGCGCGTCAGATTAAGATATGGGGGATTAATTACTAGCTAAGAAGTGTCAATTTTGATAATCTGACGATTTGAGCGTAACCTAAGGAAGCGGGAGGGTAACTAAGTTGCAAAAAAAAAAACGATGTCTGGACTTACTCGAGCGTGGTTGTTTTTTTATTAATTTTAAAGGTAATAATACCAGAATAACAAAAAACATATAATCTGACAATTTCCGCAAGCCGAAGGTATCGTCAATTAAGTTCAGAACGTGCAGCCAGTAGGGTAAAGCGTGTGTTTCCCTCTCCGCGCCTCTCGGTCCCTTTGACAACCTAAACCTTTGCTAATCTGACGCGCTCGAGTATTTCAAGACGGGGATTTTTTTTTTACTTCTTCAGGAATTCGCTTCGAGCTTGCATCACCTCCAAATCGTCAGACTACGAAATGGGAGCATCTGTAGGGTTCACTGAACACCCCCTCTGAAAATCTGACGCGCTCGAGTAAATGTATATTTAATTTATTTTCACCCGTCCCGCATGGCCACCCCCACCATGCAAATCGGCAGATTAATAATTCGTATCAGAGACATGTTGGAGCATTAAAAATATCAATATCTGACACGCTCGAGTATATTCATGTCATTGTTTTTTTTTACAACTTTGAAAATCTGTAGACGCTTCCCCCACCGCTGAAAGTGCAAACATGAAAGGACCATTTATTCTTAAAATCATCCAATCTACCAAATCTACTAGGTTTCCGCGACGCTCGAGTAAATCCATATTTAGCATCATGGGCTCCCCTACCATTATAAGGTCTACCGTTGTCCGATACGCGTATTTTTTACCGACTAAAGCGAAATTCTTTCCGCTTTACAGTCGGTAAAAAATACGCGTATCGTATACGGAAAGAAGGGTAATGATTGTAGTCACATAATTATGCACCCTAGTAACGGACCGTTTATCAATTTGTTCTAAACGTAAATCTATTTGTTGATTTTAATATTTTTCCTCAATCAAAATCTATGAGCTCTATTTTTTCGTTTTGAGACCTGCCACGATCACGTTCTCAAATAAAATCAGTAACATAACTACATATAGCAGACATTACTTTCCTCTATATAGCAGACCTTGAAGTGATCGCAGTTTCCGTTTGAGTTTTCAGACACCGATACAATGTATTACTCTGGCGGAGGCAGTTGAAAATGATAATTTAGGATTAATTTTTTTTTTTCTACTGATGAAAATACTTATATAAAACTAGGTTTTGCCCGCGACTTCGTACGCGCATTTCCCGTTTTTTCCCGTTTCCGTACAGGTCCTATAGCCTATAGTCTTCCTCATGAATGTGGCTATCATCTATGAAATGAATTTTTCAAATCCGACAAGTTTAATAATATAGATTAGCGCGTTCAAACAAACCCTTCAGCTTTATGTATAGATTACTAAATAGGTACTACTAAAAAATTAAACTTTAGGCAAATGATTTAAATTAGTCATACTCATAATTTAAAAAAAAACTAGGTACCTGTCATTTAGGTAGGTACCTACCTAGTTAATGACATTAAAAAGTATTGTGGTGAAATGGCACCTTACTGCTAATCCGTGAATAGTTTTATGCTCGTAGCCACCACATTACCTACTAGACTAAAACAAGCAATATAATGCATAGGTTGATTTATGATTGAGCGGTGGGTGACACGATATGGAGTCCCGATGAATAATTGAGGTGCTCGTAGATACACGCATGCGCGAGACGCCGGCAAAGCGAGACGTAGCCCCAGGCGTATCTATTCGAGCTCAGTGCACCGACTCTAGCACCCCGAATGAAGTAATATTTTTTGCTGCGCTCGAATGTATCGCGTCGTTTTTATATACGACAAGCATTACAGTCACAGAAATGTGCGTAGCCACGTCGTTATAGGTAGTTATAGATAGATTTCGCTGATTTGTTGTAGCGAGTACAGTGCGCATGATGCAAGCCGGGGGGCCGGACAGCGCGGCGGTCTCGGAGGCCCCCAGCAGCGGCAGTGAGGACTCCGACTGCGAGCCCGGCCCGGAGGCCGATGCGGATGCCGCTCTCACTGAGGAGTGGGCCCGCGAGCTGCTAGCAGGCGCGGGCGTGGTCGCGCCGAACGAGGTTCGTCTCTATCATACTCATTACTACCTCATTATTTACCGTTAGTTTCTAATTGAAGTATTTATTATCTAGGTAGAAGACCGGGTTGATTTTTAATCTTGTGAGTTCTGTAAATTAATAGCAAGATGTGATTTATGAATGCGTGGAATTTATTTTGTTCTCAGTCGAAAGTGAAATCGTGAAAAAAAATCGAGCCGGTTAATCATGAAAATGAAATCATAAGTTTAACTTTTTGTGTTTGTAATGTGTGTCCCTTAATACGTCCACGTCTATTATCTGGCTGTATTATATGCTAATATGTTAAACGCTCGAGTTTATTATTATAATCTCTTTTACTGTAGTATTTGTAAATTCATAGGTATACTTATTAAACTGAACGTCCAATAGGTGCATGTGGAGTCGCGCGCTGGTGTTGCTGGTGCTCTCAGTCGTGTTCTGGCTGTGACAGTTTGCTACGAAAGCAATGGCGAGCGCAGGGCTTTGCCACTCGTCGTCAAACTGCCTCCGCGAGACCCCTTCGGGAGGCTGTTCGTGGCAGAAGCCCAATTTGACACCAGGGAGATCCTGTTCTACACCGAGCTCGCGCCGGCTCTCAACAAACTGGCGGAGGAAGCACTCGGCCCAGGCTCGGGTCTGCCTGTGCCTAGATGCGTGAAGGCCAGACTACCTGGTCAGTATTCTAACTTGCACGTCTTTCTATGCATAAAACATAACTCGAATGTGATGTTTATTCCTCAGTCATTTGTATGCATCGCGCGTATCGAATCTTCAGTCTTTGACTCAGGCAATTTATTTTTGTCTTCTCAAGGCCTTGGTGGACTGGTGGAATGTTTCAAATACCTACATGACGATATATTCAGACATCTGCTTTACTATATCTTGATGTCTCGTACATACAGTAGGTACGTACTTACTGCAGTGACTAGTGACTAACCAATCTAAACAATTTGTCAAGTTACATTTTTTATGATCGTGTGGTCCCACTTGACTTTTCACCTTTGCGCGTGTCATGCGACATTCCCGCCCCTTTCCTCCCGCCCCGATCACGCCTGTGTGACCTGTTTCTAGGTTTCATTTTTCATAGGTTCTAAAATTAGGTCATTATTCAGCAGGCTGTGGCATATAGGCTTCGTTAGAAACATCTAGGCTGTTATCATAGGAACGCCTCTACCTATTTATGTGTACCTAAATTATTCGAATTTTCATGTTATCTGTCTCTTGATTGGAAAAAATACTGTCATTTTTTAATTCTCCTTTCAGATGAGATTGGAGGAGACAGCGAGCTTGTTTTAGAAGACGTGACGTCAGTCGGTTATGAAGCGGCTGACTTTGCTGAAGGACTGACTGAAGAGCGCGCGAGATCAGCGCTCCATGCTGCTGCGAGGCTCCACGCGCTTTCACTCGCGTTGCGCGACAGAGAAGGACCTTTAGACCAAAGATTTGATTTCCTGTTCCCTTGCGAAAGAGCGGCTGCAGGATACCTTCGCCTCGTGAGACGAGGACTACCACAACTCGAAGCATTCTTACGAGGTCGCCCGGACTGTGTCGAGGAAGCGGCCGCCGTGTCTGCTTTAAGTGCTCGGGCACCTTCTTTACTCGAAACATTATTGAGACCTGCGGAGCCAGCACCGCTCGCACACGCCGACTTTTGGAGTGGTAATCTCCTCTTCCGTGAAAGAGAAGGTGTCAGCGAGTGTATAGCTCTAGATTGGCAAATGGTTTCTCTAGGGAGACCGATGGATGACGTCGCGTTGTTACTTCTTTCATCTTTGACACCAGAGCTGAGGAGATCAGTGGGCGATTCACTAATAGAGGAGTACGGAGATCGATTAGAAGCTGAGTGTGCGAGGTTGGGTGCTGCTCCGGCTGGAATCACGGTTAGACGGGGTTTGAGGCCGGACTGGCCACGGGCAGCGCTCAGAGCACTGCTGCTGTGTGCAGGTAGCGTTGATGTCGCATTAGGAGAGCCTAGAGCTGAGAGACGATTATTGGAAGCAGTTCGAGATCTACATTCGCAAGGTGTTCTCGCCTTAAGGCCCGACAACGAAGCGTGAGGGCTCTCAAAAACGTGCCAAGAGCGTGCTGAGTATTTGAAGTCAACCGTTCATTATTTAACTAAGCAGTCCAATTACATAGTGTATCTATAATTATTCATTATTTGGGCATAATTTGAGCACAAATTAAAATTTATTCGTGTGTGTATAATGTGACATAATTACTCGTTTTAGTTAACAACGATCGGATTCGACGGAGACGCCGGCTGCCCGAGCAATGCGCCGGCAGCGGTATGAAGCCTAATCAAAGACTGAATTTACGTATATCTACATCGTGCGTACATGACGTATCGTATATCTACAGTAGGTGTTATTTGCTCATCTAATCAAAAGCTAGAAATTCATTGCGGTCTATTGACTATTATTTAAAAACAAAAATAAATTATTGACAGTATTATCGGAGTTTCATTTTTTTGTTTGACTCCAGTTACTACCTACTGAGCTGGTAGCATTCTAGCGAGCTAGAGGTGACAATAAAAATACCCACAAAAAATGTTACCCTTTAATCTAGCTGAGGCGTTTCACACGTAACGGAAGCTAGCTAGCTACCTCCCTAGACTCTATAATACCACAATCCTCAAACTACACGACTAGGTATATCTTCTTTATTGTTCATTCCATCATCGCCCATTATTGGGCACAGGCGCTGGTGATTAGACTTATAAGCCGTGGCAGATTTACCAACAGGCTAAGTAGGCTTGAGCCTATGGCGACTTTGGGGACTGCATTTGTTTTTGCAATAATAAAGAGAAAAAAAGAATTTCAGTTAGACTGTTTTTTTTTCTTAAAGAAAACGTTGCCCACACTAGGAATTTCTCCTGTATCGTGGGTGCGTTCACAAACATATAAACTCACATACACAAACAGCCAGACCCGGAACAACTATCTGTAGGCCATACAAATATTTGTTCCATGCGGGAATCGAACCCGTGACACGCAGCGCAGCAGTCGATCGCTCAACCACTGCGCCAATCGTGTCGTCATATCGCCAATGTTTGCTGATGTCTTGCAGAAAGACATCTGGTGATGAAAAGATTACGCGCGCGCCTCTAGCGGCAAAATTTTGAAGTCGACACTTGCAGCGTTGCCAAAACAGATTATCAAAAATCTAATCTAAGTCAAATTCCCCAATCTCACAGGACACAAAAATCTACTGATTCCCCACAAAAAGCCCTCTGGCCCGACAGGAAATATCTAAAATCTTTGTGTGGAAAAGGGAGAGGGAGGCCCTTGCCCTACAATGGGACAAAATAGGCTAGATAGATGATATATTTCGAACGCATCGGTCGAGCGATATAAATCAATTTAGAAAAAAAAATGACTCAAAAATCCCGATCGCTTTAATTAAATGACTAAAAAGTTCCAAACAAGTCGTTTTTCAAGCAGTCTGATGCAGTTAGTAGCAGATCTTTGATTGAACTGCATAAAACTGATTGAAAAGCGACTTGTTTGGAACCTTTCCTACATTTTAATGAGTTAAGTACATTTTTTTCGTTCGCCATTTTGAAAATGTATACTTATAGCATAAGCCACTACTACAATTCTGACGAATTCAACGACACCTCATATGTTAAAATCCGTCCAGCCGTTTGGGCTGTAGGGCGTGCCAAATAAATGGACGTACATACAAACATACGCTCGAAAAGCATTACCCTCCTTCTGACGCAGTCGGGTAAAAAGGAGTCAGTCGTGAGTCGATATTCATGAGTAAGCTAACAAAAATGTTAAGATAAGTTTTTCGATTTCTTGAAAAACTGTTCTGACTTGGCCCGGACCACCCGGACTATCGATATTTAAAATCCCCGCATAATGGCAATCCTCAATCAACTTGAGATTCCCCGCAGTATGTGGAATTTTCCATACGTTGGCAACGCTTTACGAAAACTGTCAAAGTGTCGTTCTTAGACAGCTTCACAATTTGACACTAGAGGCGCTAGTTAGAATCTTTGCATCGTCATATTTCCTGTTACATTCTCTTCTTTTTCATTGTGCTTTCAAAATTAGGTAATTACCACAAACTTCTATAATACTCGTACACCTTCTAACCTAACCAGTAATCGGCTGTTGTCCAGAATTTGTATGAGTGGGAATCTCGGGCCACAGCCGCCTGCAAGGAGCAGTGCCAGCCGTCCATAGCCACCCTGCCGTATTTAATTAGACACAAGGTAGAGGTAAGGACGGCCAAAAGTAAACAGCCTCCTCCTTCTATGTTAGTCATTGCCCGGCATTTTAAAATTCTGCTTAGCCTTCAGAAAATACAGGCAAGCAGTAAGCAGGAGAGAATCGGCACAAAACTTTGAAGGGGATTTTTGTGTTATTTAAATCTTGTTTGCAGCATTTGCGGTTCCCAATTTTATTGATATGAATAAAAATAAAGTTGCTTTCTTTGACAATCAACATTATGAGAGTAGTAGTTAAAAACTTTTTTTGCTATGTTTCTCCCAGTTTGATGGTTGTCATCATCATATTCCTTACAAAAGAATCGAACTGTGCTCTGGGAAATGGAATTAGATCATAAAAGTACAAAAAAACCTGTCGTGTGTCTCAAAACTAAGAGAAACCGTTTTTGTTATTTATGATATACTTTTCCACCAACTTTAATGTTATGATTTCGAATTTTAAATAAAATATTCTTCTTGAGCGAACCCATTATTCAACTTTGGTTAGTAGGTGGCTGGACTGGACTCAGACCGAATTTTTTGTTTTCGTGGCTTACTGTTTCTGAACTGCAGTTGAAAAATTTTGCCAGTCAGTTTGCCTTTTCGAACGAAAATCGAACAAAACGTCAGTCAGTTAAGAAATGTCAAAATAGTCGACTTTCGTACCTACGTTATGCTCATAAATATTTGGAAATGATAATTTTTGCTACAAGATTTTATAACAAGCCACTTTTGTAGTGATTCAGTTTACAGTGATGGCTCAACCTAATCAAGTAACAGTCGATATCGAAGACGACGAGCCTGCGGAGGCGGTGCCGCGTCACAATGCACTTCACAGGCTCGATTCAGTTTCCAGGCCTCCACCTCCCAATAGAAATAACCTAGGACTCGGAGATCGCCTTAACAGTGTGATAAGAGAAATTAGACCGCTTGTGGAACAGGCGCGTATGGTAAGTACCACGAAAATATGTTAAGAATGTCTAATATTGTTGTGATGCAATAGATAGCAACAAAAAATGATAGCCTTGATAATGATTTTTTGATGAATACTATTGATAATAATCATAGTAAAAAATAATTTTTGTAATGCGCTCATTTCCTTAACAGCAAAGCAATAATGCTCGTCTGTCGCTTCCAATATGGATGCCGAGGACCCCGGCGGCAACCCATATTTCAGAGATCAATCAAAGACCCCAAAGCTCCATAGCACATGTGAACTTAGGGCCGAATGCTCAAACATACATAGTGAATGACGAAGGAACCCCACCAACGCACCGGTCACAATCTACTCAGTTTAACACTTCATTCAACAACTCCAACTTACCCGAACCAGAACAGGAGCATCCCGAGATCAATGTATCTGTGAATCCAGCCAACAACAACAATATTCATGACAATGCCGATAATGACAGCCAGAGTGATGATGGTCAGGTCAGTCTAATATTTTTATTCATTTTTAAGAGCATTCAGTCTATTGTAACACTGGGAATAATCTATATATATATAAAAATCAATGCCACTTTTCGTTTTAATTTTATAACTCAAGAACGGCTGAACCGATTTGGCTGAAAATTGGTGGGGAGGTAGGTAGGTGTAGGGTAGGTAGCCAGTTGAAGGGAGCGAAGCCGCGGGGGACAGCTAGTAAGATTTATTTTTGTTGATGTGATTTTATGTTAATACCTAGGAATCAAATTTTTTGTCTTTGGGCAATAACTTAGTCTATTGTAACACTGGGAATAATCTATATATATATAAAAATCAATGCCACTTTTCGTTTTAATTTTATAACTCAAGAACGGCTGAACCGATTTGGCTGAAAATTGGTGGGGAGGTAGGTAGGTGTAGGGTAGGTAGCCAGTTGAAGGGAGCGAAGCCGCGGGGGACAGCTAGTAAGATTTATTTTTGTTGATGTGATTTTATGTTAATACCTAGGAATCAAATTTTTTGTCTTTGGGCAATAACTTAAACCTGCTTAGAAGATTAACATTATTATAAACTTATTAAAAAAAAAAGTACCATGCTCTATGACACTGACATGGTTTTAAAATAATTTTAGCAAACTTAACTTCTTAGATCAGAACACTATTTAAAAGATTGTTATTTGAAATTCCCACACGCAAGACTACTGTATGACAGAGAAACCTGTTATCCTATTAAATTAACAATCCATTTCCGGGTTAGTTTTAATTGGTTATTATGTCAGAAATAAGAAATCTACGAGTTTAAGCTATAATAGTTGTAGTATTTACATACTCACATTATTTAATTTTGAATGCTCTTTGGATGTTCTTCTCCAGTTCTTGGGCATCATCCCATCTTCTAATCTGTCTTCGCCTCCGGTATCCATTGTGTCTATTCGGGACCTGATCATATGGCATGTCCATCGCCATATTTTTCCAAAGATCGCTACACACCTGGAAAAATCTGGAGGAGGCATATGTCCAAGGACAGCCTGACTAAAACCAATGCCAATGACCACAATAATACTATAAAAATACTAGGTACAGTTATTAGTAGTTCTTACATTTGATTTAACCTCTATCGTCCGGGGGAACCAATTTTATGAAAAAATAAACAAATGAATAAAGGCTATTTTTATTTACTTATTATTTTATTGGTGAGGGACTCAAACAAGTGGACTCAATAAGGTGGTTGTAAGATGCCTGTTATTACTATTATTGAAATGTTAAAGTTTATGTTAAAGTATATGAATATAATAGTATATGAATATAATGAAAGAGTTACAAACATCCATCCATACAACCATCCGGTTGTATGGATGGATGTTTGTAACTCTTTCATTCAAAACCTACTGAACAGATTTTGATGCAGCTTTACAATAAACATACATCATCACTTATACATCAGTATAATACAGTGGAGCCCAAGGCGATAGCTAGTTAGCAATAAGGGGCATTTTTGAGACGTGTGAGGTAGTGTCAAGCTCAAGCCCGAAAGTCTGCCAGTCATTCCTACCATGAGGTATCGCATTACTGGGTTTTGAAGGTAAAAAAATATTGCAATTTCAACTACAATGAGTTTGAATGTTTTGGGTAAAACAAACAATGTTATCACTTTAAAGTTTCATCATTTTAAAAAACTACACATAAGTAATTAATGATTATAATATTTAGGTTATTAGTTTAGCTAATCAATTTTTGTTTAAATCACTCAAATGTCGGTTTCTGGTTTCTTTTTTACATTATTGCAGTCTATTCCACTTAGTGGCAATGTAAAGCATCATAAGCATAGCGGTCGTATGTGTGTATTCACGTGTGTTTGATGGTGACCAATATGATCAAAGTAAAACAGTGGGCTTGCGAGACAAGTGTACCTACTGTATGAAATGGTCCTGTGGTTACAAGAACTATCTAAAGGTGTAGACTACGAACAGTGTGTGCTAGAAAAGTAACTGTTGCTGATGATCAATCGAAATATGATCCTAGAAATCTAGAATACTTCTTTAGCTATCAACATCATGCAGTATATTTGAACATACTTCATGAGCACTTACTATGTATGTATGAGTAGTGACAGTAGTCACTTTTTATTATTAGGTCCTTTCCTTTGAAATTGGCGTTTTGTCGTACTAATAATAATAATAGTATTTTATTGACATAAAAGTATGTTACATTTATATATGGAACCCTGACTCCTGCGCTAGGTTGTAACCTGTGTTACAGGAATCAGTGTCTTCTCCCAGTAGTTTTATACAGATATTATGCCATAAATAAACACTTAAATTATATAATACCTACTTGAGGTGTATGTGTGTTTGTGTGAGAGAGAGCATGCGTGAACGTACGTGTCGTATCGTGGTGTATGATGCTGGCCATTGCAGGGTTTATGTTATTAATTTTTCAGTCTGTATGTAGTCCATTATTTGTAGCCAGGTGTTTATTTTCTTTTAATTTCATTTTTAGAGAATGGGTTAATCATTAGGGCCTTGTTTATCTTATTATAGATATGCGTAGCAAGAAAAAGATGCTGCCGTCTAGCTGAGGCAGTCTTACATTTGACATATTTACAAACATTAGTGATTGTGCGTTTACTTTTGTAACTGTTGTCTTTAGGCGTTATTAGGTGTTGCTTCAATATAATATTGAGAAGATATAGCTGTCTCACTGTGAGCACTTTACACTTTTGGTACAAAGCTATGGTCGGGAACCGATACGGTTTGTAGGTCAGGACTTTGAGCAATGATCAAAGTCAAAGTCAAAGTCAAAGCATTTATTTCAAATAAACCATTTACAGGTACTTTTGAATTGTCAGAGTCAGTCAGTCAAAAACATGAAGCTATTTGCACGTTCCAAAGCGTAGATCTCTATGGAGAAGAACGCGCAAGAAACTCCACGGACACTCTTTTAAACCATTTTATGATTTACAATAATCCTGGTTACAGTATCTTTGTTGCTTCTATATGTGAGAACAATGTAAAGGAAGAGAAAAAAAAAAGAATTCTAAGTATCAAATAAACTATTGAAATAAGCCAGCGACAGCTAAGAGATGACCAGTCTCCACTGATGGCGCCCGTTCACGAACATGACGCGTGCATCAGCACCATTCAGCTCAACCATTTTGAAGGGAACCGAATGATCCGATACACGCGCCACCATCAGCGAGACATTCGAGTGAGCATGACAAACCCTCAACTGCCCCTGCTCATTCATGTCAAACAAGGAAACCATCTATTAACATAAAGGCTCCATGGTCCTCACATTTACAGGATTCCAAAATAAAAAAATGCTTCTACTTTATATAAAACTATAAATATCAATTGGTAAGAACAGAAAAGTAAAAGTGTATTCCAAACATTATAGAAATGTGGAATATTATTATTATTAAACGTAAAAAGTAAAATAAAAAAGGGTGAGCATCTCCTCCATATATAAAATCCTAACTAGTGGAACCAAGCGACTGAGGCTGTGGAGCAGGACCGGCATTTAGCCAAGCATTTTTATCAAGGATATAATCTTCCAGTTTATAATATGCCTGTCTACATAGTGTGCGTTTAATGCATGTTTTAAATTTTCTCTCATTCAGTCCGAGAATATCATATGGTATTTTATTATAAAATTTAACACAGTACCCCATAAAAGAAGTGTGTACTTTAGCCAATCTGAATCGGGGTTGATCTAATTTGTTCTTATTTCTAGTATTAAAATTATGCCTGTCACTAATCTTACTAAAAAGATGGAGATTTTTCCGAACATACATTATATTTTCGTATATGTATTGACAAGGTACCGTCATGATGTTAATATCTTTAAACAGTTCCCTTAGGGAATCGCGCCGACCCAGATTATATATGGCTCTGATGGCTCTTTTCTGCAGAATAAATATAGATTCGATGTCTGCAGCACGTCCCCATAATAAGATACCGTAAGACATGATACTATGAAAGTAACTAAAATAGACCAGCCTCGCGGTATCTATATCAGTAAATTGACGGATTTTTCTGACAGCATATGCTGCTGAACTTAGCCGTCCCGCAAGAGATGTTAAATGAGGACCCCATTGTAGCCTTGAGTCAAGCGTGATCCCCAGGAAAACCGCGTTTTCGACGAATTCAAGTTTCTCTTTGTTCAATACAATATCGCAATTATTACTTTTGACATTCGGTAAAGCAAATCTAATACACTTAGTTTTTTTCCCATTTAATACTAAATTATTAGCAGTGAACCAATTTTGGACCTGCTGTAGGGCTTTATTTACATCGTCAAGATTTGTAGAACGTCTATCTATCTTATAAATTAAGGACGTATCATCAGCAAATAATACCATTTGTGGTTGATTTTTTAAAAGATGGAGTAGATCATTAATATATACTAAAAAGAGGAAAGGACCCAATATTGAGCCTTGTGGTACCCCCATTTTGACTTTTAAACCCCTTGAATTAACACCGTTTATTTGAACTTGCTGCTGTCTGTCATTTAAATAAGACTTCACTAAGCTGAGTGCAAGTTTACCTAGACCGTAATGTTCTAGTTTTAGGAGCAAGGTTTCGTGATTTACACAGTCAAATGCCTTGGAGAGGTCACAAAAGATTCCTATGGCATCTTGCGCCTCTTCCCACGCTGTATATATGTGTTTTAATAACGTGACACCAGCATCAGTCGTACAACGACCTTTGGTAAAACCATACTGTTGATCGTGTAAGATTTTATTGATGTTAAAATGAATGAGCATTTGATTGAGCATTACTTTTTCAAACACTTTGCTGAAAACCGGCAATACGGATACAGGTCTATAATTATTGGTGTCTGTGCTGTCGCCGGACTTAAAAAGTGGTATAACTTTACTGTATTTCATTATATCCGGAAAGACTCCTTGGTCCACACATAAATTAAATATTAATGCCAAGTATGGTGCTATGGTCTCAATTATGGACGTGCACACTTTGATAGACATTCCCCATATGTCTTCGGTCAATTTGATTTTAATTTGCCGGAAAGCTTTTATAACTGTCATAGGGTTGATATGTTGGAATTGGAATTCAACCGTACAACCTGGAACGTTTGCTCTTAATAAACTAAATGAGACCTCTGGTGAAGAATTTAAAGGTTCAGTAGTTTTTGATGGTATTTCGGAGAAAAAATTTACAAATTCTTGAGCTACTTCTAGATTAGAGCTTATGGCACCATGTGCAGTCTCTAGTAAAAAATCAGTGTTTCGTACTTTATTCTCACATGTTTCATTATTAATAACTTTCCAAACTGTCTTTATTTTGTTATCTGCCGATTTGATCTTGTTGCTAATGTACAGAGCTTTTGCTACCTTGCAGGTATTTCTGAAAACTTTAGAATATTTGTTTACATATTTATTGAAGGATTCCGTATTAATGAAAGGCTTAAGGCCATATAACTCATATAGTCTTTCCCTACTTATCCTAATACCTTTAGTCGCCCAGTCACTAAATATATACTTAGGGAAAGTATTTTTAGACTTCTTTTCAAAAGTTGTGTTGAATTCTTTTAGAACTACAGAAAAGAAATTATCATAAAATTTATTCGCATCCTCAATATTATGGCCCAAAAGATTTAACTTATTTTGTAAGGAACCATTGAATCTAACAAATCTTTGAGCTCTTTCAAGGTGGATCATAATTGTTTTACAGGCTCCTCCCCACACCGTGATACAGTAACCAATTATCGACTGGGCTAGAGAAATATATATAGTGCGAAGAAGATTAAAATCAGCTACTTGTCGAATTTTCTTAAATGCCTAAATAAGTTTCCTAACTCGAGACGTAGTTAATTCGACTTTGGGCCGCCAACTTAGTTTTTCGTCCATTAATACACCTAAGTATTTAATATTTGTTTTTTGTGATATTGGTAGACATGAGCACTGGAGCCTACTTTCATGGAAATTGCACGAATGCACCTTAAGAGTTATTGCCACAGGTTTGGTTTGGGCGAACCTAAACTGCAAGTATGAGGTTTTGCCAATGTTAAGGGTTAGTAAGTTTTCTTCCAACCATTTACATATTTTACAAAGTTCCAGCTCGGCCATGCGCTGCGCCCCCTCCCAAGTCTCTCCATGAAATACAAGTGCGGTGTCATCAGCGTAGCTAAATATTCTACCCTTAATAAGTTGTTGCTGACACAAAACGTTCACATATATCAGGCAAAGACTCGGGGAGAGGGCACTACCTTGTGGCACACCACAGGTGACGTTGGCTTCGGTACTGACGATTCCACCTAGTGGGAATAGAGACGGTGTCAAACGCCTTTGCGAGGTCGAGTAAAACCCCTATGCATTTCTGTTTAGCATCGAGCTTCTCAGCAACGTGGTCAACGAGTTGACTAACTGCATCTTCTGTGCTTTTCCCAGACTAAAACCGAATTGACCTTCAGATAGTATTTTGTTTTTTTCTAAAAAACTCATAAGTCTACTAGTATTTAAAAGCTTTTCTAGTATTTTTGACAGTCCCGGTAAGACTGATATAGGCCTGTAGTTCTTAACTTCATCACGATTCCCGCTCTTATGAACTGGCGTGATAAGAGATTTTTTAAAGACTTGGGGGAAGACTCCCTGCTCATAACAAAACCCAATGAGTTTTGTGATCGGGGGGATAAAAATTGATTTGCCAGTTTTAAGCAGTTTCGCTATGATAGTGTCCCATTTTGTGGCGCAGTCTGTTTTTAGACTGTTAACTACAGATTCGACTTCAGTCTCATCAGGGGAGAGTATAACAATAGAAGTCGGTGTTAGCGGTGAATTAAAATTATATTATCCAGGTTGGGATCTTCGATTTTGACTGACAGTATCTGCAAGTTGTTAAATACTTATTCACAGTCTCACTTTCTTTCGATGCATCCTTTGTAGCAGGTAATAGAGCAAGCGCCTCTGTTTTTTATTTTGACTTGGTTAGTACTGGCCACTTTGATCTCAAATATCTCCTCTTTGGTTTGGAATTCCAATTTTAAATTTATACAGCTATTTACTTATGCTTTTGTGTTTAGAAAACCGTAATTCATTTGTATTTTCCTCTTTTGGTTTTTTCTTTGCGCCAGTCAGTTTACAAAATGGAAAACTTGAAATATCGCGTTATTTACGAGTACGAGTTCCATCGCGGCACCAGTGCTGCAGAAACGGCTCGAAGGATTTATGATGTGTATGGCGACGGTGTCGCAAAAGAAAACACAGTGCGTTTTTGGTTCCAACGTTTTCGTTCTGGTAATTTCGACCTGCAGAACAAGCCCCGTGGACGGCCGGAGACCAAAGTTGATAATGAAGAATTGAAGGCTATTGTGGAAGCGGATCCATCGCAAACCACGTCCGAGTTAGCTGCAGGCTGCGGTGTTAGTGATAAAACTGTTTTAATCCACTTGAAGCAAATTGGGAAGGTGAAAAAGCTTGAAAGGTGGGTACCTCATGAATTAAGTGCAGCAAACCGACAAACGCGCCTCGACTGCTGCATTACATTACTCAACCGGCACAATAATGAAGGGATTTTAAATCGAATCATTACCTGTGATGAAAAGTGGATCCTGTACAATAATCGGAAAAGCTCATCGCAATGGCTGAACCCTGGTGAACCAGCCAAATCCTGCCCCAAGCGAAAATTGACTCAAAAAAAATTACTTGTGAGTGTTTGGTGGACTAGTGCCGGTGTCGTTCACTACAGCTTTCTTAAATCTGGCCAGACGATTACGGCGGATGTTTATTGTCAGCAACTGCAAACCATGATGGAAAAGCTAGCTGCTAAACAGCCGAGGCTGGTCAATCGCTTTAAGCCACTGCTGCTTCAGGACAATGCTAGACCACACACTGCACAACAGACGGCTACCAAATTAGAGGAGCTTCAATTGGAATGTCTAAGACATCCACCGTACTCCCCGGACCTTGCTCCAACAGATTACCATTTTTTTTCGAAATTTGGATAACTTCTTGCAAGGGAAAAAATTCAACTCCGATGGGGCAGTCCAAAGCGCCTTCAAAGATTTTATTGTTTCCCGTCCGAAGGGTTTTTTTAGTAAAGGGATCAATGACCTACCGATGAGATGGCAAAAGTGCATAGATAGCAATGGTACATACTTTGATTAAATAAATAGTAGGTTGGGGAAAAAGTTTCATCGCATTTTTAAGAAAATTCAAAACATTTTTTAATTTAGTTTATTTACATTTAACTAAAGTATGTAGGTACCTGCATTTTGTTCGATAACTTTTTGCCATCTTGTAGGTAGGGACATGATCCCATTGCTATAGAAATTTTGGGACTTCTGATCAAAATACCGCGCTCGTGATGTTAACCTGACACTGCCTAAAGAATTCTGAAGAGATCGAAACAGGTGGAAATCTGAAGGTGCAAGGTCAGGACTATACGGCGGATGCATTAACACCTCCCAGCCAAACTCTCTTAATTTTTGCTGGGTGGCTAAAGATGTGTGAGGTCTAGCGTTATCATGATGAAAAACTACACCCCTTCTGTTGATTAATTCCGGCCGCTTTCTCTCAACTTCTTGCTTTAATCTCATCAGTGGTTCGCAGTAGAGTTCAGAATCGATAGTCCTGCCTGATGGTAACAGCTCATAATGAATACTGCCCTTCCAATCCCACCACACACAGCATCACCTTGTTGCGAGTTAACCCGGGTTTCGCCACAGTCTGTGAAGCCTGACCGGCCTTTGACCACGACCTTTTTCGCACGTTCTTGTCGTACGTGATCCGCTTTTCATCACCAGTTATTAGCTTCTTCAAAAATGGTTCGGTTTCATTACGTCGTAATAAAGAATCACAAATGAGTACACGGTTCATTAGGTTTCTTTCAGTGAGCTCGTGAGTACCCAAATATCGAGCTTTTTTGTGTACCCAGTTTTTTCAAATGCACCAAAACTGTTTTGTGGTCAATTCCCAGTTCTTCAGCTACGTCGTAACTACTGATATGCCGAACTTGTTCCACTTTTTCAAAAATGGCATCCATTTTATCCGTAATAGAGCGACCAGAGCGACGTGCATCTTTGATATCAAAATTTCCGGATTGAAAACGCTTAAACCAAATTTATGCTACTCTCACAGACTCTGCACTAGGTCCATAAACATCGCAATTTTTTTCGCGGCTTGTTTTGCATTTTTACCTTTTTTGTAGTAAAATTTTAAAATGTATCGAATTTCTTCATTAGTCATCATCATCTTGACAGTACCTACAAAAACAAATGAAAATCACACATTTTCCTAATTTGAATTATGTTCTTTAAAATTTAAACTTTCAATGATACCAAAACCAGTCAGATACAAATAGTACAGCCAAAGAGATTTTATTACAAGTTCATACATATTATAATGCGAAAAGACTTTTTCCCCAACCTAATATATTATATTTAAAAAAAAACGTCTTTATGTTCCTCCCTTAAAGCCGTAACAGACGTTCGAATTTGGTATGGCGGACTAACTCCGCCCACAAGATTTGGTACGCTCCCGGACCATACTACCGGCCTCATCTAGCTTAAAATGACCAAAAAATATTGACGTGTAAAAGTGTTATGTTTAACCTACTTACAAAATAAATATCATTTATCATTTATCATATCCGCCCGTGTGTAGAGTGGTCCGCGAACATTATTATTATTAATTGAGTCCGCCGCGGTCCGCTTGTTTGCACAGCGGATTTGGTCCGCTCCGTACCAAATCTGGACGTGTGTACGCTTGGGCCGTACCAAACTACCACAGACTACCATAAAAATTTAAAAAATATATTTCTCTTAAGGCCAGGTTTTCCGGAAAAACGTTGTTTTGCATTGTGTAAAATTGTGTTTTATTCGTAAACAACACGGATTTAAATTTTGAAAAAAATATATTACATATTTCACACTTCGATCTTGCGATTTCGGCCGTGCGATACACGATTACTTGCACTTTACTGCATCCAATTAAATCGCAAAGACAAGTCAAAATCAAGATGTAATTATCATTTCATTTGAGTTATATAAGGTTTTGAGTAATAAAACTTATACCACAATAAAGGTCGTAAAAAATGTGATATAAATCGGCCGTCATAATGTGAAATATGAAAATACGTATCCCACTAATTCCAAAATCAAGTGATTTTGTCGTTTCATGAGCGCGCCCCGTGTCATTTAGTCCCGAGCGGAACGTGTTGGAGGTCGGACGTGTGCCAAATTTTTGCGATCCCGCCACCCCCGCTAAGTTCTGTTACTGGCTAAGCCTAAATTGATTACCGCTCTAGCACTGCCGGCACACCAGTGTGCCGCGAATTTAATGTTTATGTTTATTTACGTAAGATTTATTTTTTATTTTGGAATTTTCACGTGTCGAGTGGTTAAATAATAATACTTGTATACAATTTAGTGTTCAAACAGTTGTAATATAGTTAGCTTTTATTAGATGTAGCTATAATTTTGTAAAAAAAAATGGGGGAAAAAAAAGTTGTCACGGCTCTTCGTTGCAGCGGTGACTACTTTTTTTTATAAACTTTGGCTGAATAAACAAAAAGGTATATAGGTATATACATCATTTACTTTACTAACTAGGTAAGTACCGACACGAAACAGATAAATTTCCACACCGCAAACATGTGTGTAAACAGTTTAATTTAAACCTTATTTCAGTACGCATAAAGACGTGCGCTTTAGTGGTTTAGTTTTCGCGCTGAATAGATTTACCAACCGCATCGAGTATGTAAAACAATTGAATTTGAACCCTATTTCAGAGTGCATAAAGCCACCTCGCGCGCACATGATACAATGATTTACTGTTTTCAAATGTCAAATAGGTAGTTCACCCCGCTACGTTAGTCTTGATGGTTTCGGAGAGTTTGTATAAGTCTTATAATATTTGTTATTTATTAGAAATGTCCGTTTTCACTTATCTTACTCCTAAACAAATGCAAAAATAATAGCTCGTATTTCCTACATGAGAGTTGAATATCGGTGCAATAATGTCGTGGTGTTCATGTAGAGAAGAAATATAAGTGTAGTTATACGCTAGGTGGGTACCTACTCACAGCCACCACAACACAACAAATAATAATATTTATGGTGTCCGCAACGTTTGTGTAGGTCTCGTCTATGCCAAACAATACGCGCAGCGCACTCGTGAGTCGCGTGCCATAGTGTAAAAGTGTTACAGTATGACCATTTCCTATGAAAATATTATAATAACATACTTTTGGTAACGTTTAGGCTACCGGACCAGCTCATTTATGCGCTGTACACTAGAGTCCATCCTCTTACTAATTACTAACAATGTATCAAGTTATGACAAGACATACAAAAAACTATGTGGTCAGTTTGGATAGTTTTTCCAATCCAATGCGTTACTTTATCGGTGTTTATTGGCAAGAGGAAAAATGTATAGAAATTATAAATTACATACACTAAACTGTTTTTAATTGACTATTGTATTGTATATTATTAACCGACTTCCAAAAAAGAAGAGGTTCTCAAATCGACTGTTTTTTTTTGTTGTATGTTTGCTCAGCGATATTTTCGCCAATTGTCAATCGATTTTGATGATTCTATTTTTTTTGGAAGTGTATCTTCCCGGACTGATCCCATTTCAATTTGGTGAAGATCTGATGAAGAACTTCGGAGACAGGTAACGGAACTCTTCATTCCCGTAGGAATTCCCGTTCCTGTATAGCCGTACAGCCTTCCCCATGAATGTAACTATCATAAATTCATAATCATAATACAAAAAAGAATTTCTTGCACCGCGTCGCACGCAGTCACGCAGGCTCGACGCGTTCTCGTTTGGTGGCCGCGTCTCGCGCACCGCCCGTTCGATTTAATAATATTGTTGAATTATTTTAATTTTACATTATCTCCTAAACGGTGAGTTCAAATAACATGCTGTAAAAGACAAAGTTTATCTTCATAAAATTATCTTGATGATGAAGTAACTTTCGCTAGTAAGGATTAATATGCCTGCCTAATATTAATGCTGAAAAACCACCTTTAATTTTTAAATAAATTATTTGACATAAAATGCCTTAGTGTGGCATATTTATAAGAGATAGATATAGGTGTAACGTCGCGGACTTTTTTTTAGATCGAATGAAAAACAATATCTTTGTTGTACATGGTACTTACGTATAATTAGCTATTACCACAGCGCACTTAGCGCACTTCCACTTTATAATATTATTTAGTATAGATTTGAATAAAGTAGTATCTCATTATCATTATTGTAACACCATAAAATACATAAAGAAATTAAACACACACCATATTACAATTCTATCCTATTTATTTATAACGGTTTGCTATCTATGTTTCTGTGTACGTGCGTCTGTGTGCCTGTGTATCTGTCTTTGGCACTGTAGCTCCGTTATCTTTATTGAACAGGGATATTTTGTAAGTTTTTAAAATTTTACTTGTTAATTACCAACAAATCAAAATCAAAATTTGCGTTACAGGGCAATAGAGCATGCGGAAGGGCGTGACTTGTCTCCAAAATAATACTCATTTATTGGGGTTACCCCCGACGGTATAGTTGGGAACGACACCATTGTTGAAATTAAATGTCCAATAACGGCATTTAAAAAAGGGAAATGCTGCTATTGAAGAAAGTAAAATACATATATTTAAATTCGATAGAATAAAACATACCAGGGTTATAAACAAAAAAAGTAATTGGTATTACCAAGTGCAGGGTCAACTTCATGTAACAGAAAGGAACCAATGCATTTTTGGAATATGGTTCGGTGAAAACTAGTAGTAGAAAATATTTCACACCTCACTTTACGATCTCCACACCACACCATTACTATCTCCATACCACACCATAACGACCTCTACACCACACCATAACGACCTCCACAACACACCATAACGACCTCCACACCTCACTTTACAATGTCCACACCACACCATAACTACCTCCACACCACACCATAACGACCTCCACACCTCACTTTACGACCTCCACACCATACCATAACGACCCCCACACCACACCATAACGACCTCCACACCACACCATAACGACCTCCACACCACTCCATAACGACCTCCACACCACACCATAACGACCTCTGCACCACACCATAACGACCTCTACACCACACAACAAATTAATTTTTAAGAATTTTAGTATTCTAAACTTTTCCTTTTTTAAATAACCCGACCGCTTCAGGAGGGTATTATTATTATTATGTATTTTTGTACCTACTTGTTTTCCAAAGGTCTTATTGTTTTTTGCTTTAATTTTGTAACAAGAACACTGTTTGCGGGGGGGGCCTGGTAATCTGTGTGACAGGATTTCCTAGTGCAGATACCAGTCTCCCACAAAGGAATATTTTTCTATTTATTAAAATAATATTAGTTTGTAAGGCACCTTTGTGGAAGTGAAATTAAATGTTTATTATTATTATTAAAAAAAAAAAAAAAAAAAAAAAAAAAAAAAAAAAAAAAAAAAAAAAATTTCAAGAGATGACGAATTTTGGCAGGTGCATATGGAAAAAAAAATTATAGACTTTTATTTGAAATGTATATTGCCAGAGATTGTGGATCCGCGCCAAAATCGCGGTATTCCAATACGAGACAAAATATTGAAAGAAAACAAAGAAAATGTTAATGATAAGCCTGTGCAGCCAGGTCCAAGCAAATCCAAGGACCATATTCCGTGTCAATCTACTCAGCTAGGTCCATGCAAACCGAGACAGCTACAGTTCAACGAATTTTAGCCAGTTGCATTGGTAACTTTTATTATGTTAACTATTTGATTAAAAAATATAAAAACGTTTTTGTTTTTTTTAAAATAGCATCTAGGCAAATTCCAAACCATTTATACTTCTAAGCTTTCTTGAATTATAATATTCAAGAATTGTAACATAATTTTCCTAAAGTAAGTGTGCCTACCTACTACTTGATTTTTACGAAGGTATCGCACCAAAGCCAAATAGCGCGCGACGCGTATTTTTGTATCGTACTCGTATTCATAATTTTCGTGTCAGTCAGATTTTAAATCCACCATATACTCTAAAATAAATAAGTATTATTACTGATTTTTAATGATTAGTAATTGGATTCAAGTTTGTACAATACGTACTTAATCCATCTATAACCTTAAAAAATACTTAATAGAAAAATAAAACAAAATAAACTTATACTAATCAATTCAAGTTGATCTACTGCATTACTTTATCCTGTGACGGAACTTAGTACCTACCCGAGTCCGTGAACTCATGAGCGAGCGGTGCGCTTGGTGCGCGCGTCTCCCGCGCATCGTAACTTATTACGTATTGCTACTCCTTGCGGGGCCTGGGGTAAGCGTTAGATGCCTACGCGCTCAAGTAAGGCTCGCCTTAATACAATTTAGCCAATTCTCTGCTTTTTTTCCGCTTTTTACGGTGTGGTTGGTACATGGTGGTTGTAATGTTGCTGCTATTGTTGCCGCTACCACCATATTTTTTGTGCACTTGAAGGCGTACAATTCAGTATAGTATATATACTCTGTGGCGTGGTGGGCGGAGTTAGTCCGACGCGTGGTCCGCCGGACCAGATCCCGTCGTGTGTTGCGAGATCGAATTTTGTGGGCGGAGTTAGTCCGCCGTACCAAATCCGAGCGTCTGTTACGGCTATTACAAAACGCCAATTTCATAAGTAATGACCTAATATTTTAAGTAAATGATGACGTTCAAAAGTGCCGTTTAATGGCCTAATTGAAATAAACGTTTTTACTTTGATTTTTTGACTTTGAGTGATAGAAAAAAAAAATATAATTCACATGCAGCAGTCGACTAATAGTTAGTTTTTTAGCGCTCCTGAGAGCGGTGCCGAGTTAGTCGTCACTCACCCGCCAGTCAAGATTATGATGGTTTTACTCATCTGCATTGGCGGGTTAATCGTCAATAACCCGTCGTATTTTCTCAAGAGTTTCGAACTGTGTCAAAAAATTTCATAGTTGACGCTGTCCATTTTCGCATGCATTAAGCAGTAAAACAATGAAAACACGTGACATTCAAATCTTTGTAGCAAGCAGGGTTGATCATTATTTTCCTAGCAAAAAGAATAGACTCCTACTGACAGCTACTACCAACTTGATTTGGCCGAAATGGCGTATCCACGGGGGCTTTATAAAACGCAGTGCCGAAGATGCTGGCAATGTGCCGATACCGCGATAGAATCAATAAATCTCCCTATTGTGAAGATGAAATGGTGCATAATCATAAAAAGATCCTAACATATCCCAATATATAATGAAAGCTAGTAAAGTTCTTTGTTTGATACTCAATCGTGCTATACCGGCTGAACAAATTTTATCAGAGACGTAAGCTATACATAGCCTCCGAGTCGACCTTCTCTGCTCAAAATTTGTTCAGCCGGTATAGCACGATACACTGGAATAACAGAAAAAAAAATGTATACTGGTTAATGAAGAAGTTTCCCTAAAACACCTGAAAACTAAGGATATGTTTATAATTATTCTTTTTCTTGTTGTATTTTTTAGTAGGCCGTGTTGTCTCAGTGCTGGATACATAACACAGATATTATGATGTTTGTTTCAGGTGTTGGACGTGAGGGCTACTCTAAACCTCCTCTTACGATACGCGCCCTTCTACATCATACTATTCCTCAAGTTAATGTACGACTGTCGGGAAGGCATCTTTACGTTCTTCATGCTGTTCTGCACATTTACGCACAGTAATAGTCTTGTAAGGCGGTAAGTTGAAATCCCTACTAATATTATAAATGCGAAAGTAACTCTGTCTGTCTGTTACGCTTTCACACTATAACGGCTGAACTGGGGGCCTAGACAAAAAACTTTTCTGTAGCGTTAACGTCAGACGCTGACGACAAAATGTATGGGAATGACATTAGGTGTGGAAAGGAAACGTCATCACCTAATGTCATTCCCATACATTTTGTCGTGAGCGTCTGACGGTAACGCTACAGAAAAGTGTTTTGTCTAGGGGGGCTGACCGTTATATATGTTCTATATTTTTACCCGACTACGGCAAATCCAAAAGTAAGGGTTATGATTTTAGCAGTCAATGTATGTTTTTATTTACGTGTGTTCCACCTTAGCGACTTTGAAACGTTTTTTTCCATGTATTAAAGGCGTTCATAGGTGGAAGACAATAATTGACAACAAGCTTTGGTACTTGTAGTTACGGTTAGGGCGGACAGGTATGCAGGCGAGATTTTAAGAAACTTTGCTGATGGGCTCGTCTTTGACCACAATCCTACCTGATGGAAGGTTATGATGTGGTTTATGATGGAGCCCCTCTTGAAATAAAGACCCCGCTTGTAGCAATCAGGTAACAGACTCTGGCGGAATCGGATTGGTTGATTTGCTTAGTAGCTGTTGATTAACTTCTGTGGTATTTGTTAAATTGTATAAAAACTGCTACTTTGCAGTTGTATTCTAATGCAAATGCGGTCTACAGCCTTTTGGAATTTTCAAAGGTCTGATTAACTTATTGACAGGGCGCATAAGGCTAACAAATCCCATAAAGGTTTTGATGGCTCTTAAAACAGAAATATTTCTCGTTTTCACATTTTTCGGGCATCTATAGATATCGAGAGATAGAATTTCTAATCGGGAATGTTGAAATGTTAAATGTTGCGAAAACACTGTTTTCCTACACACAATACGAAGAAGGTAGAACAACTACCCGAACCTTTTTACGAAAATCGCCAACACTATAATCTTTCTAAAACGAGGGTAATCTGTTTTTTGTTTTTTTAGATAGTCAAAAAGTTATTTTTATTTTATTTTTTGTGTGTTATTTTTAGCGGAGTTTTCTTTCTTTTATTTGACTTGTATTACTGTTTTTCCAGGGAACATGGCAAGCAGATGAACCGCAGCATACTGGCGCTGTTCAGCGAGCTAGCCTTCACAATAAGTTGCATCCTCGTCGTCCAGTACTTCTTGGGCCATGGCAAGCTGCTGCAAAATGTGATCATGTTTCCTGGCTACACAGAGCTGAACGTATGGGAGTTAATGTGGCTTGTATCGTTGACTGACCTTATTGTGAAAATTATTACCGTGCAAATCAAGATATTGGTCACCATGATGCCTGCTTTTATACTGCCATTCCAGAAGAGGGTAAGTTTCAGAAGTTTTTTTAAATTTGTCTGTAACATACGGAATACCACGCTGCGCAATAAATAAGGCCAGGCTCGAATAGGCGTGTCACGTCCGCCGCATCCACACTGTGACGGACAATAGTCTTCACGCAGTGAGTTCCTGAAAATGGAAGGCACCATGGAGGCCCAGAAAGAGGTGGCAAAATGATTTGGACGCATACACATATATATTCTATAGTAATATTTTAAGATTTCTTAACTTTAAACAAGGTATTATTCACCGAGATTCACGTTTGACCATATATTACAGTATGGCTGAGCGCTGCGCGCTCTACGCCTCTGTCTCGGAAAAGGTTGAGCATATGAAAAAATTTTTGGAGAAAAAATTGATGATTTACCATCCATTAAAAAAAACCCTCATCTATATTAAACTGACCAAAATGAATTGACGTGTAATTATTATTTTTAAACAACATATTTTTTTTTTCATTCCAGGGCAAAGTATACCTATTCACGGAGGCAGTATCCCAGCTGTACCGCTCGCTGCTCACCATCCAGCCGTGGATCTTTTTCCTGATGCAGTCGTACGCGGGCTCAGAGAAGATGGTGGGCATGTTCCTCACGTCCATCTACGTCATCGCGAAGATCGTTGAGGTGCTGGTCAGGCTGAGGCTGTTCAAGAATGCCACCTGGACCCTGCTGCAGAGTGTGGTGAGTTGATCGATTTTGATGCTTATTTACTCATCCTCCTCCTTTTATCTTTTGTTTTTATTTACAAACATAACCATCCATATGTTCGAAACTTCCCTCGCGACTTGTTAGTTGTTACTTATTCCATGACAACAGATATCCACGCAACTGTTCTGTCACCGGTGGACTCACATTCAGACTTCTTTTTAGCACTTGATTATCGATTTAGCGTTTCAACTTACAAGTGTCGTAAATAACAGTAGTAGAAGAATTGGCGAGCTTCTTATAAGCGTTAAACGCTGTTTACCAAGTTGCCATACTGCAAAATTAGGGCGATTTCATATAAACACTATCAATAAGGTTGGTTGTAGGCCCACTCTTTCTATTCATACCTTATGCTATGTTCACAGCCGCCCCGTGACTCCACCCGAACTGATGTTGGTCTAGCCATGGGAAGGTGGAGGGAGAGTTCATACCGTATGGTTACAACAAATATAATTGTTCCCTTTCCAACAGAACCTCGGCACGAAACCAACCTGCGAACAGCTGCTGTCAGCCGGCGACTCGTGCCCGATCTGCCACGACGACTACACGACGCCCGTGCGGCTGGGCTGCAGCCACATCTTCTGCGAGCTGTGCATCTCGGCGTGGTTGGACCGCGAGCACACCTGCCCGCTGTGCCGCGCCAAGGTCGCCGACCAGCCCACCTGGCGGGACGGATCCACCACCTACGACTTTCAACTCTATTAAAAGGACGTAAGGCTCTGTTTGAATGTTGATACTGAATGCTGGCCAAAAAGCAAGAGATTACAGATCTTGTATTTCATTTGATTTCTGTGCTAAAGTTTCTTTGCTATGCCAATTGCTTGGTGAATGTAAGCAATTCACCCACATTAGTAGGATCTTTTTTCGAGGTCGAATAGCACTTGTTCGTCGACGAAATATCGGGCGCCACTTTAGGTGTGTAACCTGTTTATAAGGTTCGACTGTCTTTTCATTTCGATTGACGGTAGATCCACACTTCTGGTCATGTATGTAAAACCGCTAACATAAGATGCACTCACCTGTATGGATGTAAAACTCTCTGGAATTAATGTAGCACAGTTTTTGTCGCAGGAAAGACTCATCATAGAGAGTAACGTGAGCTGTGACAGTAGTCGTAAGAGTATAACAGATCTTATTCCTAATGCTAACTGTTCTATTCCTTGCTAATAGTTACGAAATGTTACCAATTTGAGTAATTTTGTTATTTATCGATCAATGTTTATTTTCCTTGAGTGAACAGTGTAAAAACAGCTGAGCCATTCTTACTTCATTCATTTTTATATTGAATGTTCAATTGCTTAGTGATGTGAACAATCTAAATTAACATTATATTTGTTGTAAATATTGTTTCGTTGAGTTTAAGTCAAAGACTTAATTTTAAAATGAGACATTTATTAAGTTATAAGTTATTATTCGGGCCTAAAAATTAGACTTACGAGGAATTACGTTCATAGTGTAAGTACATGGTAATCAGAAGCAGGGCCGGATTATTTTTGTTTATTTTTATTATTATATTACGTATTATAAAAATGTAAATAGAAAAATATTAAATATAATCATGATATTTTTAACTGTATAATTAACGTTTGTATAAGACACTACATCTTGATGATATGCCTATGTCGCAGCCAACTAACTTAATCAGCCGTTTAATTGGCTGCCTTTTTTTTTGAGGATGGGAAATCATCAAATGACCCCCCCTCCCACTCTGGGTGGAGCGGCAGGGAGTGTCAGACTTTTACTGACTAAAACCCACCCTTTGTCCTCCTAGTACCTTTCTTTCCAGGGCCGCGGTAACTCTTTCGAACATATTCCGCAACCCTGGTTAATTGGCTGCCTAGCCTTTTTATTTAACAGCGCCGATTAATCAGCGGTCTAAGTGACCCGACACGGACCAGGGTAGGTTCGAATGGTATGACGGGAGCTAGAGTGAGCGAACTCGACTCCCGTCATGCCATTCATGCCCAGCAGCGGGGCTGCGTCGTCGTCGAGTATATTTTCGTCACACTATTTCCTATGAACGACCTAAGCATCTGCCAGCCCGTTCATTAAATGTTGTATTTGACGCGTTGGATGGATGTCATTTAGGCAGCCAATTAAACGGCTGATAAAGCAGGTTGGCCACGACACATACATAAATAAATGTAACACCTACTAGTATCTGATACTTCAGTCGTCCACTAAACATTGAAGGATATTAATTTTTTTCGAGTAACATAAAGACATTAGTAAAATATATAATATAAATGTTCAATTTATTTGTTATCTCAAAAATAATGTGCTTTTAGCCAATATTATGCTTTTAATATATTATGTGTAAGTGTAAAATAAGCCAAATTGCGTAGCATACGAAAAATGACTAGGTACATCATGAATATTCCATTGTGTAAATAAAATTAACTTTAAGTTATATATTAAGTGTAATGTGATAATTAAAATCAGCCGCAAAATTGTGTGTATGAAATGAAAAATTTGGAAAAAAAAATAGAAACAAAAAAAAATATTAAAAACATCTTTTTACAAAAATATCCTAGGAAAATCAAAAGCTAGGTAGCTAAATATTTTGATTTCAATAATAAAAAAAGAAAGCTTAGTTCACCTAATTCCAATTTAAGTGAATTGACAATATTTGTAAAATGTATGAAAATTACGTAAAAGTTAGGTGTAAATGTTTCGCTCTCTGTTTCGACACCAAAAACTTGTATGGTATGCAAAGTTCACCAACGTGACAATTTACACCTTTGCTAAAGAAAGGTTTAAGGAGAATCCGAACAAAGAAATGCTAGAAAACGAAAGTTAATAAAATGGTAGTGACTACCTACTAACAAGTTTGTATATCGGCGCTAAGCAAACAAATACCGGTCAAGTAATTTTGACTAACCTAAGGCTCGTTTCACACGTACCAACACAACACGTGTGCCGGCGCTAATTTGTATGAAAATTAAGTAGTTAAATTCACACTGACCACATTTTGTTTATCGACCGCGTATCTGATACCGACCACGTCGCAACCACTAGCGACACCGCGAACTAGCGGCCGCCCAGCCGGCCAAATCGCAAACACATACACATTTTGTAGGTACCACAACGCAACCGCAAGAAGCCGCAGCGGTGTGGTATGGTTGTGGTACGAGTGAAAGAAGCCTTACAGTGAAGTGAAAAACTGAATAACTTATTTTTATGCTGTGACAAGTATTTGAATATTGGCCTTGGTTTTTTGGACCACCGAAGTGTAAAACTGTGATTTCGATCCGCGACAAAGAGTTCCATACAAAAAAAATGCAACCCAATTAAGAACCTCCTTTTTTTTAAGTAAATTAAAAAGTAAGAACCGACGACTCTCGACTTCGGTGTTTGCCAAGCGACGATATGTAACGATTTTGCACAAAAAACATTTACTTTAGATAAAACTGGTGGAACAGATGTTCAGCGTCACGACTCTTTAGACATAAATTAAAATATTTAAAGAAAAAAATACTGATCACAAGCTATTCTTGCGTCCTAGATCATTTCACTTTTTGCAAAACCATCTATTGACATTCCACACCTTGTTATCGCATTATTTTAAATAATAAATTTTAATGTATTTTAGAATATTATTAATGATAGTAGATGCGTTCTGTTGAATCTATTAAAAAAGTAATAAAAATATTCTATATGTTGCCAGTACAAGTTGACTGAAGTTGTCTTTTTAAGGTTGAACGTTTTATGTAGTCAAATCCACAGAGCGGCGAGTCGCCCCGGAAGTTACTGTGGGAAACAGTTTGCCAAAATTGTACATGTAATCCAATCGTGTCTGTGAAAGTTACTGTAAGTTCATAGAAGTGGAAGGCCCCCGACAATTCTGGCTATGGCTATAGCAAAAGATGTGCTCAGCGCAAATTCCGCGGGCACGAATTTTTATTAGTCGTCTCTAGACGCGACAATTCCGTGCACTTAGGTCAAATCAATGCTGTTGTAGTGATATCTGTCTATATTAGGATTCAGAATTCGAGATAATTTTCAAATTTTGACACAATAAACTGTATGCCATACATGACAAAGTTCAAATTCCATTGCAACCCAAACTAGGCCTTTTAACATAAATGGTCACTGCTAAAATTCACGACGCTATAGTCGATACTTGAGTTGGTGATGATGGATTGAAATTGTCTCGAATTATAAATTCTAGTAAAATTAACAAAATCATAAGATTTTCTTACCTATTCTCAGTGTAAATGATCGCTATGGTAGACTGCGTTCAAGCGTTCTTAGTTCCATTCCGAAACTCTATCCAGCTTTAGAAATAAACGAATAAGAGTGAATCTGCAGTGGAACGAAGAACGCCTGAACTTATTATATTTGAACGCGTCCTACAATAAAATAATTGTCTTTGGACTATACAGTGTATTGTATTACTTCACTAAGTAGTGTACAGTTCTCGTCATATAACTGTGCCCTGTGTGTGTATGATTTTATGTCTTACGTTTACGTTCGATGCATCCTTGCGTCTCGCTTGCTCTCGTCTACGTGACTGCACCTGCGCGATCTTTGCAAATGGCTAACTTCAGAGGGGCAAAGTTATTTGACGAGAACTGTACAGATTATGTAACCATTTGTAACTGTATGTGGAACGTGCAGGAACTATAGGTGGCAGCACTGAAGTGTCATTGTCAAGTATATTTTACTTATAACGTTTCGAATTTGCAATGCTAGATGGCATAGTCAACACTGTGCACGTTCCATAAATAGCTCAAAACATTTATTTTATTATTCTACAGTTACTGTAATTTATTAAAATAAAAGTTTTGAGTTGCTCTAAGAAGCACTTTGTCTATAACCTTTTTTAAAATTTGTGATGAGTAGTGATATTATAAAAGCATGTGTACTGGTTCGTAAAGTGTTTTTGTTTATGATGCGAGTGCCTACGTAGGCGAGACATTACGTTACAGTAGTTGATGAGTTAATAAAATATGCAAATCAAATATTATAATGGTTTTCTTTTTAAGAAATCACCCCTTTATTCCCTGGAGTAAGACAATGGTTACCCTATAGATTAATGTACTCTGTGGGTGAACCTATATAATACCCACCCAACGCAAAATGGTAATTGTTGACGGCCAGCGGCATCTCTTATGATTGACATCTCTCGTATTTCGACGGTAAGCTAAGAGATGGCGCTTGAGTCGTAAGAAATTAAGGAAGAAATAAAATCTATAAAAAAAAAAATATTGAAAAGAATATTGTGCCCAATTAAACATAGAATTGGGAATATGTTTCTAAATTATATTTTGTCACAATGATTAAAATGGTGATTTGGTTTTAATCAAGATATAAACTATCGGTCTATGTATTATTGGAGTTTATGGTAAATGGAAGGAGTTGTTTGTGGCGAGAGAATCTGAGAGCCGCGGGGGTCGCGCGCCGCGGCTCCGCGGGCGGGAAATAAGCTCGTGACATAAAAGCACGAGGTTTTCGCGAACCCGTTGCTGGCAGCCGGCACAGACGATGGAGTTGCTGCTAATATTTCCTGTATGTGGGTTTCAATCCTGAATTTGCCCGAGGTAAGACCCACGTGGTTTTCTGGAGGGGATTTCGGAATATATTGAACTGGGAGTGGAATTTTATTTCAATCGAATCAACCCTTCAATATCTTGATTGTGGAATGGTTTAGATGAAGGTGATCATCGAAGGTTTTCAACATCGGACAACGAATTGCGGAACTGCAATAGAGCTGGGCAGTACTGTACCCCTGGCAAGGCGCGGTGATGATAGGTGGAGTAAGGCAGGGACCGAGTAGCGTCCGAGGACTGGAAGTGTTGGTCGGCCGGCGGCGAGATGGGCGGACGACCTTGTCGCCATCGCAGGTACAACTTGGATGAGCGAGGCTGGCACAGGCGCGTGGGGATTGGTACAAAAAAAGAGAGACCCATGCTCAGCAGCGGGGGAAGTCGGGCTGTAGATGATGATGATGATGATCGATTCAGTCTATTGTGTGTCGTGTTACTTGCAGTGGTGTGGATATAGTGGCAAGTAAATGATTTGGAGAGTTTGTCTTATATTGGACATTTACTTACCATCTATTAAATGTATATTGCAACCTTATTTATTAGAATCAAGTTTTTTTGCGAAACACAGTTTTTACAGACAGATTCGCCAAGTAAAGTCCCAACAGCAGGTAAGAAATATAAACAACAAATAAATTTAAATCACATTTTAATCATAGTTTACACTTTATAGATTCACATAACATAATTATTATCGCTTAAGATTACTTTTCGCCTACAAACGTGAAAAATTAAATAATTTAGATCATTAATAGTAATTATTATTCAAAGTATCACAAATATTGGATAGAGTAACACTGCTCTGAAAGCGCTAAGCATCTATCGTATAGCTAGGACTGCCACCCTCCCAGGTTCGCATACATGGACTCCGGTTATTATTCAACGTCGAAACTCGCTACATTTATCAAATAATTAAATCACAGAGTCGCTTCAAAGTACTAGATAATCACACGCGATTGGCACAAATCGTTAAATCAAAGTCGGGATGAGGACGACGCCGGACGGACAAGTGCGACTACGTAACAATGGCGCGAGTACAGTCGGGTCTGTTGCACGTTACATGTACATGTTGCAAGCTCAAGTTATGGCTAGGGTGGGGCTCGTCTCGTCGCTCTCGCACGGCACTGTCCCGCTCGCACTTCGTTACGCGGCGCCCGGGGGGCCAGCGACGCCCGGGGGGCCAGTGGCGCCGGGCGGCGAGGCCGAGCGCGTCTCGCACGTGCTGCTGAGCTCCAGCGCGCACGAGCCGCCCGGGCCGCCCGCGCCGCCCGGGGCCGACGTGCCGGCCTCGGGGTCGGGCGGCGGCACGGCCGAGCCGTACAGGAACAGGCTGCGCAGGCGCGCCGAGCGGGACGACGTGGAGGGCAGGTCGTCGGGCCAGGACGCCGCGCTGGTGTTGTCGGACGCCGCCACGTCCGCCGTCACCTCCAGGCGATGCGCTGCGGGCGAGGGCGCCTCGTGGCCGCCCAGCGAGCCGGCCAGCGCCGCCAGCGACGGCGCGCGCACCTCCGCGTGCTGCGAGCCCGCCGACAGAGATGCGTCTCCTGGGGACACGAGAGACACAATCTTAGTAACGAGCGACGTATACTGAGCACCAAAATGTTTCACTCATTTTTATTCACACATTCTGCTTCTCAGTGATCTCTCACCGGAGGATTCGATGGCAAGAAGTTAAACGAGGCGAAAAAAAAACAAAACTCACCAATACTGGGTTCAAGTCTTCTGGAAGCGGCGTCCTGATCGGGCACATGATCCCTCTCGTCGTCAAAATGCGCGGCGGCGGGCGGCGGCGGACCCCCCGCGCAGCCCCCCGCGCGGCACAGCGACACCGGCACCACGCCGTACACGTAGAACAGCAGGATGGGTACGCCGATGCCGACGGCCAGGCCGGCCACGAGAGGGGACACCAGCAGGGCCGCGGCCACAGCGGCGGCGACGGCAGCGCGGCGGCGGGCCGGCGTGGCGCGGCGCAGGCGCCGGTGCGCGCGCCGCCCGGCCCACAGCGGCAGCCCCACCAGCAGCGCGGGCAGCGCCACGCCCGCCACCACGGCGATGCCTACTGGTGCGCCCGCTAGCGTGCCCAGCTGCCACAGTAGCTTTTTCTTACGAGACCACGGCTTTTTGCCCCAGAATGTGCATCCGCTAGGGCTGTAAGGGAAATTTCAATTCGATATAGTCCACAGCAAGATATGAAATAACGCCTGCTTTCTTCGAGATTTTTTAAGGGGCGATAGAAGGTGTGCCAATTGCCATTATCTGAGCCAAAATTCAGATTTCGGGCTGTAACACTACATTACCTTGGTAATCGAACTTTGTACTTCATGCATACTTAGCAATCACACTTGCGATCAATACACCAAAAAGGCATACAGTCCACACAAAAATCGTTTCAAACATATCACAAGTTGGTGCCTCACCTCAAATAATGCAAGTCGGAGACCTCCTTCATGCACAGCCAGCAGAACTCGGCGCCGCACACGCAGCACACCATGTGGTTGCACGAGCCGTCCTCCACCTTCACGATGAGCACGGAGCATCGCGGGCACGGCTTCACGTCGCCTGGGAACGACAGATTGTCTGCTCTCGTTAAAATTGATATCAGTTGCTTTCTCCATTAAGGAACATAGAAGGATATTTTGACCAGTAAGACGTAGTCCTTGTTCAAAATAATAAAATTAACGTTTTTTGTTTTCAGATATATGAAGGTCATGCATGAACGAACTAAGAAAACCACAATCAAATCAGATCTTCCATTAATGGGATTTACGATCCCATAATTTATTTATTTTTCGGAAGACTTACCGACTAACATCATTATAATGACAATACTATTTAACTAAATTGTTAATTACAAGCCTCCACAGATAAAAACAAAATTATTACTCCTTCATAGTCTAGGTTACATAATGATTTTATACATTCTGTTCAATTTAGTTATTCCATCAAAGTTGTAATTTGTTCAAATTTTTTAAGCTTATCTGGAAAGCAAACGGTTCAAGTGTAGGCAGGTGCCTCTTGTACAAAAAAATTGCTAGGAGCCTCCTTAGCGTGCTTGCATTGGTGCAGAAAAGGTCAATGCCTTGTTCACAACAAATTTCGTTAAAACTGCGACTGCCTCTCTGAAAGTACGCATTCCGCCTATAATTAGTGTTTGCATTAGGTACATGCAGAAGTGGTCGCTGTCGCAGCCCCATCTGATCAGTGCGTATCTTTAATTTTGAAACAAGTTCAGAACAGTCAATTGAACCATTTGCGATATTCAACAAGTTGCATAACATTAATATGACGTCTATGTTCAAGCGGTAGAAAATGGTACCTTTTGCATCGATGAGTGTAATCTACAGATATTTGTTTCGCCTTGTAATCTAGGAAATTACTTAAGAAATTTTCTCTGAATGCCCTCAATACGAGACTTGTAGATCCCATACTGAGGGTTCCAGACTTGTCATACATACTCAAGGTGGCTGCGTACGAACGAACAATAAGCTTTGATCGGTTTTAGTGATCGGAAACATGCCGAGGTTCTCATTATGAAACCAAGTGCCCTCGACGCCTTATTTACTATGCTATCGATATGCTGATCGAAGAGCAGCTTGCTGTCTTGTATAACCCAAGATCCCTAATACTATTAACTTTGCCTATATTAATATTGTGCAGTGTGTAGGTGGAATCAATTACAGACTTCTGTCGTGTAAAAGTCATGTGAAAACATTTTGAAACATTCAATTCCAGCCTGTTACGTCTACAATATTCTTCAAATCTACCCAAATCAGCTTGTTACAGGTGTGTATCAGATATGTCTCGGATAGTTTTATGAACCTTCATATCGTCAGCATAAAGTAAAATATATCAATTTTTAAAGCAATGCTTCACGTCAGCAATAAATACAGTAAATAATAAGGATCCTAAAATAGAACCCTGAGGCACTCCAGAGGGGACAGAATACCATCCAGATGTGTACCCCTGAAGCACCACAGCCTGCTTTTTGTTGTCAATATAAGAGGAGAACCAGCTATACAAATCTCCATGTATTCCAGCCTTTAATAGCTTCTCCATGAGCAGTCTATGGTCAATACGGTCAAAATATTTACTGTAATCAGTATAAATAACGTCAACTTGTGGACGCTGTTCCATTCCCTCGGATATAAATTCATGAGACAAGATTAAGTTAGATGTAGTGGAACGCTTTCTGAGAAAGCCGTGCTGCTCATCACCAAAGTTGCACTTCATTGCATCATATACCTCATTAAACACAATACGTTCAAGGATTATTAGGATAATTACGTAAATAACGAGGCATTTCATTGGATAATCACGAAACCTCACACTCAAAACTGTTTAAACTAGAACATTACGGGCCAGGTGAACTTGCACTTTGTTTAGTGAAGTCATATTATAATTATATTCCGCAGTATGATGCAATAAATGGTGTCAATTTACGGGGTTTAAAAGTCAAAATGGGGGTGCCACAAGGCCCAATATAGGGTCCTTTCCTCTTTTATAAGAATATATTATCTGCGATCTGCTGAATCGGGCATTGTCGCACATCTGCGTGGGGTGTTACGTCGCCTTGCAATGGTAGCAGAATACTAGTATTGTAATACACAGTACACACCATGGTCGATGTCAGTATGTGAGGGCATAAGTGTGCGCGGAAGCGGCGCTCTGCTGCGTCTAGCCGCGTCGCACGTTTGCGTGGGATGCCACGCCGCCTTGCAGTGGTAGCAGAACGACGCGCCGCAGCCCGGCGCTAGGCACGTCAGCTTAGGGCACGACGCGCAACCCGTCGCTATAACCGCGAAACTGGAAATGGGACAAAAGGAAGATGAAAATCTGGACAAAGTTTGAGTAAAAACTCAAAGAAACGTGAAGCTTTCACTAAACGCGAACGCAATTCAACAACATTCCCGATGAGGCAATGACAGAACAACCCAGGTCGCTACGTATTGGTTAGCCAAAATATAGCTTGAGGGTATCCTTCCATCTTCTTAAAGAGTTGAAACTCCTAAGTTATCTCACCTGCAATCTGGCGCGGGGCACCACCGGGTGTCAGGATCTGCGGCGAGCGCGCGCCTCACTGAGAACTCCTCGTACTTGTCGTACAACACCGGGTTGTCCACGATGCGACGGACATCTGGAACAAAAGGCGTTACCTATTAGTATGGGAAAGAAACTTGGGTTTTGAGGGAAAACTCTTATTCTTCGAAGTGTGTCGATGGCAAATACAGTTATTAAACATTATAATTGGCCCAGTACTCAGCCACGGTGGGTGACACCATTCGCTGACGTGCACCAAAAGGTGCCCACATTACACATATACAAGTGACAGGGTATGCAACATGAGACGAAAGATGGGCCATGGACGATGGAGAGACACCACACAATCAATGAAGATCTGAGTCATCCGAGAACTCGTGGCTATTGCGTTAACTGCAACCGACTTGAGAGCGCGGAGTCTATTTAGTTTTTCAGGTCGGCCACGGTAGCGCGTGCCCAGGTTTTCCGACAGCTTGATGAAATAGTAAAGGTACTGTTAACACGCTGATGACATCGTCGAGACTATTAAAGAGTTCGGAAGGATCAGAGGCATATTATTCAGATCAATCTGCTACTGTTCTGTAAATATGGGACACCTAACATTATGTCCTGGGTATTACCCACCCTGACAGATGGACTGACAATGTTAAGATTGCTATCGAAACGTTATCAAAGAGAATCTTTAATGGAACCCAGAAGAGTAGATGAATGCGTAATTCAGTAACCCAGATTGTCAATCCAAATTGGGAAATTCTATACATACACTATTGAACGTTGGGAACGTATGGCCTGATTTCAAACAGCCCGAGTCACAGAACTTTCAGGAACAAAGACTATCGATTTCCGTTTATTCTGGGAATCGTGTTATGATTGAGTTTGTCCTGTATTTACTCGAAACATACCTATTATATCTATGAGAGTATGTATGTTGTAGGTACCTACATTATGTAGATACCGTGTGGTCCTAGTCAGTAAGAGTCTGATGCCTAGAGAGGAGGACGATAAACAAAAACTACACATCATTAAGTAAAGCTTGTCTCGTATCATAATTAAATTCGCTGCCTTTACTGTTAACAGAAGTCTTATAATTACCAATTAACTTTATATGAGTAAACATTTATACCTTATTTTAACGTTAAATCGAACCGATTGAAGCCCCTTAATTAGTTTGAAATCAGTTTCTTACTTGAACAAGTTAAGATTATGTTTACAGTAAGTCAAATGTAACTTTATTTTTATACCAATTATTTACAGTAGAAGGCTTTACTAAGGAGAAACCCGAAATTAGAAAGCAATAAAATGAGTACTCATATTCATTAGGCACCTAAAATTTTAGAGAATTTCCACGAAAAGGAAAATGTGTGGGCGTTGCTGTAAACATAATTATCCTTGTACGAGAATCGGTATTACTTGATATTTTTTAGCTGTGATCGACATCAATGCTTATGTTCTCCAAGTCACGTATCACTTCGAATGTTCTGAACTACCTACTGCAAATAATGAAAAATTGAGGCTTTGTCAACAGAGAATCCTAATTTGTATACCCAATCTAACCGCAATTTCAAGACGTTACTTTATTTATTAACGTTGAAAAAAAACCTGTTATTTAAAAACGAGTAAGGTAGAATTTCAATGGGTTTTATAAGGAAAATTCTGCTATATTGTTGATCAGACTGTGATAATGTGTTCAGGCACGAGTACACGTTGAGCAATTATTGCAATAAACTCTTGCGACACTCACTTGACATAGAAACACTTTTTATGATTCGTCAGCTCTGCCTTTACGGTTCCGATAATTATAATTTTGTATCGTTCTCGGAACTGCTATTCAACATAACTGCATTAATATGTAATGATGATAAATAGAAGCTGGTGTGTCATCCTTTCAGTTCAGGCTTTTGACTTGTGGTTGAGGTAAAATTGCAGCAAAATTCAGTGTACTAAAACTTCCGTTCAATTACCATTAAATGCATTTAAATTGACATAATATTTGCGGTTTACAACGGGAAAAGTATTTCTTTGAAATTATAATATTATTCTATAGCAAATTCTCTCGTTAGTGAGAGAATTCCCTATTACAGCATCTTTAGTTCTGCAGTTACGTAAATAGTAGAGCACCTTGTTATAAAACTTAATCCTAGGATCCTCCAGTCTAGAATTTCAATTTACACGTCTCTCCGCTGCATATATTATGATCGTGTCGCCGTTGAATACTTAAGTACGTACTGTGCTTTGACGTCATTGTTAAGGGAAAACGTAGGGCAACATGACAATGACTTCACCTGAGTATGAACGTGTATATTTCTGGCTATTTTAGACAGTTTTTATAAGCAATTGAGAATTTTGAATAAAGAATAATAAGAGAATAATAATATCTTGGGACAACTCACACACGGCCATCTGATCCCAAGCTAAGCAGAGCTTGTGTTATGGTAACCAGACAACTGATATACATACTTATATAATTTATAAATACATACATATTATAGATAAATTACACCCAGACACAGAACAAACAATTATGCTCATCACACAAAGTTTGTCCTGGGTGGGAATCGAACCCACGACCTCCGGCTTTGCAGTCAGGGTCACTAACCACTAGACCAACAGGCCTGTCAAAAGAAGAAGAGAGGAAGGAAAAAACAAAATTAAAAGAAAACAACTTATGAACTAACTAAAAACGAAATAAAAACCTCTCTGTCTAGTTTTATCGCAACTATATTACATATGTATTTTACATGGAGCGATTGCCTATCTGACCTGTTACCCAGTTAGGTACTGGGTTGTGGAGGTCCGGTAGGCACCCGCTCCACGTAAAATACTGGTATTCAGCTGAATCCGGTTTGACTGGGAGCCGACCCCAATATAGTTAGGAAAAGGCTAGGCAGATGATGATGATTGCCTATCTGAACTTCACAACCCAGTAGCTGACTAACACGGTATACCCCCTTGGCAAGACTTGTATCACATTTCCTGACTTCTGATTGAAAACCGGGGAGAGGCACGGACGAATATCTGTATTACATGTTAAGATGGTCACCCATCCGCAGGCCGACCTTAGCAGGCGTTGCTTAACCTTCAAGACCGACCCTTGAATCCTAAAAATCTGAGGCTGTTATTATTTAGTTACGAGCTACTCCAAAAATAAGTTAAAATAAATAATTGAAAATTCTAAATATAAATTGGAAAATGTTTCAAGCACCGGCGGCACGTGTAACTCAAAATTTTCCTAATTTCTCCAAGTATTGAAGTAGCACGCTCAATACCTTTTACACAAGAATTCACACCTCAATCAAACGTACATTTTACCACCACTACACTACATAGTAACACGTTATGTACTTGTGTTACAGAGTAGAGCGTGCGATATGTAACCAAAGTTTGCTTGGAATGGTGTCGAAGTTCGTCAAGTATTCGAATTAGCGGCGCACCAACTTATATTGCGGTGATTTGGAGGAAACCGAGACGGGGAACAATGTTACAGGATTCATTTCGACATGCCGCTTGTGGACGAACAATCTTGGGAGGTTTCGAGACGTCAAATATAAATTCCTAGCATAAGTCAGGAGGAACTTTCTGCCGTCATGGGGAGGGTAGATAGGTGTCCTACATGATGAAAGTATAGGTATAATTATGTTGAAAGCACGGCCGTAAATATGACTGAACGAGTTTTAGGAAAGTTTTAGAGACAGAAAGAAGGCTCTGATACTCATATCTGAGTGACCGTCTCGATGTGTCATTGTCATTAAACAGGTATTATGATATTGTTACGCGACATAATTAATTCCGGGTATGTAACGTAAAGAATTACTACTAGCGCCATCTAATATCGAGTAGCAGAACTAGTAGAGTCAAGATCCTTCTAGACATTTCGATGCTAGAACATTCTAGAGGTTTCGATATCTGGTTAGTCGGGACCGGTATGTACTCGAACTTTCTAGATGTTTCTATACTAGAAGGTTCTGGAATTATCTGCCGACCTATACATATACGTATAAGACCCGCATAGCCTGCGACCGAATCAGTATTAAATTTGCGATACAAGCGACAACTTCGAGAGCGAACTTCGACTGCGAATTAAAGTGATCAGTGGTGCAATTGTGATTTATAATTAGTGAGTTTTAAATTTGTAATTAGTGTTGATTAATTAAAGTGTCATTTTGGTTATTTAATCAGCTGTTTTTATTGTCACGAACCCTAAGCTCGTAACAATATTAATTTATGTATTAGTACTAGAGTACTGAATATCAATAACATTCAGATAAATCTGTGGCTGATCCAAATTAGATGATGACAGTAATTTGCATACGGTAGGCGCTGTATGCAAACTAGTAAAATTAAGGCCATCCGATGAATATTATTTAAGTCGATCGTTTGAGTATCAATATTTATACAAAAGTCCGGCTTTCAAACTGGAATGTAGTTAATCATTATATAATAGTTTAATATCGCTAACATTCCTTATAGTTTTGAAAACTACGTCATTATTTTTATAAACTTTACATGTGTTTATAAAAATACTGAGCCATATTATTCATTCTGACGGTTCAGTTGAAAACCAGCGACAGGCCACTACTATGTAGTTGTGTGGCATTTTGTTGAACTGGGCCTATCTGGCGCAGCCGCAGCCGGGAGGCACTCAATGTTATTATTGTTATAAAATAAAGTCTCTTTATTTGGTGAGTGGAAATTAAACATGTTTTCTTTATTTCTTTAACAAGTAAAGACGAAGAGATGTTAGGACACAAAACTTAGCAAAACACTATAAATCCTACACCCGATTCATTGCAACGACTAATATCATGAATTCATGATAAATTCCAATTCAACCCGAAGAGGAAGTTTAGGTTCGGTTTTTTAGAATCAAAGTCGCCTTTAGCTCATACCAGTATTACCAGTATGTACGAAATGAATACCATGTTTATCAAAGGAGACGTATGGTAGTGGTATAGGTCCATACAAAACCTCGAGAAGTAAAGCAAACAAGCATCCATTTATCTTTATTCACTATCATCTATGAATTATGATTATGATAATCAATATTGTGCATGGTACTATAAATATAATTTTAGATAGGTACATTTTCTCAAAAAATGTATCTATCTAAAATTATATTTATAGTTCAGAATCGTACCATGCACATCTATCAACAATTCTTGGGAAAAACATTTTAAGAATGCAGACCATTTTATTTATAAACATACTTTTGTGTAAAAAAGTAATGATTTGACACCCATTTGTACACGCGTCCTTAATAATATCTAAGCATTTCATTTGGTCATGTTTGGGCTCTTCGAAAAAGTGAGCTTCCTTCTGGTCGTTATTGGTAACAGACTGAGGGAGATCTTGCACGTAATTAACCTCTATTCTTATAAGATTTGTTACCTGAAGGATGCATGTTCTCATGGCACACAGGGCAGTTGACGGGGACCCTCGCCTCGAAGATCTCGATGGCAAGGTACTGTCGTAAACAGGGCTCGCAGCACCGGTGCGAGCACCACGCGAGCCGCACCATCGATGGTGACGCGAACATTGACAGGCATAGTGGGCACTCCAGAATCTCGCACTGCAAAAAAATAAAAAAGCTGGTTAAAATTTGGTACCAAGATTGGGGAACCTCTGGGGGTAAGAATGTAGAATTTCCATGTAAAATACTGGTATTCAGCTACACCCAGTTCGACTGAAAGCCGACACAAACACTAAATGTTCAACAAGATAGTGATTTTTAACGCTAAAACAGTTTGTGACGTATTATATGATACATGATTGCTGGATAAAGCTCGTGTCAAGTTCTGAAAATGAAAATTTGAATATAAAGATACACTATAAGCGGTTTATGGTCATGTAACACGTGCGACACGAATCTCGACTATCTATGGGACAATACTAATGGCTCCCCAGTTTGTGCAAGGTTGATTAAGTTTCTGATCAGACAGGCAATCTGCCGTAAAATCCTGTTAGTTGCTGTGATTTGACAGAAATAACAACAACCAATCAATAGATGTGAAAACATATCAAATTGCCTAACAGAAAACGGATGTTAGTTTTGTCAGTTTTCTTTTAATTAACACTGTATTGATAATTAAAGCTTTATCATCTGTTAATTCGTTAGTATTTAATAGTCTGTCAGTGGCCATGACGCATGGTTGGCACTGCACCCAGCTGCCACGTTGCGTCACCACTTCATGCCCAATGACTTATGAAGCAACCTATCATCGTGGATTATCGTCAGAAATTACAACAGCACCTCTAGTTTCAGTTGCTATGATGAATTGTCGTGTTTCGTACCAATAATTTCTTTTTTTTTAAGGTCGAAAGGTTGGTGCAGTTTAAGAGGACCTATTACATATTTTATCTTTTCCGTGGAAAAGAAAAACGAAGGTGTCATCTTGTAGTACTTGGTGATAAAAATGACCTGATCAACACAAAAACCTGTAATGTAGATATGTACAGATTGTGCATCTACAATAAGCACAAAAAAAGACAAGAAGGATGAATGAAGACTAGATTGTGAACATAGTTATTTCAATTCAAGGCTTCTGAAACCTATAAGTAAAGTGATGCTGTTTTCAGTTGTTAAGGCACAACTTTTAGACCGCCGCGTACTAAAACGATATTTCATATCCGTTTCGTTTCGTTTCGTCTTAGTCATTGATAGATCTATAAAAAACCGCAATCAGCTTTGTATTTTCGGCGGCACCTGGAACGATTGAGCAGCAATTTTTACTACTTTATCTGCATTCTGAATGCCCAACAGAACCCTGATTATGATTGAAGAACACTGCCACACCATTCTCAACCACAGCAATTCCTGAGAGCCAGAATTAACGGTTACGAACACCAGAAAAATGCCCCCAGTCGGTGAAGCTCTAAAAGTCTCGGAGAGACGGTTCAACAGCTAAAGAAAGAAAAGAAAGAAAGAAAGAAAGAAAGAAACCGTTGGACAGTAAACCAAAAAAACTGTTGGACGGTAAACCACAAAAAACCGTTGGACAGTAAACCAAAAAAACCGTTGGACGACAGTAAACCAAAAAAACCGTTGGACAGTAAACCAAAAAAACAGTTGGACAGTAAACCAAAAAACCGTTGGATAGTAAATCACATGCTCGCGCTCGCTCGCACTGTCAAAACTCCTTGTCTTGTGGTCAGATTCGTTGAAGGAACTTCAGCCTGCGGCCAACTAGACAATAGTGCGCCCAACGTGATTCTTTGGGTATCCTGTCCACCTCAATAAACTAGGAAAAGGCTGTGTTATCCAATATGATTTACATAACTAGAAGTATCACTTATCCAACAAAAACATCTAGAACATCTTGTTATACAACCAACGCAAGATTTCAAAGTTGTTTGACGGTGAGAACTGCTTGTACGGCCTGCAACAAAAGTTGCTTTTCAGACTAGGTAAATACTTTACAACTTCACTTTACTTATTATAACTTGGATCAAGAAGTGGGAAGCTATAGTAAAAGAATGTTAGTATAGGTATTTTCTTTCTTATACAAGAAAAATAAAAAAAAAAGATAAATAAATAAATAAATTAGAAAAAAATAAAAAGAAAAAAAAAAAAGAAAAAAAAAAAAAAATAAATAAATAAGTTATTGTACGTAAATTGGATTATTTACAGCAGCTTATTTCGCTGACTGTACCTACATACATGACAGGTGAGGTTCATGTTTACCCATCGGCAATCCTGAACATGATTAATGTAAATAATTCGGAATATTCATATTTTTTCAAATCAGTGCGAGAGCTATTTCAGGTTGGACAAGTCACTGTCACTAGTACCCGTTAACTTGAGTGACGTCATGCGGTGTCATTATTGATTAGTACAGATTATATATCACATGTATATGGACACGATGAATAGAAAATGCGTCACTGATCAGTTAAACAATGTGTTTGATACGCCCGCGCCGCTAAACCATTCAGTTAAACCTATCTAGTCAAGTTTCATTCATCCTTTTAATTTGGGTAAATGACAAATAAAAACACATATTATAAATAGTTAGTTTTGTGCTAATAAAGGTGATTTTCCTTGTTTTTATAATGGCGCTGGTATTTCCCAGTTTGTGTAGAACCGAAACAAAACTTTTCCTCATTACGGCGCGTGCGCACGATTGTACCTATTCTGCTGCGATGTCTGACAACTTGACAAGACCAAGAGTGAAATCTTAATAACTGTTAAACGAGTTTATTACAAAAAACGCAAATACCGTAGAGATAAATTATAATGGCAAGGTTTGAATACCAGAAAAAATATACCGTTCACTGTAAGTAAATGTCAGTCTACACGTTACATTAATAATTCCTAATTAATTTAACGGAAAACTAGGGTTTTTTCAACTGATAACAATACCTACAAGTAATAACCCGCTATAGAAATAATAAACTTGTTCATTATAAATAGCTGTTCTTATTTTAAATCTAATTAATATTCTGAATTCTACAAATGTACCTATTCACACATTTATTAGGCACCATAACAAAAATTTAAGAATTATTTTCGTAAAAAAAACGTGGTTAAAAAAAAATACCGGAACGACAAATTACGCCACTGCTAATAAATAAGTAAAAGTGTGTTATTCGGCAGAGGTTTTAATTTTTTTGTTCCTTGACCTATTCGCCTTGGGCACATAATTTCCTTAACGGTTTCTTTTAGAATCTCCCCATAACTCTCTAGGTCACCTCTGATACTTGTTTTGCTAATTTTCTGAAAGTGGAAATGTCCAACTACTGTGACTTGCCAAATCTTACAAATATATGTCATTGAGAATGAAAGTAAACAAGTATAAATAGCAGAAAAGTACTTACTTGAACTTTTCACACAAAATCATTATGAATATGTGTCCTATGTTTAATGAAGAACTTGTATAATGATGATGATGCGAGATTTTATTGTACACCATAAATGTTATATTTACAACACAGCTATTGCAAAGATATAAGTAAAGAAAAGGCTGGCCAAATGTCAGTACAGTATACGAACTGGCGCAGGTCAGTTTAAACCAGCCGTACCGGTATAGGTACAAATAACAACAGCACTTTTAGTCAATCATTTACTTTTGCCATTTGTTCTCATTATGACTAACTCATTCAACCAGCTGAAAACATGCGAAAGAAAAATTATTTATACCGACAATGAGCAACACCGCAGCGATAAGGCAAAACCAATTAATTTGTTTCCCTCAAAATACTGTTCAAGGAAATCTTTATTAGTATCCAACGATGGAAACATCAAATAATAATGAGAATAGGAAACATAGCGAGGCAGTCGGAATTGTCGGAATGTATAACGGCGGCCCTAAAGTAGCGTAAATCCGACGATATCTATGATCTGTATTCGAAGCACTTAATCAGAATATTTAGAGCCATTCACTACGGGCTATGGCCGTTCCACTGTTGTGTTCAATACGGTCAATGTTTCAATTTATCGTGTAGACCTTAATCTAGATTTACGCGATGTTGATTATGCAAATGAAAGGCAAATATAATACAGCCGCTGTTAATCGTTGTTTGGTTTTTGGCGCATGATTTGTTTGAAAATGTGGCCTTTCAGTTTGGTGTGGCTGAATGGTGATTATCAGTATCGGTTTGCGCTGTACAATCAACGTATTCTTTATTAGGATTACACAGCAAAGAATATTGTAACCCGAAAAATCAACCATCAAACAATTTTTAAGCCTCACTCATCGTAGTTGTTGTCAGTACGCAGATAGTCTCAACCACTCTGTGGAATGTTAAGCACGTTGTGACGATTTTCAGAGGTTCACAAGTAGATGAGAAGTTTTAAGTGTCAAAAAAAGTGGGTCTTGGTCATTCCTCATTTAGTCTAGTTTGAAGAATTTGCGGCAGGCCGCAGTTTGTTCCAAGCATTTTCCAGCAACAAAATTCACTTGTAGAGTGTTGTTAGATTAATATCACACTCATTAGCACTACGAATTCAATTACAGTACGCTTGGAGCACGAGGAATTGGATCGAATCAATTGTAACGCGTTGTTGTAATAACAATAATTATTAATGAAACGCGTTTAGTACGCTAGTTCGTTACCCGGTCGATACGATCAATGCACTTTTTATCGACTACATTTGGCATTTTTTCTTTGAAATTTGGCAATTCATGTTATGAGACAGGTAGTTATTGGTCGTCTTCTTTGGAATCGTGTGCATTGAATATAAAATAGCACCGTCTAGACGGCTACTTCACACGCGAGCCGATTGCACAGAAATTTACTCCCTGAAAACGCTTTAGAAACTCCAATATTATACAAATTTCATGGAAATCCACTACTGGCTGGCTAGCGTGCCTGGACAGAGGGGGAGAAATGTTTTATTGCTATCCACTACGTGGATTACTACTGGGAAACGTTTGTTCACGTTTCTACCCCACGTTAACGAGTTGGCAATGACGCAAATTGTGAACGAAACAAAAATCCAAACAATACTAATGGAAAGCGCCTTCAGTTTCTATTTAAACCTATTGTAGAAACTTTATCGTCAATTTGCAACAAATAACACAGGGCGTAGCAATTACGGCCTAAATTGAGAGTAATGGAGTCAAACAGGTCCACTTCGAAGTTGTAGGCCCGCGCTCGGGAACCAAGGAAGACATTTAGCGGAGCGGCGAGGCGAGGTTTCGTAACTAATTAGTAATTTACGGGCTGTTGACATCTCTTCGAGTTGGAGCGGTTGGAACAATGGAGGTCGGTCACCCGGCCGAAGAGACGCGAGCTAACGCGAAAGACGGAATGCCACTCCCTATAACTGTACCTACCTACGTAGAATTATACGCAAGCAGGGGGAGACTCAATTTGTGTGTATGATGTAAAATCGCAATGCAGTCAGACTCAGAAGTGTACGCTTCCTTTGAAGTTGGAGACTGGACATGCATAAGAAGTACCAAAATGAAGGAAAGTCGCGGTGGAAATTTAAGTATCTTGTTAAAAACTTTCATATTTCTACCTCCTGAAATGAACAGACCTTTACTAGCTTGGCACTGGAGTCTGGAATTTAAGATGTCTAACTAAATGCTGGAGAATTTAAGTGGTAATATTTAAGACGATAGTAGATGTAACCTTCTTTGCTGATTGCGTTTGAAATTTGATAGGGTTTAAGCTGATTAACAAGAATATAATTTAAATTATGTAGATTCCTGATATTTGGAAATATCTGATGTTGAACTGACCCTGCAACGGTGAACTTTACAACAAGTATTCCGTTTCTTCATAAGCGTTCGAATTCCATTCCAAGTGTGTCAGTCTGTTACAGATCTGTGCCGCTGGTACATAAAATGTGCTTATGTAAATATGACAGCTTTTTTATACAGAAACCAGCGTTTCACAGATTACGACACGACCATTTACATGTTGATATGGAAACGCCATAGAAACACATTAGCTGTCTGTCATTTATCATTGGCAGTTGAAAAGCTAAAGGGAAATGGGTCGCAGTCGCTACGATAGTCAACAATCGACGTTCAGCTTGTTATTCATGCATTATGGCAATTTTAAAGCCCGATGCACACGAGTTCGTTAAAGCTATGTGACTCAAACAGTTCTACGTCATATAATGTTTTATTATATTAGCGTAACAGTTTGATGTTTATAAAACATTTTGCCGTTGTCATTTTACGTCAAAGTTCTACCTTTTTTAATGTTGGTAAAACAGCAAATGACTCCTTTCGCTGGGCGGAGCCGAAGGGAGTGTCAGACTCTCTTACTGACTACGTGTACCTACTTAATGCCCTTTGCGTTCCAGGGCCGCGGTGACACTTTCGAACAAATTGCGCAACCCTGGCAGGAAAGTTCTACCTCTACAATAAAACCAATAAGATTTTTTTAAACTGTCTTGAGTAAAACCGTTACAGCATAATTATTTGGTTTCGATATTGGTGTTCATTATTGCTTCCTTATCGGTGATGAAAGTGAAGTATCAAGTGATGCATAACGTATTTTCATGCTCTTTTTCCTTTGCAGGGTGAACTGTTGGCCGAGACAGTACCCTCATTGCGGCAAGCCGTGTTTGGTAATAAAGAAAATTTGCCAATTGCTCCCACCGCTTTTAGAAAGCCCCTAACTTACTTTGGGTTGTACGTGAACGGTAGGATTTAGTGAGGTGTTACATAAGGCCAGTTTTGTTGGGTAGATTGTTTCGAAAGTCGGGTCCCGAACCCAACAGTGGCAATGAGCTTTAGTATAAGAACAAAGTAAGACTAAAGTTGTAAAACCTGAAAGCTGTAAAAGCTACGAAAGCGCCAAGTTTAATTGATTCTTCGACAGCACAATTTTCAACAAGAAACATACTAAAGCTTGAGATCTTTACTTGTTGACTCGTGAAAATTGTTTCTTATATCATTTCAGCTGTATGTACGTAATACCAGAGTGCATCAAATTCTAACCAAATTGCCTAAAACTAGATGAATTTAGTGGCATCTCATTGCTTCATCACTATTTTTAGGACTATTAGTACAACTTCCTCTAAACAGATATGTGTGACAAGTTACAAGATTGAGAACAGCGATGCTAGCTCATCCGTCAATTCATCTAGCAACGATTAATTCTAGGATTGTATGGCTCAACCGAGCTCAGGCGGTGACAGACACAACTCACACGTAATTAATGATACGGGCGCCGGTATAATGGCTTTGTTCTAGCCACAATGGATGAAAAAAACCGGATAAGTGCGAGTCGGACTCGCGCACGAAGGGTTCCGTACGATTATCTATATAAAAAAACACGTTTTTTGTTTGGGAGCCCCACTTAAATATTTATTTTATTCTGTTTTTAGTATTTGTTGTTATAGCGGTGACAGACGGACAGCGGAGTCTTAGTAATAGGGTCCCGTTTTTACCCGGCCATTTAAACCCGACCATTTTTGTTTAAGGAGTATCAGAAACTAACTCTTCTCAATTCAAGGATTTTTGCGGTCTATTAGAAAATTTTACCCTATGCAGTATACGTTTGACATGCCAAAAAATCAATACTTACTTGACATTGAGTATGTTGCTTTCAATGCCAGTTTATGACGTAGTTTTGCATACGAAAGTATTTGCAGTCTATTATGCATTGCTTGAAACAAAATACAGGCTTTTTAATTAAACACAAATTAAGAAACAAACCCAACCACACTGCATTCAACTTTCACAGTTCACAAAATCTGCCATGTTATTTTGAAGGACCTAATGAAAATGAGAAGCCTAGATAAGCAATCTAATTCAAATATTAACGCAATTTGATGAATAATATAAAGTGTTGGGTCAAAGGGCCACGTAAGGTTTATCAGGCCTAATCAAAATTGCAAAAAGCCACAGATGCGGGTAGGACCAAAAAATACTCAGCACGTGATTTACGTTGACGTGGGTTTGTGACTACATTATTAATTAGCGTTTATTTTAGACTTTGATCCGAGTTATTAAAGGTCAATAAGAGTAAACCATTTTACGCCTTTCTGAACTAGTTATAACTGATCAGGAATATCCGGCTCGAAGGACTGAGTGTGTCTAGTGGTCTTGGCATAAAATGTATGATTGCCAATAATTAAAAGTACACTAAAATGTCATGGTCACAATAAACTGTATTACAGTAATGGAAATGAATGCACTTACGTTTGCATTCAGAATGCCAAGGAGTAAGATTGAACATACAGATTCGGATATATGCATCAGCAAAAAGGTTTAAATTATAAGGACGTTTGGACTTTCATTTCAAAGATAAAAGATCTGTCCGAGCAAGCAAAATTGCAAGGAAATTTTCCGTAGAGGAATAGCAAAATAAGCTTTGTTTGTAGAAACGCAAAGGGGTGGAATAAAAGGAAGGTTTGATGTTTACATTTGTTTAAAGAAGAATTGCCCGGGCAGATCGATGTCTGGAGTCTAGTCTAGACAACAGATAATTCGCCAACATAAACTATGAGATCTCCAGACATCAACAAACCGCTTTGAAAATCGTTTGTTGGAGTCAACGTTTAACTTGCCATTTTAAAGCTTACTCAACATGAATAGGTCACGGCCATGTTCTAAAAGCCGACTCTCGGACGACAGCATAAATTATTCATTGATCGGGAATTAAGAGCTAAGTGGCATTGCCAACATGTATTTATTTTTGATCTATAATATTTCTCAGAGTCTTTCCCAAATCATGACAAGCATTAAACAATTTGACATTTGACAGAGCACGCTATTCATATCTGTTCATCGAACAGTTTCTCTCTTCAAGACGTTTTTCATCGTCATAAAACATTTTATTGGCGTGCTTTAATAAGAGAGAGTACGTACGGTTTCTAGGAAAATCTTCTATTATTTACGTAACTAACGTAGATTGATTGTACCGTCAAGTATTTACGTCACGATTGCAGTATTACTTAGATGGAACGATTCACGTTGATACAGTTTTAGACTTCTGAGGTATTAAATGAGGTGTTGGGTTCAAAGGGCTTAGTTAGGGTACTAGACGGGTTGTTACCCCGTCCCTGTCCCTAGGTAGACGGTAAGCCTTTGACAAAAGACGGACGTTGCCCTTTACTTGGATAGAAAAGGGGCTGGTGACCGCGGTGTTACTCCCATCGCACCTGTTTGTTTGAAATATTGTTTAATTAACTGCTTTTAATATACCCATAGCTTACTCTCTCGTGGGCGCTCCAAAATTTCAAATGAACAGTTAAATAATTGTGTGGAACTATCAAATGCTGAAGCTTTTTAAAACACTCACACGACACGCGATTTTTTTTTTTTTTCATTTTTACCTCTACAATATATCCCTAGTATAGCTATAAGTATATTTAGATACACCAATTATCACAACTAATACGAGAAATAGTAATTTTAAATTAGGGTCTGAGGGACCCCACCAGGCATACCGCGTAACATTTTGCCACCAGGCATGCCGAAGGTTAATAAAAAGTAGTACCGTTAAAGTTCCTCACACTTTGTTTTCTCAACATAATGGCACAGATAAACTGCTGACAGATAATAAGGCCAACGACAAATCGGCTAATACAGGCAATGCAGGCCAGGCAGCCGAGTAAGAGAAAGGTGGTTTTGTCTAGATTATACGACACGGCACGGCTAAGGCTAGCCAGTCGGACCCAATAATGTTATGTAGCATCACTGAACATTATTACAGAATTGATTTTATTTAGCAATTTCATTTGCATAAGTATTATGAGATTGTTTTTATGTGCTGTTGTGCTTCATTCGGTCTATGGCTGGAATTAAATTAAGTTATTCAATGTTCGATTTATATCTTCAATTTGTTGTAAGACTGCTTAAACGACACAATTAAGCTAAATGTGTACATAAATAGTAGCTTTAGTGGTGACTAAAAGTGTCACCTCCGTTTAAGGAATCTTTTGTTTTAAAATTGCAATTAAAACATCCAAATACGATTTAATAGATGTTTACCGTAAAGTACTGTGTTTCTAATAAGGTATTAGACGACGGCGTTTCCGCAAAGCTATGTGAACATAACAATGTGAATCTGAGAATATAATTTCAATGCCATTGAGCACAGTTTTTCTTTAGGCTATAATCATGTTAAACTTAAACCACGCGACGACCTATCGAAAGCTTCTGGAACAAATATTGTTGCCATGTGTTTCTCCTTTCTCTTCTAAAATCCTTAAAAGACTCAAGTCAATACCATAGTTTGTTGGAGATGACTGAAGCATTCCCATAATGATGCGTTTACTATAAACCCAACTTAACCGCTGTATTCCAACAACAATATCAGTGAAGCTTATCCGTAGATCGTCGAGAACAAAGGTAGTTTTTCGAGGAAAACGCCGCACAGAACAATAATAATAGTAGAGTAGGAAGACATAAAACCTCCTCCTGTTATTTAGAGCCGTCTACCGCGTATTTACGAGTTTAATTTAATGTTTGACTCGTCGGCGTCTCAACCTCACGAATACTCACGATATGTAAGTCCACATATTATTTACCACCAGTTATCCTACGAATAAATTGCCTACTATAGATTTTATTCATTACACACACGTACAAGCAATTTAAATACATAAAGAAGTCATTTGAAGCATCTTTGATAAAAACTATAAAATCCTCATTCATCAAACATCGATACTACAAAACTATCTTGCATGGCGGATGTGTAAATAATATTATTATAATGAAAATGATGTGTAGATATTTCAATGAAGATGTAACTTACAAGTCAAAGGCTAGTGTGATTTATAGCTGTAGATATGAAATATTAAAAAATAATAAGGAATAAAAAGATGACGATGAATCAATCAGCTTAGCTCAAGGAAATTCATTGCTGGTGGCTGGACTTGGACATAATATGGAGTTAAACAACACATTAGCCAGTTCTCACGGAAGACATAGAAGCAGAATAATTGAATTCTTTTATGTTGAAAACATGGTCAATTTCACACACAGTGAAATCCTTGAAACTTTCTTTCGATTCGTCGCCTTTGAGACAGTCGCCTTTATGCTTACTAATACATAACATTATCACCCAGTAACATATTGTAATACTGGGTAACGCTCCAACACCATGTTATGTAAGTCGGACGTGTCTAAACTCATAATATAGAAAGTTCTTGTACGACACGTGTATGTTTAAACCATACATTTCTCCTTATATGGATTGCAGCATTGAATGAGATTACCATGCTGGTGTGTGGGGAAAGTGGAGACGTTACATTTCATTACAGAACATCGAAAGATCATTTAGAAGTATGCTATGTGGTGGTTCGAGTTATTATTCAAAACGAATACTTCAATATTGCAGTGGCAACAACTTAAATGTTTCCTTCACCAATCACAGCCTTATTTGTTTTTGTTGTCCCATGGGATCTTCTTCGCATACTCCAGATCAGGCAGGTTCTTATTAGGGACGGGGGTGATCAAAACCTTCTTTCAGAAAACTTCTCTGGTTTTCCGGCCACTTTGCCTGCATTGATTGAAATAACATAATCTGAATATATCCACTATGCGGTAGATCGCTCAACCCGACAAAGGATAATCCTACCACCGCCGTTTTCTAGACGCCAGCACATGTGCAGAATATATAAACGTGTGGATTTCCTCATAATGATGAAATCGTGCACATATTTGAATAATACGCGTCGTGCCTCGGACACAGGAATTTCGCATCTTACGCATAGGGTACTGCAGAAAGATATAATATGCTCGAGCTATAAACCACTCTTTTAGTAATAGCTTCATATAAACTGAGGCAAGATTGAAAACCGAGATTAAAACAAATCCGGTACCTAGCGATAGCTTTATGTAAGAAGATGGTACAAGAAAAGAAGAAAGCAAACATTTTTATTTTTCATAAATAAACAAAGGTCGGGATACTCGAATAGTTGGCAGATCGCCGGATCTGTACTACTTCAGTATAGTAAATATTTACGAACTGTATGGCTGTAACTATTACTTTATTCCTTCCTGTATCATATTCATAATATTGCGTATTAACGTACTATGTTTCAATCATATGATTGATGATACGAACTCCTATTGTCGTTACAGGTAATTTAGATAAGATAACAAGATTATTAACTATCTGATAGTGTATAATGAAGAATTGATGAATTTGCTGATTGAAGATTGCGTACTCCTACTGATAGTGAGAAACATTATCAGTTCCTCATTGAAGAAAACTGTATTCATACAAGAAAGATTGAGGAAAGTGAAAACCGAGAGGAATAGTAAAAGCAGGCACAAAATAAGATTTGTGTAACTGCAAAACGAACTAAGTAACGGTGGCTTTGTGCCGTCAAGAGAACATTCATTTCAGAGAACGTAATGAAGATAAATGATAAGACCACCATGGGTTAGCCGAGATGCTCGAAACATTAGTCCCGCTCGTCTCGCGATGATGCAGCTCAATTTGTGCCTCGTAACGGGACATCGATGACTCTCTTAAGAGAAACTTCATAGCTTCACACGATTTAAATTTAATAACATAGTTACGCACAATAAAAAGAAAATTACTTTTATCAATCATTTACATTAAATCTATAATTTTCATTGGGTCTTTCGTTTCACGCTTGAAAAATGACGGACGATTTCTTCATGATGATGAAAAGTGTATCAAGTAGGTAATTGCAAAAGGGTCAAATTTTTCAAAGCAATTTTTTGGAGCAGGAAAATTTGTTCAGGAAAGAAGTCAAAACGTGATCCCCAAATTAAGTAAGGTAGACGCTATTGTTTCTAAGCGTGCACGTGTCCGTACCTACGTCTTTATTCTCGAGCTTTCGAACTAAGACCTGCCGCTGAATACTAAAAGGCCGGTTTGTTTCTGCACGTTCAGAAACAGAGGTGTCTACATTGTGCTCGTTCGAGTTTGTATATGTCAGGTTATGTCGCAATTGAAACGAGTTGAGCGCGTCTACTACTTGTAGTAGAAAGTGTTTAAGTTCAGGTATATGCAACACACGGATTAAGGCATCAGACGTGACCCGAGCAGCCCGCTCTAGCCTTGCGCTCTCCGCTTGCATAATTTTATTCGGTGAGCATTATGACATTAGCAACGCTATCAAGGTCTTGACTGGCTGGACTAAACCGATCCACCGCGAGTGTACGACACATCAACCGGGCATTTAAAACATCAGTTGCTGAAACAAATTAAGCGGTCGGCGACTGGAGCCAGCAATTTTATCAGCCCCATCTCGGGTCTCAGCAGACTACGTAATCGCCAATTGAACCGAAGTGAGAATAAAACTTACGACTCCGCGCTAGACATATCGATTACTTTCTCGCTATGTGTTTTCATTGTCGTGACAAGTGAGCACGACGGCTGACTAACCTTTTTCATTGCCCGTAAAATTTGCATAAGACTCTCTTATCTCGCCAACATTGTGTATTTGTTCAGCAAATATCCGAAATTCGGAAACAAGAGATTAGCCGTTGTTATACAAAAGGTAGCCTTGAATTTGTTTGGTGTTTAAACTTTATTCCCAAATGTGCCTTGCCGTGAGCCTTGGCTACAAACAATAGCCTAGTCATGAACAGACCGGGAACCATGCAAAAGCAAATAAAGAAGTCTTTGTCTTACCGCTTCATCTTCGGCTATAAATTCTACTGTAGTTTGTCTTTGCTGTTCCACGTTGTTTAATTTCGCAGGCCGGCCGTCTGCTTGATCCAGTACTGCAAAAAAGAACGCAAGTGAGTCATGTTGCACGAGTTTCTAGGAAAAGGTTGGTATTCCCCGTTGGAGAGGATAATATATGCTCGAGCGCTTTTGGCAAGGAGACATATTTTGGTACAAACGCGTTCTAGCTATACGACAAATTTTTATATGTTCCCTTTGGACTTAATGCTAAATATAAAACAGTAGCTGAACCACAAGTTCATTACAACATGCATGTCACAGCTAAATAAATAAACGTACAAGAACAGATCGACGTGAGTCAGATGCATTCGTGTTCGAGCCTAGGGCTAATGTTGATTGTGATTGTGAAAAGAAAACACGCGTTAATCATCACACCGGCTATACGTGCTCTGTGATGCCAAATACAAAGGCAAACATATCAAACAAGAATTCTTAGTAAGAGGAAAAACGTGCCACGATTTCAAACACGCGAAGCTATGAGTATTTATTTAGGTAATCGACAGTATTTGCTCGCATTATGTAAAAACAATGCTCTTGAATTTGTAGAACAATAAGTGTTAACTAGAGATACTTAAATACCGGATTCACAAAAGGAGCAAAGAGACAATTATTGCATTATTTTCCGACCTTTTGAGTTTTTAATTAAAATGACCAAACTAAGGACAAGACTGTATAATTAGGGTGGGTTATCTTCCCATCTAACCGTCATTCCGGTTTCTCTTTCAACTTTAATCTAAGAATTCATGCATTTTTGTCAAAGGGCATAGCGAAGAAGGTACAAAGAGAGGAAATCCTGCTCCAGGGACCGTAGATAAGGAGGAAAATATGGGATTTTTTAAGGTAAAGTTCGTTGACACTGATGCATAAATAATCACGAACTCATCCTAACCAGCAAGATATTTCCAATGGTTTAGATCTCATGAATCTAGGAAAGTTCACACACTAAATATACCAGGAAAGCCAAGTAAAATTTAAGTCAACCGGCAGACTGGCAGTTATGAGGTTATTTCAATTTTAAAATCACTTCTTTATGTCTGACGCAAAAAAAAAAAAATGTTTTGATTTGTTTGCTTTTAGCACATAAAATTTTATGCGCGGCGGTATGACAAGCACGCAATGCAATTCATTAGGTCCGTTGGTTCCGAGATTAATCAGTGTGAGTGATTTGCATATTGAAAATGAAGTAAGTAAATGTGCTGCACTGCACAGCGGACTCTAATTTTCATAGTGTGTCTAGAAAGCAGAACAGTAAACGCAAGTGTTTTGTTGAAAACAAATTACTTTCCGATCAATTTTGCATTTAATTTTCTTGCATCTCAGAGCAAGAAGCAAGTTAAGTTGCCGCGACAGTCTCGGATGTCAACAGCCTGAGGGCTTGGTTAAAGGTGGTAATATATTTATTTCTTGGATGGGCTTTTTAAAGAAATACAAGAGTTTCAGCCGACCGGATTCAGCTGAATACCAGTATCTTACGTGGAGCGACTGCCTACCAGACCTCCACAACACATTAACTGGGTAACACGGTACTTCTTGGCAAGACTGGTGTCAGATTTTCAGGCTTGTGATTATCCGTAACTGCCAAAGATCTACAAATGTGTCAGTTGTGTACTGATCAAGGACAACAATCTGAGAGGATCAAGACTGGAGCTCAAACTTTATCACGATAACCGTCTCGAAGTACGTTCAAGAAGATCATTAGCGGACATTGAAGTCGTAAACAATAACTAGGGAAGTCCGCCATGACTAATAAAGGTGACTGTTCACGGTGTGTTGCCTCCCACGCCCGGCTTGCTATATACAACCATCACTTATGGTTATCTACATTCCGACAAGCTGTTTTATTTAAGTCAAGCATATAGAATATTCTAATGATTTGTTTCATATAAAATTACAATGTATCGAATGAGATTGTTTTGTCGAAAACTCGCGAAATGGGAAAACCCAGCGTAGATACATAATATACAAAATTTACTTCTTTTTTATTTTTCGTTGATTTATTATACCTAAGTTGAACGAGTTTCCTTGTTTTGTAATGCAAGCAAATGCCGATCCAGTTTGAGAATTGCCACGTGTTTGTCGTAACTTGCTTCATACAAACTGTTTTAGATAACATACCTATCTGGGCAAGTTTCATGTGAATCTAGTTTAGTCACAGGTACATAATGTATCACAAAAACACCACCTATCATATAAACGAGGAATAAAATAGGCAATGATAGTATTTTTTTTGAATAGTCAGTCAATTTACTATGACCGGACACCGTAACGGATTGCAGTACGAACCATGACAGTCAACAATCATTGTGATGTCGAATTCCTTGAACACAAACAGAACTCTCAAGTAGCTACAATAGACAGCCCGTTGGAAATTCCCGATGACTTATTGGGGAATATAAAAATGTAGCGCGGGTTTATCCAGATTATGTGAAAATATAAATACATTGGGCAGCGAGTAACTGGATAGTGGATAGTGGATACTGGGTCACGCAAACATGAAAAAAATCCGGATTTGGTTACGATTTTACACAAACGTTGCCAAATTCGTAGATTTTGGCAACTATTTGGGAAGCGAAGCATGTTTCCCATAAAGGCGATATAAATTTAATGGAAAAGGCGTACGTATTGTGATAAGAGGGCTTCAATTAACAGCAGAAGATAAACGTACGTCCGCTCATTATCATTGACAGCGCGGGCGCATGTGCACCACGCCTCATTATACTTTCCGCCATCCGTGTAACATTTTCGAGTGGCCACTACTTTGAAGGTCGGAACCGTCAGACACATTCACATGATGAATATCACATGTTTTATAGCGTAATAAACGTTCAACGAAAGGATAATGATGTGACTAGCAAAGAAAACGTTTTGAGGTAAAACAGCTGTTTACTGTCAGTAAAACTTTTCATTCTTTCATAATTGGCTGTGGCTATGACTAATTTCGCAGTAGAAAAAGATGACAGATTCATTCTAATGAGGCATTTTTTTTGTGAACAAAATTTCGAAAGTACGGTCCCTATTGATACAGTAAGGCGATGACTAATTTCGAAAGTCAGAAGGAAAAATTGGAACATGATGTTTGATTTAATCATTAGTCTTGCAAGATCCTACAGAGTACGCAGCAATCGTATCCGCTTCGATGATATCTTGTTATGACCTACAAAGGTTTTTTGTCGAATTAAATGGCGGAACCGTAGACCTAACGGTGACCGAGCATCCACGTACGTAGATCAGATGGATCCTCGAGGAGTCTTCCGATGAACGTTTAACACAGGATCTGTGTCATACTTTCGCTCGGTTCGTGAGGAAGCGGGTCATACACACAATACAAGAGAAGGTCCGTCCATGTGGCGAACACAAAGATAATTCAGACGATTTCGGTACACCTGTCGTATAGGATATTGCAAAATATCCAAAACATACAAATAACAAGAACATTACAAGTAATTTGTAGTGAAGGGGATTTTGTAAGTTCGACATCAGGTTATGTTAATGCCTGTTGGAACAATATTAATCATTTTATAGTCCCCAGCAGACACAAGTATTCCGCCAATTATCTCTATTGAAGAATTTTAAAATGCAGTTAGCTATAAAGTGTAAATGCAACCGCCGCCGATACGTCAATTGAACAATGAGTAAATTCACATGTAAGTGCAATAGAATGGTGGCGGGTTTCTTTCAACCTTTTGCTATATTGGAAGGGGAACGAGGACAAGGCATCCACTGGTGTGGTCTACAACACTGCACCGTGCGTACACGTGATTGAATACATTACAATAATGGTTTCGTTAACAAACAACCGACTCGACTCAGTTTTAACTAAATAATGTTTGATTTATTCTCACTAAACTGGAAATAAATCACTAAAGGCGCCTGTCAATTGCTAATAGAAGCAGTAGCGTCAACACAATCGGAATCGGCAATAGGATGAATACCTACTACAAATTAAAATATCGTTCGAGCAACACCGCGCCGCCAATTGGGAGCCAATGATTCTTCAATATGAATCCATTTGAAAATAGCCAGTGTAATGAAGAATGAAAAGCCATGAGAAATCGTTATTATAGTGTTATCGGCCCTCAAAAACAACTGGACCGTGAAATCGATTGTGGCATTGCGTTTTCTTACTGGGATAAATAATCAATTTGAAATAAAATTAGTGTATCGGGCGCTGATTAACGAAGTCGCTAACCTTTGAGACGTTGATCTTAAAACGAAACCACACAAGGTCGCGAATCTAGTCGACGAGCCGGCGGCGGGGAACGATCAAATAAATGCAAGTCTACGTTATATTATAGACCACAGATATAACGCAAGTAACACGATCTGTATGAAAACCAAGCGTGCCATTTTTTGACTACCTACTATTTATTTATTTTTATTTTATTTATCAGGAACAATTAATATTGTGTTTGATACATTTCTTAACGATACTCATATTATTAATATGAGTATCGTTATTAGTACTATGACGTCAACACAAGCACTATTAGGTAATAGGAAAATCAAAACGATTCAAAGACGCCACCACGCACCTAACTGACCTAACCAGATAACTGACACCTAACTACGTCCGGCTAGCGTATAGCACCGATGCAAATTGAGCGCGAAAGGGCGGCTTACGATTTTTGATCGTAAGCTGGGCAAAGTAACGGGCACGCGAAGTAGTTGCTCTTGCGTTATCTATGTCTATCTAAATCTGTGATATAGACTATTAAAGAAAAAACAACGAAACCCACTTCGCCGCAGACGTAGAAGTTAGTTTAATGCCAGTACAACATAGTCGTAATGTGAGAGTCGATCTACGTGATTTTATCTCAGACCAAGCTTAAACAAGCGCCGCTCCGCTCGGTTTTGTGTGGTGGTGGTGGCCGCAGGCGATGCTCGAGCTCTATGACCTCATGCCACATCCAGTCAAACGAGCGTTTGTGCTTCACATCGCATGGCGTGATGTCAAACAACGGTACATGCATGCAAATGTACAGTCCCCATGATTATGTCTAATCAAACCTTTATACTCTGTTATTGACTGCACAGTGGCGTCGCAGTCGTTCTGAATTAGCTCTAACGAAAGGGACGAGTCTAATGCTAATGAAGGGATCTTCCAGACAGGCTATAATTTCATTTAATATGATTTACTTATTTGTAGTCTGTAGACCGCATTACTTGGTAAAAAGAACGTGATCTGAAAATATGCAGCCGATTCTTTTCTTTGCTCATTGTTAGTGCTTCGTCTGCGAAATATTTTAGACGTAAGCCCATAGCGGTGAACTTATTTTAGTACGTATTTATATACATTCAGGGACAACGAGAAGCATCTGATTACTAATGAGAAGGTTTCAATAACCGATTTATTCAATTCACTTCTGGCAATGACACTGTTACAAATAAAACGGGGTAATCTAATTATAATATGCAAATCTAATAAAAAAAAAAACATTTTTATGTAATGTACATGTCGCAGCCAACTAGCTTAATCAGCCGTTTCATTATAAGCCTAGGCTTTTCATTGAACTGCGCTATTTAATCAGCGACATGTGACATAGGCAAGTCATCAAACAATATCGAACAAAAGATGTCACTTAGGTCGCTGAAAAATCAGCGCATTTAAATGAAAAGGCTAGGCCGCCAATTAAACGGCTGATTAAGCGACATCTATTTATATGCTGCTTGCACAACTGATCTTCGACTTTTTTTATATTAATTTAACGGTTATTCGAAGGATGCAGATATAAATATGATTAGATCATGCAATCTCTCTAGCTAGATTAATGATCACGAACCAACACCAGCGCGGTAGCTCCATGCATCGTTTTTATTTATTTAAACCCGTTATTTACGGATTTTTGTTTAAGATCTACAGTACCTAAATATTTAAATGTTCTAAAAATACATCCAGATTTCGTGAATTAGGTAGGTTTATAAAAGTTCTATAAGTCTTACATTTTATGACACAGAAACATAAAAATCACGTTTAATTCATGCTAATAAAAACATTTAATCAGCTTTTATATTTAACATTTTGATAGATCACGTAACATCATCATCATCTTCCTGCCCTTATCCCATGTTACTTCGTGTCGGCGCAACACGTTTTTTTCTTCCATTCTGTCCTATCAGCCGTCACACTATCACTAACTCCCTTTTCTTTCATATCGCTCCTCACACAATCCATCCATCTTTTCTTTGGCCTTCCTCTTCCTCTCCATCCATCCACACTTATATTCATAACCCTTTTAGATCACGTAACAGTGGGTTAACAGTGGGTATCATTATCTTGAGTATTCTTGTCTCTTGATGACCCGCCCGCGCCCTATCCCACACTATAGCTGGTGTTAAAATATGGATTATGATTTTTAAGACTGGAACAAAATTACAGAGCATTACCGATTAATACTATTTATAACAATAGACAAATTAATGAGTTTTGTTTCCTGAACTGTCTGACACAATAAATTAGAAGAAAACAATGTGACGTCACGAAATCATTCAACACTAATGTTTGTTGAACTATCGAGTTTGACAAACGATTCAAACAGTCGATCAAAACAAAATGGTTTATTAATCATAGAGGTACCTACTTAATAGAATTGTTTACATCACGGACTGTGACACTGCAAAGGTAATTGGAATTAAACATGGAGAAGATTCAACACCATTTACAAAAAGTAAAGTTCGTATGTTTGCTTCACGATTTAACAGCTGAAACGATTGGATAATACTGTGCACACGGGCAGAATATCACCTGGATAATCTAGGACCATCTAGGTCAATGAAGAAGTTCTCCTAGAATGCGAGCGAACCCGCGGTCAACAGCTAGTAGTTGAAATATACCTGCCGTATTGAGTGTGTCCTCGGTCAGGAATACCGGAGTGGTTGGTAGCAACCGGTTCTCTGACACACCCACACAACAATAAAGGTAAGTACGAGTATTTAGTGCGCCATTTGGTACCACGAAATTCTTGCAAGACACTCATTGACCGTAAAGTTATAGTCCGTTTTAGGACATGTTATTTGCGTTGGCGAATCGTCGATAATGTGGTCTCACATTTTTTTCTAAATATTTTGTTAAGCACGTCATTTCGCAATTATGAAAAATAGAAGAAAGAAAGAAAAACTGTTTATTTACGTGAAAGTGACGCACATCAGACGCACATACACAAAATTGTTAAGCATAAACCTGAAAAACCAAATAAAATCAGGTGTAAATACAAATAATCAACAACGCAACGCAAAAAAAAACAATCTGAAAATGTTAGCCAGCTAAAAGCTCCTGAAAAAATGAGTAGGTAAGGCTAAATGGACAATTTTAGTTACATTACGTCAACAACCTATTTTGCAGATAATACTGGCAAACTTTGTTAAAGATTTCTATGTCAGTCCCAAACAAAAAGAAATATCAAAACAAAACGAAGACCGAGAATTTAATCATGAGAAGTTTCTCATATCAGACACGCAGATAAACAACCAAGGCAAAGTCAAAAACGTATATGCGCTTTCTTAAATTACTAATTAAAATTCCTGTGAAAGAATGCAGAGGTTGCTTTTAGTTCTTTTGAAAACACTGGGAATGCCTGTTGCATTGCTAATTATGTTGTTTAGTTCCAGCCGAGTTAAATATGGCGTTACCATAATTTACGACTAGGCCGACACGTTAGGTTCCGAAACATTCGCGTCGAGCTACGAAGCTCGGTACCCCAAGAAAATAATTCTCGCCATGATTTGTGTAAAAAGTTTGAAGCCAAGTTTTAGAGAAATGAGGGGAAGGAATTACGTACTTCGGACTCGTGATCGTTCGTGGTTTGAAGTAAGTAATAGGAATCCATTTTGTGTTGGCAGTTTTGAGTATTTTCAACACTTCTCCAACAAAAGCTGCTGTAGAGTTTAGTAACAACCTCGGATGAAGAATACACAAGGGTCTGTTTCCAGCGACCCAGGCAAGAGGTTGAGAGTGAGACTGTTACCAATACATTGACCAACACATCAAAGTGCACAGAAGACAATCGAAATTAAATCATACATGTGACACTCGATTAGCATACTATACAATACGTAGGTCAGTACACTTTCGAGGCCAAGATGCAATGTCTTGTATTTATTATTTCGAAATTTTTCAGACAATTAGTCAAGGGTATATTTTTAATTGTTTTTAGGTGGTCGGGTGCACCAAGGTGAAAAAGCAGCATAATTTCAGCCAAAAAACGTCCACTGCAGGCCTGTCCTGTGCATCCAGTGGCCTTCTCTACCCTTACCAGGCAATCAGTCCTCTAAGTGGGCGGCTTACCGACTTTGCGTTATCCGGTACGCGGTCACTATTCCAGAACCATTCTGTTCCATTGACTGTCCTTGTAATGCGGTTGGGCGGTTGTATTATTTGATTAACAAAATATCTGGTGTCTATATGATTATTGCAGAATTACGCTGAAAGAACTCATTATAATATTACAAGTTCTCACGTCTAACAATTTACAATCGATGTGAATAATATTATTATAATCGCCTTTATCGCAGCAGACGGTATTTCATTACTGTGAGTAACTGAATTTAATACGATATGTAATCACACGAAGATAAAAATGTACGTAGCGTAGGGCTTTTCAAAGATGGGATTCCCAAAGATAATCCAGCTGTATTGGGGACTTCGAGCGATAAAATGTTTGCTGGTCGTTTGCCTTACCCTTTGTCGTGAACTTTGTCCATTGTCATGTTTGAGTTATTTTGATCCGAAATGTTGGCATTTGATCACCTTGAGGACGAGGGTCGTCAGCTAGGGCCAAGCAACCAATAAAAGTAGCGTAGTTAGGTAATAATTATCTGAATTCACAAGCCACCTATGAAAAAATGATATTTTTAATTACGAGTACATTGGAGTATACAACACTTCCAAAGGATCATGATTCATCTTTGCTTCTATTAATAGAACGAAGCATGTGTAGAAACTGAACATCAATCACAATCGAGTTGTTTCGACGTGCATATGATTACTGTTACAAACTTCAAACTATAGTTGGGTAATGAGCAACATCATTAAAGTGGGCGTAGATGTTTGTCAACTAACATCATAAAGGGACTCCCACGCCTACGTCATTTTCTCGCATTTGGTTACGTGATTGAAACTCTCAAACTCGTGTCAGGCCAGGCGACTCCGGTCGAGTCTGCTAACAATAACTTGAACAACATCAACACAAACATGTTATGATCGTCTTTTACAACATAATTAAGACCTGTTCATTGTTATTCGGTAGCGTATTCGTAGCGGCTTGGCCGTGTTATCCATTTGGAACCAATTCACGCTAACAAACCCAGAACCCTTCATAATTACATTTGTTATGAATTTCTCGCACATTTTCGTTGGCCGTTTACTTAGGATCCTAACTAGTAACAATCACAATGTCGGCCTAATGATCTTTATAGTTACTCAAACAACACACCTTTTGATTTTATTCGTGCGATAGGTTGCGCTGATCTGTATTCACTTCAGAAAATTATAAAGGTAGCAAATAATAAGAATATTCAAAGAATTTGCATGGCTGCTCACACACCGAGGTCTGCATAGCCTTGTCGCTGGTCGAACACAGGTATGTTGGTTTATATTAATGCACTATAAATACATGTGTCATTAATATTCTGTGCAATGAATTTCCTTGTCTTCTACGTGAGTGCGGTGATCTTATACGTAAAACGTATGGACTGTCGGAAATATTAGCTCATTCCAATTTGATTGTACGCCAAAATGTAAATCAGTCACAGTCCACCTACAGGCAGGTTAAATTAAAAGTCCTTAATGAGCCAGATATTCTTGTTTTACTATTCTCATCCAACTGTGGGTGATATTCTTATCTAATACAGATAATTCTGACGATATAGACATAGTCTCGATATTAGTTAAGTTTTAGTCTCATCTCATCATTAATTTCATAAATTTTCATTTACATTTTAGTTTAAGACATGATATGTATATCAGTGCGTGGCAACAATAATGTAATAAAAATTGAGGCAAGTAAATAACTCAAGTATCGTGTTGCGAAGTGCGATGGTAGACTTGGCAAAGCGATATGGAACTGTTATCGGCAGCAGACTTCGTTAAGATTTTGCAATCCGGAACAGCTTGATAACAAGTAACGATAGTTCAACAACTTATACACTCACTGAATATAGAGCAGTTAAATAATATTATTCACCTTGAATAGCTCAAGTTTTCTTTATGAATAAACACTCTTGTTTTACGCCCTCCGGCATTTCAAACAAACTTTCAAGTCCTTATTTTTCGAAATGAATGTTGTTGTCTGGTGTGTTTCTAAAAAGAATTCAACATGGGCAAGATGATGATTTTTTTTACTTTCTATGGAAAACTTAAAATCGCTCTCTCTCCCTCTAAACTCTTTTTTCGAAAATTCCCTACTAATTATTTAGACCTGGATATCTAGCATATGCATACCAAGTTTTATTTAAATCGGTGCATTTATTTAGAAAAATAAGGACTTGAAAGTTTGTATGAAATGCCGTAGGGCATAAACGCTCTTTAATACGAAGAAGGTTAGCCTGTTTAGCTGCAGTTTTATTGCAGAGCAATCTCTAAAAAGCCCGCTTTTTCTAGAGCGTTCGCGCCTTTTCACTGGGCTTAGCTTTAATTAGAGGAGTGGGTCATGTGCTCATTAGCAAGTGATGTGGCGAGTTCTTTAAGTTTAGGTATTACGGCTGCGTTAAAAGCACAATATTTATAGCTCCTTCTATTTGACCTGTTCTTTTCCTAGATTATGCATAATTTACATTAAGAAGATTTACTTTTCCAGTCAGTATAACTTCTACTTTATACAGTTCTTCATCGAAAAAAGCTTAGCTGGATGGACGAATATCTCTTTTTTTTGAGGAATGGGCTAGCTCTTGACCTCGATCACGCCTGATGGAAAGCGATGGATGAGGTCTATGATGGAGTGAGCGTGCCCAGAAGATGCCTTGAGGCACTGGCACCACCACGCGTCGACGAAACACAACAGGCTGCTTGACGGACTCCGGTGGGAGGGTTATCTATTCAATTTTGTAATATTCAAACAAAGGTTATAAATATTAGTTGGCCAAGAATACCACAGAAACATTACCTAGTCAGGTAGGTACTGTTGCGCAACTTCTCGAGTTAAATGATAAAGTCTTGGAGCGTGCATTGTCGTTGACAGTTCAGAAATTAATATCCAAACAGCGAAACTTTACGATACAACGTGAAGTTTATCTAAATTGTCTTGTTTTGTAATGTTGAAAACCAAAAAAAAAGTGTAAAATTGATAAACCATCTTGTAATTATAAAATGATTGTGTTACTTTATTTCGCGTGTGTAAAGTGATTTCGTGACTAGATAATTAAACAAATATCTAGGTGTTATCTTGCTTAATAATCATTGTATGTATCGTATCTACATAAATACGGCGGCATTTTTTTTGCTATCATAACAATTTGCAATTTTATCTTAGTAATTCGTACATAATGACTTATTAGTATAGAGGCTATTGTAATGTAACTTTTAATGAGTAGTACTTAACTCAATTTCATTACTTATATTTTTATATATTTAAGGACACAAAATTAGTTCTGTTAAAATATTAAACATCGAACAATTCCTTCATGATTCACTTTCACGCCTATTGTTTCATTCATGCAAGAGATCCATTGTACCCACCGTACCATCAATGGATGTGTTACTGAAACTACTGTATAAGCCATAATATTTTTCTAACCAACTACCGATCTAATCAATGGTGTAACTTCATAGTCAAGGCTCGCTGTAAAATGATTCAGGGTTTAACAATTCTTCTTGTTTTCGAGTCGATGAGCCTTGAACATTTTGTACGCAGTAGGCGGACACGTTAAAAGCGGCATCAGATCATGGGGTCTACTCTCTAAGCCCGAAGTCCGTAGTTTCGGCGTTAGTGTCGGGCGTTTTCTACTCCGTATCACCTACGGACTTACGATTAGTCCCGAATCCGAACTAAGAACAACTGTCAAATCGTGTTGTCATTAATTCTTAGTTCAGGTTCGGGACTAATCGTAAGTCCGTAGGTGAAAACAGTGAAATATGGTAAAAACGCCCGACACTAAGGCCGAAACTAAGGACTTCGGACTCTCTAAGCCCGAAGGACTTAGAGAGTAGACGCCCTGTATCAGATCATCAATGGTGCAGGTGTAAGGGCAATTTAACACTAATGAGGTTACATATACTAGATTAACAAACTCCTTTTACTCATCTGACCTTTAGGAGTCACTGGCCAGCAGGTAGTTTAAATCGCTAGGATGCTTGAGAATCCTGCAAAGGAATTCATGAATGACGTCATCATGCTCAAATAAAGCGGCCGGAGATCTTAGCTATTTAGAATAAAGGGCGGGATAACCGCAGACCGCAATCTTGTGTAAAATATTTCGTTTGGAATAATAATTGTAGATGACTCAAGATTTGGGAGAGCATGTAAGATTGCTGTCTTGTCTTGGAAATATCGAAGACAGAGTATGACTCAAAATCGATAAAACTGTGACTAAAAGACAACGATTTCTATATTATTAATATTGTAGGGGTCAGAGGGCAGTCGTTCTGAGTAAACCCCCGATTCAAACTCATCTGGACTTGCTTGAATTCAAAGTTCAAAGATAGTTTCTCATTTACACAAGTTTACTAATTTTGTAGTCCGATAAAGTAAGATCATTTAATTAGTGGTAAGGATACAATAATTCACATAGATGTCCGGAACACAATTATACATGAAAAGTGAAAAATCCACATCGACCCGACATTTGAAAAAAAAACCATAGGTCAAAATTCGCAAATATGGGTTTTTTTTTGCGTTTTTCAGCCAAACGGTAAGTTTTATCATCAAATAGGTCAGAATAAAATTGTAGATCATTATCTATAAAAACTGTCTTTTCACTTTTGGTCCATTTCAATTTGGTGAAGATCTGATGAAGAACTTCAGAGATAGGTAACGGAACTCTTCAATAAATAATAGCAAAACTCCCGGGATTGCTGAAATCGCATGTCTGTTTATTGTTTTCACCAGTTCATAATATAACATCACGCCGCCGCAGGCACGATGTTTTTCTCCTAAGAGTCACCGTTTCTGTTATATAACGATTTAAAAAGTTGTGTTTCATAATATGCACGAGTACGCCGCATATACAGGCTGACTGGTAATTGAGTGCTTTCCTTGAAATGGGGTTTACTAAGGTTTTACTAGATCTGATTTGCATCGATTTTGACCCCGAAAACCAAATCCATATTGGGTAATTATTTTCAAGTTAGCGAAAGTTTTAAGATATTTATTTTCTGCCTCATGCATGAGTCATGATCAAAAATTCGAATTACCAGTCAGCCTGTATATTATGCGGCGTACTCGTACATATAATTGAACAACACAAGTTTTTGAATCGTTTTTACTCAAGACATGGTGATTCTTAGGAACAAAGTGTGAGACCAAATTTTATAGATAATTGCAAAACCTACAGTTTATTTCTGACCTATTTTTATGATAAGACTTACCGTTTTAATAAAAAAAACCTGTTTTTGCGAACTTTGACCTTTAATTTTTTTTTGCAAATGTCGGATCGATGGGAATTTTGATTATAAACATGTTTCAAAAAATCGTACAAATTTAATTCAGCTCTATGCGATTTTTTGTAAACTTGCATGTTTAACTTAAAAACTTCTGATCTCAACACTAAATCAAGTGATTCATTGTACTTACGATCCACACACGTTATGGCAGTGGCAGGTAAGAATGTATGTAGCATACATGGAATTATTGATCTGCACCAACTATGTACACACTACACACGTTGTGAACATTAAACTTCATGCATTATGTTTACTTACGATATTACCATCGAATCAATGCACTGCACTGCACTTCATGACTTGGACTTCTGCGTAACGCACGACAAAAATGAGCGGGTTATTAAATGGTTGCATGCCGTAAACGTTTTATTAGAGATTTTAGTGCGATTGTTAATTTTGTAAACATTTTTAAGATTTTGGAATGATACAGGGGCACAGTAAGCAAGCATGCATTATTTCAGTGCCTAGTTCAAGCAAATAAGCAACTGCGTTCTTTAAAATTTGTAAAATATGTTATTATAAATGTGCCAACAATTTATTATTATACCTATTATTTAATTTAAGCATATTTATTTAATGAGCTATTGGCCTTTACGGATAATTTTCAGCTATTATTTTGACAATCTTGAAGGTAAAGCGAAATTTAATAAGAAAAATAAAGGAGGGACGTCAAAGCAACAAGAGTAGATTTGAAAAGAAAATTAATTTGCGTGAGAACAACAATATCCCCAAAGGGCTGGAATTTTGCCGTCAAAAGCAACGGAAATATCCGCTTTCAGTCTATGTCTTTACGATCATTTATAATTTTATTGTTTAATATTGAAGAGGTTGGATTAGACGCAGGCGCACGCGAATAACACGCAACCAGGTCAGTGTTGCCAGCTGATTGATAGCTCATTTGCTTCGTGTCTGGTAGAAAGTATGTTAAATATCTCGCCATTACATTTCGTCATCAAGTAGTTGTATTTACATGAAAATTCTTATACCTCCTGAGATATCGTCTCATCGCAGCTTTTCCCAGGAATCAGAACCAATTGAATATCAGCAATAAATATTCCTTTAGAATATTAATGTTCTTGGATATGTTAGGTACCTATCTACCTACTTATTTTTTTTTAATCGAGTCGAGACTCAATACCACATCCCCACGATTTTCTATTAAAATGCTGACGTCATCACAATTGCTTATACGGTAAGCTGATACATTCTTCATGCATCGCTCACTTATAAAAAAATGCGTCTATGTTCTTAGGTACGTCATAAACGGTATAAATGTATGTAAGAATCACTAATGAATAATGATACATTATAAATAATTCATAATGTACGTGATTTCACAAAATATACAACACGGCCTTGTAAGAAGATAGATTGGTGGATGAATTTGTTATTTTAAATGAACAGTACGCTGTTGTTTATTTGACGACTTTTATTGGAAACTTCATGACACGACTTAGTTATGTTTCTCATAGAAAATAAGTGTTATGTTAATCTGCTGGAATTTAATGTTGATAGCGTACCTAGGAAGGCCATCCCTCATGGGTTTTTTACAATGTCAATATGATAATGGATTAGATACTTATTCCAATTTTACCTCAACACATGGTTACTAAATGCAAAAAAAAATAATACTAATTCATGATAGTAAATTGTACATATCTTATCAAATTCAATGAATCATTGCGATAGAAATAAATCCTTCGTACTCAGGTAAATTACATGATTCTGGGAAAAGCAATATGGAAGTGAGTGTCGTGTGCGAAAAATGCGACCTTGCGAACTCCAGCCCCATGCACATTGTTTTCACATTCATATTCAGCGGCGACGGTTAAACAATGTGCACAGCTGTGGGGCGACGCGACGCAAACATTCGCACCGCACGATATTATGTGGATTACGAGCGAGAGCGAATACTGGAGCGTTATTATCATAGAATTACGACCAAACGCTAACTTGAAATAGTTTCTGTTGAACACCAGTAGGCTTATTGTGAGTTTTTCGCGTAAGCGTAAACGTCAAAACGTGTTGAAACTATTGAAACTGAATAAGCGCCGTCTGGTGACAATAACGGACAACTTTTTCATTTCCATAAAATTTGACATAAGCGAACGTTCTCGTCAAATAACTTTGCCCCTCTGAAGTTAGCCATTTGCAAAGATCGCGCAGGTGTAGTCACGTAGACGGGAGCAAGCGGGACGCAAGCATGCATCGAACGTAAACGTAAGACTAAGAGATAAAATCGCGCCCCGCCCCCATGTCTCTTGCGCATGCGCAGTTACAGTTTGTTCGTAATTTTGACTACTACGCAGCCACTCGTAGCCAACTTTAGAGGGGCAAAGTTATTTGACGAGAACTGTAAACACGTTCGACTTGCAATAAGCCCTCAGAATACGGGCGCAGCGACATATCACACTGTGTCGAACTCAACGCTCATGTCGACTATGCGATGCAGCCTATTGGAACAGACAGATGCACATTCAGGTCAGTGTGAATCGTTATCCAAGATATAAACGGTTTGCACTCGATATTCATACGAGAAGTATGAGAGCACATCTTTATCTCTCACAATTTTCGACGAGATGTTTACACTCTGATCTAGGAGTTACGGAAAGGCATACTTTGTTTTGTGTTTGTTTAGTTAACTAGTGCAAGAAGGTGCTCGTTTATCATAGAGTGCTGTAAAGCTATGACTCACACCGTGATATTAAACCAACAACCCTCTGCTGGGTGTCCTTATAATATAATAACTCATATAATAATAATATATAATATTAATATAATATTCAATGTATGCTTTGTCGAATTTGCATAAGGGAGAAAGGAACATGACGATACCATTGCATCCTAAGAAAATATTTAACACTTTATTATCCGCCGTAGAATAAATATTTTGTTTTCTTTTGCGTATCATTGCATTCTAGAATGTGAAAACCGACCGGTCACCTTCTGACGTTCGTCCCCGAAGCCCACTTTATTTCTTCTAATATTTGTTTTACGTAAGAAAACATGTTTGAACTCGGCCACTCAATAAACCTAAACAAACTGTCGGCGACAATGTTTGGTTCCTGCTGTGACGTAACTATGTGTCATATAGGTAAATTATATGGCAGGTCATATTACGTGTTATAAAGTGATAAAGCGAGCGATTTATCATCGCTGATCCACATCACATTAGATTGTGGAGATTGCAGAATGTTGTAAACTTATTACAGCACTTGGACTGAGCTCCGTATCTCTGTACTGGACAACTTGTAAACAATACAATTGCTTTTCAAGTATTAGCAACTCAAGGCTCTTCAGAGTTGATTGGATCAGTTTTGAATGTCATCACGACTTTGGTTCTGCGGTGCTGATGCAAGGTTGCAACGTCCTTACTTTGGTAGTTATGATTTATCAACGAGATCTACACGCGTCAAACACCTCTACCGTTGACACAAAACCCAACAAAAACAAAACATTTACGTATCTTAATTATGATAAAGCTAAATCATCAGTGATACAAAAAAATGCTGCTCATTATTTATCGACAGATAGTCAGCCATACTCGCTTCTCAAATAAAAGGCGTTCTCAGCGCAACAGATGCAGAAGTTTCTCCAATTTTTTACACGTCGCAACACTCACCGAAACGAATTTGGTAATCATTTCACCTGAGACCACACACGCTATTGGAATGCAAACGAAATGCACTTGGAAGTGGCGTTAAAACAAAAAGTTAATTAGTTTCGGTAACAATAAGCTCTTAAAGACGAGAACTACATTGTAATCCAGTACGGCATGCAACGAGACGCGCAGATTGCCAAAACTCGAAGCAAATGACCTACATTTATTTGGAAAGCATACACGAAGAGTGCTCGCGTATTATCGGACAACGTGAACATATTCTGCCAAGTAAATAACTGTATTTTATAATTTACAGGCCAAGTACCAGGTGCTTTAAGTGGATCAGGATCAGGAAGTGTGCAGAACGTTAAGAGTCTAAGTAATAAACTTTTAAGGATTTGCTTGCGCCGCTCTTTACAACTTGAAAGACATTATAGAAGATGAACTTTAGCGAGGTAGACGTGCTCAATTAGTACTATGTATCTTAAAGGCTAATTTAATAGTCTCTCGGGCCAGAACGTCAACTCTCTAAGCCCGAAGTCCGTAGTTTCAACCTTAGTGTCGGGCGTTTTCTACTTCGTATCACCTACGGACTTACGATTAGTACCAAACCCAAACTAAGAACAACTGACAAATCGTGTTGTCATTCATTCTTAGTTCGGGTTCGGGACTAATCGTAAGTCCGTAGGTCATACGGAGTAGAAAACGCCCGAAACTACGGTCTTCGGGCTTAGAGAGTAGATCCCCTGATAAGACACCCAAAAGATGAAGAGCGAGTGCCTCGACCCATGACAAATTACTCATGAAGTCATGACTCAATTGGGGTTACCCAGTTATGAGGCAACGGACAAAGTATCATTTCGAATGGTTCACATCACTTTCACCAGCATCCCACCAACGACAAAGCATCTGAGAAGTGATTAAATGTGAAACAGCGTTGTTGAGCCATCAACACCAATAACGTAGTCACGTAACAACTTTGTCAAAAAGAATAAAAAAAGAAGAATGATACAGAACCTGCCTGATCGGAAACTATCTAGCATCAAATTCTTTAGAAAAACTCGATGACGCGAAGACAGGTTTGTGAAGCTAGCGATATAATTGTACATTTGAACACTAAAGTTCTTATTTAGGTATTTAGACTTAGTCTAGTAGAAGTGTAGTAGAATATTGGAATTCTTACTCATTTTAGAGTCGTTTAACTTCCAGTATGGTGCAATCAATGGCAGTTCACTGCAAGCTTTCCTCTCACCCGGAATGGATAATGTCTGACGATATTACATACGTGAACTCGTATAGCAGTTGTAAAAGGCAATTCCAGGAAACTATAATGTACACAGCCGAGATACTCCACGCCAAGAAAACGGTAAATGATACGGCGTAGCGGCAACAAAACACTTTGTCTATTATTCAGCGTCCAATAACGTTTTCGAGGTCGAAATAATTGGATGGCTCGTTTCGAGAAAGCCCATATCCGTCTGATTCAATTGACCCACAGACGCAATTCCCTTAAGCTTGGATTCACACATGTATCCAGAATAATGAAGCTTTGCCTTTTGGAAGGGGGACTAAATTATTGTAATGAAAATGGGCACATAAGATTTAGTTTTTCGCTATTCCAGGTAGAGCCCTCTTCTTAGAAGTCGTTTTCCATTATCTTGCCAGCATTTATTTGAATTACATAAAGCGATATCCGAGAATAAGCCTCTTCGCTTCACTTCCCGGTACTGAGATAGGATGTGATGTAAATCGATGTGCGTTCATCGCCTTGCGCGCTTCCTCCAGTTAGTAAGTAACGGCACGGCAAACGGCAGGTGCTGCGAAGGTTTCCGAATTGTTTGAGCACATCCTTGAAAGTTAACATTTTCGACGTACTTGCTGTACTTGTTTGTATTGTAGGTCATTCTCATACTCAAAGGCATTGACGCCGTCGAACATTAAGTATGATCGTTTTTCTTCATTTTCGTAAATGGAGGTCACAATATTTTTTGCTGATGCTTAAGCAGTTAATATTTAATTTGTTTGTAACAAAAACTTGGTATTACCAGACTACCTGTTTGTTTTAATCTCAGCTGTCGTCCCTAATTTATAATTATAATCAAGAAACTGCAGATCAAATGCTTGCGCTTATTTTTGCCCGTGTTGTGTCGTACAGCAAGCTAGACTAAAGTATTTATGACACACATTACCTATTCAGTAGAATATCGAAAGTGCTGACATTTGACCTCAACAGTCTTTGAGTTTGCACAATACCATCATTAATGTGTCAAATATGCATAAGATATTGGTAAATATCACATCACTTATGTAAATAATTTACTTCATATCGAGGTCTGCTGGTATTTTTTTTGCTGGCAGAATGTTATTTGTGCCGCCGCGCCGCAAACAGTTTCAAAACAAATTAGATGCTTAAGTTTATGACGCCCTAACTTAGTAAATATTGCCATTTTTATTGGGCTAACAATGGAGTATTTTTGGCAATGATTCTTTATAATTGGGTACCTTCTGCGGTGAAACTTTATGTTTCAATCCAATTTTTCTATCCCACAAAGATGTAGTTCTTAGAATTAGATTCCAACGCTTGAATTATGTCTTTGCTTGATTTTCGCAGTACGAAGCGCTGAAAGATGGTTATTGGAAGCTGCTTGTAAGTTAACTGTATCTTTGTATTGAAAAGGGGGTGTCAGCGCAATTTGAATAAATAAGTTTTGATTATGACTAATTTACCCAAAATTCACAGACAAAATACTTAGTAAATGAAAACACGAAGAATTTCACAAATACTAAGAAGCTACGTTAACAAAGTATAGAGGAAGTCAAAGTAGGTACAACACACACGTTTCGTGAATATACTGCACTGAAGGCAACAGCGCCGTTGGAATCCATATGTAGCTGCATTAATCATTGTGCGAGCAATTAAACATTGTAATAATCACGTTACCTTAATTGTAATTGGGTTGAAGTTACATAAATGTCGGCAATAAGAACGAATGCGAGTTTAACCCACAATATGTCCCTATATAACATATCATCAGGCAAGGAGTAATAAATCATTTGTTTCAATGATTTCAAAGTTAATTGGATTTTCACGTTTCACCTCTGACTTAATTTTCCATAAATATGTTGTAAATGTGTTGTGTGTAATTCCATATATAACGAGACATCGCGAGCGCCTGCGATGAAATCCAATATATATTAAATTACTGAATTACCTATGCCATAGTATTACATTTTTATTAATATCTTCGGCTAGGTTGGAACCTAGCTTAGCAAATGTCGTATAAATATACGACATTTGCTGAGCTTTCACAAGACGAAAACCTCTTTGTCAGCGTAGACAGCCATAATTACGGTTCGATTGTAAGCGAGGAATGAGGAAGACGCCAAAATTGCAGCGTCACGCCTAGAAGGTTAATCCATATTGAGAAGACACGTCCAATAAAATATATGGTTTCCGCTACAAAAAACGAGTACTAATTGGTATAGCTAGACCAACCAACTGGTCAAATATCTGTAAAATAGGTAGGTACATTTACAACAGCTTGCATAACATTTTAATAAACTGAGTCAATAATATCGATTTACCTCTCAAGTAGCACAGATCCACGATTCACTACCAAGAAAGGCAAACTTACATCTCAGGTCGCTTCAAAAGCTTCTCCGTCTCCTTTCAACAACGCAAATAAAACAAGATAGGAACTATCGAAGTAAGATTGCCATTCATGGCAAGACTTCGATGATCAGATTTCACCAACTCTTGCTTGTATGTACCTTAAGCCATAGAGCGACCAGTAACTAGAAACATAACACGCTGAACCATTCAACTATTTAGTTATCATTGCGACTTCTACAACCGAACGATAGAAGCTTCTGAACAGTTAACTGCTGCTTTGCGTCTCATCACTGCGTGCACTGTCACTCATCATCCGCCTAGCCTTTTCCCAACTATATTGGGGTCGGCTCCCAGTCAAACCGGATTCAGCTGAATACCAGTATTTTACGTGGAGCGGCTGCCTACCAGACTTCCACAACCCATTGACTGGGTAACACGGTACTTCTTGGCAAGACTGGTGTCAGATTTTTCTGGCTTCTGACAATCCGTAACGACTGCCAAAGATCTACAAATGACAGCTGGGGTCGTGCTTTACGAGGCACGGAGGAGTCTATGGTCACCCATCCACAGACCAACCTCGGCAAGCGTTGCTTAACCTTGAAGATTGGTCCGTGAGGCTGTTGTAATTTAGCCACGAGCTCCTCCCACTACATAATTGAAATAAGGTCTCTCTGACACGTCTGCCTCCGAAAAAAAAAACGATACTGTTTCTATGAAGATGATTTTTGAAGATAGCATGCTTAGTGCTGCGCTACCCGTGCGAGCCAGGTTGCTAGTTCAAACCAAATTGCAGAAGTTGTCGCTGGTATTAATCACGATAACGACTCTCTGCACCTTTCGTAAGTAAGTAGTCTGAGAACGCACACGCAATTTCTAATCTAAGCAAATGAATTAATGAACTGCTTTTTAAGGAGATAAAGCGTAATCGGGTGGTAAACTTATCGGACTATTACCAATATCATGAAGTTGTATTATGGTAATTTCTTTTTTTACTGGTGTTTTGGTACTCTCTTTAGTGAAGGTTTGGGTTGCTTGAAGGGGCGTCTTTCACTTACGTAGTGTATTTATGTCGCCGCCAATCAGCTTCATCAGCCGTTTAATTGGTGGCCTAGCCTTTTCATTTAAATGCGCCTATTTTCCAGCTACCTTAGTCCACCAAGCATCTTTACCAGTCATCTTTTGTTCAATATGGTTTAATGACTTGCCCATGATATTATGTTGCTGATTAAACGACGCAGTTCAACGAAAAGGCTAGGCTTTTAATGAAACGGCTGATTAAGCTAGTTGGCTGCGACATTTACATAATAACAACAATGCTCTCGATGACTGCACTCACTCTCTCCACTCAATTCATAATATCTTCCATAATAATTTGATTGTGCTAACTAAACAGAAGAAAACAATTAATTACTGGATTTGCAGATTTTGCTAAATCGAAGTAGTGTGTAAACACTTTGGGGAAAAACACGTTGATATTTTTGTAGACTACAAACACATGTTCACGTAGGCGAAAACAGGTTTGCGTGGGGACATGGTTCAAGAAGAGCATCTTTTGCAGCCTCTCTAGGAAATGATACAAGTTTATGGTACTTTAGACACTGCAAGCGAAGAAGTAAAATACACAACACATCGCGTCTTGCGTCTGTAGCCCATTGCGCGTTTCCGCTTCGCTTCAATGGAAACGCGCCCTTAAAATTTGATTGGATAGCGAGTTTTAGTGAAGTTCAAGTAATTTGACGATTTATAAATCAACTCTCGCAACACAAGAACAAACCTGAGCTCTTTCTAAGGTCTCGTAGTGTACGCTAGGTATGTAAGCGTAAGGCCGGGACTCCACCAAAGCGGAGAGGAGAGATGTGTTGAATAAACCAGTCCGGTAGGCTAAGCGGAGAAGAGATGTGGAAATAACGAAATCAGATTGGTTTATTCAACACATCGTACACGTACTCTTAGGCCGGGACTCCACCAAAGCGGAGAGGAGAGGACTCCTCTCCGCTTTGGTGGAGTCCCGGCCTAAGAGTACGTCAAAGAATTCACCATGCTTAATCTTTCGTGGAATTAGGAACAAACATCCTTTTGACAGGCATGCCAACTCATTAGGGAAAATCGGCTGAAGAAACACAAAATGTAGAGATAACAATAGTTAATATGTGCATCTAAGTTATTCACAATCTTTTTTGACGCTCATGAAAAATTACATCATTAATTTGTCACAAACTTTTGCGTTTATTTCCTCAATGTTGCTTAAGCAATAAGTATGTACATACTTGTTTGGTCTGAAAGTGATTTTTTTTCCTTTTTTGCAACCATCATTTTTATTTTGTATGTTTGTTTTGCTTCCGTATATAACTAATAATAACCAGTCCAGTGATACCTAAACTTCACTTTTATTTCCACAAAAGTATAATACGGACACGCTTTTTAGAATCCCGGATCCCGGAATCGTTTCAAATTTCTGAGATTGCTAAAAATGCCCGCATACAAAATATAGTTAGAACTCATTGTGAACTCTCATTGTAATTTTTTAAAATTTAAAAGCCAATTTTTTGTAGGTATTCCATTTGTTTTGAATAAAATACAGATACTAAATCATAATAACCACTGCTATGATTTCATTAAGTTTGTATATAATATTTATTTTATCTATAATTTATTCAGAAAGGAATGTCCATAATATTATTCTTTCACAGGGAGAAGTTTAGGTATACAAGCGCCCGATTATCCAATCACTGCTAATAACCTAGTGTACGAGGTACTGGTATACTAGTGTACTAGGTTGTTAGCTTAAAACAATGATTAATATTAACTTCTTTCCCACTTGCATAGAAATGTTTAAATGTAATCAATATTAATTATGAACTTATTACCTACTTTAATCAATTAGCATTGTGTTTCTGAATAGTTTACATGTTATTTCAATGTAAAATTTTAAATGGTTTTATTTGTAAGGTGCTGGAGCTGGTTTATTTGTTTTAAAAGGAGTATATTCTATCATGCAAATAATCAAACTACAAGTTCAGATAAATAGATTGAATATATACTGTATTGCACATCAAAAATTGTTACATAAACTTGCAACTCTTTTACACAAACTATGTAGGTGGTCTTTTCACTGACAGCGATTTCTACCAGAGAAACATTGTTTGGATTGAAAGAACTAAACATAAAAAACTTTTTCACAAAAAAAGAAACCGACTTGAAAGGAGGAAAGCAAAAATACGCAATTTCGTATGCATGGATGATTTTTCCACATATTTTTTCCAGCTATTTGGATTTAATAACCAAACTATATATACCGATTTAGATAAAAATTCAATGGGACCATTTCAGAAGTATACTCTTTCCAAAAAAAAAAAAAAAGAATTTTTCAAATCGGTTGGCAAGCGACGGAGTTATGCCCGAACAAACATAAAAAAAAAAAAATACAAACTTCCGAATTGAGAACCTCCTCCTTTTTTAGAAGTCGGTTAAAAAGGAGTGGTCTGTAGTGTTAGTTGTTAGTATATTCATTCAAATTATAATCTTTTACTTAAGATTTAGCAATGGAACAGTAATCCAATTAACTACAAGTAAGATAAATCTTATGAGATTGGAAATACAACATCCAATTAACTACAAGTAAGATGAATCTTATGAGATTGGAAATACAACATTTTATTATCAGTCAAGTTAAACATAATATAAACAAGGCAGTGCATAATCTTTAACACAAAAGCTTGCTTATTCAGAAATACTGACAATAATTTACCATACTTATCACTACATCAATATGTAGAGATAGTTATAGTGATAATAAAGATAAGAACTAACCACAATTTTAAAATCATTGAGCAAATAAACATAATGGGAAGAAGATAAGGCATTCGGTATCTATAATTTTTACATCTTAAATATAGGTCAGTTTTAAGTTCTAAGAATAGTACAGATTGTTTCCAACACTTATGCATTAAAGGCCACATTCCTGTGTACTGGGGCTGTGACATTGACCCATTTGATTGGGACCTCAATATTCAATGCCTCAATTGGTTGTGCTCATAAAACTTTAATGATGTTGATGATTAATTTAATGAATGGTCAAACATTGTGTTGTGTCTATTGTTTTCTAAGTTTGAATTAAGAAATGTTTGCGATTATTTTATTGAGGAAAAGTATAGTATATTTTTATGCAGGAAGTAATAATGTAGAATACAAAATTTCTGTGATTTTATTGAGCATAAATAAAAAATTGTGTTTTAATAATATTTGAATGCATATGCATTTATTGCTAAGCAGCTGTATTTTATCTAACAGATAAGATACTCAATAAGTTCTAAGAAGGCAAGTAGGAAAACTATTGTTACTTTTACCTCGTTTTGTTTGATATTTGTTCACAACTATACCTATTGTTGTAGTTTTTACTTTGTGTTACTAGTTTTTTAACAGACTACTGGTCAGATAAAATCTAATATGAGTCAATTGACACGAAAAGAATAAGACAGACTTCAAAAAAAGGAGGAGGTTCTCAGTTTGGTTGTATTTTTGTTAAGCAAAGTGTAAGATATATTTTTATGGAAAACAGATATACCTACTCCGTATGCCTGTTGACTCGAATGTCAACCATAAAACATTAAAGTTTTAATGATAAAGTTTGAGAGAAGTTTTCTGAGAATGGGTGTAGATTTTAGTGTTCAGAGTGTATGATAAGTACCTGTATGTGCAAGTCTCCTGCCGACGAGCGGGCTGTCCAGCAGCAACCGGCGCAGCGACCAGCGGCCCAGCACGCCGCCGCCCCAGCCGCAGCCGCCGCCGCTGCCACGCCGCATGCCCTCGCGTTCCACCATCACACCAAACTCATACACATTACACACCCAACACTGACTACAATTTCCTCTCAGGGCTCAGCCTCGCACGACCGACATCAACCCCCACAGATTAACTACTACCGTTATGAAATATCAACATCGACTGCACGACTACGACCAGTCTTTGCACAACGCGTATTGAGTAACCGACTCGCAACGCATCAGCGAGAGAAAGTGCCGATAGCCAGCCGAACGTACGTACTCGCGGACGCGCTACAGATGCAGCCTCAGGTCAGCCTCACTCGCTGTTATTGAGTTCCCATTGTGCTGACTGGACTCACTTACATTTACAAAACGAGATGAAAAACAATGCCGTCAATAACTATTCCACCAATTGTTTTGATGATTGTTATCGCGGACGACGAGAACCAAGTACGGTTAAACAAGCAATGTCATTTTATAAAATTAAATGAACAAAAATTGAGTGTCTACGAATAGGAAACGACAAACACATTCACATTATTTCACATCTGTCAAAGAAGACAAGACCGCCGACCGGTACTACAAGTATTCGACGAAATCCAGAGCAACTATCGAAACTCGAACTCCGTTTCAACTCGCACACCACACCGCCCTGTATATTTAATCTATGCACACCGCGCCCCACTGAGCCGTCTATGTCTATGGTCAGCACTGAACACTGAAACACTTGGCCGCCAGAACGCGTAATGATAATTATGGAATTCTTATGTACTTCACTTTGTTTGAAACAAAAATGACGGATAGAGTGCAGCACTAAACAGCAAAGAAGAGACGCATAGTTTTTCGGATTCAGTATCAACTCTACGAACATAAAATTTAAGTGGATGGATTTAAGAAGACTTAAAATGCTCTGTTACAGTCCTTTCAGTTATTCTGCATCACAGACAGAATCCCACAAACTTATCTGGCCCGATGAGAAAAGCGCTTATCTCATTTGGTGTCGCCAGTAAAAAATAATTTTGCAATAAGGTGGGTCAGCAAGTCGATGTAATAATTTTTGTAACATCGATTTTCGTCCAAATCTTGAAAACTACGGAACCGACTTTTCAATCCTAATAATAATTTTGGAGAAAGTCGTGGACAAACAAACATACCTACATGCAAACATTCATTCATACTTATAATAATTTGTATATTTGTTTGAAAGTCCAAATAAATTTCTATAACAAAATAAAGACTAGAGTTGCGATTTTGTAAACTGTTCGACAAAATTCTACATTATTTTACGACAGACACTTCTGCACCTCCGCCTTTTTATGAATTTCATTACGAGTTCTGTTTATGAAAATGCTATGATACGGGGCGTTATCCAATATAATCAGTGTTGGCTAATGTAGATGTAAATTAGGCAGAAGTTCATTGGTCTCCCATTTTTTGGAATTCTTACTGTTCATTTCGTCGTGATAATCGCCATTTTATGTATTCGATTGGAACACTAATGAAGCATTCTCCATAAACCCTGCTTGTCCTCCCGCATGATCTGTTTTCAATGGAGACTGGGTTTCATCATATCAGCCAATTGCCGTCCACTGCTGAATGTAAAGGCTTTCATCAGTTTTGGCACTCTTTGGGGGAGGCCCCCCAAAGAGCGCCAAACATCCCGGTCTTGACCAGTCCGCATCCATCTGCTGCCAGCCACTTTCTTCAAATTTCTTTAACAATCAACCATTCAGTCATCATCCATCAAACATCAATCATCATCGTCATCTTCTTCAATTTTCGTGGAGACTTGGGTTTAGCACACCGCCAATTTTATCACTCTGCCATCAGCGTTCATTCTCCTTAATTTTTAAAGAAATTTGGTCTCCATGCTAAAATATAATTTCTTTCTAATAGAATTTTTCTGTTTTGTTTTTGATTGTGTTTTCTTGTAACGAAATCCAATTTTATGTCCGAAGAGTTTCTCGACTCCCTCTAAAATCAATGTCTTCTTAGAGCATACTTACAGCTTGGCAAAAAAAGAGTATTATGTATGTGGTGACAAGTGGAACTTACTAAATGGAAACCTATGATGTCGACGACACTACTTGGCCGACAAGTGTTAGATTTTGAGTAACGTTTATTGTTTCACATTTATTTTTGACGATTTGATTAAATTCTCTTACTGATTTCCCATATTACGGTGCGTTAAGTGAGATAGTGGCGCCCTCATTTTTTCCAAACTCTTTTTTGCCAAGCTGTAAGTGTAGTTAAGTTAAGTGCAGAGCTAACTTTGGTATTGTGGGATTTTTTTTCCGCATAGTGTGGAATTCATGGTTTTTTTTCTTATGACTCCGTGATCGAAATCATTCACTACTAATATAATTTTCATCCTTTTCTTGGTGTGGAAACTTTGTTCCAGTTTCATCTGCCTGTTCTTTTTCCTTCGCAGGTTTTTTAACACTTCGCTCCACAACACCTACAACAAATCTTATATCTATTTTTACATGCAATAGTGTTTTCGTGGAATTTATTTTCAAAAGCTGACAACACTAAACTGTGGTGGCAGCACTGGCAGCTACGCGTTCATTCAATACAATTTCATTTTTAAAACGTGGAACATTCAATCTTTTTTTTTTTTCTTCGGCTTCGCACAAAGGAATACCAAGGGACAAGAGCAAGAGGTTACTGAAGAAGGAATCTAGAGCGGTCGTTTATAGGACAGGAGAAACAAATATGATTTAAGTCACCTACGTCTGTGCCACACAAGCAAATTTGGCAAGATGGGCTGGGGAACAAACATGACCAAGTCTCATCCGGAGGTCTCTTTTTTGCCAAATTTTGTCCTGCCAAACCATGGTTTTTCCAGAAAAAAATAATGTCCCTTCGTTCTGTTACTGACATTCCAAGCTACCTTCCAGGTGTCCCGAAGAAATCCCTTAGGCAACGTTACGAGGTCATGAGTATTTTTTTTCTATGGGACTAAATCCCCACAATGTACCGCATCACCGGCCAGAGTGTCAGCCACTTCATTGCCATGGATTCCAGCATGGGCCGGAATCCATGCAAATTGCAGTGAGTTACCCTCAGTGATCATTCTGAACGCAAATTTTCTTATTGAATAAATTATAGCAATCTAACCTTGTGTTGATAGTAATGTGTTGATCGAAGAGTAATCTAAGTCTTGATGTCATCGCATCCCATAGAATAAATGGTATACATCCTAGCTTCTGCTATTCATGCTCTGTGTAGTATTTGTGAATTGAAAACTGCTCGGATATTTATAATCATTACTTTCACAAATAAATAAATCATACAAACTGATAATACTATACAATACATGACTTTTGATTGGCTGACTCACAAACATTTTTTAAAAATTCTGTTTGTTTTAGCAGTAGGTAATTCATCCATATTTGTTAAATAAATAAATACATGCTAAAATTATAACACTACGTACATTATTATTAACAAAATATTATAACGATCTTAGTAACGTGCGAGTAGAGAATTCAATTAATTAAATTAGTATTTATTACCTCAGTTAAGCTTGCCGACTTTGCCGAGAAGACTAATGTTTTCTGCTAATCACTCTTAAAAAGTATTAGAACGTAATATTTCGGTTGTGATTGTTGTGATGCTAATTCGTCAGATTAGTTATTTCGTCACAATCATTAATACTTATCATTCACTAATCTAGTTACTTTGTTTATTTAGTCGTTTTCCTAACTAGTCTCATGCTTTCTAATCCAAAACGAAATAATTTCGTTCTCATCTAAGGTAACCGTTGATGTAAAAATCGAAACGTGATCGAAACTAAAGTGAGTGAGTTAAAGGGGTTAAAGGCTACAGTAGCCAGGACATTAAATAAATTGAAAAATAAGTGAGTCCAGCAGTCAGACTGACAGATGTCAATGATGTCATGTCATCATTCTAAAATTCTGTAGCTGCTGAATTCCGCTTCGTCGGCGACAAATACTGTTGTTTTATTGATTTAGAATATCAAAATGATTTTTAATTATCAAACTCTGTTCTGTCTCGTGATCGTTGTGACCGTTGCTTTTTGTGAAAATAAATATTCACGTACCGCTAATGAAAAGAAAAAAAGCGATGTAGATTTTAGAAGTTTGGAAAAGCCTTTCAGAATGAATAAACTAAATTTGTTATGGACGAAAGCTCGGCAGGTAAACTACAGTGTTAAATTCATACATGTTTTGTAATCCCTTATCTTCATCATATTGCCCTGGTCAGGTCAGCGGTCTGTACTGTTTTTTCTGGTCAAGAATACGCCGCCCCCTTTTCCTGTATGTATAGTATTATAAAAGCGGTATGTGATGAAACGGTACTGAAACGGCTAGGCTTTTCCACAGTATTTTAAAAACAATTTAATATGTTACAGCGCCTAACAGAACCAAAACTGAAGTCCCTGTACAGTGATTTGATGATCCAAGACAAAGAAGAACTAATATACAAAAGAGTGAAAAGTGAAGGAGGAGATAAAGAAGGATTAAAAGAGGCTGAACTGAGGCGAAAACTGACCAGTATCATGTCTGCTTACAGTTTGCTGCATCACTTTGACCCTGATGCAGCTAAAGAGAAGGACCATCCTGTAAGTAGAGTTATAAAAAATACAGAAATGGCTTATGTTATCCCCTGCTGATATATGCCACAGGTGGTAATGCTGATTTTTATTATTGTAATTATTTGTATTATATTGTAATATTATTGAATTTGCTTATCTAATCATTGCTTAACGGGCTAAGGTGTAGCAAGAGGCAATAAAAGACGAAAGGATCTATATTATTTCTAAACAATTGATGAAGATTTATTTGCATTGTGTATTTTTTTTTTACACTAGTAATCATCCTAAGATATAAATAATAATCTTCCTAGTTGCCAAAGGTTTGAAGAGATAAAAATACAAATGTACAAAACCATTTTTTTTATACACATTGAGATAAAATGTAATTGCTTTCACATACTGTTCATTGACACAGCTGTTGTTTTAAAAGATAACTAGCTATGTTTAGAGATAAACAAAATGTGTCAGAACAACAGAAGGTTATCAGTACACTGAGCAGGTATCAAAGTCAGACAATCAGTAATTCTAATTCATACAACTGTTCTTGAGCTAACATTTATTTAAGATGTCCCCCTGCAGCAGCTGTTTGTATGAAAACTTATTATCTTCTACCATTTATATAGAGAACACATTCTTATCTAGATTTATTTCTCTCAAACCAGACCAACTATAACTGTTTATTTTAGCATGGTGATTATATTCTTAATTTTGAAAACAAAAATAAAGACAGCTATCCACAATCAGCATTGTGATTATATCTATGTCGCAGCCAATTAGCTTAATCACCCACTTAATTGGTTGCCTAGCCTTTTCATTTAAATATGCCGATTTTTCAGCAACCTAAGTGACATCTTTCATTCAATATTGTTTAATGACTAACCCATGTCACTTATGTCACTGATAAAAAGTCACAGTTCAATGAAAATGCTAGACTTTTAATGAAACGGTGGATTCAGCTAGTTGGCTGCAACATCCATATTGTGATCCTCAACAGTTTTTGCTAATTCACCACTAGTGGTGCAGTTAGAACAGCAAAACCTATTGAAATATGGCACACCTTACAACAAAAAAATCTAATTTTACCCAGGCTTACAACTCTGCAATGGATGACTACATCAACAAGAGTATTTTCAAAGACAAAAAGCTGAACTATCTATGGACAAAGGCTGAGGCTTCAGGGTTTACAATGGAAGAGCTGTTGGCTTTGCGGGAGGAGTTCACTCACCATCAGGAGAAGATAGATCAGTACTATGACTTGTTTGATGATGAATCACCCAAGGATGATGCTTTTAAAAGTAAGAAATAGTTGGTTTTATTTATTTTCCTATTAGAAATAATTAATTGTTCATATTATGTATAAAATTCCTATTTATCACTGAAATGTTATGTGCTACAATTTATGCATGCCTTTGACATATTTTTTAATGTATGTTGCAGTCATAAACTGATGACTAGGTACTATAAAAATACTCCAGCCACAATGTTAAGAAAACTGCTATTACAATTTCGTAGCTCAATGTTCAGCATACTCCAATCACACATTAATTTGCCCTTCTAGATCAAATTGCATGATGGACAATAATCTTAAAATATTATAAAAATATCAGTTTGGATGTGTTTGTTACTCTCACACCAAAACGGCTGAATGGATCTGGATGAAATTAGGCACAGAAACAGATTTTAATATGGAATAGCACATATAGGCTACAAAGGCTTTTTATCCCGAGAGAATGTTCCCGAAAATTTCAGACATTGATGCGGGTGAAGTTGCCGCGAGATGCTATTGACAAAACCAACTGTTTTAGAATGCTGTTTGAAACATTTAGTAAGATTTACGTAGTTGCTGTCTACCCGTCTGTTGTCATGGCATAAGTATAATAAGTTTATGGACTTTTTTCAGATGTTATAAATGAAGAAGATTTAGACAAGTTCAACGAAATCAGTGCACACACAAATGAAATGACTAAGGACTACATTGATAAGGCTAATTTAATCAGAGATAAGCACCGTGTTTTGAGGGATGGCTACGACCGGCTGCAGAGAGTCATTGCCAAAGGTAGGTAAACAACGCCTTTTTCTACAATTTAGTTAAAAAACAGTTGATTCTTTTATGAGATTTTTTATCAATTTTAATTAATAAAAAAGTCTTGATAACAGAGGTTATCAATATCACCCGTGCATTGCCATGTGTAAGCAGATACTATGAAATGGGACACACATTTCAAACAACTCATTGCTTCTTGTTCAACCAAACAACTATAAAAAGACTTATTTTCCCCTTCATTTGTGTTCACGTGACATGACATGTAACGGCTGCTTGATTTGTGACACGTCCATTACATACAAGCTCATGCAGATGCAGGGTTATAAAATATTTATAGATATTTTCTGGTGAAGCATTTATGTCACGATTCTTTAGAAATGGGGCCAACTGAACTACTTTTAGGTTCCAGAAACACATACCTCGTTAGGTACTTGGGTGCATTCCATCTTAGTTTTGAATATGAGTAATGCTTTTATTTTACTTTCTAGCTCCAAACAACAAAGAGTTCATTGAACCTAAAGTTCAAGGCCTATGGAAGATTGCAGTTGCTGCCAATTTTACTACAGAAGAACTGGCTTCATTGAAGGTATTTACTGCTAATTAGAAAATATCGGCTACTAATATACTTGTCGGCACTCAGATTTCATGATTCGTGACTTGCAGCTGGCACATATAGTATCTCATCCTCTTTTGCAATCTATCTAGTATTCAGGGGCGGATCCAGGATTGTAGTTGGGGGGGGGGGGGGTTGACCCCGCGGAGGGCGGGTTTTAGCAAATTGAAATGTTCCACGCTACGCATCCTCGCACATCTCTGGTGGAAACAAAGCCTCATAGTTATTAAAACTTAGCTTATTCCTTCACATCACATGTGAGTAGAGCCAGGTTTTCATGGCTAACAAAAATGTTGAAAAATACCTACTTTATTGACGGTGTTTTATTGTGTTGCTGGAAGCATGACGCTCAACACGTTACCTGCCGGTCAGCGACAGTTTACGCGGAGAGCCTGTGTGGACTTAGAAATATTGATCTTCCAGCAACATTAATCATCAACCATGAATTTGTCATAGTAACCGTCTGCCAAGGTGGCGATTATGGCAAACCCTCCATTTGGGGGAGGCCTATGTCCAAAAGTGGACATCCTCGGCTGATATGATGATGATGACGAACCGTCTGTATTTCTTCCTATCCCAGGTGGAGCTGCAGCATTACGAGTCACGGTTGTTGAAGCTGCGTCACTTGCAAGCAAATAACGTAAGCAATCGCGAGAAACATACAAGCAAGGTTATTTTTTTGTTCTTTTTTTTGGTATAAAGAGTTTTTTTACTTACCTTTTCTCAGTTTGTATTGGCGATTTTTTTCTTTTTCTTTTAAATTTTTAAAGTTAATTTATGAAATTCTTACAAGAACTCATTGATTGATTGACCATTGAATATCCTTTGAATGCAAACAATATATGCTCCTCTTATTTTACAGTTATGCCATGATGTCCTCATTTTGCAATACAAATGTAAATGATTTACTTTGTACAGGTTGCTGGTGCCGGCGATAAGATAAACCACTTCGAAGAACAGGAGCAGATGATCAAGAAACACTCCAGGAAGGTCGCGAAGCTCCACTCCGACCTCGAGAGCAAAATACTCGAACGCCACGTTGAGCTCTAAGTTGCTCAACACATTGCCAAAGCTGACAGTGTCAAAATGTTTCGATTCCTTTGAATGTAATGCATTTAGAACAAATTGTGATCGTATTTTTGTGGGTAGCTAGTTAGTGAACTCCAGTAATATTTGTTACATAGTAATTATGTAAAATCAAGTTTACATAATTATTGAATGTTGTGTGAAGGATATTTTAATAGTGTTAAGTTATAATAAAATGTAAATAAGAATGATGAATCTCAGTGATTATTTCTAATAAAATGAGTTTTAGTCTCCTGCAAACTAACTGTGGTTTCATTTTACTTCATGGAGCTAAAGAGGAGTGCTTGATAGTGATACTTATGTTTTAAAAGTTAGGCCCTATTCAAGAACACACGCAAGATACTTTGACAACGGTTTATTTGCCTAGAACTTACCGCATATCCTGCTTTTAATCATATTCGAGACAAAGTAAGTCCTCAATAATAATTTACTTATAAATATACACATTCCCCAAATAAACCTATTAAAAAAGATATTATTGAAAAACAGGTGGTATTATTAAAAACACCAGTGGATACAGTGCATCAATATATCGATATTTAATCTTCATGTACAAGCAAATTTATTAATACATGTTTAATATTCCGCCTCGGTTAACGAGCGTACCAATCATCGAAACTAATATCGCATTATGCCATAATATAGTGTAAAATATGTATAATAGACGGCGGGCGGCCACCGCGCGCAAGGCAACTCAAAACACTCAGCGGCACTTCGGAATCACATTCCAAGCTACCTACTATTACATTCGTTTACGCGTATATCTACATCAGATGAAAACGGCGACGCCGACTATAACATAACTATAATTCGTCTAAACGTAACGTCGCGACCGGCGAGCGGCAGTAACAAATAAAACTACATCCGACTCCCCTCACGAGTTTCATTATAATGAATCGTTTAATGCTCACTTCAGTCGATCGTACAGTATAAGTAGTTCTCTTCTCGATAGGACATCTTCTCTATTATGTATATAGATAATCTGTATAATATAATTCTTTCTCACTAATATCTACACCGTTTCCAAGGGTTACAATTATATATAATCCTGTGGGGCCGGGGCGGGCGGGCGGGGCGCAGCCTCGGGCTCCGGCTCTAGTGAGTCCACTTGCTCCAAGCCTGCGACAACAACACACGGATCAGCGGGTCAGCGGGACGAGCTGGGGCAGAAGTAGCGGCCGAGCGGCGCGCCACCCACCTGCTTGTCGTGCTGCGGCGCCTGCTCCCAGTGCGCGTGCGGCTCGGGCGCCGGCGCGGCGGCGGGCGGCAGGTAGTGCAGCGGCAGCGCGTGCATCAGCGACAGCGCCGCCGCCGTGGCGCCGCCTGCGCCCACGCCTCCCACGCTGCCGTAGGCGCCGGCCTCCATGCCGTGCCCGACGCCTACGTGCCCGCTTACTCCGACGCCGCCCATGCCGCTTACCCCCTGCACAAAACATTATAAGTTAATTTAATAGCTGCATCGATGAAAATGAAGCAGATGAAATGATAAGAACATAAACAGGTAATTTAGTAATGTTTGACAATATGTCACACGCCTAGCTATAGTTCGCGTGACATTAATTTGTCGCTTTGAAAACCGGGTTTTCCGATGCGCAAGGCACGGCGAGCTGCTGTTATAGTGTGAGGTTTATTACGCAGTGTATAGTCGTCAGAGCTGCGCTCACCTGGTATCTGTCATGGTCGGGTGCTGTCATGTGCTGGTGGTGCAGGTGCGCGTGCGGCCAGTCGTCGCCGGCGGTGAGCTTCCAGGCACGCTCGGTACCGATGGGGCGCGGCTTGCGCTCCTCGTCCTCACCCCAGCCGCCGCCGCCGCCGTATAGTCGTCAGAGCTGCGCTCACCTGGTATCTGTCATGGTCGGGTGCTGTCATGTGCTGGTGGTGCAGGTGCGCGTGCGGCCAGTCGTCGCCGGCGGTGAGCTTCCAGGCACGCTCGGTACCGATGGGGCGCGGCTTGCGCTCCTCGTCCTCACCCCAGCCGCCGCCGCCGCCGTATAGTCGTCAGAGCTGCGCTCACCTGGTATCTGTCATGGTCGGGTGCTGTCATGTGCTGGTGGTGCAGGTGCGCGTGCGGCCAGTCGTCGCCGGCGGTGAGCTTCCAGGCACGCTCGGTACCGATGGGGCGCGGCTTGCGCTCCTCGTCCTCACCCCAGCCGCCGCCGCCGCCGTATAGTCGTCAGAGCTGCGCTCACCTGGTATCTGTCATGGTCGGGTGCTGTCATGTGCTGGTGGTGCAGGTGCGCGTGCGGCCAGTCGTCGCCGGCGGTGAGCTTCCAGGCACGCTCGGTACCGATGGGGCGCGGCTTGCGCTCCTCGTCCTCACCCCAGCCGCCGCCGCCGCCGTATAGTCGTCAGAGCTGCGCTCACCTGGTATCTGTCATGGTCGGGTGCTGTCATGTGCTGGTGGTGCAGGTGCGCGTGCGGCCAGTCGTCGCCGGCGGTGAGCTTCCAGGCACGCTCGGTACCGATGGGGCGCGGCTTGCGCTCCTCGTCCTCACCCCAGCCGCCGCCGCCGCCGTATAGTCGTCAGAGCTGCGCTCACCTGGTATCTGTCATGGTCGGGTGCTGTCATGTGCTGGTGGTGCAGGTGCGCGTGCGGCCAGTCGTCGCCGGCGGTGAGCTTCCAGGCACGCTCGGTACCGATGGGGCGCGGCTTGCGCTCCTCGTCCTCACCCCAGCCGCCGCCGCCGCCGTATAGTCGTCAGAGCTGCGCTCACCTGGTATCTGTCATGGTCGGGTGCTGTCATGTGCTGGTGGTGCAGGTGCGCGTGCGGCCAGTCGTCGCCGGCGGTGAGCTTCCAGGCACGCTCGGTACCGATGGGGCGCGGCTTGCGCTCCTCGTCCTCACCCCAGCCGCCGCCGCCGCCGTATAGTCGTCAGAGCTGCGCTCACCTGGTATCTGTCATGGTCGGGTGCTGTCATGTGCTGGTGGTGCAGGTGCGCGTGCGGCCAGTCGTCGCCGGCGGTGAGCTTCCAGGCACGCTCGGTACCGATGGGGCGCGGCTTGCGCTCCTCGTCCTCACCCCAGCCGCCGCCGCCGCCGTATAGTCGTCAGAGCTGCGCTCACCTGGTATCTGTCATGGTCGGGTGCTGTCATGTGCTGGTGGTGCAGGTGCGCGTGCGGCCAGTCGTCGCCGGCGGTGAGCTTCCAGGCACGCTCGGTACCGATGGGGCGCGGCTTGCGCTCCTCGTCCTCACCCCAGCCGCCGCCGCCGCCGTATAGTCGTCAGAGCTGCGCTCACCTGGTATCTGTCATGGTCGGGTGCTGTCATGTGCTGGTGGTGCAGGTGCGCGTGCGGCCAGTCGTCGCCGGCGGTGAGCTTCCAGGCACGCTCGGTACCGATGGGGCGCGGCTTGCGCTCCTCGTCCTCACCCCAGCCGCCGCCGCCGCCGTATAGTCGTCAGAGCTGCGCTCACCTGGTATCTGTCATGGTCGGGTGCTGTCATGTGCTGGTGGTGCAGGTGCGCGTGCGGCCAGTCGTCGCCGGCGGTGAGCTTCCAGGCACGCTCGGTACCGATGGGGCGCGGCTTGCGCTCCTCGTCCTCACCCCAGCCGCCGCCGCCGCCGTATAGTCGTCAGAGCTGCGCTCACCTGGTATCTGTCATGGTCGGGTGCTGTCATGTGCTGGTGGTGCAGGTGCGCGTGCGGCCAGTCGTCGCCGGCGGTGAGCTTCCAGGCACGCTCGGTACCGATGGGGCGCGGCTTGCGCTCCTCGTCCTCACCCCAGCCGCCGCCGCCGCCGCCACTGCCGCCGCCCGAGCTCACATTCACCCCCACGCCGCGCTCCAGGAGGGACTGCAATTATTGGAAATATGTATTGTCAACCATTTACCTCGTACATTTTCGAATGGAGCTAAGCATACGTAACAGAAACACAGCCTATAATATTCCGACTTTTGGGACTGAGACCTACTCTCGAGAAAGAACTGGAATAATTTTAATTGATCAAATCTGCTTCAAAATCGAATTCACTAACGGCCGCTTTCTATAATATATCTCAATCCCGATCCTTGTCTGTAACCAATCCGTATTGCCAGTATTTAGCAAGGTATTCGAAAAGGTAATGCTTAATCAAATGCTTAATCATTTTAACACAAATAACATCTTACACGATAAACAGTATGGTTTTACCAAAGGACGTTGTACAACTGACGCCGGTGTCACCTTACTAAAACATATCTTTAATGCGTGGGAAGAGGCACAAGATGCCATAGGCATCTTCTGCGACCTATCTAAGGCGTTTTATTGTGTAAATCACGAAACATTACTCATGAAGCTCGAGCATTACGTACTAGGCAAAACAGCGTTAAACTTAGTAAAATCTTATTTGAATGATAGACAGCAATTAGTCCAAATAAACGGTGTTAATTCGTCGGGATTAAACGTGAAAATGGGCGTCCCGCAGGGATCGATTTTAGGTCCTTTCTTATTTCTAGTTTATATCAATGATTTACCCCATTTATTGCAAAACCTTTTAAACATGGTCTTGTTTGCCGACGATACTTCTTTGATTTTTAAGATAAATAGACGTAGTAATAATCTTGAGGACGTAAATAAGGCCCTTCTGCAGGTCCAAAATTGGTTCACTGCTAATAATTTAGTTTTAAATGGGAAAAAACTAAGTGCATAAGATTTTCCTTACCAAATGTCAAAAGTAGTGATTGTGACATAGTGTTGAACAAGGAGAAACTGGAATTCGTCGATAGAACAGTTTTCCTGGGGATTATGGTTGACTCTAGGCTACAATGGGGTCCTCATTTAACATCTCTTGCAGGACGGCTAAGTTCAGCGGCATATGCTGTTAGAAAAATCCGCCAATTTACGGATGTTGATACCGCGAGATTAGTATACTTTAGTTACTTTCATAGTATCATGTCTTATGGTATTTTACTATGGGGATGGGCTGCAGACATAGAGTCTATTTTTATTCTGCAGAAAAGAGTTATAAGAGTGATATACAATCTCCGCCGACGTGATTCTCTAAGGGAACTATTTAAGGATATTAACATCATGACGGTACCCTGTCAATATATATATGAAAACATTATGTACGTTAGAAAGAATCTCCATCTTTTTAGTAGACGAGAAATAGGGATCAACTAGTTCAACCAAGTTTCAGACTAGCTAAAATAGCCTCATCTTTCATGGGGTACTGTTTAAAATGTTATAAGTAATAAAATACCTCCTAATATATTACAACTGAATGAAACAAAATTTAAATCTTGTATCAAACGCACACTATGCAAGAAAGCATATTATAAGTTGGGGATTATACTGAAGATAATAATGCTTGGCTCAATGCCGGTCCAGCTCCACAGTTACTAGGCCGCACAAACTAATCTTTTGGCATTTATAAATATTGTTGGATTGAATACAATGAAAATATAATGTTTTACAGTCTTCAACCCATTGAAGACTGTAAAACATTATATTTTCATTGTATAGACTCAATGTAATTAGCATTGTATAAATTCATTAATTAACGGCACATGTGTGAGTACTGTGAACCTTATACTACTTTTATTTATTTTTTAATTGACTTGACTGCCCTGGCGGTTGGGAGTGTCATGCTCACTCAAAAGTCTACCTAATGGTGGCGCATGTGTTGGGTCATTTGGCTCCCTTAAATATGGTTGAGCCGAATGGTGCTAGCGCGTGCGTCATGTTCGTGAACGGACGCCGTCAGTTTGGACTGGTCATCTCTCGGCTGCCACGGTTTATTTTAATGATTTGTTATTTAAATTGTTGTTGATTTTTATTTTTTTTACTCTGGATACTTTAACGTGCATTTCTTTTTACATCGTTCTCACATTTATATGTTTGTACAATTTCAACAGGAATGATGTAACCATAAAATTATAAAGAAAAATAATCTAAAAGAGTGTCTGTGGAGTTTCTTGCACGTTCTTCTCCATAAGAGATCTACGCTTTGGAACGTGCAAATAGCTTCATCTTTTTGACTGACCAACCTTGACAATTCCAAAGTGCCTGTGAATGGTTTATTTGAAATAAATAATTTGAATTGAATTGAATTGAATCAAAGGTGAGGATTGTGTGGTGAAGGACACAAACTCGGCCGTTGATTGGTTACAGACAAGGATCGGGATCAAGATTGGGATTGAGATATGTTATAGAAAGCGGCCGTAAGTGAATTGATAGTTGAACACTTTGTTGCACTGAATGTGGCAGAGAATGAATGAGAGTAGTATAAGACTGAATAAAAAAGCGTGCCATTGAAGAGGCCTATGTTCAGAAGGAGACCGCGACTAGACTGACGATGAACGCTCTAATCAAATAGTCAAATTCTTGTTACCTGGTAAGCATGATGTTGCTGCGGCGTGTGCTGCATGGGTTTGGGTGACTGATTCATAGGCTGCTGCTGATACGACATCAACAGCGCGCTCAGGTTGCCCGCGTTGCTGGCGCCCGCGAACAACTGCAACGAAGTAAATTCACATGATTAGTCGAATTCAAAATTAGCCTGGCTTGATAAAGTTGAAAGAAAATGCAGTCTCTTGCTGCTGCCAACCTTTTAGTCAAATTATCATACATTTTTTAACAAAGATACAGCATCAACTAAATACAAAAATATTGATTGTCAACTTTTTAGCTTTGTATCACCTATCGTAACATTCGGAAAAGTTTACGAATGTATTAGCGAACATTTGAAGCTGTTAAGATACTTGTCTGTTAGTAGGATACTTGCAATCTGCCTCGTATACGACTCTATAGTCTAGTATGCAGTAACTAAATTGATCATCGAGAAGTGTCTGTCTGGCAGCACTAACCCCTAGTTATTGTAGTTGGTGGTAGGCCGAGGACGATCTATAATGACATTAATTGACATGGTAGACGAGTATAACGAAGCTTCAAAAGAAGGCGACACTTACGAGCCTTATCTCAATAAGAAGAGCCAAGCCCACCAAAAAAAGGAAAATGCTGAAGGATTGTAGTTGGCGAAACCTGTTTTTTTTTATGGTTGGGAAATCATCAAATGACTACTTCTGCTCTGGGTGGAGCGGGAGGGAGTGTCAGACTTTTACTGACTAAAACCCATCTGTGCTCCTCGTAGTGCCCTTTGCTTTCCAGGGCCGCGGTAACTCTTTCGAACAAAATCCGCAACCCTGTGTGTCTAGCACCCGTACCTAGGTGCAGGAGGTTACCTGCGCGTTGTGCTTCTGCTGCATGAGCGGGTGTCTCTGCGCGAAGTCAGGCGCGCGCGGGTTGAGGCGCGACACGGTCTCCACGCCCACGTAGCCCAGGCCCAGCGCCGCGCCGCTCATGTTCACGCCGCTCGAGATCGATACCTGTTGCTGTGTACAAACGAAAATGTTACAAATCAATGACTCCAAACTTGGTCTGACATCAGTGAGGTCACAAGAAAATTCCAGAACAATCAACCACAAAGGCGGGTTTTAAGACAGTTCCATGCAAATCCACTTGAGGTTATTACTAGATTTACGGTCGCAAAGTAGTAGTAGGAGGTCGGATAGTATCCGAATGATAAAAAAACCAAGTGCGAGTCGGGACTCGCGCACGACAGGTTCCGTACCATTATCACGCCAAAAAAATCACGTTTGTTGTATGGGAGCCCCACTTAAATATTTATTTTATTCTGTTTTAAGTATTTGTTGTTGTAGGGGCAACGGAAATACATCATCTGTGAAAATTTCAACTGTCTAGCTATCACGTTTCCTAAGATACAGCCTGGTAACAGACAGACAAACAGACAGACGGACAGCGGAGTCTTAAAATTCCAAAAAATTCAAGTCATTTATTCAAATTAGGCTGAGAGCCAGCACTTTTTGAACGTCTCATTTTACGTAAAGACAGTTAGTCTTGGTAAGAGTCCCGTTCAAAATCAAAATCAAAAGTCATTTATTCAAATTAGGCTGAGAGCCAGCACTTTTTGAACGTCAAATTTTACATAAAGACAGTCCCCCAAAACGCCCACCCGTCACCACTTCCTAGTGTTTTAGCTGGGAAGAAGAAGTGGCGCAACAAACTCCCCAGCAACACATCTGTCTGTTACGTTTTAAGAACTTCAATTTGTTAAACAATAGTACGCAAAGTATTTTAAGACACGAACAAAAAATAAATATGTATCCAACAAAAAAATTATATGAACTCATATAACCTGTCATAAGCTAACTAATAGAGAAAGAAAGAACATGATAAAATTACATTGATAAAATTACATTGTCTTGCGTTCAACACTGCGACCAACTATTCTTATCGTCTAAATAGTCATTAATAGAATAGTATGCCTTTGAACAAAGGTTAGATTTAACTTTAGATTTAAATGAGTTAAAAGGCAGGTCAAGAAAAGAAAGTGGAAGTTTATTGTAGAAGCGGATACCGAGCCCCACAAATGAGTCATGGACCTTACAAAGTCGGTGTGAAGGAGCATGTAGCTTGTGCTTGTTTCTGGTATTAAAGTTGTGGATGTCGCTCGTTTTAGTATATAAGTGTATATTTTGCCTAATATATAAAATGTTTGCAAAAATGAATTGAGATGCTACCGTGAGAATTCCAATATCTTTAAAAAGTTCTCTTAATGAAACTCTTGACCCTAGCTGATATATTGCTCGCACAGCACGTTTTTGCAAAACAAATATATTTTGTATATCAGCAGCTTTTCCCCACAATAGAATACCATAGGACATAACGCTATGGAAATAACTAAAATAGACTAACCGAGCTGTGTCAACGTCAGTATACTGTCTAACTTTTCTGACGGCGAATGCGGCAGAGCTGAGCCTTCCCGATAAGCTTGATATATGTGGGCCCCATTGAAGTTTGGAATCAACAGTTATGCCCAAAAATACTGCCGAGTCTACAGTTTCAAGCACCTCGCCACTTAAAACGACATTGGGTCCTAAATTTCTAACATTTGGCAAAGCAAACTTTATACATTTTGTTTTCTTGGCATTTAGAACTAGATTATTTGTCGTAAACCAATCCGTAACCAATGAGAGAGCGCTGTTTACGTTATCGAAATCTTGTCTATTCCTATCTACCTTAAAGATAAGAGAGGTATCATCCGCAAACAATACCACATCACAGATACGCTTTAAGAAAAATGGTAAATCGTTTATGTAAACCAGAAACAAGAATGGACCCAGTATTGAGCCTTGAGGCACACCTAAATGCACTGGTAGCCCGGAAGACTTCACACCATTTACATCAACACATTGAAACCTATTATGTAAATATGAATTTATTACGTTAAGAGCTTCGCTTTTGAGACCGTAATGACGCAGTTTACGCAATAGCGTGTCATGGTGCACACAATCAAACGCTTTGGAGAGATCACAGAAAACTCCAATTGCATTTTGCGAGTTCTCCCATGCGTTAAATATATGTTTTAGGAGAGCAACACCCGCATCTGTAGTCGAACGTCCCTTTGTAAAGCCATATTGTTCACTATGGAGTAGTCTATTTAAATTAAAATGTTTTAACAACTGCTTGAGTATTAATTTTTCAAATATTTTGCTAAATGCAGGTAAGATGGAGATAGGCCGGTAGTTACCAATGTCACTTTTATTGCCCGATTTAAATAAAGGTAAGACTTTACTACTCTTCATGAGATCAGGAAAAGTTCCTAAATCCACGCATTTATTAAACGTAACAGCAAGATAGGGCGCTACTATGTCTATTATATTACTCAAAAGTTTAATAGAAACGCCCCAGTAATCACCTGTGTTTTTAGATTTAAGTGTATTGAAAACGTTAACTACATCGCGTGGCGTTACGTGCTCAAAACTAAATAATTGATTACACTCGGGCACACTACTTTGCAAAAGGTTTTCAGCTTTAGAAGGGGACGAATTCAAGGAGCGAGTTGTAGTTATAGGTATATTGGAAAAAAACTCATTAAATGCCTGAGCTACGTCAGCAGCTTTACTTACTAATTTGTTGTCTACTATAATCTCTAACTCATTTTCTCGTTTAACCGACTTGCCCGTTTCATTGTTAATGACTTTCCAAGTGGCTTTTACTTTATTATTAGAATTTTTAATAGTCTCGCTTAAAAATTTTGATTTCGCTACAACGCAAATCTTTTTATATAGTTTAGAATATTTTTTAACGTACTCTAGAAAAGCGGTATCAAATCTGTATTTTTTAAAACCATATAACTCGTATAATCTCGCTCTACTTTTATATATTCCTGCAGTAGCCCATTGGTTGAAACCAACAGAGGTACCCGTTTTTACCATTTGGGTACGGAACCCTTAAAACGCTAAGAATTAAGGCGATAGGTTACTTGAGAAATATACAATAAGTACGTACAACATTACAGTAAGATCGTCCATTAGCCGCTATGTGAAATAAAAAAAACGAAAATTAATATGTTCCGTTATGATTATCTTACCATCATGTTGTGTCCATTTCGAGAGTTATCTTGATAGATAGGTCCATTTCGGGTGAGCCCGCTCATGTCCATCGTGTTTACGTTGTTACCTGAAACGTAAATGTTAACATAAATCAATAATTATGTTAAGATAAATGCTGACTACTTCTCGATATGATAATAAATTCAATATTTTTTGTGCAATACACAAGTGTTGGCAATTAATTAGGTTACTATGCTGTCTTTTGCTTTTTAGGTTCGCATTTAACCATAAAAATGGATTGTAGTTTCCCAGATTTGTTTATAAAAATGGAGCTGTGTCCACATCGATAATCTGTCATGTGTGGAATGTTATTTCTCTAATTATTTTTTGACAAAAGACTGCAGATGTAAGTTGAATTTCCACCTATAAACTGGGGTTTCGGAGTTTACTCCATAAGAAACGATTTTCATATTTAGCCCGCGGTATGAATATTTTATGAGGAGTAAAATCGAGCATTAACTTCGTTCCTTTGTATTTCTTTTCTGACTTTGGTGGTACGAGGAGTTTCTACTATGAAGTGAAGTGAAGTGTAGTGAAAGAGAAGAGAAGTGAAGGTGAAAGTGTAGAGAAGTGAAGTGAAGTTGAGTGAGTTGTGTTTACAACAACAAAAGAAGTGGAGTAAACTCCCTCCAGTCATGCGTCGGAGCTGACACATTTTTTTTTTCTTGATTCTGCGGTTGTGTTGATGACTTCCAATGATAAACACATCGTCACAGCGCAGTTGCACAGACGTATAAGGTAGTTCCCTCACCGATGGGCATGGGCTGGTGGTAGGACGGCTGCTGGTGCAGTGCGGGCGCGTAGGCGGGCGGCGGCGTGCTGCCGTGCGAGGACGTGCGCGAGCAGGGGCTGCAGCCGCCGCCGCCGCCGCCGCCGCCGCGGTAGCCCGGCGCCTTGCTGGCGTCCACCTGCACACGACAATCACGACCTTATTACAACCTATATCATATAATCCGAATATGAATATTGCCTAAATATTGCTAAAAAATGCCTTTCTCGTGAGAAATGTTGACAACAGTGATAAGTATTCATTCATGCTATGGCAACTTAGAACAAAATTAAAATTCCATTTTTTTATTGAAAACAGCGCCATCTAGTTTTTAGTTAAGGGAAACAAATTGCGGTGTTGCTACGGTTAGATATATTATTTTATTTCAGGGAGTTACTTTATAACATTAATCAAGAAAAATAATATAATTTCATGATCTTCTTATATAAAAATAATAGAATATATGAATTAGTACATAATTAGGTTTTTATTATGAGCTTTAATAGTGAAGAAGTTATATTTTTGTATTGAAACGTGCAAAAGTTTGTTTTTGAATGGCCACACTTGAATTGCAAATGGCTGCGTGAGAGTGTAACTACTCGTGCGCATTTATTTTCCTTTTGCCATTGAATTTTTGTTGTTTCGCTAGTGCATCTGCAGGTTGAGTTAAGCTTTCGTTTCTCCATGTTGTTGAGCCGCGTTACAATTCGTTCGTACGTTCGTGTTGTGTGTGTTGTTGTTGTAAACAACTGGTGCAAAGATATCAATAATGTTCTCACTGACAAAATAACCTTTTGGGATATTAACGATTCAATGAAAGAAAAGGCTAGTCGGCACTACCCTAATCATAAGGGACGAAAAAGGCCAACATAATTTTTTATTGTAAATGTGTGATGTTTTTCTAAATAAAATGGTTTAATATTCAATTATGTGGTTTTTTTTTCCTTTATGTAGTACGTATGTTTGTAGTATTTAGTGGATACACTCATCTCTCTACCTAATATCATAAAGGATCAGACAGCAGCTACACCAACCTATACATTTACTTATATAAATTGGTTCCCTTAACTAAAAACTAGATGGCGCTGAGTTCGACCACTTCCTAGTATTAAAAAATAAGGTAGAGTTGCCTGTCTATAGCCAGTATACTATTGTAGTCTTTGTATTCATTCAAAGTAATAAATCTAATCATTTTTGAAAAATGCGTAAAGAAATAATTACATTTCTTTGATTTGTTTTGAACTTTGCCGCACTTTTTATCGGATAAAAGTAATCTGCTATCATATCATGAATTTGTTGTTTAATAGAATAAACTTTGTTTTACACAGCAACACAATTGCTTTGATTTCAAAAGATAAAATCCACATATTATAAATGCTATAGTATATCTTGTACATTACAACTAAATCATCTTTCTGCCCTTATACCTTGTACTTGGGGTCGGCGCTACACGTTTTTTTCTTCCATTCTGTCCTATAAGCTGTCACACTATCACTAACTCCTTTTTCTTACATATAAATCCTCACACAATCCATCCATCTTTTTTTTGACCTCCCTCTTCCTCTCCATCCATCCACATTTATATTCATAACCCTTTTAGTTACCTACATTCGTTTCGTCCCTCCTCTTCACATGACCATACCAGGACAAGCGGTTACCTTTCAACTTTTCCGTCACTGGCGCCACTTTTAAACTACCTCTAATGACTCATTTCTCACTTTATCCATTCTCACGAGGCACCCGGTCATATGCCTTTTCGAGGTCAAAGAACACCATGTGCAAGTTTTTATGCACAGCTCTGTATTTCTCGCACAGCTGACGGATAGCGAAAATGGCATCCGTTGTACCCCGTCCAGGCATAAAACCGAACTGGTTCTGTGAGATTTCACTCTCTTCTCTCAGCCGCCTTTCAATAACTTTTTCCCAAGCTTTCATACTATGTGACATTAGCTTTATTCCTATACAGTTGTTGCACTCCAGCACATCACCTTTGTTCTTGAAGATGGGCACCAACGAACTGTTACACCACTCATTAGGTATGGCATCTTCCAGCAGCAACTTATTGAAGAATAAAGCTAACCACGTCCATCCATCTTCCCGTAATGACATCCATACTTCAATTGGTATTCCGTCTGGACCAATTGCCTTAACATTCTTCATTCCATCACTGCTATTCTCACTTCATCCACACTGACCATTACTACTAACCCCTCATTCACTGGTTTATTCTCTAAAACAGCACTCCAGATATTTTTCTCATTCATCAGTCTTTCGAAATAGCCCTTCCATCTATCCTTAATCTTTTCATCCTCCGATAGAAGCATTCCCGCTTCATCCCTTACACATCTTATCCGACTAACATTCTTCGCCATTCTCTCTCTGGCTCTAGCAAGCCGGTACAGGTCTTTTTGACCAGCTGGACTGTCCAGTGTTTCGTACAATTGGTCCTGAGCTTTAGCTCTTGCTATTGCCAAGGCTTTCTTGTCTTTTTTCTTTAAAACATCATACTCACTCTTTTTTTCAGCTTTCCAACTTACGCTTTCTAGTCCTACACTCTGCCATTCCTTGAATTTCTTCTTTCAACACTTTCTGTATTTCTGTCGACCACCACCATGTATCCCTCTCTATTGTTCCCCTTCCTTTTGTTTCTCCCAAAATATCTTTCGCTGCTTGCCTAATACACCCAGCTATCTCATTCCAGCTTTCATTCACACTTCGATCACTCAAGTCACCCATTTCTATCATTTTGTCTACTACTCGCTCTCTGAATTCCTTCACACAATCATTCTTCTCTAGCATAAACAATTATATTCTCCAACTAAACTATATAAGAAGGTATTCCGTATCTGCCATTGGTTACAACTTTGAGTTATCGTCCCAGACGCTTTGCTAGGGTTACGGAACCACCATTATAGATAGACACACGTGACGTTTACGAAGCATTTGAAGGGTGTTGAAAAACTTACATACAGGATACTATATTTTCAACACAGTTATCCGAAAATTTGCTCCTAACCTATCGCTTTTAGGCAAGCATTGAAATGTATTTCGCACATCATGCGATGCAGTACGCTGATTTGCCCTTCTATTTAATTATTTTGATCGCACAAGGCTAGTCGCCGTGCGCCGGGCAGCCCCCACGCAGGTCAAATATTATGTTTATATGACTATTTTTACTCGGTTATGATTTAAGTTACGAGTCGTCTTCGGCTATTACGCCTCGGCTGCAATGACAAACTTAGTCCATTTGTATCAACATGTAAACGTAGTATAGTGTAGATATGCGCTAGTCTCACCACATTGAAGTGCGTGACGTGCGGCGGCGGCACGTCCCCGGCGTGGTGCGCGTGGTGTGCGTGGTGCGCGTGGTGCGCGTCGCCCGCGCCCCACACGGCGGCGCCCGCGCCGGCCGACACGTCCTTGAACAGCGAGTACTCCTGCCCGCCGCCCGACCCGTGGCCCGCGTGCGCCTGCGGGGTCAACTGCTTATCTTACTCTCATACTTCTATCAATAACGAAACGATGTCTACACTCAACTCAATTATAAACTGAAAAAGGGGATAAAACTGATAGTTTAGAATCTAATGATGTGATAAGACATCGCCATGATTCGTGAAGGTGCAACGCAGACGACAGACCATCCTGGACGCACTTTTTAGTCTGTGAAAATAGAACCTAAGCAATTATATGCAGTAACGCACACGACGCGCAAAAAATCCGTGTCATTCTGGCAGATCGCGCCGCGACGCACAAAAAGTGCTCGGCGTGTTTGCTTCAACACGCGCTAACGCAGACGGCGCACACTTTTAATAATATGCAATCTGCACTCGTTAGTGGAGGACGTAACGTAAGGTATAACACCATGGCGCTAGATATCGATGTTAAGGTTGCACTAGTCGATATTTTGTCCATACAAATTTCGGAGGTAGGTATTACTCCACTGTTTGACATTATACAATTTAAAGTTTAACATGATATCGTTTTATCTCATTATTAATTTTGTCTGTACGGAAACAGAATAGTAAAACAAAAACCCATTTCCAATAGACTTTTCGTGCATAGTCTAACGTTGTTTCCGTTCGGAACGGTGTTTAGTGCGTGGGAACTAGATATTGTGCGTGTAGACTAGCGTCTAATTGCTCATCACAGATTCTGTCTCTGTGGGGCACGATGCCCGGTGAGACAGCGTGCTTTTTAGTCACGCTTACCAGTGAGTTCGAGCCCGCGACCAGTTCAACCTTAATACAAGAAATGCAAAACAGACCAGCAATTTATGACACTTCTAAGGCAGTTCAGTAATCTCTCCGAAAGTATAGGATGTACCCAAAATTTTCTGTTTCTTCTCCTTTTTCTGTACTTCAAGTATAAAATAATACATCGCAATCTATGCATTTCCATAGCGTCTACGTCCCTATAGCTCTGCCGACAGAATGATCGAAGATGTGCGTCGTGTGCGTTGAATCTGCGTAAAATCCGCGACAGACTTTTTGCATGCCATGCAGACATTTTGTGCGCCACATACTCGATTGCACAAAAAGTGTGTCATCTGTGTTGCACCGAAAATGAATATTTTGCAACACTCTTTTCAATACCAATTAACTGACACACTTAATTTAGGAGTGGAATTCCCTGCCAGAGTCTGTGTTTCTTATATTTAATTTAAGAATAAATAGGTTAATTCTAGGCAAGCATGCTCCATCTTCGACCACATTATCGCTTACTATAAGGTGAGATAGTGGTCAAAGCGCGTGCCTATCAATAAAAACAAAAAATAAAGATAACGTACCTGTGGCGTGGTGTTAATATGTAATGCCGAAGAGGTATTCGGCGTATTTTCCTCGTTTGCACTCCAGGAGCTTGAATTATCAGGGCTTAGCTGTACAAAAATTGGGTTATGTTATTTTTGGAAGTTGCATTTTGTATAAGTAGATGTTTTGACACAAAAAAAGCCAATTTCAATATTATGTTATAGTTGCTTAGAGATCACCTACGAATAATAAAAGTCAAGAAATGTAACTCAAGCTTAAAAACGGCACCACGCATACCGTACCGCGGCAGGCATTACTAAATAGCGTACCGCGCAGCGTTGACAGTCCGCCGGTGTCATTGAATCGATTCAATTCAATTCAATTCAATTCAAATTATTTATTTCAAATAAACCATTCACAGGCACTTTTCAGTCAAAAAGATGAAGCTATTTGCACGTTCCAAAGCGTAGATCTCTATGGAGAAGAATGTGCAAGAAACTCCACGGACACTCTTTTAAATTATTTTTCTTTACAATTTTATGGTTACATCATTCCTGTTGAAATTATACAAACATATATGTGAGAACGATGTAAAAAGAAATCCACGTTAAAGTATCCGGAGTAAAAAAATAAAAATCAACAACAAATTAAAATAACAAATCATTTCCGTGCTCTTGTCGCGGGAAATTTACGATTGTAATTATTGTATGTGCTTGTATTTGGCGTGGTATAAATACTGCAAATATGCTGTTAAGTGGTGTAGAAACCATACGGATATGAAGAAGGTCGGAATCTCTTTTCATTTGTGAGTAAACAAACATTTTGAAATCCTATACTTACGACTCTGGAAAGTGTTATGCAACATGAACGCAACATGAAAATATTATTTAACACGTTTTGATATTTCACTTGAACTTTGAGAGGTTTTTGTTTTTAGTTAAAACAAAAAATGATAATATTATGCATTAGTATAATTTTATGTCACAGATTGAAAAGCTACTGGTCCATGAAGACGCTAATGAAGGGTTACCAATCTCCCTGAAGCGAAAACTCATCGATATGTGTATCCTGCCCGTCCTAACCTACGGTGCTGAGACCTGGGGGTCTACTCTTATTCAACGAAAAACGAAGTTTCGATCGAAACTTCGCGTGTTTCCTACTACAGTTCCCTTCGTTCCCGAAGTTTCGTTCGAACGAAAACTGTTTGACATTTACGTTCTCTAAACCTATTCTAATTCATAAATGTTGCGAACGAAAATTTGAATTTGACAGATGATTGTTCGGAATATTAACCTCAAATTGACGAAACCAAAAGTGTTACCTTTTGGTTTTCGTTTGCCATTCTTTAGTGTGGATTTTGTTATTAATTTGGTTGAAATGGCTGCAAGAATGCTCTTAATCGAGGCTGCTCTACGTGAAGAACGTTTAGAGCGTAGAAGGAACCGACGTCGCCTGCGCAATCAACTAACATATATATAATATATATATATCTCAATATATATATATTTAGATTCGTTAGACCTTACCCTATAACCTAGAATACAAATTTTATTGCTAACTTTACACAATAAAAAGTTTCTAGAACAAAAACTGCAAAATTTACATCATAACAAACTTTCACTATACATTTTCCTTAATATCTATAAAACTACAAGTCCTATCAACTTAATTCTTTTTGTAAAATAGGTTTTGGGTCGAGACCTTTATTTTGACACCAATTTCAAAACGATATCTCTACAAACAAAAAACCTCATTTTCAACTTACGTAATTTTTTCGTAACGTCAAAAATTCTACTTAAAAATTTCCTTACAAAATCTAAAAATACTATCATATTGGAGTCTTATTGGATCTAGCATGCACAAATAATACTTATAAAACTAATTAGACAATAATTAAACCTAAACTGCTATTTAAAATCTAGCAAATTCTAATGAGTTTCTTTCAAACTTTAAGACAACATTTCCCTATTCACATGGTCGCCCCTACCACTACTTGCGCCTAGGGACGTGGATGGGGTCTCGTCGCCGACAGTATATTTTAAGATATTTATTACAATTTTTTAAATCCAAAATAAAACTTGTGGAGACCCAAAATGCAGACTGCGACACAATACGACTTGAAACTTTCTGGCGGAATGTGTACCTATCGCGATTGAGAAAGTACTTGAGAAACAAACTGAAAACTAAATAGTGATTTTCAAATATTTAAAAAAAACATTTCGACGCGGCTCCGGCAGCTGAAATTGCATGGGGGCGCTTGAGATAAGCCCCTTTGACCCCCCCACAGTGGCAGATTCCTCAAATTCAGAGGACTCGATTCTAAACCCAACCCAAACTGAAAACTTTTTAAAAAATTCAAACAAAAAATCGTAAGTTGACATGTGATTAGATTGAGTGTGAATATACATACAATTTTGGTTGTCATATATTAAATCCATTTGGTGGCAAGAAATAGTACTCTTTAATTTAGTCTGTTAACAATGACCGTGAAAGGGTGTTTTATAGTGTCCCGGTTAATTTCACCAAAAATATAAAAATAAACTATTTAATTATTCTTTCTGCATCAATATTACAAGAAATATTTATTAAACCACATTTTAAATGTAAAATTTCAAAATAAATCAAAATAGTTTATAAATTTAAAGTTGAAGTAAAAACCGGAATTTACTTTAAATGACATCATAAAAGACCCACACAATATTTTTCATGTCATTCGTTCACGAAAATAGTCTATGGATCCGAACTTCGTCTGCGTGTCCGAAAACAAAACAGAGTAGGGTCACTAACGAAACTTCGTTTATATTTCGTTCGTTTACGAAGTTTCGTTTCAGAGAAAGAGAGTAGAGCCCCTGGTCGCTTACCGAGTCGCAAAAGTTCCGACTTGGGGTTTGTCAAAGAGCAATGGAGCGCAGCATCCTAGGCGTAAAAAGAGCTGACAGAATAAGGAACGCCACGCTCAAAAACGGGCATCATAGACGTAGGAGAAAAGGCTGCCAAGCTAAAATGGGGTTGGGGGGTCATGTCAGCCGCTTGCACAGTGACCGTTGGGCAAATGGGTTCGTTTGGAAAGAAGCGGATGACACTTCATAACTCATAGAACGAACGAAAGAACTCGAAAGCCATCCGATCGAAAGCAATCACGATATTACGTAGTTCAAAGCTATAATTGGAAAAAAAAATCTCAGGGTTCGTTTGCAGTATATGGCCAGAAAAGGGTCATTACTCATTTCTACCCGTGATCTCACCCTGACGCGGCCAATTACTCTATGTAGGTAAAAGCTTAGGGCCCCACATTACACAGTCGACTTGGAGGCGGCCGGTAGTTACACACCGCCATACACAGCGAGATCACGGACTGTCCGGCCGATTCTCGCTGGCGGACTATAAATGTGTGGGTCCCATTATACTGATTAGGATATTTATTAATTATAGATCCTTTCGATACAATACTACACCAAATTACATTTTATATCTCAAAAAATACTCGAATCTCTACCTTTTTAATAAGCATATTCAAGAATGGTTTAGTTAAATTAGGTACAGCTAAAAATTAATCTAATTAACCGCTCGAGCACTGACATGTGAAAACTCCAAAATAAAAAATAATTCTTACGTAATAGTAATAATAGTGCAAAAATACAATCATTTTTATTATGACTAAGGCCGCAAATTCGGCACGGCGCGTGCAGCAGAGCGTTCCAGGTGTATTGTCGCGTGCAGCGTCGCGATCAAAGTGCACGCAACTAGTTTTCGCTAGAGCGTGCGTTCGAGTGGGACGTCCAAGAGCGTTGACCAATCGGAGGCCGCCATTCAAGGGCAAGTGTCATTTAATGTAGTGTAGTATGTATTGTAATATTTCATATAATGTAGAAAATTCTCCTAAATAATGTTTTTGTTCAATTATTGTTTTAATTTTAGTATTCTTCTAATAACACGTGCACGCTCGACTACTGAAAGGGAAGATATTGACATCTTCCCGTTCAGTAGAGCGTGCACGCTTAAAACGTTCCGAATTTGCGGCCTTATCCTCTCATACATAATGCATAACACCGTCCACGCCTCTGACAATGCAGCAGGCGCGCGACCAATGACCATGACCTGTCCTGCCGAGAACCAATCACAGCGCTTGCTGGAATACAACGCGTTACGCAGGTGCAGCTAATTGGTTTATTTGCATGTGTTCTTTCGTTCGAATACTCGAAATAATTTTGTCAATGCATTACTGCATTGACAAAATTATTTGCTGAATTTCTAGTTGATTTTATTCACAGTTACGCTTCCTGACTTTTATTATTCGTAGGCGATCCCCAAACAAGACCATACTCTTAAAGTATAAAATAAAATTATTAATCTGGATAGTATGGTGAATCTCGATTCATTTTGGATGTCGTAGGTAATTTTCAAAATCACTTATTCAAATTTGAAGCAAGAGGTTGTCCTAACAATCTGCCAGTGCACAATGATGCAGTTAGCTATGTGTCTGACCTGCACAGTGCGGTCAGGCAGACGCTGCTGCTTGTCGCTGTCGTCCGGCTTGTGCGCAGGCGCGGGCGCCGGCGCCGGCGCGGGGGAGCTCTCGCGCGGCGCCTTCAGCGGCGACGACGCGCCCGGCGCCGTCGTGGAGCCCGGGCTGCTGCTCGGGGCTGACTGCTGTGCGATCAAAATATCATTTGAGACTAGCGTCTTTTTGTTGAAAATGGTATATGGGTTGCTATTTTTAGTGAGTCTAGTCATGGTGGTATGGCGAAAAGTCAAATGAATTATAAAGGCACACAGACACAGCACTAAAAACAGAAATCTAAACTTCAGTATATTTGCTGAATCTGAATCAAAAACCAGGCAATTAATCCATAAACTATAAGCTCGCGATATCACGCATTGCCAAGATATCAGAATTTTTAATCTACTGATGAGTTCAATAGATCGAAAACATTAATGTTTGTTAAACCATTGAAGTGCTGAAGGTGCTTCTGAGTGATAAAATGGACGGGTACATACCGGTTGCGGCGGCCGGGGTTTGACGTCAGCGAGCGGCGCGACAGCCGGCGCAGGCGCAGGCGGCGCGGCGGCCGCTGTGAGCTTGGCCGCAAACGTGTGAGGCCGCGCTCCCACGATGGCGCCCGTGTACGACAGAGCGCCCGTGCTCTTCGTGCTCGAACTGCTTGCGCTGACGACGCTGATACTGGTCGTGCTTGATGTTGGCGCTCGCTTTTCCGCTGTAGAGGCTGGAAAGAAATAAAGAATATTACATATAAGAAAAAAATATCTAACTCCTGTTTGATTCAAGCTGATTATTAATTTATACTAAGGTAGACTTTATATAAATATATGAAGAATGGCAAATCTTCATAATAATGCCATGGTGGAGTTTGACGACCTGGGCAAATCATTTCGTAGAATTTTGCAATTTTATACAATTAGGTGGTTGTATCCGTAAATGCAATTGTTATAAATCAAAGCTAAAGGTCAAGGTCAAGTCTTGCCTGACCTCGAGAAAATGAGCTGACTCACTGTGTGTCTGTAGACGCGGCGGTGCAGGCCGCACATGTTGCTTGGCAGGCGCACGCGCAGTCGGCGTGGTGCGACTGCTGGCAGAGCTACTGCTGCTACTGCTTGCTTGCTGCTATAGAACATAAAAATCACATGAAGGGCCAAGAAAATATTTATACTTGGTGTAAATATTTTCTTAGCTGAAATGATTATGCAAAAGTCAAAACTTTTTATTCAACTGTATTATAATGTGTTGCAGTACAGCATTTTTGTGCACTGTTAAATTCATACTAATATTATAAATAAAAACTGTCTGTCAGTCTGTTTGTTTTATCTTTACGACTAAGCGGCTGAAGGGATCGAGACGAATCTTTGCACACGGGTGAATCATGAACTGGCTGGCATAGGAAATAGGATCACCAGAAAATTCCCTTGGGATAATTTTCGAGTTCTATTCAGGCAAAGCCGTTGACAGAAGCTAGTTGTACCATAATTTTGGTAACTCAATGTAATGTCAATTTTGGTTAGCTTCACCAGAAGAGGAAGATTTAGTTGAGTAGGTATGGTGTACCTTGGGCGGCGGCTGCTTGGGCGTCTTGGGCTGCAGCGGCAGCGGCTGCGGCGGCGGCTTGGCAGGCGCGCGGGGCAGCAGCTGCACGATGTCCGCCTCGGGGTCGCGGATCATGGCGGCGATCAGCATGCCCGCCTGCTTTGTGGCTTCCGCGGAGCCCCTGTATCACACACAACATTATTGCTTTTATATCAACAAACACACGTTTGCCTCTATATTTATTTCGTTTTTACAGAAATCATTCAAGGAATCTATATGTTAGTGATAGATCAGTGTGCATTATCTATGTGCTCTCTTAGTTTAGGACTCTTAAATTATAAGCAGAAGAAGAGTATTATCCTGACAATGAGCACTTAAAAGCACACAATAACTATTCCATCATGAAACTTATAAGCATTATCTTTTGAGATAACCCTTTTACTTCTTTTGGACTCTTCTTTGGGATTTTTCTACTTCTTCACCCCTTCCATAAATCAAGCCAATTACTAGCTACAGTCACACAGGCAGGAAACGGAAACTATCGTTCTATAAATACTCACTTGATAGTGATGATACGTTCGCCCTGTCCTTTGCTCTGCTTGTCGACTTCGATATGAGCGCCAGTGGCGGATCTGATCGCGTTGATGTTGCTGCCCGCGCGACCAATCACGCGAGAGATCGCATGGGACGCGACTGACACTTTCTTGCAGCTGAAATTATATAAGCACATTAGTAAACGATGTTTAGCACAGCATACCGATGAAGAAGCGAATATAATCGATAACGGTCGAGTTTTGAAAGGGGCCTTTGGTGTATTTATTTCCGTGATATAACTACACCAAAGGCTTTCTTGAGCCGTTGGACTGGATCAAGTGACCTCCATCACATCTGATAGATGAGGTCTATGACGGAGCGAACGTGCCCAGAAGATGCACGCTTTTACATAGAGTTGCTTACACCAATTTATTTATACAAACTGAGCATAAACGCAAATGTGGTTGTAGACCAATTATGTTGATTCTGTAACTTTGTTTGCGAATTTCGATCGGAAATTGGGTGCTTTTAGTAGAAGATGTATGCGTGTGTAACTCACCCAGGTTCGACTGTAGAGAGCGTCTGCACGCTAGACTTGCGCACGACCTCCTTCCAGCCTTCGTCGCGTCGTCCGCCGACACAGCCGCCCTTGGGGGACGTGCTCTTGCCTTCTGTCTCCCATCTGTTATGTTCGACACTGTTTACTTATAATATTCTCACAGGTTTATAATGACCATTAATGTAAGTAAACTTGAATTCAGAATTTCGCGTTTTTACCTGCAATCAATTCGCATGCAAGTTTAATTACACTGCGCGGCACGATCGAGCGATTCATTATATTATACGTCGGTAGACCGCAATCTCTTGCAACTTGCATGCAAGCTGGTTGCGGTTGGAAACCTGCGTTACCAGCCATATAATCCAAAGTTAATTATTGACAACTTATGGAATCACAAACTCATATTTAAAGAGTTCAAATCCGAAGGAATAAACTTTCTGAATTCAAATTTAGTTGCTTTTATAGAGCAAATGTTTTTATGCTGAGTTTATTGTTACACAATAAATAACAGTTGTTTTCATGAGTTATTTGTTAGCAAATGGAGGGGCAACTGGTTTTAGTTATCGAGGTTTGGTATTGATTGTTTTTGCTTGAGATGTTTGTTTTATATTTTATTACAACGCATCCTAAGGCTGAAATCTATATCTATATTTGGGCCACTATTTTAAAATATGATATGGGACAAATCGAACGCAATATTTTCAGTGGATTTTTATTTAGTTTATTAGACGTGAAGCGACTTGACATTTGATCTAATAACACTATTTTATCAATGAACATTTTAACAATTCGCACGCAAAGCGCTTAACGAAAATTACAAATCCTGTATAGATTTCAACCCAAGCCACAGAGAATTAGTGTTACTTCTCACTGTGTTACCATTCGAAATGCAACAAACCCAAACATAAATAAGCAATAAAATGGTAAAGTATCTAAAAATCAATGTCATTGTGAGGCCAAGTATAAGAAACAAAGCGAGTACCACCGGGGCATGCGAGTACCGCGGGGCGCGGGTAACACTGGGGATAAAACAACTTTGACACTGATTTTGTGTGTACTATATAATGGTGCCGCGAAACGTTTACATGATGATCGAACTTACTGATGCGTGTTGTGCGTCTTTTTATTTTTGTCGCTTGTGTCAACATCGTCTTTATCCACATTGAGCCTAGTGGATTCGAATACTTGACTCTTTCTAGAGTTATTCCCATATTTGTTAACATTCTGTACTGTAATGCTCTTAGGGCTATCCTCTTCAGGTTTTCTGCAAGAACAATATTCACTACTTTAACCCCCCTTTTGGTTATTATTTTTCGAAACAATTCATTGTCTAAATTGCTATTTGGGTCACATTATTTATACTGTTGTTGCTGGTAAATAAATCAAAAGTTATCAAGCATTATTATTCACTCAATCAAACAGTAAAAAGCATGCACCAAATGTACAGACAGCCGAGCTGAATCAAGGAGAATACGAGAAGGACGTATTTTTTTTCTAGTGGGTAACAACCGCTGAGCTATTTTGCTAATTACCAGACATTTTTCTTTCAACACTCATTGCATAACGGCTAAATTGTTCTAAGTAAGACGTATCAATTAACCAACTCTTTCAGCTTCAGCGTCTGCACAATCAACTAGGTACAGTACAAAATCGTTAATATGACACAATGAGTTTTGGAAAGACTAACTCAGGTATAAGATCAATCGGAACTGGTATAGTTCACTAAAAACTTCTAAACACAAAGTACAGTAAAAGAGACATCAAGCTTTACACAGAGACAGTCACACATATGGCGCTCAACAATTCTCAACTTTTTCTAAAACTTCATGTGTCATATGAACGCAAAGTGTACAGTAATGCATACAGTGTATCGCTGAGCTTGTTTATATCAGTACTGACTTTTCTTTCTTTTCGGCTGGTCGTCTTTCCAGCGGCACCGGCGCGGGCTTGGCCGGCGTGGCGGGGGGAGAGCTGGGGGCGACGTTCTCTTTCTCCTGCTTCTTGTCGGCCTTAGGAGTACTTTCCTTCTCAGGTTTAGTTTCTACTTTAGGTTTGCTCTGTGGAAGAGGCTGAAGATTGACTTGGTTAGTGGTTTGTCAAGCAGTGATTCGATGTAGCATTAAAAAATACGATTTATCTGCTAAATATAAAATCAAAGTAGATGCAAAATTAAATTATGAGTTTTTATGATATCGGATATTGCCTTCCAATAAAAAAGCTTCACATTCTCCTTAATGGCAAATGGCCATCGCCATTTTGTACCTTTCAAAGTCAAGTAATTAGTCTGTCAGATAGATTTACAAAAAATATTAGTAACGTATTTTTTGTTTTTTCACTGTATTAACAAAAAATTAAAACGATACAGTGCGTTGAAATCTCGTGTGATGTCACATGTAAGTACACTTTTTAGCGTTCCGTACCCAAAGGGTAAAAACGGGACCCTATTACTAAGACTCCGCTGTCCGTCTGTCTCAACAATTTACTTAAAACATAATAAAATTATTATTTATTCTGTTTTAAGGTGGGGCTCCCACACAACAAACGTGATTTTTTGCCGTTTTTTATAGTGGTTCCGTGCCATTATGTAATGGCACGGAACCCATCGTGCGCGAGTTCGACTCGCACTTGGCCAGATTTTACCTACACGTGACGTCACAAGCCCCCACCATCTTAGATGCGTTTTCTTATCCGTCTTTTTTTATTGATTTGATAAAGCAAAAAATAAATGTCCAATATTTTTCGATAATCTAACAGACGGACTAAATAGAATCATATATTTTTTAACCAGGAATCATCCTAAAGGGACACTTAAAAGTGAAACTTACTTTGAGGTGGTAAAACAAACAAAAAGGCAATGATGAGTGGAATGTATGAAAAATAAGTTTACATACTTTATCAGGTTGTTTCTTGGCAGGCGGCGCGGGGGTGGGGGGCGGTGCTGCTGCCTTCTCTTCTTTCTTCTTCTTTTTAGACTTGCTGGTCTGCACCGGGGGAGCTTTCACGTCAGACGATGAACACGAACCCTGCATAAGACATGGATTGTGATGAAGAATATGCTCATTTATTGAAAGTGACATAAACTCAAGCAACTAATAGGTCTTTACCTATGAAATTGCCGTTTTGTATGTAAAAATTTAAACGAATTTTTTTCATGTATTTTTTATTTGTATTAATCGAAGTAATCACCCATGCAATCAATGCATCTTTGCCAACGCAGTGGCAGTTTATTGATGCCCTTCTTAAAGAAATCAGCTGGACGGGAGGCAACAAATTCTTCAAAGGCATTTTGTACTGCCTCTCGGGTATTGAATTTTTTTCCCGCCAAGAAGCTATCCAAATTCTGGAAAAAGTAGTAGTCTGTAGGCGCAAGGTCTGGTGAGTAGGGCGGATGACGGAGAGCTTCCAACCCCAGTTCTTGCAACTTGGAGACCGTCTGCTGTGCAGTATGAGGTCGCGCGTTGTCGTGCAGGAGCAGCGGAGACGAGCGATTGACCAATGCTGGTTGGAGATGTGCCAGCTTCTCCATCATTGTGTTCAGTTCTTCACAGTACACATCTGCAGTAATGCTCACCCCGTTTGGTAAGAAGCTGTGATGAATCACACCGGCGCTAGACCACCAAACAGTGACCATCACTTTTCTAGGGGTAAGTTTTCGTTTAGGGCATTGTTTAGGTGCTGAACCAGGATCCAACCAACTTGCTGAGCGCTTGCGGTTATCAAACAGAATCCATTTTTCATCGCAGGTAACAATGCGGTTCAAAATTCCTTCATTTGTGTGTCTGTTGAGCAGTGCAAGGCACGTCTCGACGCGTACTTCGCGCTGGCGATCATTGAGTTCGTGGGGCACCCATTTGTCAAGCTTTTTTACCTTGCCAATTTGACGCAAATGGACCAATATTGTTTTGACGCTAACGTCGAAAGCTGCTGCTAATTCAGCCGTAGATTGTGTATCATCAGCTTCCACAATCGCCTTTAATTCGTCATTGTCGACCAGTCTTCGGACGACCGCGAGGTTCATTTTTCAGGTCGAAATTTCCAGAACGGAAGCGAGCAAACCAATAACAGGTGGTGCGTTGGTTTGTAGTGTTAGCGCCGTAAACGTCGTTGATGTTGCGTGCCGCTTGTGCCGCGTTGCTGCCACGACGGTACTCATATTCCATAATTACTCGAATTTTTAACGTATCCATGATGACGAAAAAGATTGAAATGCGATGAAAATGTAACACTTATCAATAAACAAATGACTACTTTTGGAAAAAAAAACCATGTTTTTAAAATAAAATTAATTTGAAATTATAATTCTTAGCCAAACAAAAATTATTTTGATTTGAAATGGCCGGTACTGCTGAACGGCAATTTCATAGGTAAAGACCTAATATTTACTCTGATAAGTTTCTAGTTGGGTATTTGGGTGAGCAGTGAGGCGTCGTCCCAAAACAAAACGATCATAGCGCAAAAACAATTGTGTTCGTGAAAGATCGTGTCGTTTGTTTTTACGGCAACCCCAATCGCTTCGTTGCGTTTTACCGAATATAGCTTGCGTTAGGAAGACGCCTGAGATTTCTTTGAATACATGGTCGATGCTGTAAACCTTTCACCGTGAAAACTCAGTGGAAAGTTACACACTTACATGTGCCGTCTTATATGTATTAACCAAGAATGTTTTGTCCTTTTTAGCATGGTGAACAATGGATGACATCGCTACAAAAACTGACCAATAGCCGTTTAACAGTTACCGTTATCGACGATCGTAATCGATTATCCATCTCGTACCTTGACATTGGCAAAATCATCGAATGTTCGTCGATGGAGCCATAACCATAAAAATGGAATAGATAGCATACCTGCGAGTTAGCATCGATGCCGGAGTCGCCCTCTTCCTTGGGCACGGGCTCGTCGTCGGGCTCGCCGCCCTCGGAGCACTCCCCGAGCGCCTTGTCGCTGTACATCGAGTTCTTGTCGTTTTCCGCCTGCAGCTTGCGCCGCTCCTCCTGCATGCAAGACTGAACCAGAGTGTAATGATGCCCTTTCATTATAATATGTACATTAGACTAATGGCCTGATTTCACAATATAGTACAGGGTGCTTTTTTTATTCTCGATCCCGATGTTGATGAAAACTAGAACAGCATCATAGATTTTTGAAAAAATTATCAATTAATATTTTTTTCTTTTGAAAATCAAAAAAGTATTTTGTTAAAAATGAGCTCTTCCCTTAAGTTTGCCATGTTGCATTACTTTCCAGCGATATTTTCTGATGGTGTAAAATACAGTGTTTTTTTTCACTCGGTTCAATTCCTGTCTAGGAAAACCGATTTTAGTTTTCATCAAAATCGGGCTCGAGACTCCTTTCAGATTTGGCCATCCACATAAAAAATCAGCCTGTATAGCCACTACTCTACTACTAATCAAATTAATTAAACTTAAAATTGAACTCTCATTAAGAAATCAGCCAAGTCAATTACAGGGACCTTAATGATAAGTGACGAAACAGGCCCTTAGTATTGGAAAGTTATGTAAAGGAATGCGGAATATGTCGTAATTAAGCGGTGATTTTGATTCTACTTGTCAGACCAAAGAAACGATGGATGAATGGATTGCGCGAAAGACAATATAGTTAGGTTCACTATTAAAGAAACCAGCTAATTAAATAGAGATGTGTGGAAGAAGAGAAAACTAGGACATTGATTTTATGATTGGACTTCTCCAGTCCGTTTATTGTTTGATTCAAATTAGATCATTCCAGCAGAATGTTTAAAAGATTATTAGTATGTGTTAACGAAACAAAATGAGTAGTTTTTACTGTGCAATTAGCATACTCACTAATTTGTAGCATTGCACTAAAGGATAAACATGAATAGTGTTGTTTGCAGACGAGACGTCGCTCTTATTCAAACTAAAACGTCAGTAGATAGTTCCAGCAGCTCTGCTAGAACCAGCCTATCTGATTTAGGGACAACCCGTTTATATTTCATCCAAGTTAACGAAAAGAGATGGACAAAATTAGCCCCACGGAGTACAAACATGCATTCATTGCAGTTCATTTGAATAAAAAAATAAAGAATTTTGAATAGTTTTTATGCCCAATAGCAGAAGTGGAAAAATAATCTTACTTAAAAGTTTTTCTGTTGAATTTTGTTCCAAAATACCTATTAATGTTGCCATATAACATTAACAAAGATCAAAACAGGTAAACATAATAGCTAAAAACAAAACGCCGTGATGAGTTTGTTTTTTATAAGCGGCCTAAAATATATTCCGAAATTATTCGTATATCTAATTATTTTAGTATGTTTTCTTATCTATAAATCAAACCATCTTATAGATATTAGTGCAGTGACGGGTAGGATTATTTCAAGTTCCTACTGGCAATACCGCCGATAATAATAGTCAATTGTCATTACCATATGCGCTCTTCGACGTTTGCGCCGGTTTTCTTTTGGTATTCGGAGGGTATTCGTTTGATTTGAATTGTGTTTTAGTTTTCGCACGTTTACATTTTATAGTTTCGTAACCCCACGAGAGTGCTCCACAGTTCTCGTCAAATAACTTTGCCCCTCTGAAGTTAGCCATTTGCAAAGATCGCGCAGGTGCAGTCACGTACACGGGTGCAAGCGGGACGCAAGCATGCATCGAACGTAAACGAGCGACTGAGACATAAAATCGCGCCCCGCCCCCATGTCTCTTACGCATGCGCAGTTGCAGTGTGTTCGTAATTTTGACTAGGTACTACGCAGCCACTCGACACAACTTCAGAGGGGCAAAGTTATTTGTCGAGAACTGATAATTAATTGTTAACTGTGTAATACTACATACTTATGGAAAATGGACCTATCACAATTAGAGAACGCATCAGACATCATGTAATATCATCAATACCCCCTGATGTAACTATTATTTTATTGGAATGGTTAACTTTTGAGGTAAGTTCTAGTTTGAATAAGTACCTCCTACTATTTCACGACAAGTATTATTTACCCCATTTTCTCACGTCGTTGCCTGAGAGTCTGACAACCAGTCTCACCAAGGGGCATCATGTTACCCAGTAACTGGGTCATGGAGGTCAGACAGGCAGTCACTCTTGATCACAGATGATGATTTTCACGTCGTGGTCTAATCTTAGACCAAAAAATAGGTCTTTTAAAGATATAAAATACGTTACCTGTAGTGTCAAAATTCAACTTTTTTCCACTACTGCTGAGCAATATGCGCCTTTTAGACTTTGTTTATAGAAGACTGATAGTATTAAATGACATCGATTGTATAGCTGTACATTCTGGGGCACAAACCCATACAATTTTTGGCCATGTCCTTTGTTTTAAAAACATTATTAGGATAAATAAACATGAAATAATTTAGGACTTAACTTTTATTGAAAAAGGTTTTAAGTCTTTTGTATATTATTGGTTGTAATATTTATGACTAACAGATTTAGGGCACATTGTATTTAGTGATTTAAATTTTATGGCATGCGATATTATAAGACATTAAGTTCGGGCAAGTTATAATTCGGACAAATGATGATTAGGAAAAAAAAATATGGCACTTATGGATAAAAAAAAGGGAACACAATAGAGAACCGCTTGCACTGTCTTAACAGTTCCACTCAAATCTGTGTGGTACTTTCCTCAAAAAACCACCTGAGACATGGTTCTCTATGGTATCTCATGGTATATGGTATCTCTCTCTATATATCTCATGGTTCTATATGATTTGACATATGAATTGTATGGATTTAAAAAGAGACTTTGATCTCTGAGTTTGTTTCGGTGTTTCTTCTCAAGGTAGTCAGCTAGAAAACACCAGCCTCTTCTAGTTTAAAACAACCAAAAAATATTGACGTGTAAAAGTGTTATTTACAACCTTCTTACAAAATAAATATCATTTATCATAGCACTGAGGTTCTATCACTAAGGGTTAAGCTGGCCTTTGCAAATAAGTTTTCCTGCTGTGTTTGTATATGCAATCAGTAATACTTAGAAGTGTTAGGTAGTGGTAGGCAAAAATACACGTTTCTGCCTACCGTCATGGGAAAAAGGTGTGAGTTTATGAATGGTAGGTATGTCTGTTTAGTGTATTACCTTCTTCTCGAGCTTCTTCTTCTTCTTGCGCTCGCGGCGGCGCGCGGCGGCCTGGCGGCGCGACTCCTCGCGGCAGCGCTCGGCGTCCAGCTCCTCCAGCAGGATGGTGGCGTTCTGGTTCGCGCGCGCCGCCTGCGTCTCCTTGGCGGCGCGGATCACGCGCACGCACTCCTGGCACTTCTCCAGCAGGTCTTTGTCCGAGATTGTACAGATGTACCTGCAAGCGTGCAAGTGTTACTCACTAATTAGAATAGGTGCAATTTGAACGTATTCAATCAACGAACTTCGCCACATAATACATTGCCATTGATCAACCGCTTTACCCTAATACCGGATGTTAGAGACATCGACGCACAAACGGATACCATGAGTTCAGGGCCCCAAGACTGCTATTTTTATAAATTCGTCATTCCAACACGATCCCACTGTCATTCTGCTATAAGTTCGTAATCTGCTAAATTCATAATGGTCGATGATTGGTCGGTCAATGGTCTCGTTATAGAATCGTGGTTCTAGATATTCAATGTCTTTGAAAAGCAATGACTGCACAATGACGTTCTAATGGTAGGTCACTGATCGAAGGAACTGTCAAAATTTTAGCAGATTACCCAAGGTTACCGCTTAAGTCTGTCATTCATTTGTCATTATGTACGAGATTACCATTCTATACCATTTCTTTCAATAGTGTCAGTGGTTGACATAAACATAAACATAAACATTGGAAAGTCATAATGACGCTTTTATATTAGTAGATTACCAAACTTGCCAAATTCACAAATGAAATCAATGATAGACCCTTCTGACACTATTGTAATAGCAGACTGGAGGCCCAGGACATGATTCTGGACAATGCGCGTTGGAATTTTTCGTCGGGATTTTCCTTATTTTTTCATTTTTTTTCAGGCGTTTTTTTGTATTTTAGACTGTCCGTATCTGCTAAGCTGTTTTGCAAAAAGTCAACGCATCCTGCCTAATAGCAGCACACTAACTACTGTCTAAATTGACTGCCGTCATAAGAGAAAAATACGTATCTACACAAAACGAAGTAACCGATTTCCGACATTAGGAAGGTCGGAAATTGGTTATTTTGTTTTGAGTCAATAAGTCCTTTTTTTCTTTGGCAGCAATACGTAGCCGCGTTCTTTGACACAGGCTGCACAAAACGAAGTAATCGATTTTCAACATTAAGAAAATAACTTAAGGTTGGTGATCGAAAACTTCGTTTTGTGTCGATAAGTCCTTTTTTCTTTGGCGGCAATACGTAGCGCGCGCTAATTGAAACAGCATGCCGCCGAATGTCGGCGAGGACAAAGGAATGTTCTAAAAAAACATTTCTTTTACATTTATCCGATTTTAACGGATTATTTGTCAGTTCCATGAAGACGTAGTTATTATTATACGTAGTGTTATTTTGGCAAAATTCGGGAATTCGAGACGTGACGTGAGACAAAATAACTAATTCTCTGTGTTTGTGTCTGTTATCGTTTGTTTTTGTGAGTGTGATTTAAAAATGTAATCTGGATTAACGATTACTACAGTGCTCAAGAATACGATAATATGCTATTGTGTTATGTATGGCGAATCAGGAGCAAACTGGCGGCGTCTCTGTCTGCTAAACTGTCTGTTTAGGGGTGAGCGAGCTTAAGGTGAGTTAGGTAGTTCATTAAATTATACCTACGTTACCGGATCTCAATTAATTTACAAGCTTCTTTTTTGTTGTTATCAATCCTTTTCGGAATTTTGATTTTAAGAGACTAAGCATATGGCTCCTTTTTTTCTCATAACTTCTGCATAAACATGTTCCTACCATCAGTCGGTAGGTATTTCTGAGTGATTAAAATGATTTTATGTGATATTATTGCTCTCGGCGATAGGCATAACACTAAAACAATCGCAGCGCGGCGGCGACAGACCTGTGTGTGTGTGTGTTTGCAAGACGTGTAGATGTAGACAGTGACGTACTATGTTAACGCTCTCGCGCGTTTAGATCGCGTTGTTCTCAATACATTGCGGTCTCGAAAATGTCAATTTCTGTAACCGATCATTAGCGAGATTAATGACTTTCACAATTTGGTTAATGGCATTAGGTAGGGTAGTAGCCTTCTCGCGAAGTTTGCGTTACGACGATGTCCCTGACACCCTGTATGTATATGTTATTAGCTTTTGCCCGCGGCTTCGTACGCGCATATCCCGTGCCGTAGGAATTTCCCGTTCCCGTATAGCCTTCCTCCAAACAAACTCTTCAGCTTTATTATATTAGTATAGATGTTAGTTAAAATGTTGCGATGCATACCTTGTCATCTCCTGGTCTGAAGGGAACTGCGTAACTACGCCGACCATCCATTTGACCACTTTATTGTGGCCCTTACGGAAGGCGGCCATTAGGCATGATACCTAAAATGGAAACATTGTTGTTACTTAGCGCGTGATCTTCGTTTAGCAGCGTCTCAGCCGGTCTACTGATATAAAGTAGTATGTGTTATAACGTACTTTTCTATTGTCCTGTGAGTCGATGTCGGCTCCGGCGGCGTACAACATCTCGACTACCGCGAGGTGTCCGCCGTTTGCCGCCAGCCAGAGGGGGGAGTTGCCTTTTTTGTTTTTTACTTCCACTGCCGCTCGCCTAAAACAAAATCATTTAAAAGTTAGCATTAATATACGGCCATACACAAATTACACGTTGGCAACTTATAGACGCTATTAACACCAATGAGTAAAACAAACATGACAAAATCTGATTGTAACCAGATTTAGAAAACTTCTAACTCTACTTGATCTTCCGAAGTTGAGTACCAGGCCAAAGACTGTGTTTGAGGTAGCTGTGCGATGTAGAGTGTGGTGACGTGGCAGTAAGTAGTCTACAACGATTCACCAGTGGTCCCGCACAACGCCACGCAGCACTGACCTCTGCAGCAGCAGCTCCACGAACTTGGTGTGTCCCTTGTCGGCGGCGATGGTGAGCGCCGTGTCGCGCGAGGACGGCACGGGCGGCGCGTTGACGTCGGCGCCCTTGTCCAGCAGCACGCGGCCCACCTCCACGTAGCCGCCGCTGGCTGCCTCCATGAGCGGCGTCAGCCCGGTCTTCGCTCGGTGCTCCACGTTCGCCTTGCGGTCCAGGAGCAAGCTTACTACTTCGTGTCTTCCTGTGGGCAGATAAACGTTAAAAGGATGTTTAAGATAATTCCAATTTAAAATAGTTCAAACCAGTAGAGCTGCAATCTAACAGATTCGTGTTTAGAGGTATATGTGTAAAGAAAAACTCTTCTATGATATACGATCGCTTTTCTTAAGTTTGTGTTTGTCGCGCTATCAACAAAGCTTGCAAAGGTGTAACGTCTGACGGTTGTGATATTTAATGAAAATAGGATTACGATATTTTTACTAAACAGTATAATTATTTAGATTTAGTTATAAATAAAAAGACCTGAAGACGTAATTGCGTTTCTGTAATTATAAAAGAAACAACATTTAAAGCCTTTACGCTTTTAAAATTTTATTAAAATTGCAAGCATGGCCCTTATTGGTCTGCATTTGTGACAGCACCTTCATAGCTCACGTGTCTTCTGCTTCTTCGTCGTTCCCTCACTTCTGAGGATCGCATAGAATTACGAATTTAATAGGTCTCCTGTTGACCGATTTTGGTTGGGTTTTTTGCGTCATGGGTGTTGAGCGTCATTTTCATGGTTTTTTTGAAAACTCGAAATGAAAAGAAGGCACCAACGAATTTAATTTTTTTTTTGTCATGGACACACACGCACGTTATTTTCACGGTTTTCGTGTCGGAGAACTTTCATCATTATCGTTCTAGATCATGAATAAAATTCTCGACTCCTTTGAGTATTTTTGTTGTTCATCATAGTTTCTGATTTGGCCATCCACGCTCACTTGAAAAATTGAACCGTCCTGTATATTACAAACAAGCTATATATTTCTGAAAATAATGCCGCAATCATAAGTCGTACCTTGGAAGCAGGCGAGGGTGAGCGCGGTGTTGCGGTTGGTCTCGATCTGCGCGTTGATGTCGGAGCCGCAGTCCAGCAGCAGTCGTACTGCCGCCGTGTGCCCGTTCATCGCCGCCAGCATGAGGGGAGAGATGCCGAGCTTTGAACCGGTGCGGGAGTTGATTTCAGCCTGGACGGAAGTATGTAAATTAGCTTACTGTACAATAAGTATTTGACATCTACACCGGTATTGGTTGAGTAAATTGCTGTACGAGAACCCAACGCTGGGTAAAACTCGCTATTCTACATAAGCTGTCTTGTCTGTCATTTATATTTATATAATAACAATAATAATTCTGTGTGAAAACAAAGTAAATAGCAGCACGTGAAGTTGTTTACTGCAGCTCAGCCAAATGTTTTCGTTAGGCTGGCCTATTGATTGACTTTCAGGGTTTTCTTGGGACTAGTCCATCACACTAACAATTCCTAAAGTAGTCACGATGAGTCTTCATGAACAACATACCTGATGCGTGAGCAGCAACCTGATGATATTGACGTAGCCGCCACTGGCAGCCAAGGAGAGGGGGGTGTAGTCGGACACGTTGCGGTGCTCCTTGTTGGCGCCGCGGCTGAGGATGAGGTCCACCACCTCGTAGCGGCCGCCGCTGCACGCCAGCGACAGCGGCGTGTCCTTCGTGCGCTCCGACTGCGCCTCGATGTCGGCGCCGTGGTTCAGAAGGATCTCCACGATCTTCTCGTGGCCGGCAGTCGCCGCTAGGATTAGCGGGGTGAAACCCTGAGAAAAGGATAGTGTGTTTTGCAGTGGTAAGGTAAAAATATCTGCTTACTTCGACTGTCAAGAAATGTAAGCCTTTTGTCTTATTTTTTAGTAGAAGTGCGAAAAAAACAAAAAAGGCATCGAATTTTAGCAGTAGGAAATGTCGAGAATAGATGTCGATTCAGGACATAACGGCTTATTTTCGTTATTGAGAATAAACATTGGTAGATCATTAACCTTTTCTGACATATTAAAGACAGCCAAATAGCTTTTAAGCCTTAATATATATATATTTTATTTAAATACTGCACTTTGTTGCAGTTTCAAAGGTTTTGGTTATTTTGAATAGGATAAAATATTCCCTAAAACGTTAACAGTACGTCCAAATAGCAAGAAGATTAGAAAAGAAGGATTCTCAGGTAGTCGTACCTTCTTATCCCGGTGCTCGATGTCGGCGCCGCGGCTGAGCAGCAGCTCCACCAGGTCGTCGTGTCCGCCGGCGCAGGCCAGCGTGAGCGCCGTGTCGTGGTTGGAGTCGGTCTCGCCGTCCACGTCCATGGCGCAGTAGGCGGCCGGCGCGGGCGCAGGCGGCGTGGCGGCGCCGTACGCCTCGCCCGCGCCGCCCGCAGCTGCGCCGGCGCCGCGCGAGCCGCGCCCCGTGCCCGCGAACCGACCCTGGCGACGTTCATTACACGTTACTACTTATATTTTCAACTTTAACTATGGGACCATGAACTTATATGTATACTATTCTTTTCTCTAATCTCAATATTTTCGCCCCATCCACAGCATTTTTAGTGGCAGTGAATAAGTGAGTCACAGACTAAGTTTTACTACAGGGCAATAAAGTAGGTAGGTTGTAATCTGTGATGCAGTTCCATATCTGCATTGTTCAGTTTAGCCAAGATATCTACACTTTAGTAAACTGCCATTACATTACATCGGTACAGTCTTGTAGAGATTTTGGCATAATAACATAGTGCGAAAAGGAAAGAAAAATGTGTATTATCCATCAAGTATGACATACAGGGTGTTGAAGAAGTGTATGGTCATATTTAAGGGTGATGTTGGGTAACTGATATAGATTAAAGATAAATAGCAAAACAAAAAAAATGACTTTTTTCAAAAACCCCAATACAAAAAACTACTAAAAAGTACCAAACAAATAACTTTTTAAGCAGTTTGTTACAGTTGGTGGCATTTACTTTATTTAAGTTCAATCGCAGATTTGGCGTCAACAACAGCATCCAACTGCTTGAAAAGAGATTTGTTTGAAACTTTTTAGTCATCAAAAAATATCAAAACAAAAAAGTTACTTATTTTTTAATTACGGCAATTAAAAAAAAAAGTAACTTTTTTGTTTCGATATTTTTTTCTTAATTTATTTCAGCTACCTAACATCACCCTTAAATATGACTACGTATTTATGGAACACGCTGTATAGGTTGGGAAAAAAATGGGTCACAACCAATGCTGAGCATAATTTAGGGTCTGAGACAGAGCTACAGTGCTGGTTTACAGCGATTTCATTATTACCTTCTTCTTGGCGGCGACGGAGGCGTTGTTGTGATGGTGCGCCTGGTCGCGCTTGGAGTGCGGCTGCGCGAGCGGCTGCGGCGGCGGCCCGTGCTGCGGCACGTGCTGCAGCTGCACGATGGGCGGCCCCGTGTGCGGCGCTGCGAACGTCGCCGGCGCCGACCTGGGTACATTCTCATTACTGCCTAGACTATCTGTTACCACTGCTCTCGGGTTTGCAAGCTAATTCTTTTCGAGTCTGTAAGTGAGCACTTTTCTAGCACACAGTGGCATTCATCAGGTTCTTAATAGTGCAGGAATAACACTTGGGGCAATCCAACAAAAGCTTGGCAACACTTGAACTGATAAGAGCTGGCGTAATCAAGCGCTGACAGGTTTGAACCTTTTTTGTTTGGTGTCGTGCAGGTTTACGGTGGAAAACCGGCACCATTTACCATGTGAATGAGTCCTAATAGCAAATTTAAACCTACCTATAATCGTCATAGGGCAGCGTAGGCGTTGGCAGTGCGTAGTGCGGCTGGAGGTCAGACGCGGCGGGTTGCAGCTTCGACGACACCGGCACCGTCACGATGTCGTTGTCGGCGCGCGTGATGATCATGCCGCTCTTCAGGTTGCCCGACGGCGACGACGGACGGACCCGGAACTGACAGCCGTTACTGGCCTGGGAATGGAATGAGGCATTTAGTTAGGAATAAAACAAAACTATACTGGATCAGTTTTGAATATTCGTCTCTGACTTTCGATAGCGCTTAGTCTACGACGATGACGGTGATGTCACGAGAGTAATAAGTACAAGTTACGAGAGACTCATCTGCAGTTGCCTCTAGCTTGACCTTATACTTGCCAGATCAGAAAGAAAAATCAGAAATATTGCGGGTGTACGAAGTAAGGTACACCTGTGCAGCAAAGCTTAACCCCCAATGGGCAGACAGAGGCTTATCCTATCCATTCGGAGAATAACTAAGTGAAGTTATGTATGATCTGATTCAGAGGAAAGCAACATAAATATGACATTAATCTCCTCCAAATCAATTTAAGAAGCACAAAATGATACAAACCAAAAATAGTAATACTTGATAGTATTGTAGTTGTGGTATGCTTACCGTAACATCAACATGGTGATGATGATGGTGGTGGTGGTGGTGGTGGTCCTGCCTGGGCCAGTCGGCGGTGAGCGCCTCCTCCAGCAGGCGGCGCGCGTGACGCTCGTGGCCCTCGCCCTCCGCGCCCTCCGTGCCCTCCACGCCCTCCGCGCCGCCCTCCTCCGCGCACTTCGACGACAGGATCTCGTGCGACTTCTGCTGCATCACCTGCATCGTGCCCTCATCATTCAGAGAATAAATGGCTTCACAGGTGACACATTTATTCTAGGTTACAGTGTTTAATGAGTAAACAATACGAATTTTTACGTTGGTTTTTAAGACCTTTGTTGGTTGGTTACCAAAACCCTATGTTCATTGCATTGCAATTTATTTAGGGATACATTGTACTAAACTAAATTACTTCTGATGGGATTATTAAGATATAAAATTGACAAGATAAATGAGTACAGCATCCGAAAGCGGCATTGCACCTGTGCCGCTCTCTTCTGCTGGTGTTCCCTGTTATCAGTGTGTGTGTGTGTACCTGCAGCACGAGCGAGCGCAGCTCGTTGGGCGGCAGCGCCACGAGCGAGGGCACCTCCCGCTGCAGGTAGGCCAGCACGGCGCCCAGCTCGCGCGCCTCCACGGCCCCCGCGCCCCCCGCGCCGCCCGCGCCGCCCGCGCCCGGAGCCTCGTCGCCCGTCTGCGCATCTACCAACTGCACACAACACATCCACTTATTAACACACTGACTTGACAGATGTTCAGCATAAGGCGATATCTCGTAGAAAGACCCGCGTAAAAATGAAAGAGGTAATTAAAAAAAGTCAGGTCGTAAAGTCTCTCACGACGCAGGGCCTTACGAGTTAATAATATTACATAACAAACTGAAAACATACTTTTGTATTGAAAAAAAGGGATGAGGCTGTTCATCATAATAATTATGCACCTCCAGTTACATCTCTCTGTTTCGCACTTGAACAACAATAGATTTCACAAGTAAATAGAAGATGAAATAGTTTATCTCTTACACTGTATAAACTGGGACACCTAATCTGCCTCTAAAGGGAGGGAGGCCGCTATAGCCCATGCACAATGGTCCAAAACAAGGACTATGTGGTAGCCAAATTCCCGATAGATAGTAGTTTAACTCACCTGAGCCGCAAACGCTTCAGGCCTCTGCTGCAACTCCTGCACATACAGCTGCTGTTGTTGTTGTTGCTGCTGCTGCTGTTTCTTTTGTTGCTGCTGCTGTTGTTGCTGCTGCTGAGCCGCTAGCTGCTGGAATTGCTGTTGCTGCAATTCCTGCAGTTGGTGCTGTAAAGGTTGGAGAAAATAAGTTTGTGTACAAACAGATAATACTTGGCAATCTTTCATGAGGTGAAATTGCTCATCAACTAATCACGATAAATAAGTTTTAAAATGAGACCAGCTCTGAGCTTTTCGGTACTATTATGTGCGGCAAATTCGTCATCGTGTTTTTTGTAGTTTAAATCTTGGTACCGTCACTGATAAGTCCTTTCACTACCTAAAAGATTACCAACTCGTCACCCTGTACAACAATACTTCCTATACGACAAATTATTGTGATGATGGTTAACAGAATTCTAGACGTATACATACATGGTATCAACATACTTGGCTCTCCAACTCTAATCACGACTCAACAGAACACTGACATACGAGTACTTCATAAATGGAGCTAGAAGTGCTAGAATACCGACAGTCACTATGTAATTTACTTCTTACAGTATTAAAGGATCGTCTAATGGTATAAACAACTCGCGAAGATTACCGCGACGGCACCCACTTCACTAATGTGCTGGCCGAGCCGTTGCAACGCGTCGAGGAGGAGGAACTTGCAACCGAACTTGGAGCATTTACGTGAGACCTTCGCGCGCGGACGTTCTTGTATCGGGGTGTTCTATAATGTTCAACGCGTTAAGTGCTAGATTAACTTTCGCCCACATTTTACTAAATGGCAAGAAAATAATAATAAATATAGTAATCCTATCGTGCCTTAAAAGCTGGAGAGATTTAATCATACCACTAAGGGGAACTTTTTACGCTGACACAAATTTATTTCAAATTAATGTACCAATATTGCACATCAGAGTCAATTAAAAAACGACATACTAGTACATAGAACACTGATATTTTTTTTAAATCATAGGTTGTGCAAATTACCTCTAAACTTACTTTTTTTGATCGCCATATTCATTAGTTTCTATACTAGTGTTACAAACGACGCATATTCTAGCTTTATGCTAATTGACATAGTAACATTTCTACACACCTGGTTGAGGTTGGTAGCTAGTTGCTGCACTGGGAACATTTGCTGCGGAGGCGGGTACGGTGGCGTCGTCGGCGGGTGGATGGTCGTCACACCTACATTTTAAGTGTTACTGTTAATACAGTCTAGGAATAAAACTGGTCATATTTCACACTGAAGTATAGGTAAGCCACACCCACTTACCTGCTCAATAATTGTATGTTCTGATAGAACACTTACAAATAGATGGCATGCGAAATAGTGGCCAGCAAATCGGCTTTAAGACAAAGACTGATCTGCGGGATACTATTTGATTCGACATCTTTTTTGTTACTGTAGCTACCTTTACAAGAATATTTGCTTTGTGTTGTACATAGCTAGTATTCCTGTTACACCCAATAACAAGCGGAATTATGATTGCTTTCTAGGATGACCACAATAGCTTAATGGTTTAAGATCACAGTTATAAACATTGGATGATTGTCATTATAGGTTAACTGTTTAGCAATATTTGGTGAAAGTTAACTTGTGGTGATAGTATTAATGATAGAACAAAATTAACGTTTTTTTTTTAAACATTTTACGAATAATAACAAACCAAGGAAACTCATGATTAGCAACGACGCAATTCTGGCTGATGCAGACACGTATTTACATACAGAGGATGGGATTATTGAATAGTGTAACATGATGGATTAATATTACAGGGGGTCGCAACAGACAGGATATTCAAGCGTTTTGCGTTGTTAATGGTTTTTTTACACCCATGGATCAGAATTTATCTGTATTTATCTCTTTTTGTCACTTGAAAGGCACTGGAGCGAGAAGTTTGCATGCAGGCATCGATCTTGTGAATAAACTTTTCGCTCTACAGTGACAGAAAAGGAGAAAGATACAAGAGAATTCTGATTAGTTTGCGAATTTGATGTGACCCTTGGCAGCCGTGTCTGCTAGCGCCCAAACGATGAAGAACGGAATGCGTGAAGCCAAACAATACAATGCTGTATGGATGACAGGTAACGTTCGGACTTGCCTTGAGCGCAGAACTGTAGGTCCAAGGCGTGCAGCGCCGACGTGGCCAGCGTCGGCGGACCTTCACATACAACGTCACCGCTTTACTTTAACACATCCTTAAGTCCTCTAGTGTTATCAATGTTATCATCAGTTTCATTTAAACCAACTCTCGAAACAGTATGTGTAACACTGCGGGATTGCTGTACGACAACTTTTCAGACTATTTAAGATTAATATTTCATTGGGAAATGGCTTCTTCCGCTCTGGGCGGAGCGGAAGGGAGTGGCAGACTCTTACTGATTAAAACCTGTCCATGTTCCTCCAAATGCAAAATTTTTTTTTATATACAGTGATGACGAATATGGATCAACATAGACCGGTGTGCAGTATATTCTGCGATATGACTCAGGCGTTTGATTATGTTCAACACAATATTTTACTTAAGAAACTCGAAGCATATGGTATTAGAGGTAATATACTTAAACTATTTGAGTCATATCTTCAAAACAGAAAGCAAATAACGGAAGTCAGTAGGGTAAACATAACTACAAAACGAGAGGAGTTACATCGGTCGCAAGAACGTGAAGTTAGGTATGGTGTCCCACAGGGGAGTGTTCTGGGACCACCTTTATTTACATTATATATTAATGACTTGCCTAAGTCCACAGAACAACCAATGAGCCTCTTTGCCGATGACAGTGTAGTGACAATTGCGTGTAAAAATCAAGACACATATAAACCTGACATTAATAACTCACTAATTGCAATTATAGAATGGTTAAATAATAATAATTTAAAAATAAATTTAAATAAGACAAAAATCATGCACTTTAGTCAGCGCTCCTTGACATTAACTAATAATCTCAACATAAACTATAATAATAATAATATTGACGAAGTTGACACAACTAAATTTTTAGGACTTATTATTGACAAGAAATTAAATTGGAAGGCTCATATAGAGACTATCAGTAAGAAAATAAGCACATCAGCATATGCTCTTTACAAACTGGCAGCAGTAATTAGTATAGATGCTTTGCTCACCGCATACTACGGCTTGGTGGAGTCCATTTTAAGATATGGCGTAATTTTTTGGGGTAACTCGACTGACCGGGAAATCATATTTAGAACTCAAAAGCGTTGCATTAGGTCGATGTTCAAACTTGAAACCATTCAGAGTTGCAAGCCTTACTTTAAGAAATACAAAATTTTGACCCTACCTTCACTTTACATATTAGAAAATGCGATGTTCGTACGATCCAACCCTCTCCTATTTTCTCGCATGGCAGATCGACTTCCTCGTAATAGACGTGACAATACCCAAATTTGCCAGCAACAATGTAGAACGGCACTTATGCGAAAAAGTGTCTTTTGCATGGCTCCAAAAATTTATAATAAACTTCCGAAAATCTGGAAGCACTTAAGTGATGTAGTATTCAAAAGGAAATTAATTAATTTTCTAGCAGATAAGGCTTATTATAATTTAAATGAATTTTTAGAAGAGAAATTTCGATAATATTTTACTTTTCCCTATGTTTTTATTATTTATATTATCATGACAATTTTTTTTGAATAATTTGACTCAAAGTGACATTATAAATAATTTTATTTAATATTTGCATGCCATTGTCTAAGGCAAACGTGATGATCTGTTTTTTATTTATTTACTGTAACACCTCTTGCATGCTGACAATTTGATGTATGTATTGTACTCATGTTTGTGCAAATAAACAAATGATGAATGCCCATAGCGTTCCAGGGCTGAAGTGACTCTTTCGAACAAATTTCGCAACCAGCCATGGGCTTAGCGGCGAATCAGTTTGCCATATATGGAATTGATGCATCAATCGAATAGATTTCCCAAAAATATTAGACGTATTTTTTCTTTTCTCACGTAAACATAAAATGAAATCGATACAGTGCGTCGAAAACTCGTGTAACGTCACATGTAAGTACACTTTTTACTTACACGTGACGTCACAAGCCCCCATTCCTGATCTATGATGCGTTTTAACTTCGTCTTTTTTATTGATACAACAAAAAATACGTGTCCAATACTTTTCGATAATCTAACTGACGGACTAAACAGAATCATATTTTTTTTTGCCAGGAATAATCCCTTTATATTTCTACTAAACTGCTTTTGGCATGCCCAAGATTGATAAAAACTCCAGTCTTATTTGAACAGTTCCGAACAGCATTCCCGCACTCTTGCAACTGTTTTAAATCTCAGGCTGAGTATTAGTTGTGTGTTTCTGTACATACCTGCAGGGTCGGGCAAGTCGAGCAGGCTGCGGTCGGCTTCGGGCAGGCAGTCGCGCGGGTCCCGCTGTAACAAACGCACGTGAGTGGAGGTCGCGCGGCGCCGCCCTCCGCGCTGCGTGTGGCCGCCACTAACGCCACCGGAAGAGACAACTCACGACGGGGTTCCTTCCTCCCCTGTGCTCAAACTAGACGATATGGTTCTCATGTACCATATTTGAATTGGGAGGAGTTAGAACCGCGCAGTGAGTTCTACTCTTACGCTCATAACGTTAGTCAGGTCTAGGGGTGCGACACCGCTGAACACAATTTACTTGAGTTAGGATAGTGAATGTAATTATAGTGTGACTCACGTTGCATTTATTTTTAATCTGGCATTTAATTTTAACTTTCTTGTTAACATCCTTCCACGTAAACCCCGGCGGGAGTGATACCTTAGCCATGGCGTGGTGGCAAATCTACACCGTGGGAAGCAAGCAAATAGAAATGAAATGATAGAATCGTGATATTAAGCCAACAATATACATATGTATCAATATTATACATTAGGTGGGGGCGCAATGGTTAATTTGGAAAAAATAATACTAATGAGAGGTATATAGGAGCTAAGCTTTACGATGTTAGGTTAGTAACCAACACAAATGTACAAACGATTATACCTTTTATTCATAAACACTTCATATCAAAACTGTTATAGAATATTATTTATGTTTACAAAACATTACAAAACTGTAGTTTTATTTATAACTACTTTTCTTTATGAATAAAAACGTAAAATCAATAAAATACACTAGCTGCATAGCTCCGGCGGGGTTTCCGCGGTGAAGTTCCCGAAATAATTTGTAATTTTAGAAGAAATAAGTTTTGGTATAGTTTTCAAGTAATTAATTTTCGGAATAGAATTTAAAAAGCAAGCGGTACAAAACATGTCTGGGTTTAGGAAGTATTTTTATTGTGGCTAGTGGATGTTTTTTTCCGTCAAAAAGATTCTTTATAAAAGCATAGACATTGATATAAGTTAAAAATAAAACGTTAGTTATGCAACCAGAGTATACGTAGTTTTGTAAAGCCCAATACCAAATATTCAGAAGTTTATTGTAACAGTAATAAGCATCTCAAATTAAAGGAGCACTCAGGCATGAAAATACATCAATGCTTGAATATCACTTTATAATATCTGAAACAAGCTTTTGCCCGCGGCTCCGCTAGCATGGATGTTGGTTATCGCGTAATAAAAACGTAGCTTATGTCCTTCTCTATATCCTAGGCTATATCTGCCAAATTTCATGACGATCTGTTCAGTCGTTTTAGCGTGAGAGCGTAACAGACAGACAGATTTTCGCATTTATAATATTAAAGTAGGGATTATTGGCTATTGTTTGTTTTAGCAAGTAAACAAAATAATTATTTTCTATTGGCTAGTTAGTTTGACTTAACCATCACAAATAAACTTCTGAAACTTTTCCTGACATTGTTAGTTTTTGTATGAACTGTGGGGGGATTGAAGCTAATCGCCAATATTGTCCCTAATTTGTTATCAAGGTAGGTTATTTGGACATTTTGACCTCTTCACAATATTCATAGTTATATGGCAGGGCTTGCTACTAATGCAGAATCTTTCACTGGGCTTTTTCTATAAATCAATATTGGTAATAGGGAATATGCATGAAAAAAATATTTATTATCTAAACACTCAAAATATATAAAAATATAATACTAACAGTGAAAATAGAATCCAGAATTGATCGAAAAACCAACGAGATATAACTATTTTAAACAAATATATCTGTGCCTCCCACGAAAACGCTGTTTTGTATGGCACGTCTATAGGCGTCATGGACTTTGACGCCAAAGTCCATATCGGACTTCTCTTACTAATTGACAACGTTGAAGCTTTATAACTTCATCGCCGAAGAAGTTATTTTAAAATTTATTTCATATATGCTTTCTAAAATCTATTTCTTGGGAGCAGATAGACAGGTCTTGTGATGCCTATAAACAAAGACTGAAATGTCACAAAAACCATTTGGCGAAAGCACTCATGAACACTGACCATAGTGTATTCCGATTGAGAAGGACAAGACTTGCTTCAATCTGAAGCTTTTTTAATCAAGGAGATGACACATCACTGGATGTGCTAAATCTCAAAACTGCCTCTAATGATGTCAAACAAATTTAATCAAAGCTACATGGCTGATAGTAAATAGAAAAGAAAAAAAAAAAAAAAAAAAAAAAAGAAAATATGCTTTCTAAAGCTAATAAGTAAATCATTTTGATTGCATTCATATTCCCTATTTTAATTTAGCATTGGCAGCTATCTTTGTAAAGTGATCAAAACGTCGGGAAATGTTAGTCATGTTATTTAGCAACTGTTTTCAACTTTACAAGCAATACAATAATCATAGAGTATATTATTTTGATAATTATTTGCAATTTAAGCAATAATTCACGTTGCACTGCGACGTGACAATATCAATAATCTATTTGTATGCAAGTGCAATACTAGTACTGAAGTTAGAAACCATACAACTCCATACAAATAATTTTCGTTGCTGTTCTATGACAACTGTTTGTGAGAAAACAGCATATGTGCGTGGTGTGTTGACGAAGATGTCAAAGTTGCGTTTTCCCGCCAGCAAATTATCTCTGTTCAACGTGAATTATTGTTATTTTTTCAACAGTTTGCAGCAACAGCAGTGAAACGGTGGACGAAGTGTTAGTTCATTAAATGTGTTTGTGTCGCATTGCAACCTGACGTGTATAGGGTCCAGTTTTAACCAAAGCGGAGATTCATGTAAATAATTGGTTACTGTTCAAGTTAGGGGTTACGTGAAACTGGGCTTTTTACGATCGTCGTTGCTTACGTACGCACAAAAAGGCCAGTTTGGCGGCGCGTATAAGATCGATCGAGAAGGTAGTTTTTTAAAGACGCTCGTTCAAAAGCGTACAAAAAATAATTTATCCGCGGAAAAACACACGCGTATTATTCGTAAAGTACGCGGCGCGTGCTAGTACTCTCTACCAACGCCGACTAATATAGATCCAAGCTTTTTGGTGCTCGAGAACTTCGTAAGCGTCGGCACCAGCTTTTAGCGTGAACCCCTTTTGAAATAACATTAACATAGTTGACTCTTAATCATGTTGATGAAAACTGGACCTTTCAGTAGCATTTGAAAGTTAGCGCAACATTGATGGTCGGCATGACGTCGTGATGTGTGTACGTACGTTGTCGTCCAGTATGTCGGGCGGCGGCGGCAGGTGGTGGTCGGAGCTGGGCGGCGCCGGGCGCTGCTTGCGCGCGCACTTGTGCTTGGTGGCGTCCGGCGCCGCCAGCGCGCCGCCCCCCGCGCCCGCAGCGCCGCCCGCGCCCCCCGCGCCTCCCGCGCACGCCGCCTTCTTGCGCCCCGCCACGCCGCGCTCTGCTAGACAAACCAGTTTTACAACATACAGTCTATTTGAAATAAATCACGATGTCTCGGATTGACTGCGGTTGCATTTTTGTACATTATTTTCCTATCCAGGATGGACTGAAATACGTTTTTATTTGTCAACTTTAACATTCACTGCTTTTGCCTTCATATCATTCCCCACAAAATTCATCTATCTTTTTCCTAATAAAATAAATATAATGATGGCGATAAAATAAATTAAAATCACGACCCAATAGATCTTTCTAAGAGACAAACGATAACAAACCAGAGTGAAGGTTGATAAGACGTACTGAAATTCTTCTTCTTCCGAGAGACAAAGAGAATTGAAACTGGATGATTAATACTATTGAAGGGGATGTCAAAGGTCGATAATATAATGAGTTGAGTACAGTAAAATTAGAATCTATGTAATGAAAAGGCACAAATAAAATAAAAGCTTGGTAACATACCGTCGAGGTAGACCTTGGAGAACTTGGTGGGCAGGTCGCAGGGCGGGTGGTGGTGCGGCGGGTGGTGCAGCGCGGGGTGCGGGTGCGCGTGCGCCGGTAGCAGCGCGCGCGCACCTGGCGCAGCTGCAGCCCCACCTGCGCCCGGCGCCGCTGCGTGCGCCAGCCCCAGCGCCGCCGCTTGCACCGCGCTGAGCCCGCTCGTCTCTTCTGCTGCTGCGTTACCTGAATCAAAATTTGCTTTAGAACCTTACATCTTACCTGGCTACCTGGCTACGACTAGAAATACGACGCGAGGAGGAGCACTATCTGTGCACAGGACAAATAAGAAATTTCTCTTTATTTCGATCCACACACACACAAAGGACAGTCTGTACAACTCATTCAGAAACAATCACAACTCAAAATTACTAATGTACTTTTTCTGCTTTCTCGCCGACACTATAAGCTAGCTTCCTCCACAAAAACTGGAGAAAACACTGACATTATACTGCCACCAGCATTAAAACCAAGCTCTTCAGAGTTGATAAACTTTTAAGGATGACTGATAATTACCTCTCGGCAGCATAACCGAGTGTGGGTAGTCCAGCAACAGTTGCACGACAGCCGTGTGGCCTCCCTTAGCCGCCTCGATGAGCATGGTGGAGTTGTCCTTCAGCTTGCGGAAGGGGTCGGCGTCGCAGGCCAGCAGGAACTTGACGACGTCCACGTGGCCGCCCGCGCACGCGAGCGACAGCGGCGTGTGGTCGCCCAGGGCCGTCATGCGGTTCACGTCGGCGCCCTGCCCGGGAATAACAACAATGGTATAGCAAAACATATCATCACCATTATACCAGTCGAAAGACGTCCAGTGCTGACATAGGCCTCCCCCAAAAGGGGGGTTTGCCATAACCGCCACGCTTGGCAGGCGGGTTGACGATCGCAGTGTAGCTGTTGCAATGTACTGATGAGAATGACTTGCCCCACCCACACTAGGAATTTCTCCTATACCGTGGGTGCGTTCACAAACATATAAACTCACATACACAAACAGCCAGACCCGGAACAACTATCTGTAGGCCATACTAATATTTGTTCCGTGCGGGAATCGAACCCGTGACACACAGCGCAGCAGTCGACCGCTCAACCACTGCGCCAACAGTGTCGTCAAGATTGCTGCTGCCCGTTCTCTTGTGAGTCCCTTAGTCGCCTCTTACGACACCCACGGGAAGTGATGTGAAACACAACTTCGGCGAAATCAACATATCACTCTTCCCGTCAACTATGCAGACATCTCTTTGAGGCGCGTGGAACACGGCGCGCCATCGATCCGGGCCTTATTGGACGGCGAGATAATCTGCTTAACTCTTCGGCAATGTGTGATATTATGTTTATGTTAGTAAATATGTAAATAAATACACTTTTGGCTTGGTTGTCAAGACATTTAAAGCACTCGCCAAGTTGAATGACAACTCAGAATTTGAGCTATATTTTGAGCCATAGCCAATCATTAGAGAAAGTTAGGAGTGAGTGGAAACAAAGATAACACTCCCAATTGTGTTGCTCTATAATGCAATCATAATTTGACAATAAATGTAAGCACAAAAGAGTTTTAAAAGTAAGACGAAACCTTACTAATAACAGTACATGTTCATCAAGGCTTTGCAGCAGACTATTATATTTAAAACATCAAAGTCTGAATGTTAAGATTATTTGTGAATCACAGAAAAGATTTGTGTAAAACTTGCCACCGCAGTAGCCCATATCCTGTTAGTATTAGATTACTTGTAATTCCGGAAGTATTCTTTCGGGACAATATCCAACTATAATGAGGGCAAAAGCTAGTATTAAGACAAGCTGTAAGGCTCGCGTTTGACCACTTTTTCACCAGATGGAAAGCGATGATGTGGTCGGCGATGGAGCAGTCCTCTCGAGTCCTACCTTGCCCACGAGGAACTGCACGGTGCACACGTGGCCCGCGCGGCAGGCCTTCATGAGCGGCGTGCGGCCGCCCTCGCTCTCGTGCTCCAGCTCGGCGCCGGCGCGCAGCAGCAGGTCGGCCACGTCGGTGTGTCCGTTCTCGCACGCGTACGTCAGCGCCGTGTCGCCCGTCTGCGTCTGCGCGTTCACGTCCGCGCCCGCGTTCAGGAGGTAGCTGCGGGATGTGACAGACAACGTAGCCAGCGACTCACAATGCCCAAATCATTCCAAAGGTAAGCACTGAAAAGCACCACCTTTCTTTGGTGGTGACCAAAGAAAGGTGGTGCTTTTCAGTGTTAACGGATGATCATGACCAAAATTGTTTTGAACAGAGGCCTGTATCCTAGCCGGGGGGAACACAGGCTGATTGTGATTGATGGCCTAAAAGAAATAATCCATTTGATAGTTACGCGTTGACTACCGGCTATGTCCATCTCCAATACCACGGGACTTAGCCATAATGGTGGTATATCGGCCCTTAAAAACCTTAATTCTCCTTAGAAGAAACAGACTTTTGTCACATAATTTTTTTTTCTCCCCTGTATTGTGTGTGCGTTTATAAACATACAAACTCACATACACAAACAGCCAGACCCGGAAGAACTATCTGTAGGCCATAGAAATATTCGCTCCGTGCGGGAATCGAACTCGCGACACGCAGCGCAGCAGCCGATCGCTAAACCACTGCGCCAACCGTGTAAGAAACCACCGCCAAATGCGGCTGAAGTAGAACAATGATCAACGTTTTAGCAATCTATATTAGTACTCACCGCACAAGTTCAAGATGTCCCTCCTGCGAAGCCTCCATGAGCGGCGTGGAGGCTCCCAACTCGGCGTCCGCCCCCGCCTTGATAAGGAAGTCGGCGACTTCGAGGAAGCCGCCGCAGCACGCCAGCGTCAGAGCCGTCTCTTGCGTCTCCTCTGTCTGCGCGTTGATCGAGGCGCCCTGACCCAGCAGGAGTGCCACCATCTCCTCGTGACCTGGGGGGAGGGAATTTATGTATAAATTAACCTAACGCATTTTCAGAAGCAGCAGAACCTTTTTAGTTTGACTAAATATCGACATTGATGAAGACGTGGTGGTGGTCTGTTTTTGAATAAAGAAAATAAAAGTTCATGTTTTATTAGAAGAAAAAGACAATTTTTATTCCATTCTTCTCTTTCCACTTGTTTTTCAAATCTTCTTTGCTTGAATCTCAAGTCACTCGTTCACAATTACCCAGATTCGGCAGCATGGTTATAATCAATGACATAGTTTAGCCGACATTAGCCTAATTAAACTGTCATTACTGCAAACATACAGTAGAAAAACACAAGAGGCTTTCAAAACACTCACACTATCATATTCCAATCTATTATGTTTTCACAAAGCTTTGAAGCAACACCTTCCTGCATTCATAAAAGCGTACCTTCTCTAGCGGCCTCCATTAGCGGCGTATAACCTTCGTCGTTGACCTCTTCGATATTGGCCCCTCGTTCCAGCAGCAACATCGCTAATTCAACATGGCCACCGCACGCCGCCAACGTTAGCGGGGATTCGAAACTGTCCGTTGGCATGTTGACCTACACAAATAAGAATTGAAGTAAATAAAAAAGCAGGTAGAATAAAATATGAACTATCAGGTAACAATGGCAAGCTAAAGAAAGATTAGAGCCACGCCCATTTTGAAGGATAAATCACCGAAACAAAAGATGATAATTTTATTTGGACTCAAAGCTTGTATGTACCCAGCAGTAGGTAGATACACACAGATACAGTTCCGGATGCAACTGATTCTGTGACGAGTTGAAGGGTCCTTAAATTGAAATAGCCAATTAGATGGAGTGTGAACACGACGATTTCAAGGACCTCCGTGCGTCACGTAGTTGTGCCGGGTTACTTTTTCGTTTTTATAAATCCCATTTATTGAGATATCAAATGTATTTGTATTATTATAATGTCTAGTTCTTTTCCAAAATATGCTTCCAACTCCAAGGCACAAGAGGAAAATAGTGGCGGAATAACAACACATGTGCCATCAATGCACCCATAAAACTAAACATACTGTCTTTTTTAGGTAATTATGGAGCAGTACGATAAACCTCCTCCGCTTTTTCGTCGGTAAAAAAAAAAAAAAGACTTGGAGGTATTATGACGGTAGAAGACGACTTACATGCTATTCACTATACTAATAACATAAACAAAGTAATGCTCACACTAACCTGCGCCCCAGAATCAAGCAGCAGCCTGGCCACCTCCACATGCCCGTCCATGCTTGCCTCCATGAGCGCAGTGTGCATCTCGTCGGTCTTGTGCTCCCTGTCGGCGCCGGCAGCCAACAGGAAGCGCACCATGTCCAGGTGGCCTTTGTAGCAGGCGAGGGTGAGGGCCGACTCCTTGAACTCGTTCGAGTGCGTGTTGATGCCAGCGCCGTGTTCTAACAGGATCTTTGCTACGCCCACGTGGCCGGCTGATGCCGCCTGGTTTGAGGAAAACAGGGTTTTGTTAGTGATAACAAAATATGGCCAAAGAAAAAGCTACTACACAGGGACGTCAAGGCATCCGATTGGTTGGTCGGTCAAACTGGCGAAAGGTTCCTACCTTCTCGTCTTGGAAGAATATAGCCCTAACAATAGAACACTTTTCTTCGGAAAAAATTATTGCCACGCGAGCAATCGCTGTTTGTTTACAAATAAATTAATTCACTTTTATACTGCGTCTGATAAAGATTACATTGATATCAAATTCAACATAATACGTGATTGATAACGCCGAAAAAACTAAGGTCACTGAAGAAGGAAACTTTTATTTGAGGCTAATGGACACTGGCCTGGATTTGAATGATCTCAAACAGAATGGGACATCTTCTAGACCAAGTGTTCACATCAAAGACTCGGATTCACTTCTTGGAAAGGTTGCACATGTTAGGTTGCACTTTATCCCACTAATCACATACACATTAATGTGTAATCTACAAAATAGCTGTGTGAAAACACAACATGTAACTTATGATTCATTGGAGCTGGATTCGCGATAAACTCGGAATTTAACTATGCAACGGTTATCTATGCCAATACATTGTTTTGTTCAGCTCACGTGTTGAGTAGTGCGTCCGTTATATGGACAAAAGTTCAGACAGATGATGGAGTATCCATTAAATTGACAGAGAAAGCATGTATTAGCCTGACGACGACCTTTGGGTCCTAATAGAAGTACTATCAAATTCGGATTACGATAGTTCCGATACCGAACTTCTTACGTAGTTCCTCAAAGGTGAAGCAAGTTAAGAGTTACACGAACTACGTGCGTTGTGAAATGCGAAAACCATGAAATATTTAGATTTTTTTTAAATTGAAATTATTGCCGTTTCAATAAAGTCAATCGTAGGATTATGCAGATGTCATGGAGAACAGAATCACAAGGAACACGCCCACAGAGTTTTGAGCCAAGAGTACTGAGATTTCAAGGGCCACCTAGATACCTCCGTGCTCTGTATACTGTACCTATAGCGTTATTTGCTGAATAGTGTATAAGGTGTTACCTCCATAAGCGGCGTATGTCCGTTCTCGTTGTGGTCCTCGACGTTGGCGCCGCTGTCGAGCAGCGCGCGCACGCAGTCCTCGTGGCCGCCGGCGCACGCGTACATGAGCGGCGTGTTGCCCGAGCCCGACACGGCGTTGACGTCGGCGTGGTGCGCGATGAGCAGCCGCACGATGTCCACGTGGCCCGCGCTGGCGGCCTCCATCAGGGGCGTGCAGTCGCCCTGACCACACATACAGACATTCATATTCAGAACTGATTTAACACGCTATCACTGACTGAAGGGATTCAGCATGCTGTCAACCGTCACGCTACCACTGACTCCCTTTTTTGTGACATTTTAATCCTCCTACACAATTCAAGTGATGATGGGGAGTTTAGTTGCGACATTCTATTTGCAAACGACTTTATATCGTATCCTGTGTTTTGCACGTTACATGAACTGATACTGTGCTGTTGAAGGCATCCAACTTGTAATTGAATAATGGTTCACCTCTATTTAGATTGACAGACAAGCCAAGGAGAAGAGACTAGAAACTGGTAAAGGGCTTTTAGGGCGTCTGTCTTGGTGTTCAAACAGATCTATAGCCTAATTTAAATTCGTCATTTCGATGACCCTTCATTTCTATGATTGGATACCCGCTGTAATGATCAAATCGTGATATTACCTTGATGCCGCGGTCCTCGACGCTCGCGTGCATGGCCAGCAGCACCTGCGCCAGCTCGTAGTAGCCCGCGGAGCAGGCCAGCGACAGCAGCGACTCGCCCTCCTCCGTGGTCTCGTGCACGGAGCGGCCCTCCGTCAGCAGCTTGCGCACCGTGCCCACGTCGCCGTCCGAGCACGCCTCGGCCAGCGACGGCGCGCCGTCCACGCCCACCGACGACGCCACCGCCGCCGTCGTGGCTACGCCGCTCGACCCGCATTGTTGACTAAAACCAACAACAATTATATTACATCTCTCGAAAGATAAACACACAGGGATGCTTTGATTGCAGTCAATCAGATAAGATCAAAGCTTCAAACATCACTGTCACGAAACGGTCTCATCGAGCTGACGCAGAACACGTGGAAAACGACAACTCGAGAGGCTTCCCGCTCGCACACAAGTTACTCAATTCTCGGAATATCATCATTGAAAATTACAAGTAAAGCTACCCTAAAAACGCATTTATATTTAGAAAATGCAGCGCAGTTTTAAAGGATTTCTTGAAGAAAGAAAGTAACATAACACTTGTTCCGCAGACGCGGTGTTATCTGTTTATGTTTATGGTAAATAATTGATGACGGTGCATTTATAACATTCAATCGATCAATAAATTGGTTTTACTTACTAGAATCGGAACGAATTACGGCAATACGGCCTGTTTTCAACAACAGACAATGTGCAAATCAAAACAGTCATGATAACGTTATGATAATTCTTATATGGATATAACAGTAAATAAATACTGTGAACTGTGACGTAATAGGAAAAACGAATATGTTAAACAGGGAAACTGTTTCGATGAATGAAGTGAGGTGAAAGGAGAAATCGTAACGCTACGTTTGGTATTTTAAGATCAAATGCTGACCAAATTAGGAGCCTATCAGATATTAATGTGAGGATAATCATAATAATGACGTATCCAAATGATGACTAATGAACAGGTAGAATCCGATGAGATATTTATATTCTGAATCGTGTCTCTGATATTCGTGTAACTTACATTGAAATAATCGCTCAGATTTTTTTATTGTAGCTTTCGTGAGACACATTCATGTTTATTTTTGTGAGAACTTACTCACACGATCGTTTTGGGATTGCCCGAATAGATGCGAATGACTCGCGTGATTAGCTTGCGATTGGGCAATCCCGAAACACGCAGATAAATAAACCCGTAAACATTAATAAGAACTAAGAATTGAATATTGAAAATACAGCCAAACAGTAATTTATCAAACATTTCTAAACGCGAAAAGATAATACTGTCAACAAAATGCTAAATGTGCGTACGGCCACCCGCATGCGCATCGTCGAGGCTCCGAGCATTCTTCAACTGTTTACATGGTAATGCGTGCGAGCCATTTGTAAAACGTGAAAAGCTCTCATATATGCACATGTCTTAATGTGCTTTTAGTGGCTTTTGCCTGAACTCAAGTAATGCTACTGTTTAACACATACACAAAGTAGAATAATGCTTTTGGATGCGATTATGGACTATGGTTAGAAAAGGGTCATCAATTTGAAACAAAACAAAAAAAACCAGCCAAGTGCGAGTCGGACTCGCGAACGAAGGGTTCCGTACCATAATCTACAAAAAAAAACGGCAAAAAAATCACGTTTGTTGTATGGGAGCCCCCTTATATATTTATTTTATTCTTATTTTTAGTATTTGCTGTTATAGCGGCAAAAGAAATACATCATCTGTGAAAATTTCAACTGTCTAACTATCACGGTTCACGAGATACAGCCTGGTGACAGACGGAGGGACGGAGGGGCGGACAGCGGAGTCTTAGTAATAGGGTCCCGTTTTACCCTTTGGGTACGGAAACCTAAAAAAGGTTTTTCTGTGCCTTTATCTCGACAAAAATAGTAAGTCACACTGATTTTGTTTCACGAATATTAGCATTAGTTCTATGTCGAAGACGTAAGCGGCCCGGTTTAAAAGTATCATTCCTGAATTCTGTGACACCCTTTACAATTTGCGTAGTAAAGATATTGCAATACATTAGAATAAACTGACTATGTTATCTTTAGGTGTCGTACTTTCCTTAGTTCCACATTTAACCTTTAAAAGGCAACTAGGTTATACGTATATTCTGCTACTGCGCCAAAATTAGGGCAGGTCGTCTAAAAGAATTGTTGAATGTGAATTCCAGTCTGATATCACAGACGACAGTCCCTAGACGACTAGAAATAGATGTTACAATTTTAATTTACAACCTTTAAAGAGGTTAGATCAATACACTTGGATCGAGGACCATTACATTGGCGGGATTTAGTGTTTGAATCGTATCATCGTATAGAATCAAGGACGGTCTAGAACTCTAGACAAGGATTTATGTAACACATGTGATTAGTCGTTTGTACTCTCGGGATGAATCATATCAGTGAACTTCGCCAGTCAACATGTTAAATGAAAACATGCACAGCGGGTATGGCATTGAAGGGTCTTATATTATTAAAATTTTATGTCTTCTCATCAAGAAATATTGCACTAATCATTATTATGGCTTACTAGCTTTTGTCCGCGACTTCGTACGCGCATATCCTATTTTTTACCGTTCCCGTATAGCCTCATGACTTGAGGGCGAGACGTGGCTATCACATACAAAAAAAAAAAAATCAAATCCGACTGGTAGTTCCCGAGATAAGCGCATTCAAACAAATTCGTCGGCTTTATTATATTAGTATAAAAAGTATAGATTTAAATTAACATAACACCGCGATGGCAGAACGCAAGCAGAAATCAATAAGTGTAGCCCCTAGCTAGAATTATTTGCAACGTTGGGCACTGCATCATAGTAATATTAATGTAATTTCAAGCCCTAGTTAAGTAGTTCCTTTCCATTGTTATATTTTATCCATTAATGGTTTTCTTTTTGATATTTTTAAGTGAATGGAAATTTTGTTATTAGTTTTACACATTGGAATGTAAAGGATTGAGAACAGACTGTAAGGCTGCAGTTTTAATTGAGTAACGTTGATATTCTTAAACATTATAAGCATGAGCTTTGCCTTAGATGTTCCTGACTCTATCTCGCTTTTGTTGTTCGACGGTAAGTTTTGAGACAGAGAAAAATACTGATTAGCCAAAGTAATGCTCAGTATCGTTTATCAATCTCAACATAAATAGGTACTAAGTGATCATTTAACAAAGTAGTAAATCGGGTCATACTTTTTATCCTGATGGTGGTGTCGATGATGCGGCGGCGGCTGGTCGCTGCGCATCCGCGTGAGGGCGGCGGCGGCCTCGTCCAGCGCACAAGACACGGACGACGTCAGGCGCCGCAGCACCTCGGGGTCGGCGAGGTGCTTGCCCTCGCCGGATAGCTTGCCGATGCCTGTGGGGGAAAAGGTGGAGGTTGAGTTATTACGTACTTGTATGGTGAATAAAACTTGATGAATAGCGGTACGTACTTATTTTTTTTTGAACCATTGCATATAGATAAATCTTATTGGTCTTTAATAATACATGGTACATAGTGGAACTATTTTTGGGTCATGCATGGCACATGAAAAAATCAATTTGTGTAAAGTGTGAGTTTTATTCCCGGTTGTCGTTAATATCACATCAAGCTTTAGAAATAGACATTCTCTTTCACCCATCCTCTCTTCATCTATCTGGTAATACAAGTTACTGACTTTACATATGAATGATATATCCAATGCACTACAAAGCTGAACTTTTTTTAAAGACCGCAATGTCTCATTTTTACTGCCGGGTACGTCATTATACAGATTTTGAATCAGGATTACTTCATAGATTGTATAAAACCTCAAACCACTGAATAGGAGTTTAAAGTCATGACACTTCAATGATAATAGAAACTATAATCCAACCAAAGAGAAACCCTAAGTGCTTGTGATTACCATTAAAATTGCATGATTAGGCCGCAGATTGCATTGCAATCAATGGTTGCGATACGACCATTGCAGATGTTTCTCAGGTACAGTTACATTTAGATTCATTACATCCCAACAAAAAGTATAAAATAAACGATGAACTTATAACGGATTGGATGGTCCATAGCGCAAATACAAATACAGTACAGTTCTCGTCAAATAACTTTGCCCCTCTGAAGTTGTGTCGAGTGGCTGCGTAGTAGTCAAAATTACGAACACACTGCAACTGCGCATGCGTAAGAGACAAGGGGGCGGGGCGCGATTTTATGTCTCAGTCGCTCGTTTACGTTCGATGCATGCTTGCGTCTCGCTTGCTCCCGTGTACGTGACTGCACCTGCGCGATCTTTGCAAATGGTTAACTTCAGAGGGGCAAAGTTATTTGACGAGAACTGTACGCGGCTGTTAATATGGTGCCATCAAAGCTTTAGAAAAAATCGGCTTTGTAGCGTCTTATGTGCACTCAAGACGGGAAGTCTCGACATAGGTACCGATCGCCTACCCACTGAATACGGTCGATAACTCCTAAAGCCGCCCGTACACTGTCAATTTTGAACGCGATCCACAGATCAAATAATTGATTTTGATCGTGAATCGCGTTCAAGTTTGACTGTGTACGGGCGGCCTTAGAACTTAACGACTGAATTCGGTCGTTGTGCGATCGTTAACTATGTCGAGGCTTCCCGCCCAGGTATGTCGCTGCAAGCACAACTTAGCCGAAATGGGATTTTATAGATCCGTAGCATACCCAATGTGAGTGCGGTGCCCCTGTTCAGAGCATGAGCCACATGTTGGAGTGCCTCAAGTGCCCATTCACTGTACTTTGGAGGATTTACTGAATGCCGATGCTGCAATTAAGAGGAAATGCGGGTGGTCTTTTCTCCATACAAACGCTCTCGCCTGATTTCTTTCTGGTTAATGACCATAAAGCAATGATTTTTAACTGAATAATTAATATTAACTACTTCTATGTCCATCTGTTTTCCTTTTATTGATACATTATTGTTATAAGCACTAGAACCCTTAAAAAATGCTCAAAATTGCCTATGTAGGCCGCTGTTAAGAGGCCTAGTGTACTTTAACATCTATTAATGAAAAAAGAAAAACATAAGGACACAGTATATATCCTTCTTATTCAGTTTATAAAATATCTTTTAAATTGGTTTAATATTGGAGGAGCAAATAGGCGAGAGCAAAACCTCGAAATGTATGACTTTACTCAGACTATTCAGTCGGATCTGCAGTTGTTCTTATCCCACGAACCGGACGCCGAGTGCTCGCAGAGCGACAGCAATAGTTTCTTCAAATACCCAATTTTCAAGTCTCTCTGCCTGCTTTTCCTCTTAACGTAGCCACCTACACTGGGCCCAAACAATATAAAAAGTTAACCATCGACACAAAAAGAAGAAGAGCGTCTTATATCACTCTGTGTCCCATTTTAACGCCCGGGTACTGTAATTAAAAGTTTAATTTTAAATGACCTCAGAAGTGTCCAGTTCCTTTACCGATCATTGTCATCTGTAATTCAGCTAAATGATTGGCAAGGGCGAATACTGTCATAATGATAAAAATCGCATGCAAGATAATATGGCACGTTTTAGTTGCGACAAAAGGTTTATTAGTCAAATTGAACAAGTGCGCTATGCAGTACTTAATGAGTCAGATCGCTTCACAAAGGCATGCAAATTGTAAAGCTAAGATGTTCTAAGTGATTCCGGCGCCAATGTGTATGTCGCAGCCATCTAGCTTAAACAGCCGTTTCATAAAAAGTCTAGCCTTTTCATTGAACTGCGCCGTATAATCATTGACATAAGTGACATGGGCAAGTCATTTGACGATATTGACCCAAAGATGTCACTTAGGTCGCGCAGTTAAATGAAAAGGCTAGGCCTCCAGTTAAACGGTTGATTAAGCTAGTTGGCTGCGACATACACACACATTGTAAGATGCATCAATTAATTAGATGGATGATCGTCTGCCGAGCAGCCGTTAACATTAGCTAACAGGAGCCGAATGTTCGCACAAAAAGCAAGGCCACTTTGTTGATTTTCTCAGAACACGCTCGTGAGATGTAAGCTGGATTAAAGTGTAACATTGAACCATAACAAGCAATGTAATGATGGCAATACCGGTTAAAAACATTTCGTTCTAAGGAAAAACCCTTGTTGTTTAATTTATTGCTAGTTAAATTGACATTATATTGCACTTCATATGAGTGTCGGTTCACGGTGTCGCTCCCTAAAGTAACAACAACATTCCATTTCTCCTAATTAGGACCGACGTATGACGTCACTTGACGCTTTTCTCCGATCAATCAACGCATAAACAAAACATCTATCGCAGCTGAATCTGTTATCTCACGCTCCTCAAGTATCTACTCTAGCTAATAAGGCGTCAGAATGTAAAATATATATCAATTAAGTATTATGGATCGTGGGAGCTTTGATTAATGTTATTACATTACTATCCTTAGTATAATTGCACAGCAAGCAGAGCATTAATGTCTCAAAGTTGGACGTCTATGACCAACTTTCTCTACAACTGAAACATGATTCGTTTATGAAGCCGATTTACTAAATAGCTGAACTTTAAATGATGCAGACCACATGTGGCATTTTAATAGTTTTTTAACACAAATTACTTCAACATATGGATTTTTTTCAATAGGATATTAACAGAACAAAATGTCCTGTTCAATTCTGTTAAATTATATGGCATGTGGGTATATTGTGCAAGATCCGAAGATTCCTCAGATACGTAGTGTAAATCCAACTCTCAACAACATGGATACGTAAACTTGCTCGTACTTTTAACATAAAGAAGTCAAAGCCCTGAGGATGCTGTCTGAATAAGTTGGCTTTCATGTATCTGTAGCAAGAATATTTGTTAAATAATTTCTAATGGAACAACTCTGTAATTAGATAATACGTATACTTGGGAGTCCGTAATTTAAGGTAAGTATGAAACGTAACATATAAATCAATTATTATTTTCTCGTTTTGTAATTGAAACTATGAAACCTAATCTAATCACAGTAATTACCCGCAAATAACGTTTGTAAAAACTTAAATAAGCTTATGATCAAATAAGTCTTTTTTATCATTTCAACATTACTTCGCGGCCATGAAAGCATTGGAATATTTTGGTGCATACCGTTATCACGCGGGACGTTATGTGGGATCCCTAATTTAGTAGCCAAACAATCAAACAGTTGTCTGCAAATGAATACTGAATGAACTGACAAACGGAAGCAATCATAACTGTTGCCGGTTTAGGCAGATTCCATATTAATAAGCCATATTATGTAACAGTATAAAACTATTAATAAGTTCACAAGATATTGTTTTTGTGCAATTGTTCGTGTTCAAGGAATTCAATGGAGTGCAAGACGGCATAATGGGGGCAAAAGGAATGTTACACATTTCATTCAACATCTATCGCACAAGTTTCTCGACGATTTCCAACAGATTTCTTACTGTGACTGAATAACTTTAAATGACGATGAGCGCTTCTAGAGCAAACGAATCAACATACACATATCCTATGGTCATTTAATAGTTTTAGGAACAGTTATTGTATCTGAGAACGTTTGTTTATTAATTCATACTAGCTATCATTGACTGATGCTCTACTAGAGATGTGTGTAAAGCTCTATACAACCTTTCAGCGCAGATTCATAAGTGACGTTCCCATTGAAAACAGACCACGCACATTAGCTAGGGTTCCGTAGCAGCATTATGACGTTTATATAATCAGAATTAATATTACGAACTCCTAAGTTATTTTTGTGGCAAACTGAAAATTGAGAATATTTTTTTAAACAGTTGTAAACAATTTTCTTTGGAATTCTAAGGTGCTATGATTCTGCGAAACGATTTATTTCATGTTTTTGATGAATACGTTTGGAAAATTGAAAATGGGGACAAATCGTTAACGACTTATGGAGCCAATATCTTTTTCTAGGAAAGAAAAAAAAAGGAGGTGGGCGTGTTATTACGTGTATCAATTCCCGTCCCACTTATAAAGATAATTCCGACAGGAGAGTGCGGGAGGCAGACATTAACAAGCTTCTACCGCTGCTTTTACCGCTGATTTATAAAGAACAGGGAAGCCTTACTAACAAATCGATCCATCAAACGAGCCTTAAATTCCTGTGAAGCGGGTCCCTTATAAAACGACACATTTGAATAGGCCACGTCCGCGTGTTGCGCTTCCATTTGCGGCCGTTAGGGAGATCTTTTTCCGCGGCCGTTCGTGAACAAGTTACGTCACGAGTCGCGGTACTTGGGTGGTGACTGGCGATTGCCCGCTATGCCGATACTTTAATGAGATGCCAAATGAGAAGTCTCTGCTTTGCTTCTATATTTATTTAGCTCAGTTAATAAGAAAAGGTCCTGACCTCGATACCATGGGTTAACAAGTCACCTATGAGTAGTACAACTATAAATTATATCGACAACAAGGACTTTCTCAACTATTTGAGAAATTGGATTTTCTCAAGGGCGCAACAACAAAACGTTGTTTATTCGCAAAATATAATACAATTTATGAACCGTTTATGTTTAACAAATTCAAATATTTTTTGGACTTTTACGGAAAACGACAAGGCGTAGAAACTACCGCGTGGGCAGATTAATCATATAGGTGTGTTCAAAGTTTTACTTTTTAAATTCTTTCTTGGCAACTATGTACTCAACAAGGTCGTATCCAAGGTAGATTTTAGTCTGTACTATATGCGGCATTATAATGTTACATGATGAGCAAACCTATGGTACTTAATTTCTGTGTAATCGTCTATTGTTAGAATCCGCTAAATTCATACGAGTGTTAATGTATAGTTAGTCTTTGTGTTCGCGGCAGACTAACGAAAGTTATCGATTTATTAAATACTTACTCAGACAAATAGTGAATGCAGCTATGTGTGCGAAGAGGTCAAGGCGGCGGGTTGTACTTTATTTTACTGCTCACACTGACGCCCATTATTTGCAAAAACATAGTTTAGTTACTTTACTTAACGTTTTGAATGACACTGGACTAACTATACTTTCCTAATGTAACATTAAAAAAGATAACTGATACGTTGACTATAAATAACTTAACAATACCTTTGTTTAAAAAGTTATTGCAGTTAAATATCTACTCCACTTGTGGTCAACGTCAACCTTCAAAGCGTACCTACATAAATTAACTATAAAACCAAAATTAATTAAATGATAGACTGTATATTGTAATACAATATGCAAATACTGCGGTTCACACAAAACATTGCGCATAAAATGTCGAGCATCCAACATAAAAAGCACGAAGCATTCTCACATCACTTTCAACTTACTGTTACTAGCAATAACATTTAATTCATGTATCAAAAACTGATTGTTTACGAAACAGATAATGCGTGGATCACGCTAGCATCTGGCCGCGGAGTCTCAGGCATGAGTGTAGCGTTAGCCGATCAAAATCTAATGCGCGCTCAAAGCTTATCAATTGCTATGGGGCACTGGCCGTGGCGTGAGTAAGCGGAGCCGGTGATACAGATGACGTATACTCTACCGATTTACCACATATTTTATTAGTTGACGGGGAGTTAGCGCGGCTTATCGCGCTATATTATAAAAATCAATCGCGTTTAATATTATTCGGCTACGATCTTTCTAATCTAACGGGCTTCAGAGAATTTTGTGTACATAGTTGGTGCAACCAATTAGATAATAAAAAAAGAGTCCAATAATATTGCAGACGAAAAGCGTGGTAAATAACGTGAATAGTTTGTTGTCTTGTGAATAACTTAGCACATAATGTAGGAATCAAATTAAAAAAAAATAATTCGCTGTCGCTTCCAGATTGGACCAAGCCTCCCCCGTGCGTAGTGCGGCGCGTCGTCTTACAAGTGACGTTGCACATTTCGGATGTCAAGTCTACCAGCACGATGCGAGGCGGTGCGTTGGAAATCGTTTTCGAGTCCAATTCATGCAAATATCTCTTTGTGATTAAGTATAAGCAGGCATGAGAGTGCATTTATGAGTTGTGAATTATTGAAACTCAAAATATTAACATAATTAATGGTGTCCATCATTTCTTTATAACAATACTGCAAATTGATTTTATAATTATTTCACACACATAAACATCTTAGGAGATTGTGTTGTGCAAAAAATATGGACAAAGTATGAACCATGACAAGAAAATTTGATCCGTGACACCAGTCATCCATCAAAATTTTATTGCGCGCAGAAGTTTCCTATGAGAACGTTTTAATGATTTTTAACGCATACAATATGATGTGAAGAGTAAGACGCAGGCGTGAACGCAACCTGAACAAGATTCATATCTAGCATTCTTCTATACTAATATTATAAAGATGTAAAATTTGTATGTTTGTAAGTTTGTATGTAGGGGGTAATCTCTGGAACTAATGTAAACTAAAATCCAATTCTAAAAATTTTTTCACTGGTAGAAAGCTACATTATTCCTGAGTGCTATAAATTATTTTTATAACATGTATATTAACCGAGCTATCACAACTTTAGTCTAGCAAGTCGGAAAGGAATACCTCATTAAAATAGAATTATTTGCATGCATGTAGGTGTAGGGTAGGTAGGTAGGTAGCCAGTTGACGGGAGCGAAGCCGCGGGGGACAGCTAGTAATATAGAAAAGGGTGTGAACAAAGTGTCTTAGGACGCTCATTAGTAGAGGTGGGACGGCGACGTCACACGTGTGTCACACACCTACAGCTGCTCACAGACAAGTACCGCGCGTTTACTTAAAGACGCGTATACAAATGGGTAGTCAAATCATTACTTTTTAACACAAAAGTATGTTTATTAAATAAAATGATTTGCATTCTTAAAATATTTTTCCCATGACTTGTTGATAGATGTGCATGGTACGATTCTGAACATTTTCTCAATAAATGTACCGAAGTAAAAAAAATCACTTCGGTACATTTATTGAGAAATTGTACCTATCTAAAATTATATTTATAGTTCAGAATCGTACCATGCACATCTATCAACAATTCATGGGAAAAATATTTTAAAAATATAAAGCATTTTATTTAATAAACATACTTTTGTGTTAAAAAGTAATGATTTGACTACCCATATGTAAACGCGTCCTTAAACCAGTAGTGCTAAACGGCCGAACAACCGAACACTAGCTTCCGGACTACTCGAATATGCATACCATGACCGCGAGAAGGTGCGCGCGTAAGAGGAAAATTCCTTTTCCTTGATAAAATCTACGCTACTAGCTCCATAATATTTCTATTACTAAAGTTGACGGATAAAGTGAACCTTTTTTAATGATGTGAAACTTGATCATCTGTCGTATATGTATAGTCATAGACACATGTAAATTAAAAGTGACATGATCTCAGTGGTGTAAAACTGCACTATCAACTATGCTAATGATATAAATAACTATGCAAAATCTATATATGATATAAATGATTCCCTATTTGTCCTGGTCACGTTATAACTTGAGAATGGCTTTACCGATTTCGTTAATTCTTTTTTTGTTTGGTTCGCCAGAATACAGGGAGGGTTAAAAAAAAAATCATAAATAATGTGTAGGTGTAGGGTAGGTAGCCAGTTGACGGGAGCGAAGACGCGGAGGACAGCTAGTATACTTATATTCGACGACACGGTTGGCGCAGTAGTTGAGCGATTGACTGTTGCGCTGCGTGTCGCGGGTTCGATTCCCGCACGGAACAAATATTTGTATGGCCTACAGATAGTTGTTCCGTTTCTAGCTGTTTGTGTATGTGAGTTTATATGTTTGTAAACGCACCCACGATACAGGAGAAATTCCTAGTGAGGGGAATGTTTAAAAAAAAAAAAACTTATAAATTGCAATATTTACATGTTGATCAACATTATTATAATTATAAAAGTATCTAAGGTGTTGCTACTAATTTGTTGCTGACTGTATTTTTCAAACACACCTTTCATTTGCTATCACTAAAACTCTAGGCACTTGACAACTTAAAACATAACAAGGTGATATTGGGTAAAATGCAATAATTTTGTAAATAATTGTTAACTGCATTTAAAGCAAAATGAGCACATCAACATATCTCAATATAAAATAATAATAAGTAGTGTTATGTTCGACATTATTGTTTGTTTACATACAGCTAAACTAATATGCAAAGTTCATTCAACTCAGATTGGTTAACATGACAACTACTCATTTTGATATTAATGTAAGATATCACTATGTCCAAAAATGACAATGACTGAAAATATGTAACATTGGGCAGAAATATCATGTAATTGATGTGTGAACAGCGGTTTTCAACTTAATTTTGTTGTTTACCTTGCAATGCTCAATTACTGCCATTATCTTTTCTTGTTTATAGTAATTAATGTTTTGTATCTGTTTGATACAATTTATTATTTTGCATGTTTTGTTACTTTAGAAGAAAGTTTATTTTGTAAACAAAATTAACTGACTTTATGTATGCGTAAGATTTCTGACAAATGCCACTAATTTCACACTGTTACAAAAGCACATGCTTCTGGCTCTATATTAAAGAGGTTAACTAATAAAACAAACAGTAAGAACAACATAACCTTTAAAAATTAGACACATTGTTTTATATCAGGCAATCAAATAAGAATGCAAATGAAAATAAACAAAGGTTAGGTATGTACATTAGACTCACAGTAATTCATGATAATTAAAAGCATTGATTTTAAAGTAAGTGAAACCGATACACAGAATTAACAATATTAAAGTTTAAACTGAGGCAAGATGTCATCCATTCTTTTTAAGGAGGCAGTGAAATCTGAGAACCTCAAGATGGTAAACATTCCAATAAGTATCTACTACATATTTCTATTGTTTATAATGTTAAGTCAATGGCGCATAATGGGATTGATATGGCGTGTGAAGATAGTAACAAGTAAAAAAATGCACTTTTTGCTGTATGATATATATACCAAGCAAGAGTCAATGAGTACCTGCATTAATAGCACGTTGTTCCCATTACATAAGTTGCATAGGTTTTGTAATATTAATAATTTAGTAGTATAGGTAACATACCAGCTGCCTCGAGCAGAGCTTCAAGGCGTGCCTGCATCTCTGGGTCAACGGCCCGCTCCGGGTCATCGTGGGACAACAGGAACTTGGATGGCTCTGCACCACCACCTTCTTCTTCCATCTCCGCCTGATTTATAAACATCAATTAATGACTTACAATTTAAATAATATATTTATTTAAATTGAATTAAAATATATTTTTTGAATTTAAATATATTTTTTGAGAAAAACTGTTATTCTGTGAATTATTGACATGATTTTATTCATTAAAATAAAGCTATGCAGGAATATCATTGTTGTTGATACATTACTAATGACTTGACGTCCGGCAAATCCAATTGGATCCAGTATATTGCAAATTGATTTTTATTTAAATTTCAACTTTTTGTACGGTTTATTTTCATATGTATAGATTCTCATAAAATTGATTCCTCCGGACGATAGAGGTTAATTCATATTCGATAATAATAATCATTTGATTCAATGGCTAACATTCAGTAAAGCAGTTATTATGATACACTCCCAAATTTCAGAACACCAAAAAGCATTTTAGGTTAGTTGTAGTGTTTTAGATCATTCATTTTCAGGTTTAGCACAAGTGTTGAATCATTTCAAGACATGTTTAGGTCACAGATTAGTAATGTTAACATAGAGTGGAAATATTGAGCTTCAGCTAAATAGTATGTTAGAATCACAAGGACCATTCAACATAAAGAAAACAAGTATATAATAATATGGTAATTGTCCATAGCACACACATTATGCAGGTTAACGGTAAGAGTCACTCAAACTGCAACAGCTATTGTTGTTGGTGAAGCTGTAGCACTGGGCAGTGGGCACTGGCACTCAGTAATGTTGTCTTCGACTTACCAACAGGTCTGGCCTGCTAAGGCACAAACAAGCCAGCAAGATCTATAACACCAACGAGAAACATGTGAGATGTACTGACAATGTGGTGCATAAGGACAAGTTTACAGCTAATCATTACTGTCAATGGTCCTTGCAATTCACCAGTAACCGTAGTTTTTGCGCGAATATCATTAGACGTTTTGTACGACTTGGTAATTTGTGACGACACAAAACATTCCATGATTGATGATTTTTATGACGAATCCAATAGAAAATTATATAATTCGCACATTCATAGTAAAATAACGTCATGAAAATCCATTATTCAGAGATTTACATCGACTGAATGCATGTGATCCGAGAAACATGGCCACCGCACATCAATCCTTATCCAAAACACAAATAGACAATGAAAACTCTCTTACGGCGGATTAGCCCTAATACATCGTAGAATTACAAAGAATCAATTGAATACTGTCTAGGAGCGGCTGGCATAAATAATTTCATGCATTACTCAGTAGTACGTATGTACTTATGACTTTCTGACGTTTTACGGAATATTTGGCAAGCGACGTACTCTATTCAGAATGTAAAATAGATTAGTCCGTTTCAGCGTGCTACGCACGATTTCAAGCAAATAATGCTGCTAGAAGAGTAGTTTCGGTAATAGAAGAAACTGTACGGTTAGAGCAGACATGTACAAGATGTCTCTTGCAGTATTTAGAGCGGTACAGATAATCACATTCCCTCACTGCCACCGCCTCTGTAGAAAACAAAACACGTTTTACCTCGGACACAGAGTCATCCTCGCTTTCTGAAGAGTCCGTCATGTATTTGGCAGGCGCTCCTGAGTACGTTTCGGTTTCAGATTTGGCCGGACTCGAAGCCGAACTTTGAGGAGTGGACGATTTTACCACATCAAGTTGCACATTCACCTTATCGATATTTCGGTTTTCAGACTGTCCAACATTCTGCATCTTTGTCCTAATCCAATATAACTTAATTAGTCTTTTAGTATCAACACTTTTTCTACGAAATTAACACGATCTTATATTACCAAACAAAATTTATTTCGTCATTTAGCCAGGTTGATACCCGCCATGTCTACTACTATGGCGAGGTTCCCGGATGCTTCAAGTAGGCTAACCAATTACATAGCTCCCTCTGGTGTAGTAATTTTGAACTTTTCATGATGCCATCTACCACCAAAAATCCGAAATTTTACTCATAGACAATACTTGGATTTTTTTTGTACTGCGCAGGAATGTAAACTGCCAGTAAAAACATGTTGGCGTACCAATTTGGATAAATAATGATTTTCGAAACATTATTTGTAATCTTATTACGGATGAAAGAGAGTCCGAGTGTTCTGGCCACTAAATAAACCTAATTTTTCAACTGTTTTGTTTTCAAAACCATAGACCAATATTGGTAAGATTCTAGGAATTCTTAAAAAAAATTCGTGCAACCTGATAAATAAGTTACACGATTCCAAGTACATAAATAAACAACTGCATTTTTAATATTTATGATGTCACGCTATCAATGTGTTAACATTTCGGTCAAACGTTTTTTTCTAAATTGCGGCAACTTTTTTCAGTTCCACCAATTAACGTTGAGCTTGGTTTGGTTTGATTTTGCATTCGCCCAATTAAATGTGATTGACATTTTGACAGTAATTAAATGTTACCATGTCAAACAAAATACTAAAGAACTTTCCGCGTGTTATTAATTATTTATTGTCTGTGAACTTTTATTTCATTTGCAACATAAAATGTTGCCAAGAAAACAATAAAAGAAAATCTTTACAAACACGAAAAATGAATGAAAATACTGATGTGAAAATTGTGAAAAATAATCGTCGCAACGAATTTATAACTTGGATATATTGCCGGTCGCAATGTTATGATTGAGGAAATGAGGAGCTATTAATGAATGTGCGCGCATGAAGTGTTTTATAGATTCATGACTTTTAATGGACAATGTTATCCCAATTAATTGAAAAAATCAGTGAAATCGAATTTTTTAAATTAAAAATGGTTGTGGTGGATTTGCATTGTGTCTGTTTGGAAAGAAACTAAACAGGATGGCGCGAGACGGTGACTTGCCCACTATTTTTAACCCCAAGCGAGTGCGTGCTCCTTCTGTGATAATAACGAGCGAGGAAGTGGAGACTGAAAGGGGTGGTGGAGACGCGGACAGGGATCGTCCAAATGGCCCACCGACACCGCTGAGTCCTCGGGCTCCGCTTACTCCGCAGGCATCAGTGTGTTCGGCGCCTCCGCTGACCACACAGCCGTCGCTTCAGCAGGCCTATAGTGAGTCGGCTACTAGCAGCCAAGATGAAGAACGCCAGCTACGTGACAAGAAATGCCCTCGATCTTGTTGCTCAAAATTCGCCAAAAAGGTATAAATTAGCTAGCATTTTGATTTGGTCTTTTATTTAGCTTTTGAGGACAGCTGATTACAAATATGCTGATTGGCAGTAGTTAGTTAAAATAATTTTGTTAGCTAAGGGTATAAACAATCAGACAAAATTATAATAAGTAACAGTTCTGATTGCACCTCAGCTACCACAGTAACTGTAAAAGTTCAAAATAATCATCCTTGTTTCAGATATACTATGGTATTTGTGTTATGTTAACATTGACTGCCAGCTGGGTGACATCTACCCACTGTATAAAGCACATGTACCTCGAAGAGTACCCACCAACCAGTCACGGTATGGTTTACAGCACCGAATCTTCTCCCATGGTCAATAACTTTACTAGACAACATACAAATGTAAGAATCAGGTTCCTATTATGTTAGGATGCTTTCAATCACACCAGCAATTTCAGCATCTCAGGGCTTGATCAAGGCTGGTCAGACTTACCATCAGAAAAAAAGAGTAAAATGCCATACTTTAGGTATTGACCAAACCATGTCCAATGGAGACTTTTGGATCCACCATTTCAGAAACATTCATGGCCTCCTCTGGAATTGGACCGAAGGACTGGACCAAATCAAAACTTTTTTTTTCTGAAATTGGGCTAACTGTCATAGTCCTCAAGAAACATAGCAGTCAGTCTTGATCAAGCTTATAAACTGAATCATTTATTTAAATCCAACTCTCTGTGAAAAACTCCATTTATAGAAGAAAAAAAGCTCTAAGATAGCGAACAAAACACTCAATAATACATTCAGCAGTGTTTTCTAAAATACCCTTGTTTGTTTCAGCAACTCTACAATGCGCCATTCTTTACAGCCTGGTTCTGCACCAACTGGTTGATTTTATTTTACCCCCTCTACCTAATAGTGATGCTCATACATAACAAGTGTAAGTCTGCTAATGACATTGTGTTTGATGCCTTTAGTGACTTCAAGGAGAAGGGTTTTACTTTTGGTGAGTACTGAAAAATATATTGATACCTTAAGGGCCTGTTTTACTATGTCCTAAAAGCCACTTCTTACCTAAAAAATCCAAAAAAAGTAAAGAAGTGCTTAACTGTAGTCGGTGAAACAGTCCCTAAGATGACAAAATTACTATTCATTAAGGATGAATATATGTTACCAGAAAATTGCAGACGCCCGCCGTAAGATTGCAAAATATTGCATGAAATTATAAACTCATTTTTCTTGAAAAGGCATGGATATTATGGGAAACTATTGAATTTGGATGGGATTTGTTGTAATAAAATGATATGCTCACATTATATTAGAAAATTATTATATAAAAAAGAGTTATTACAATCTTATGGAGTTTGCAATTATCCAGTGGCATATATAGGTCAGATGGTCAGCCTTACGAAATTAATCATGATGTGATACCCTGGTGATCAAAGTGACTTTGGTTGATTTTTCGCATTTTTATTTTATTGGTACTGTTGACCTTTCTTGATGAAGCCATTGTGTCAGGATAGTTCAGTCAGATAAGCTAATAAAAATCACCCAAAACCTCATAATGAGACATAATAAGCTGTTAACTTGAAAAAGGTTGAGCGCTTGAACTTGTCCTTACAGGCTGTCTCTGAGTGGGGCGATGCCAATCTGTTCAAGTTCAATGCTGCTAAAACCCAGGCGTGTCTTTTTTCCCGCTATAAGGAGCCAATTCCACGCAGCTCCATCTTCCGAGGTGTAACCGTGCTGATAACCAACCAACTTGTCATAGAGGCTAAGGCTCAAGAGGCTGCCAAAAAGTTAGGGATCCTAGCAAAGGTGCAACAGTTCTTCACGCCGGAACAGCTGCTCAAACTTTATCAAGCGCAAGTTCGAACGTGTATGGAGTACTGCTCTCATCTTTGGGACGGATCTGCCAGATACCAGCTTGATGCCCCTGTGTCAATTGAGAAACGAGCCAAGAGGATCATTAGCAATGGCTCGTCGAGTCGAAGCTCCAAAGTCTTGAGCATCGACGCCGAGTTGCTAGCTTGTCGGTTTTCTATCGGCTGCATTTTGGGGAGTGTGCGTCGGAATTGCATAGTTTAATTCCGCCAAGCCCATTCCATCATCGGACCACAAGACGTACGGCGATGTGCCACCGGTACACATGGTGGACATCCTACCCACACGCACTAAACGTTTTGGGAACACATTTATTGGGCGTACAGCTAAGGAGTGGAATTCCCTGCCAGAGTCTGTGTTTCCTGATAGCTACAGTCCGGAAGTCTTTAAGTCAAGAGTGAATAGGTTACTTCTAGGTGCTTGCCTTCATCTTGCTCCATCTTTGGCCACATCATCGCTTACCATCAGGTGAGATAGCGCGTGCCTATCAATAATAAAAAAATAAAATAAAACCTGATGTCTCAAAAGTCTCATAAAATCTCGTGTTTGCATGTTGAGATATTCAAGATCAAAAACTGAGTGTATAGAGCAAGCGGAGCAAGCAAAATAAAAAAGCATACCAAGCAGCATAAGAGGAGAGAATTTTATGCTCTACAAATTTCATCATATATGCAAATATCATTGAAACCAAAGGAAGCGAGATATTGGCGAATAAACGGTTTTTGTGACCTTTGACCTTGAATATCTTAGACAGACACAAGATTAGACTTTGAGATATCTTTTAGAATACCAATATAAAGGTACAAACATATACAGCTTATAATCTCTCCTTCCGAGGCAAAACCCATAATCAACTGGACTATACAGTGCCGTTCCTTCGTTGCTGGCAATCAGGGGTACCTATTGCAGAACCTCGAGACGCCTCGGCAGCCAAAGCTATAGACGGCATAATTTTATTCTACGGCTATGACAGCCGTAACTTGTGCTCAGCGCAGATTGCGTGGGCACGAATATTATTTGTATTCCCATCTCGAGTCACTCACTGCCCTCGCGGCGTTTCTGTGCCCCGTGAGTGTTGCCATGGACATCTTGGTCATGGTCAGGCTGACCATCAAAAATATCGAGCATGCATTAGTAAAAACAATATTTTTCGAACAGCACGCTTCATAAGCCGATGCGGGCTTTTCTGCCTGCTGTGGACGGTCACAATCTACATGTACACATATGCACTGAAGATCTTACTCTCGACTGACGTGATGGCACTGTTCGCCACCAATGTATCATGCATCTACTTACTGTCATGGGTCATACTACACGAGCAGTTTGTTGGAGTCAGGGTGAGTGATAAAGATACACGATCAGAAAACAGTACTTAGTTTTTTTACCATGTGAAATTGGACGTTTATATGCCCTAAAACTTCAAATTCGTACGCATTGAAAATCACGCTTTACGCGATTTTTAAGGCGTACGGAACTGAGTTTGGCTTCGATGCGAAGTTTTTTTATATTTTAAGTTACGGCAGCGAATGGTTGTCGTTGTGTGTCGTTTTATGGGGAAATTTTATTTCGGTTCCATATAGCCAATACATATAACTTCGCGCTGCCGCTGCACGCTTCCTGTCATCATGTTTTATAAGAGCAGTATAATAACAAACGACTAGATTTGGGCGAGGCCTATTCAATGCCGAGAACATACTTATATTTTTTCTTTACTGTCACATAAGGCTGGCTCCGGCCTATCGACCGCTTGAGAATAAATTTAGAACAGTGGTTTGATACATTATAGCCTTGCAGGGAAGAGGCGATCGTTCGGGGGAACTGTACCGTCGCTGCGCCGTCGTCGGGGTAAAGTAGTTGATCATCCCGTTTGATTTAGTAGATATTAAGTGACCTGTCTACCTGGCTACGAAAAACCAAAGTGACCCTCACTTAGGCTTTCGTATCCTATAAGCTCAGCAATAGCTCCCATAGGCCATAGGCCGGGCGTGTTTGCGTGAGCCCGATTTCACTATCGGTTACCATCGGCAGGAACAGTGCCGTTTGTTCTAAACTCATACTTTATTTACCACTGTTTATAATCTTGAATCGTGGTCACGAATAGGCTCTTGAGATCGTGTCGCTCGATTAGACAGTTAAGGTTTAATTAATTTCAATTAGCAGGGAATGTTGTAGTCCTTTACTGTTGCTTAACACCACTTGAACATACAAACAAAGTGAAATAAAGTTAAGCAAAGAAGCGACTTTTTTCAAAATTGACAGGGATGTGTTTGCAGATATAGTTCTAATATTTAGCCATCTAGCAAGTTTAGTCCCACCTGTAGGGCAAGTGCGACTATCGCTCAACAGGGTAGATGACTAAAAAAATCTAATTAGTCCGTCAGATAGACTTCTAAAAAATATTAAACACGTTTTTTTTCTTTTTTTACGTAAACAAAAAATTAAAAAAATTTGCGACGTAAATAGGGTGGTGCCACCGGTGCCCAGTCACAAGACTAACAGACTACTCATAATACTTACAGTACGTTGAAAACTCGTGTGACGTCACTTATATGTACACTTTTTACGTACACGTGACGTAACCAGCCCCCACTCCTGATCTTTGTTGCGTTTTATCTTCGTCATATTTTATTGATTTGATAAAGCAAAAAATACGTGTCCAATATTTCTCGGTAATCTAACTGGCGGACTAAATAGAATCATATTATTATATTTTTTAACCAGGAAACATCCCTATTATGTTTGTTGTTACTGAGGGTGCTTAGGGCCAGTCTTTTCGGTAGCATTCAAGCTTTCCCCACCATCTTCGTCTGCCGCAGTTAAAAAGTGCCCTATAATATTTTAGATCGTAGCAGCAATACTATGCGACACGGGTATAGCTCTCCTAGCATATATGGATGGCATTACGGGCAGCTCAACTCTAGGAGGTGTCGTGCTAGCAGCATGCGCTGCTGCTGGATTCGCCATATTCCGGGTAAGTTTAGTTTTTAGAGTATAAAAAGAACAAGGGGTGCAGCTGTAGTCCTTCCATTTCACAGATCGTTAGCATTCTTAACCATGAAGATGAAGTGCAATATAATGTCATAAGTGTATAAATGGATTCCCGCCACATGAAATAATCCCTTAATCGCATTTGGCGCCACACAGCGTCAGTTTTCTTGGTGTTCGCGCAGACGACCTCTTCTTTTCAGTCGAACAATAGGTGATCAAAATAGAAAATGTAGCATAAAATATTCAAAGCAATCTCCCACAAAGGCTACAAGTCTGCCTTGCGTAGGTATAGTGTCACCGCCGCTGAGGCAAAGGAAGTCATACCTAAACTAAAGGTTTATAGACAGACACTCAAGAAATTGGTAGCCAAACAAAATAGGTCGCCCACGCTGTGTCTTTCTTATCAACAACATTTTTGGTGTTATTTGTGTGGGGCGATCATTCTAAATCGAAACAATCGGTAAGTAAGTAGCTACCATAGTGATGGGCAATCGAATTTCCTAATCGGAGGCTGTCAAACTCGTCTTACGCAATAGGGTAAATGATTAAAAAAACTCTTTTTACTCCGTCAGATAGATTTCCTAAAAATATTGAACACGTATTTTTTCTTTTTTCACGAAAACAAAAAATAAAGACGATACAGTGCGTTGAAAACTCGTGTGACGTCACATTTGAGTAGACTTGCCTAAACAATGTTGAATTGATGTCACAAGCCCCGACTCCTGGTCTGTGATGTGTTTTATCTTCGTTAGTATTTATTGATTTGATAAAGCAAAAAATACGTGTCCAATAGTTTCCGATAATCTAAATGACGGACTAAATAGAATCATATATTTTTAACTCAGGAATTATCCTATACCTATTAACCTCGACTTATATTCTTCAAATTTCAAAACCAAGAGCTCCGGCACCAGTCTTGCCAAGGGTATCGTGTCATTCAGCTGCATCAGGATTGACTGGCCGATCTCAACCCCAACAAAAAGGGCAAAGGCTACGCAGATTGACTCTTCAAACTTTCTTTGACCCATCTAATTTCACCCAGGTGTTGTTCAGAAAGGTGATGGGTGATGTAAACTCTGGTCAGCGCGCCCTCTTCTTCTCGATCCTGGGCATAGTGAACGCGTCACTCTTGTGGCCGCTGTGTCTGGCCCTGTACCTTACCGGCTCCGAGATGCTGCCTTCTCATCGTATGCCCTGGATATACCTGCTCGTTGCTAGCATTGCGTTGCTCAGTAAGTACAGGTTTCTAGTGCTGTGTGTGACTATTTAAGTGAGAATTAAGTGTAGGTAACTCAAATTCAAATGATTGTTGAAAAAATTAAAGTTGAAAGTATTTTCTCTGTAAATAGATTTTTTAAAACTTGGACATGTAACTTTTGAGGCATCGACATCGCATCGTGAAAATATACGAACTCGCCTCGCCGCAAATTCGCATTGCGTCGATTCGCAGTTTGTGTGACTATAATTACAGCACATACCTTACATGTGCTGCAAAAAGAGCATAGATTTTATTTTCCAACTTATAAAACTGACAACGTGTTTACTTTTCAGTTTTCCACCTGGTATTTCAGTTCGGCAACATCATAACGTACAACATATTTGTTTCACTCTCTCTTATTACCGCGGTTCCTGTTTCAGCAGGTAAATCGAATATTTATATGAAACTATTTTTTTTAAATCAGTTTTCAAGACAGGCTAAAATCATTTTATGTTTTCCGTAGCATTGGACGTTGTCCTATATGGAGTACAATTTGAGGGGATGAACTTGGCCGGACTAATATTAATTGGAGTCGGCTTCTTCCTGGTCATGTTCCCGGACAACTGGCCTGATTATATCATGAGGCTTTTGAGGTAAACGAAGTTCTTTAAATTTGGCTTTATTCTTATTCTGACCTTTTCACTATCTATGCTAAATGTATGACGTCAACTAATGATATTACTAGGTCGACTAAACCTGTTGTGTGAATCATGTCCTATATTTGCAAACACCAAAATTTCTGACGAATCAGGACTTTTTTGCCTAACACTTCTTTCTTCAGTCTTTCAATTTCCTAGCTTAACTTTTTTCCGCCCTTCCCTCTGCGGAATATCGCTAATTAATATAATTCCCTTACGGAAACAAAGTTACCCCGTTTCAGGATCACCTTGTTCCACACATCCAAAACTAAGCATCACAATCCTCCCACCAGATGGAGCCGCAGTCGCAAGCGCGGGAACAACGGCAATAGCCGCAACCGGGACGCCATGGACTACCGCACGGGGTACATACGCTCGCACCTGCGCTCGCCGTCCGGCCGCGTCAGGTGACCGCCCGAGCCCAGCCCCACCACCTAGCAGCCGCTACTCGTGGTGTCCTGCGCGCCAGGCTACTACGAGCATGCTGTCAGGAAGTCAGTGTAGTCACGCTTACTGTGAACTCTTTTTGCCCGTTAGGCTTGTATCGGTAAATTGCTTTCATTGAAGAACTGCCACAGTGAAGAAGTCTGATGAAAAGGAAAGGTTGCCCCAAACAAGAACATCCTATATCGTGGCTGCGTTGAAAAATCACAACTGTCTGGAAGTCACGCAGAAGCCAAGCAACCACCGCGCCAAATATTTGACAAAACATGAAATTCTTAATGAAATGGCAGAATTTCTCAACTGAAAGTGATTTATTTCTATACGGACTAGGTCAGTAACTATATCGGAAGGAAAAGTGAAGGACAACATCGTGTGAAAAGTGAACTTTAGTGGTTTAAAATCGTCAACACGCTATGAGCAGGCGTCGTGATCAATGCTCATTTCTTCTCTGTTTGAGAAGAAGTTGCAGTGGGACAATTACAGGCTAGTATTATGTGTGTAATTGTATTTGATGTTGTGATGTAACTGTGTACGGCTTCACTTGTATATTTCGGAAATCGGACGTCTTTCTTCGCACTCGGCTCTCGATATCGCCGTGTCATCAGTCGTCTCTCGGATTACTGACTTTATTTAACTGGCAAGCAGAGCTCAGATTAGGCTCTATGGTTCATCAATCGATATTATCTAACGTTTTCGCTTAGACTAGTGGTTACGTAGTTTTGTGCGCGTCTCGACACGGTAGAAAATCGATTGACTTTGAAGTTTGCGCGAATTTATTATTCATGTTAAGTTTAGTTGTTTTATGATTACGTGTTATCGTATTAGGTCCTAGCTGGGCAGCTCCTTACATCTCGTTGCGGAGCTATGCATCTGTCATAAAATCGCGTTATCGATTTGGCATTTATTAGTGCGGCAGTCGAAACGACCCTCCGCGAGGCTAGGCACAGAACTTAGCTTTTATGACAAATAATATCTAGTAGTCAAATAAAAATGTAAGCAGGTTTTCGTAAGTTTAACAAAAATGAATTTACTATAATGATTACGATAGCGCAAACTTCTGTACCTACTAGTCGTTGAATTACATTCCATCTTATTATTTCCTGTCCGATGCTTGGACTAGCTACTGTCCAAAATGTCCATTATCAATATTCCAGTTCAATATCTAAAAATGTAAGATATTTATAAAACAATTCCTACCCCTCTCTGTGACTAGTAGTATCCTAGCAAGTTTTAGTTGTAGGTACCTAAATAACTCCGCACTCGTAAGTATTCTTATCTAAAGGTACTTGCATACTTATCTCGGTGTTGTGATCCACCCGTAGATTTAGAGTAGGTAAAGGACCATTTAAAGGTGTGAAAAAAGGACGGAAATTATTATAGAGAAAATATATCAATAGTTTCTAAATGCAACTCAAATTAAGACTTCAATATTCTTTGTACTAGCTTCATTTTTCGATGACAATAATAATATGGAAACTGTTATTATAAACACTTATTTAAAGGATCCATGTATTAGAGAAATATACTTTCTTTCATATCTTTAAAGGTCCTCGGGAATGGCTTCCGAATTTATAACTTATTACTCGTTCTCAAAAGTCAAATATTATAGTCAGGGTAAATTATATACTTAGAATAACAATAATTTTATATTACTATGAAGGCGATCACGTCGAAATGTAGCCGATCGATGCTAAATCGCTTATAAAAGGGTATTTTGCATGCTATATGCAACAGTAGGAAAAAGTATGGGGAATCGTAATGAAGAACTTTTCAAACACCGTATTGGAGTACCTCTGTAAAATGTTTGGTAAATATTTACTGGGCAGCCTGACTAATGGATATTGCTCATTCAAAAGCATTTTCGTGTAAAAAAAATCACCTTTTAAAAATATTATATTTAAATGTAATAGTCTTAGTACAATCTTTGGTCTTGGCTGTTCAGTTAATAGAGCGAAGAAAATCTCAACGAACTTTGTTATTTAAAAAATCTTTAATCTTATCTATTCGTCTTTATCAAACACTTAAGTGTAATTTTCACGTTTCCCTATGTAAAGTAAGTATTACAACCGCCCCAATGTAGCGTTAATTCATATTATATCGTAGCACATAAACTATCGTAAAAATATGTACTTAATGGATGTAAATTCGTAGAGTAGTGGTTAGTATCACGTTGTCCGTTTTCGGATGTTTTATAGATGCGTTACGACGTTTTATAAATATGGATTCAAGATTGTGAGCTTAGTTGTCGATCGAAGGAACAGCTGATCATCTGTTGTTATGACATAGTGGGTACATGTAAGAAATGATAGGAGATTCAGAGGCTAGTCAACTTGCCAGCACGACGCGCGACGGTTCCTTGAAATAGCAAGGCTACTCGTCAAAATCAATATCAGTCCTATACAAAGACGTTACAATAGAATCAATAAGTCTAATAATAAAAAGTTTTGTCGTTTAATTTCTTCCATGTACTCACGATTGACGCAGATTGTTGTGTTACGTCTCTGATATCGATTGTGTGGTGTCGTTCACATGTTACTTAATGACGATAGAGCGATATGCCGATTCGTTCAACGTTGCATAAGTTAGCATTCTTGAACTAATGACGGAAGCCATGGTCGTCACTGTTGCTTCTCGCATTGCGCGGTTATTAATTTTATTATACACCTTGAAATTATTTCACGTAAACACTAATAGAATTAGGTGTCAAAAGTCACGGAGATTTAAGTAAATGGAGTATTTAGAAGTTCAAGAGGCAAATGTGTATCGTAGGTATTCAGTTGATTATTCCAAACCCAGTGCCAGTGTGGAGCCCCTTCACAGGACATGCATGCCCGTCGTGCACAACCACCTGCACCATCCAAGATTTGAACGAGGCCAATGATAGAGCTGTACAAGTTGCTCAATACTGGTCAGACAACTAACTGTTAACTGCCTCCGTGGTCGAGTGGTTTAGGCGTTTGCCTTGTGACCCGGTGGTCGTGGGTTCGGTTCCCACGGGAAGCATACCTTGTAAAGTTGCACTTCAAAAGCTATGTCTAGACTAGAATAGACTCTTGAAGCAGACCTGCTGTTACCAAGTAAAGATACGAGAGCTAGCAAGCTCGTGGATTGTCAAGCATTGCGTAGCATACTTATCTGTTTACCTTATTATAAGTTATAAGGCATTTAGAGATAGTTATTTTTTTCCGACTGAGCAACCATATATTCTATTGGTACCCAAGTTACATGTAAACGACATCCTTTTCTAACACTGAACAATCACAGAAGTTCAAAAGCGTTATTAAAATTAATACGTTAAAGTTAAAACAATAATGTAACACATGTTAACCATTGTTTTGAATGGTTTGTTAATATGTTACGTGCCTTTACGAAGTTGAAGAGTATGTACGTACTTTTGTTAGTTGTTGATATTTGTTAGTGTTCGCGTCATTGTGTTATTATTGTTCGAACAAAGTTATCTCAATAGACTGTAGTATTATACTGACTAGCATTGTGTTCTAATTAATCCTACTTCGATATAAGTTTTATGATACTCACATAGTGTATTCCTACTTCGTACTATCTCATGACTATCCCTTTGCTAACTATTTGTATGTGTTGTGGTATACCTTCGTCGTCAAGTATGCGGTCGGTAGTTCGGTACTGTGTCCTCTTGACTGGCGTGTGTGACTGTACTTCGTATCGTCTTAGCTCAATGTCTGTTGTGACTGATGTTTTGTACCATGCTTACTGTAGATACCTATATTATTTTTGTACCGTCTCATTATTTTAGATAATTGTAGCTCCGTGATTTGTATTCCAATTATCTAAAAAAACATTACTTACATAAAAAATAAATAAAAAATATAAACTGAAAGCTTTTGTAATTCGATGATCTCAAATGATTAATGATGTTAAAAATTTTGTACATTGGTTATTGTTTCTACAGTCTTTATTGCTCGTTTTAATTGTAAAATTTTAAAGACTGAATTAAATGGAAGTTGACTAAAATTCAATTATGCAGTCATGGATGTTAGTTTAGTCTTAGTTATAGGTAATACTGATGATAATGTTTAATTCGGTACGTAGAGTACGTAGGGTCGTGTATATCGTTGTCTAGATTTAGTTGATAACTGATTATTTAGTACTCACGTGGTTCAGTAGTGCAGCCTTGTATGTGTCTAACATTAACTGCGAGTAGTGAACACGAGATAACACCTTGGCCCCTGTGATTCATTTTGTTAAATAAAGTAGAAGTAATTTGTTGGTCATGAAATAAAATTTGTCATAAAACTATTTTGTTTCCTTCCATATACCCAGGTGTCAATTGATACAAAGATTTAAATTGACTAATGCCAGTCTTGTTTTATTGTGATCATCACTTTGTATGATAAGATTTCTTAGTAGCTACATAAGAACATAAAACATTCAGTTACAATTATTATTATTATCCTAGATTGTTTTATATTAGCTAAGAGTCCATTTTCTCATACATGCACTTCATTTAGATTCCGTAATCAAAGACGCTGCTTGATTACGAGGCTTTGATCAAATGTTACTGTTGCTGGTTCGGTCCCACCGCCAGATGGTGCCATCGTCGCAACATGTCAGCAAGATCTTGCCATTGCGGGACAGCGTTACCTGAGCAAAATAATAACGATCAGCTTGCTGGTGACCTCAACATTGGCTTATATTATGAAATATGCATTCTTTCTTTTTAACCGACTTCTAAAAAAGGAGGAGGTTCTCAATTCGGATGTTTTTTGTTAGCCTACTTCTGTGTCCCACTGCTGGGCAAAGGCCTCCCTTTCTCCATCCTAGTATCTCTTGGGCGACGTCTGGCCAAGTTTTCCTCGCAAACTTAATGAGATCGTCACACCACCTTCGCCGCGGTCGACCTCGACGTCCTTCCTCAGGAGTCAGTGACGATCCTCGCCCACCTCTCCGGGTGCATTCGTGCAACATGGCCAGCCCACTCCCACTTTAGCCTACCTTTTTTTTCCCAATTTCTATAACTTTAGTTAAGGAGTGTATCTAACGTATACTTTATTGCGCTCAAAATATACATGCACAAATATATAGCACAGCACATGTACTAAGACGAGCTTAACCCAGAATTGGATTCTCTTATAGCAAACCTCAGTGCAATACAGAGATTTGCAAATTAGGAATATACCACAGCAAAAACGTGATGGAAGTAAAAATTATCTTTATAGGTACCTTTAGTAAAAGGAGAAGGCCTGTTAATCAAGTTAATACTTTTTAAATAAAAATATTCATACCTGTCTCACGGCTGCGCTGCATCTTGGATGCACCAGCTGCGACACCCGCGAGCCGCCCGCCACGTTGCCAAGCTCCCACACCATCGTCTTGCCACATTGGTTGCCTAGCGCTATCACCTGTAAGAAAAATAATTTTCTTAGTGTGAGTGAAGAAGAAATTTAAAAAAAACTGCAGTGTCTCTAAAAGGTTCAATGGAGCATTGCCTATAAGGAGGATTTGATTATAGTAGGCTTAGAAGAATTCTTAATAAAGTTATTTAAACCAGTCTTACTCTTTGACTGTAGTCCACTGCAAACCTTATGAACCATATCTCACATTCCTTGTAGTCAAACCTATGCACAATGGTGACGGAGTTGTCGCCAGGACGTAGCTCTGGGTCTTCTAAGCGACCTGGCTTCCAGCAGATGATAGCATTCTCACATGACTATAAAAACAAATAAATGAATGCAAAGAATTAGAAGATGTTCGTATAAAAAAAAAACTCAAGCATCATTCAAGTACCTACTTACTTTAGACAATATGAGATCACCCATCCACCTAACACAATCCACGTAATTCCTATGAATATCTCTAGTAGAAAAGTCAGGAAAGTGTTCCTTCAATGAATTGAAAGGCCTCAAAGCTCTATGAGGATTGAAACTGTAGCTCTGCTTTATAGCTTCGTGCATGGATGGCTTGTCTAGCCGCCACAGTTTGAGTGAATGATCCATGCCGCACGACATGATCCTTTCACCTTTGAGATCAAAATCAGCACTCAGGACTTCGTCCCTATGACCTTCAACTCCTCCAAAGATAGCAATGCATACATCTGTCATGATGTTCCATAGTCTTAAAGCATGGTCTTTGCTAGCAGACAGGAGAAGGTTCGGGTCTCTTGGATGGAACTTGACCTCGTTGATAGCATGTCCATGGCCGATGTAGTGTTTGATGCAGGTTTGTGTCGAGGGTTGGAAGACGCGAACGACGCCGCGGGACCCTGCCACTGCTAGCAGAGGTAGGTTGGTCTCTTCTTCATAAGACCAGGCACATGTGTAGAATGTTTCTTCAACCTGTATGGGATTATTTTTTAAAAACCAAGTTTATCATTTCTCATTGATTTTCATAAGCAATTACTAGGAAAAAATAAACTAAGGTAACTGCTATAGTAATTGGCCATGCTACAGTAACTGGCCACTCATAACAAAAGAGGTAGAAACAAGGTAATCGAAGCAAGCCCATGAATGTTAAGGACAGAAAATATTCCTGTATCAGATACTGGAATATTTTTTGTGAATTACCTTGTTTCTACCTCTTTTGTTATGAGTGGCCAGTTACTATAGCAGGGCCAATTACTATAGCCAAATCTTGCTGTCATATTTTCCTGTTTTTAGATGAGTGGCGAATAAACAAGTTACCACCATGCTGTTTTCAACAACTACAGACATTTGAAAGCTAATATGTTTCATTTGTTTTTAATTTATAACACAGGCCTCTTTTTATGGTTTTTGTCTAATACAATATGTTTGTTTTAAGGTAAGGGATTATAGATAGAATAGCCAAAAATAAAAATAGTAAAGTAACTGTAAGTTCCTAACCATCAACTTATTACACAGGAAGTGTTTCAATGATCACAATATTTATACTTCCTACATAACCTATACATACTATCTGTTAGTGTTTTGCACTTACATCAGGATCAGCATAACACTGCAGAAACTTGAAGCCTCCGGAGTCAGGACACTCATATATGGACACTCTGTTGCTGCCAACCACTGCAAACACTTGTGGCTGTCCCTCACCCAAGTGGTGGTTGAACTGACAACCGAACAATGGCTGGCCATGGTCTTCTTTTGCACTGCAACTGTGAATATTTTTATTTTAGTATCTATCAACCCCTAAAGGTTTTTGACATGGTTTTTATTGTTTACTTACTTGAATTTGTAAGGCGGTTTCACTTGTTTCGTAGTCTTTTTCTTGCCTCGTCTTCGTTTCTTCACTCGCGAGTTTGTTGGAGTTTCACTACGTGAAGTATTATCAGTATTCGAGGTGCTTTCAACACTTGAAGTATCGTCCTAAAACACACGGTAATTCCAACTGTAGTAAGAAAATGACCTCCACCACAAAGTCATTTAGATATGCATTACTATATAAAACACATATAACACACAGCGAGAAGGCAAACAATGTTTAATTACAAGTCACATTGTTAAGTCATTTTATGACATGTAAAAAAGCTCATACTCACGGCCTCATTGTCTGATAAGTTCATTTTAGTAGCAATATTGATTAATAGTAATGGCTTACAGTTTATTTATACTAATTTCATACAGATATTGAGATAAATTCCTAATTATTTCCTGTAGAGATCGTTTATCAGCTGACAAAGCGTCTGAAACGTCAAATGTCAAATTTTCGCGGGAGCGGAGCCATCGCTTAAAGAGTGAAGTTACAAGAGTAGGTAGTTTAAGTAGAAAGAAACCAAAGAGTATAGTAATATTGATTGGTAGAAACAAAAAATCACTTCGGCCTAGCGCGCATTGACTTGTTTTTTTGCATTATACGTGAAAAAGTATAGAGTGTCATAGAAGTGCGCGCATTGCGGTGAAATAAACGTATGCGGTAAAGTTATTGTTGGCCTCTCGCTAGAATCATGCGGTAGATTCATCGATGCCCTGGCCCTGGGACTGGGATTGGAATCAAGTCCTCTGAATTTGAGGAATCTGTCACTGTGGGGGGAAGAAGGCTTATCCCAAGCCTCCATGCAATTTCAGCTGCCGGAGCCACGTCGAAATAGTTTTAAAAAATATTTATAAATCACGTTACACTAAATTCTTACGTTTTTGAAGTTCTATTCTGTTTTATCCAAATCTGTCAAAATGCTGCTATCCCGCAATTTTTTTGACACTGACAGTGACAGTTATACTCGACATCGCGCCGTACGTCATTCCGTTGCTTCCGAGTTTAAGTGAGTGTGCTCCATAACGTTATTGTTATCTGCCTCCTGTTTTTCGATGACTTTTGCTACCCCTCTGGACACCGAGGCTTGCTATTTTCGACGACTTTGCTACCTTTCTGGACACTGATTGCTAGCTATTTGCGACAATTTCGCTACATTTTGGTGTTTTATTTGGTGCAAGAGTGAGCAAAGTGAGCTCGGGACTTGGGGCACCCCGACTGGTATTTTTTTTTAAACCACCCAGAATGATCCCCGCATAGCGGGGCTTCGTCAACTACACTTTAATATTACTTCGGTGGAGGGAGGACACACACACCCTCTTCTAACCTAACCTGTCCGAACTCCGAGTCGGGGTGCCAAAAGTTCCGAGCTCGCTTCGCTCGCTCTTGCATCCTAATTTCTCCTGGTAGCAGCAGTAATATTGCCTTTTTAAACACACATAATATTATCAGTGGGGGTAAAAGTCAGCCGATTATGCAGAAAATCGGTGTCCACTATGTAAGCGTAGGTCAATCGTAAGGCAAATAATTTAAGTCCAGGTGGGAAGCCCGTCTTCGAAAGTAGCTACAACAATACCACGAAAAACACATTCACGAAACTCGAGGAGAAACGGAATGATCGAAAACGGATGAGAGCGACAATGACGTAATTTAGCATCTTTTTTTATTACGTTCCATTTTATCGATTTTGCACGATATATTATGAGTTATGACAGATTTGATTGTCAATCGCCCAGTTTAATGTTTCGTTTTTGCTTTTATCTGATTTGAGGTTAGAAACATATTTTGTAAACTCAAAAATATGCATTACCTTGTAATAAGAGTGGTAGCGTTATAATCGGGGACTTAATCCCTACCAGCTTTATCCCTTTTTACCCACCAACTCCTGCCAAACGACACTAAACCCAACGCGTTTAACAATTCCTTTAGTATTATAAACATAAGTTCTATTACATAATATTTATTCATTTATTTATTTTATACTTTATTGTACACCTCATTACAAGAACAGGACAAACATTTATAAAAATAAGTGTACAATGGGCGGTTTTATCGCACAAGGCAAATCTCTTACAGACAACCTTTGGATGGACTGAACGAAAGGAGATAGATTTAGGGTTGTCAGTGTACAAAAGTTCTAAATAATACTAAATATACCTACTTAATAACATAAAATACACAAATACAATAACAGTTAGATATACTAATAAATATCAAATATATAATTGGGAAAGGAGTGAAAAAATTAGAGTGAAAAGAAATGCTCTTTTACCATATTTTTAAATGCTGGTAGCGTTTGAGCACGTCTTACTTCTATGGGTAATGCATTTCATAAACGTGCTGCTTGTACACTAAATGATTTATCAAAGAAGGAAGTAGAATGCATCATCATCATCATCATATCAGCCGAAAGACGTCCACTGCTGGACATAGGCGTCCCCCAAGTGTCGCCACAACAACCGGTCCTGTGCGTCTCGCATCCATCGGTTACCCGCGACCCTCACCAGGTCATCGGTCCACATTGTGGGAGGCCTTCCAACGCTGCGTCTTCCGGTACGCGGTCGCCACTCCAAAACTTTTCGGCCCCATCGACCATCTGTTCTGCGAGCAATGTGCCCTGCCCACTGCCACTTCAATTTGGCGATCCTTCGGGCTATGTCGGTAACCTTGGTTCTCTTGCGGATATCATCATTCCTGATTCGATCACGCAAGGAAACTCCGAGCATTGCCCTCTCCATTGCCCTTTGGGTGACTTTAATCTTCTGATGAGGCCCATTGTGAGCGACCACGTTTCGAGTCCATATGTCATCACTGGCAACACGCACTGGTCATAGACTTTCGTCTTGAGACACTGTGGTATGTGAGACGAGAAGATACCGCGCAACTTCCCGAACGCCGCCCATCCGAGTCGGATTCGACGGTTGACTTCCTTCTCGAAGTTAGCCCTACCTAGCTGGATCGTTTGTCCCAGGTAGACGTACTCATCAACAACTTCGAGTGCAGAGCCTCCAATCTTGATAGGAGTGGGTGCTACATGGGTATTTACCATGACCTTGGTTTTGTCCATGTTCATTTTTAGACCCACTCTTTCGGAAGCTCTACTGAGGTCATCGAGCATTGTACTGAGGTCCTCCGTGGTCTCAGCTATGACGACTATATCGTCGGCAAATCGAAGATGAGTGATGTACTCGCCATTGACATTAATGCCTAGCCTTTTCCAGTCCAAAACCTTGAAGACGTTCTCCATTGCGGCCGTGAACAGTTTCGGAGAAATTACGTCTCCCTGCCTCACACCCCGCTGCAGGAGGATAGGTTCTGATGTCTGATCCTGAAGTCGGACTGACATGGTGGCGTTTTCATACAAACACTTCAGCACCTCGACGTACCGATAGTCGATCTGGCACCGTTGGAGAGACTGCAGCACAGCCCAAGTCTCGATCGAATCGAAGGCTTTCTCGTAGTCCACAAACGCTAAGTAGAGGGGCAGATTATACTCTTCGGTCTTCTGTATAACCTGCCGCAGCGTGTGTATGTGGTCTACGGTGCTGAAGCCTTTTCGGAATCCGGCTTGTTCGGGAGGCTGGAAGTCGTCAAACCTGCGTGCATACGAAAGAAGTAGAATACATACGAATACTTAATTTTAGATTTTCCGATGATCTCAAGGACCTAGAATGCGTGTCACAGAGGAACTGAAAGCGTTCTTTAAGATAAAAAGGAGTAGAAGGATTAAAAAGCACATTATAAAGTAAAGAAAGTATATGGGAATTCCGGCGAAGGCGAATAGGAAGCTATTTGAGCTTAGTACGAAATTCAAAAACGTGGTCATACTTGCGCAAGCCAAATATAAACATGATACAAAGATTTTGAAGTCGCTCAAGCTTGTCCAATTGGTCTTGGGTGAGATCAAGATAGCTGGCATCAGCATAGTCCAGAATAGGGAGAACAAGAGATTGTGCTATCGCAATTTTTGTGGTGATGGGAAGAAAATTGCGAAGACGCCTCAGGGAGCCCGCAGAAGCGAATAGTTTACGACTTACTTCCTGCAGTTGCTTAGTCCAGGACATAGTGCTGTCGATATAAATCCCCAAGTTTTTCACAACGTGACTTACAGGAATGTTGGAATATAAATATTATTTATTTATAAAATATGGATGACTTACAGCTAAAACAAAGAAAATAAAAAAATGTTTGTGAGACAGACAGCCAATTAAAAGTCATCACTTCCAAAAAACAGAATGGAAAGAAAGAGTGAACAACACAATTACACAACACAGCAAGCAAAAAAAGGAAAACAAAAAAAAACACTACAACATTCAAGCTCAAACTAAATGCACATTTCATAATTATTATTATAAGAGTTAAAACCCGAACATTTAAAATCTCAATTAAAAAAGTTAAAGCTCAGGCACTTTTTGGCCGAGGACACACTCGTTATGAAAGGGTCAAAATCATGCTGTTTACATGTCGTTAAAGTTTCTACTTGCACGCACTTCGTAGAAATAAATGGAACACGCAACGGTGCGTACCATCGCTTCGACCTTCCGGGAACATTAAAATAAAATTTGGATAAAATATCGGAATTATTAATAGAATTATTGAAAACTTTTAATAATGAAATACAGTCAGAGATTGCTCGCCGATTAGTTAGGGGTAATAAATGATATTTCTTACAGAGGGTGAGGTAATCTTCAGACCGGTAGGCGGTAGGGCACTTTCTGATGATAACACAAATACTTGATAAACCTTTTCTCTATACGATCAATGTACTTATGATAACACGGATTCCAGATTTCAGATGCATATTCCAAGTGGCATCTAACACAAGTAGGTACAGTAAAGAATTTTTAAAGTTTTGGCTTGAGTGAAGCACTTGGATAGCCGCATTATGAAACCTAGTGCTTTAGATGCTTTAGCGACTATGGCATCGACATGAAATTCAAATCGTGATATACCCCCAGATCTCGGATGCAATTCGTTCTAGGTAGTACTTGATCACCTAAGATATACGATTAAGAAATCTTTATAACCGATTTCCAAAAAAGGAGGAGGTTCTCAATTCGGTTGTTTTTTTTTTAATTTGTTACCTCATATCTCCGTCATTTATGAACCGATTTAAAAAAATCTTGTTTTATGTGAAAGGATCTCTAGGTTCCGTATACTTCTCGATTGGTCCCATTGAAATTTTATTAAAATCGGTTCTGTAGTTTGGTTTATAAATCCAAATAGCTGGAAAAACACCATATAAGACTGGTCAATCCTTCCCTTGCGGTGGTAGGGCTAACGCCCGCCTGGTTCGCGACCACCCTCCCACCGGAGTTCGGCGTCAAGCAGCCTGCTGTGTTTCGTCGACGCGTGGGAGTACCAGTGCCTCATGGCATCTGGGCACGCTCGCTTCATCATGGACCTCATCTATCGTTTTCCATCAGGTGTGATCGAGGTCAAGAGCTAGCCCATTCATAAATAAATAAAAAAAATCATCAATGCATACGAAAACGAAAAAATACAACCGACTTCCAAATAAAAAAAACACTGCAAAGTACAAAATAATTTTAATTTTGGAAGTCGGTGTTAAATTACAAAGACGCATTTTAATAAATATACGCAGAATAGTGACTCTTTTATGGTAGTCCATAACGATGACGTGTGTGTGTGTGTGCACCACAGCTGGAGTTCGAATGACAAAACGTGCGTTTTTTCGTCGCAGTGGGCGGCCCCGTGAATGCGTTTATTTGACCGTACGGTAGAATAAACGCACCGCGTTTCACCGCACAGAGCAATGCTAAAGCAAAGGCCTAGCGCGCAGAGCAATGCGCGCTAGGCCTTTTACTTTTTGCTGTTCATCTTTGACTGTCTCACACACAGACCAAATAGGTTGTCTCACATTTGTCGGTGTTGTCATAAATATATTCCGTGCATCTTTTGGTTTGGATTCATGTCCATGGCTACTCAGGCCTTTTAAGTTGATAATTTTTTTTTATAAAATCACTATTTTGTATTAGAATGCGAATACACATTCTAATCTTTGTTGGAGTAGGTATTTGGCAGAATATGTATCGAGTCAGCCTTCTCAGCAAGCGTCGCTGGGGTAATCAGTTCTACAATAAAATTCTCAGCTCCACTTTGTTGACATCGCACCAGACCTGTTTCAGTGACTCCACCAGTTGTGTGGACACTTGAAGCACAACATTATTTCGGTTTTATATCACAATATCTACTTACTTAACCCTTTTTTTTAAATTCCGCCATAATCTCCATTTCGTGTATTATTCTCATAATTAAGTGACACTGGTGGTGGCAGTGATTGTGTAAGTGTTACCAGTGATAAACCTTTGGTGCCAATCTTAATTCTGTACGGATTCGTAAGGGTAAATAAATAAGCAACAAAATAACATATAAGCGATTTTATTATAATTTCGTGATGTTCACACTTTTTGTAAAAATGGTGAAATATTTTTACACTTTGCTCATTTCACAAATACACTTAAAATATTTAAAATCTTAAAGTAATCACAGCCTGGTTAGATACCTAAAACTATACCTACACGTAATATAATGTCTACTTAACATATTTTAATACTGATTCTTGGCATAAGTCTGATTATGTACTCAATCATCGTCTGTAATATAACAGCAGTTCAAGAAACTACTCTATTTTTTTCGATTGATGAACAACTTTCGTGCTTATACTTCCGCTATGTGAAACTAAAACTAAAAAACGAATACGAAGAATTAAATATTATTTACCTACAAATAGCGATTAAGGCGGCCTTAGTTCCAGTAGTTATTGTACAATACGTTCAGATGATACCCATTTAGTTAGTAAAAAAGAAGTGCTCAAGTACTGAAGAAATCGTTAAACCAACATAAATCTTGAAGCAAAATTCCAACCGAAATGATGTATATTATTTTGGCATTGCATCTTACCATAGTTCGAATTTTGATTGTTGGTAACTTGGCAGTTCAAAGACAATTTTTAGCCACATTATTTTACCCACATCATAAGTTAATTCAATTTCGTCCATTCTTACACCAACTCACTATCTTTTTTTTGTCAAAATCTGACAGTTGAACTGTCAAGTTACTGAATACCTACAATAAATTAATAGTCGTTTTTTTCCATACTTTCAGCTATCATACCAACGCATTTGAGTCCGTAGTCATAATAAACTGGCCATGTTTACAAAATACTATTTACAGATTCCCCAGACGTCAATCAGTCTGTCTGGAAAATCAACCATAAGCTGGAGGCTGGCAAGTGCACGCATGACGCAGAGCTACACGGAGCCAGGGCAGGAAGCGTCCTACGCGAGCGTACACGCCGGGGTATCCAGGTCTTGCACATCCTCGACCCCATGATACGATGCCTGAAAAACGAAAAGGGACAGTTAAACATTGTTGTTTACACTTTGTGTCAGCATTATGTAGCTTATACCGCCAATCAATCTGCCTAGCCTTTTCCGTCGGCTTCCATTAACTTATAACGAAGCAAAAAACATTCAGTTTATTACACGATCAACGGGGTTATTTGACTTGGGAGCCTCGAGCGTGTTACTTATGATTATAAGTTCGTCACAGGAAGGTTCTGGATCTTACTGATCTTAGGGCATTTTATGAGTTGTTAATTTTTTTTGTTGTTCAAATATAAACGCGGTGGTGGTGGCCACTGGTAGCAGATAGTTTGAAAGACAACGCTTTCATTAATGGTTACCTAAGAGCGTTATTTTAGAAGGAACTTTATCTCTATGTATAACGAACTTAAGTTTACTGTAAGAGTGTCTGAGTGCAATAAAGAATATTACAAAATCAAACTGAAAATATGAAACTTACCAACAATAGTGAAGTAGGGCTGTGACACAAGTAGAGGGCCACCTGAGTCCCCAGTACACGCATCCCGATCAGGTGCGTTTGCGCATAGCATTCGTGGCGTCACCTTCCTGCGACCATAGCCGGCGCCCGAACACTCTTCCTGAGCCCAGATTCGCACGGCAGACTGTAAAATCATAAAGTATAACGTTAAATCGTAACAATAATTTATATTTTTTTATTTCTCTGCCGGAATCTGCGTATCCTGATAGCTACAAACTTTAAGTCAAGAGTGAATAAGTTTTCCGGCGAGCGTGCCCCATCGTCGACCACTGCTTTGCTCACCATCAGATGAGATAGCGGCCCGGCCATAACGAGTCTATCAATGGATACAAAAAATATTAGTTGCGATCCCAAATCACCACATAGGTACAATGACTTATTGTACTATATTTGGCTAACTTGGTTAGCGCGCAGATTTGATATTGTGCTTTATGGGCCTAGAGTACTGTTGGCCACTGGCTGCTCGTAATTATTATTTTAAAATGTATTTACTATTTTATTTTGGTTGTTGAAATATTGTTAAAGGAATGGCTCCATCCTAGAAGTCTCCTCTGAGCATTCGACAATTATTTATATTTCTGCTTTTTTTAATACCCACTCTAGGAGTTTCTCCTGTAGCGTGGGTGCACGGTACAAACATATAAAACTCACATACACAAACAGCCAGACCCGGAACAACTAACTGTATGTCATACAAATGTTCCGTGCGGGAATCGAACCCGTGACACGTAACACACACACAATTATATGCATCACCTCACTAGGGCGTATTTCCACTGTTGCTGATAAATTGTACACGTATAATTTTGAGAATATTTTTTACCATTGTTTTGTGATGATATACCTAGGGTCTATCAAACCCCTTCAGAGAAATTAACGCGTTTAATAAGTCTCGGAAAATGTAAGTAGGTAATTACAATATTAAGGTAACTACAACGAAACTGATAAACAACGTACTTACAATACCTACGCACGCGATCTGAATGAGACAGGATCCATTCCAACTCAGGAAATGATTAAATAATTAAATTCTTGTCATACGACCAGTTACATTGTAATTTTATGATGGCCGTGTCACCGTGTGATCGTATCACATTCAGATCGCGCGCTCACTTCCTTACTTTCATCGGGATGTTGGAAGCAGGCCCCTTTTCAACCGTGCTGCCCCAACCAGTCACTATGGCTTCTTCTCCTTCAAGACCATCTAGGTCTTCGGCATCTAGAATTGCATCAAGGTTTAAAAATTTAAAATAAATGACTAATTAAGTCGTTGATGTCTTTTGTTCGTGGAAATTCAACGACATTTTAAAAATATAAGTTTTATTTTCTCAGTGTCTGTAAAAAGTTTATAATATTCAAGTAATAACTATATTGAAACAGGCATCTTTAGTTGAAAAAAATTTGGAATGACATTAGAAAAAAAGAAGAAAAAAAAACTTATTTTTTATTTTATGACATCTAATATTTTTTTCGTGGAGTTTCGACCAGGCTCTATTTTTGACATCTGAACAAAAAGGTTTATTATCGATGCATTAAAGGTTTGATCGCTTCGACTTTAACCTTACCGGGTAAGCAGGCAGGCCTGAACAGATTATCCGGTAACGGGTCAGCGAGCCTCAGAACAGCGATGTCGTAGTCATATGTGTATCTGTTGAAGTCTGGATGCTGCACCACGTGGATCACCTCGAACCCGTCCGACCTCGAGTTGTTCACGTCATATTCACCCACGAGAACTGAGAGACGCGATGCTTCGATCCTGATAATTTATAAAATAAGGTAGAAGTTAATATTTTTTGAAGAGTGTGTAGAGATTGAAATTAAACAGTGACGAGTCTGACCAAAAAAAATACGAATCGAACCTCACGCAAAGAAAACAAAGAAAGATTTGGCTGTAAATGTAATGTAACAGCCTGTTAGTTAATTGATCTGGAGATGAAGTTCGTATACAAAATCTTACATTATTAAATGAGAGGGCAATGATAATGGTTTAGATTATAAGTCGGGCATCAAAATAAAATTATAACTCAACAGCGTATTATACCAGCTGTATTCAAAGTCAATAAACGTTTTGTTGCTTACTGTACCTACAAGCTCGATAATTATACAGTTATCATAACATATTATAAAGGAAATATTTATTTTAACAAAGTAAGTAGTACTTAATTCGACATTTATCGGCAATAAATTTTTGATAATATCTTTGAAAATACTTGAACAACTTCACGCTTCATTTAAAATATTTTTATTTGTGGATATCTCGTTAACTTATCGATTAAAATTCAGCACACGTCGTTAAGTGATGCGAAACAATCAATCCGCGACACTACGTGGCTATTGGAGAGGACAAAAGGATCGCGAGCGCATCCAACGCGACCTTAACCTCATTGGAGTGATGTAACTTTACGGCTGTATGCCCATATTCCGTTGCTCACATGTGCTTTTTAAAAAAATACAATATACATATTTGAAAAAAAAAACATTATTTTTTCATTTACCGGTGTCCCAATCCCAATTATATGACTATGACGTGCCAATTATTGACGAACTGCGCTTTCCCTATTTTCACAATTGATTCATGATGCTGAAATCTACAGACAGTTACATTGACCGTTCTTGTCTTAAAGAAAATAGGAGAAGGTGCCTGAAGTAAAAGTAGAGTTGTCTAGAGACATCGAAAAGTAAAGTTCTCGTCAAATAACTTTGCCCCTCTGAAGTTAGCCATTTGCAAAATTTGCGCAGGTGCAGTCACGTAGATGGGAGCAAGCGGGACGCAAGCATGCATCGAACGTAAACGAGCGACTGAGACATAAAATCGCGCCCCGCCCCCATGTCTCTTGCGCATGCGCAGTTGCAGTTTGTTCGTAATTTTGACTACTACGCAGCCACTCGTAGCCAACTTCAGAGGGGCACAGTTATTTGACGAGAACTGTAGGTAACTGATATCAAAATATTTTTTGAGCTATCAAATGATCGATATGAATGATCTATTTGGGTTTTTTTATTTAATAACTTTGATGTTAACGTTTTGGTTCAGCATGTCATTGAAATAATTCGAAAAAACCTAACTAGAAAACCGTTGTCCTGTAAAATACGAGCAGATGGGAAAAAAAGTATCTCGTTTGACTAGTAATTATTTCAGCGAATGGTAAGCGAGCGAGGATTTCTACTTTTAAAACTGTGCTTGTCTTTGAATTCGTAAGATCTCTCTGTTATTTTTAGGGCGATTCAGATCCGATTTTGGCGTATGGCATTCTCCAAAAATACTATCCCTAAAGTAGTGAAAACCCTGATTCACAATTTGTGTTGAAGTTTGAAAGAAAAAATCAGAACCCTACGCGGACAAAGTTGCAGGCGAAATGCTAGTCATAAATCAATAATTCTAAAGGCCTACGTAGGCCATGCAACGTCAAGGTAACGCGTCATCGTCTAACATTGGCCTCTATACTCTCATACAAATATTTCAGGTCGTGGCCGGTAATAAATTACAGATCCTATAGGTACATTAGGTGCCTACATTATACGTATGGCGATACTCCAATTGCAAAAACACCACTAATTTCTCTACATTTTAAAAAGCTTTTAACACTGATGCCTCAGTGCTGCCACCTGGTGCTCGTCATTTCAGGAAACCCTCATTTACGCAAAAAGAATTTGTTCTGACGGGAGTCTATGCAACATCGACGAACGTTGCAGTGATATTTTTTTAAAGTTTTAAGAGCTGTTACTTACGCCTTACGGCATATTTTGATAAAACTTAGTATGCATACCTACGCTAGATATCCTGGTCTAAATAGTTAGTAGAGAGCATTTTTGAAGAAGAGTTCAGGGGGAAAGATAGAGTGATAATTCACTTTCCATAGAAAACTTAAAATCGCTCTCTCTCTCCCCTTCTAAATTCTTTTGTGAAAATGTGCTCTACTAACTATTAAGACCTAGCGTATGCATACTTTGCATACCAAGTTTAATTAAAATCGGTTCATTCATTTCGAAAAATAAAGACTTGAAAGTGTGTATGAAATGCACACTTTCAAGAAATAAGAAGAGAAATAAGTATAAGTCGATTAAATACTACTCACAATTGGAAGACTGGGAGCTCTTTTAATACATTATCTAGAGTCGAGATTTCAAGTGTTTAGATACAGTACGAATGATATAAACGGTAGATAAACTAAACATTATAACACTAAACATAAAATAAAACAGCAGGACTCGTGTCTATACGTTGGTATAAAAGTAAGAGAAAGCGGGGGACTCGAGAAGAGTAATAGAACACAAATCAGCGAGTTTTTAATTCTTTTCTGTCTGCCTATTTTTCTGTTGGTTGTTTGTTAGGACACATCTCCGAAATTACTGAACGCATTTTCATGTAGTTTTTACAGGTGAATAGATTACCTATACTTAATTGGGAGCAGGTTTTGTTTAATTAAAATCGGATCGGGAATTGAAAAAGTTATCATTAAATACAAACACTTTAAGATCTACGTACATGCAAATTCGACTGTATCTACAGTTCTTACAATATAAAGGTAGATTAAATTTTCTAAGTTGTGCAAGGCCGTGGGATTTTTTTTTTTATAAAAACTTTGCGCCTCTAGGATTTTCTCCTGTATCGTGGGTGCATTTACAAACATATTAACTCACATACACAAACAGCCAGACCTGGAACAACTATCTGTAGGCCATACAAATATTTGTTCCGTGCGGGAATCGAACCCGCGACACGCAGCGCAGCAGTCAATCGCTCAACCACTGCGCCAACCGTGCCGTCATTCCTAGTTTAAACTAAATAAATATGTGACTATAAATCGTAATTACACAAAGGACCTCAGCAGAACACCTACCGACCGAGAGACACTCCAAATCTTTTTTTAAGTTCGGCTAGTAGCATAACTTTCTTACTGTCTAATTATATAAACATGAAGCTGTGTTTTCATCTATTTATCTTGATATTTTTAAAGATATTTTCCATTTTGTCTTCATGTCAAACGATGCGAATGTCATTTCCGCAACAGTCTGTCAATGTCAGACTTTCAGGAAATGACGAAAAAATATCATGTAGCTTTGTAACTGATATAACAAAGTACAATTTCATAAGTTTAAAAGAAAGCCGCCATTCGAATAATTAACATGTTTTTTCTTTTAAACACCAATCAGGGTCAACTGAGGATGTGTTTACGGCGCAAATATTTTGTAAGTTTGCTAATAAAAGGGTCTTTACGTAAAGACGGAAAGTGTGTCGGTAACATTAAAGGTCACTTATGTATTGTTCTGAGACCTTAAGGGCAATGTTTATACTTGTTATGTAAATCAATATTACCCTTCGATCAACAATACAATCATCATCGATAAAAACAACAAGGCGTCGGGTGAGGACGGAATCACGGCCGAACTCCTGAAGGCGGGTGGAAAACCAGTCCTTAAGGCCCTTCAGAAACTGTTCGATTCCGTCATACTGGAGGGGAAAACGCCACAAGCTTGGAGCAGAGGTGTGGTGGTACTCTTCCTTAAAAAGGGCGACAATGCCCTGCTTAAGAATTACAGGCCCATCTCACTTCTGAGCCATGTCTACAAGCTGTTTTCCAGAGTCATCACAAACCGTCTCGCACGCAGGTTTGACGACTTCCAGCCTCCCGAACAAGCCGGATTCCGAAAAGGCTTCAGCACCGTAGACCACATACACACGCTGCGGCAGGTTATACAGAAGACCGAAGAGTATAATCTGCCCCTCTGCTTAGCGTTTGTGGACTACGAGAAAGCCTTCGATTCGATCGAGACTTGGTCTGTGCTGCAGTCTCTCCAACGGTGCCAGATCGACTATCGGTACATCGAGGTGCTGAAGTGTTTGTATGAAAACGCCACCATGTCAGTCCGACTTCAGGATCAGACATCAGAACCTATCCTCCTGCAGCGGGGTGTGAGGCAGGGAGACGTAATTTCTCCGAAACTGTTCACGGCCGCAATGGAGAACGTCTTCAAGGTTTTGGACTGGAAAAGGCTAGGCATTAATGTCAATGGCGAGTACATCACTCATCTTCGATTTGCCGACGATATAGTCGTCATGGCTGAGACCACGGAGAACCTCAGTACAATGCTCGATGACCTCAGTAGAGCTTCCGAAAGAGTGGGTCTTAAAATGAACATGGACAAAACCAAGGTCATGGTAAATATCCATGTAGCACCCACTCCTATGAAGATTGGAGGCTCTGCACTCGAAGTTGTTGATGAGTACGTCTACCTGGGACAAACGATCCAGCTAGGTAGGGCTAACTTCGAGAAGGAAGTCAACCGTCGAATCCGACTCGGATGGGCGGCGTTCGGGAAGTTGCGCGGTATCTTCTCGTCTCATATACCACAGTGTCTCAAGACGAAAGTCTATGACCAGTGCGTGTTGCCAGTGATGACCTATGGACTCGAAACGTGGTCGCTCACAATGGGCCTCATCAGAAGGCTTAAAGTCACCCAAAGGGCAATGGAGAGGGCAATGCTCGGAGTTTCCTTGCGTGATCGAATCAGGAATGATGATATCCGCAAGAGAACCAAGGTTACCGACATAGCCCGAAGGATCGCCAAATTGAAGTGGCAGTGGGCAGGGCACATTGCTCGCAGAACAGATGGTCGATGGGACCGAAAAGTTTTGGAGTGGCGACCGCGTACCGGAAGACGCAGCGTTGGAAGGCCTCCCACAAGGTGGACCGATGACTTGGTGAGGGTCGCGGGTAACCGATGGATGCGAGACGCACAGGACCGGTGGTTGTGGCGACACTTGGGGGAGGCCTATGTCCAGCAGTGGACGTCTTTCGGCTGATATGATGATGATGATGATCAACAATACAACATATTACGGCAAAGTATTCCTTTATGACGTGAAAAGGTAATTCTTGGTCAAATTAGGGGGTATTTTTGGATTTTAAATTGGAGTAGACTTATAGAGGTAGCGAGTGGTGACCTCGAAAGTGAAAGAATGGAATCAGTAACATAGTGAACAAAGGATATTTTAACGTCTCTTTTGCAAACAATGTTAACAGTAATTAACACCCACCAGACAATACTGCGGTTTCAGTAATTTTACGTTTGTCGAATATCGAGTAAGAAAGTAAAAAGTGGCACTCGCAATTTAAAAATGCGTAAGTAACAAAATTTATATGAATAAAAATTTGTGCGTTTGCATTGCAACAGTATTTTATTGCCTCCTCTTAATGTAAAGAAAGCAGGAACGCATTTAGGGTCAAATGCGAAGCCATAAAACATATCCCACGAGGAGGCAATGCTCAGAACCATACACACATGCGAGAACCATACACGGACATATACACGCATCCTGTTATCAGATTTTAATTTTAACAGTTATCTGGATTGCATGGAATTAATTAAAACATCACTAAAACCAATGTCCGTGAAAAGTTTTAACTTGACTAAATGCAATGTGTAACTGTTTCTTCGATTTCAAAAAAGGACCAAGGTTCCGTACGGTCTTGGAAGAATTTAATAGGGATGATTCCTGAGTTAAAACAAAGATTATATATAGTCCGAGTAGATTATCAAAAAATATTAGCAAGGTTTGACGTCACGCGAGTTTCCAACGCACTGTATCGTCTTAATTTTTTGTTAACGTGAAAAAATTAAAAATACGTGTCTAATATTTTTTGGAAATCTATCTGACGGACTAATTGGATTTTTTAGTAATCTACTTACATACAATAGGGTATTGTTTGTATGTAAGTACTTGTTATGATTTTAAGTCAAATTAACAGCCGGTCGATTCTGTCGACATCTCACGGTGTACACCTAGGCGGAGTGAACGACAATAGAGCTGTCATTCCACCTTATTTGTATGGTTTGACAACTCACCCGTCGTGCGGGGTGCACGACGGGTGAGTTGTCCAAGTGTTCACTGCGACATGTTTACAGAATCGCACTGCAGATTAGAGTGATCTGGCCACGCGAGTTAAAGTGCTTTTAGCGTATGCCAATTCACTGAATCTTTGGCTTGGCTATCAGTGGCTTATGTCCAACATGATATTACATACTCATGAATATAATTCTGATATAAAATATTACATGTTTTTAAAGGAAAAAGAAAAGAGCAAGGTATTTAGCCAAATTAATTGACATTTACCTGCGAACTGCGATTTAATAATCACTGTAATAAAATAAAATAACTGAAGGCCTTCGAGGAATGCTAAGCCTTACTCAGAGCTCGTCATAAAACATGACGAACGGTTCTGGTCCCTGAAACGAATTTATAAACAACCACTTATTTATTTGAGTAACGGAAATATCTTCCTTATGGTTCATGCTTGCACAAGCAATTAGTTTTTATTTGCAATAACGTTAAATAAACCCAAATTACCCCTTAAGCAAACGGTACTTTACAAAACTTTGCACATCCAGGAAGAAACAAGTTCGGTCCTAATTAAGTTCCTTGCGGAACCCTTGCGGGACATTCCGTCGCCCACGTACCGGTTTCCAACAAAATCCTCGAGGTTAACAGTAGAACTTGCTTTACCCCTTGCTTATTAGTAGCTGGCAATGCAGTCAATATATTATTATGTAACCACTTGCCCATGGTCAAAAAAATATCGGTAAACTTTAAAAGGATCGAAACGCGACACCCGAGAACATTTCTGCCAAGCCTTTTTATCTGCGACTAACGTAACGATTTTAGCATCTTTCACTGGGAATTAGGCGAGGTGATAGTTCAAAATTAAAAATTATAGTTCTTTCATTCATGATTCATATCAAGATGGCACCAATTAAATTACTTTTTACGGTCAATGAAAGTGACTGTTTCTCTCGGATTAGTCACGTTAACAGTTAGATTAGAGGAAAGCTTTTGAGGTGCCGATGAAAGTATAATGGAACATTAGACGAAAATTATCATATTGTGCGTGACCTATAAAATCCCAGCACACATTGATCAAGCTTGACCTCACAAATAATTGAATGGCAATCAATTCCGACAGCCGACAGGTGTTCGCACCTCTCTGACCACAAATTCTTTGATGACATGACTTGCTGAAGCCTCTATTAAAGTCAAATAATCCACTTTCACCAATTAGAACTCACCTACATAGACTATTGTTTGCAGATTGTCCAAAGCAACGGAACCATAAAACCATTATTATCTTATGATGAGATATTCATGTCAATTGTATGACTAATAGTTTGATTTGCACATCTAAATTGATATTATAGAAAGCCATGTGTCAATAAATCATTTAGTGGGCCATCATCGAATCTCCCGAGGCAGCTAGTAATGATGAGTGTAGCTAAACGCTAGACTGTTGAATGGGTTACCAAATGAATATGACCTGCTTTTTTGGTGTTGGAGAAAAGGCACAAAAAACCACTTCGTTAGATGAGCATGCTCATTAGAGAAAACCAAACGAGGTATCCTAATTAGACAAAAAAATCAAGAGTATTATTATCGTTCGAGACGGACTCAATTCAGAGTCGTGTACTACAGACAACAAAAATGCAGCATTGTTTTAATAAAAAGTCACAAATACAGATGACTTCAATGTTCCTTTCTGTAATGTTTTCTACTTTCGATTTCCACTTTTCGATTGCTTTCTCACTTCCAAACATGGTGTGAACACAACGGTATTTAACATCAAATCTTTAAATAAAAATTTAGAGAGTGTAAAATTTACAAATACAGTGTTATTGTAACACCTTGTAAGGATGCGAGAGGTCAAGATTGATATCAGATTAAGCTTCTGGTTTTAGTAACATGATATGTTAATATCTGCATATTGATCTTTAAAAGGTGTTGAGAAATCTGACCGTTCCTGTCGCAATTGAGATGTTAATAAACATAAAACTGCAGCTTTAGGGTGTGTTGGGTTAGATAAGGTCAAAGCTGTTATTGTTGAAACTTTGACTGTTGTATATTTTGTAGTAAATATGTATGGTTGTTTCAAAATATTTATCCACTCCGTAAGGTCTAGGCCATTGGAATTCAGACAACTCTTTCATTTCGTACTTATTTAAAATAGCTACCGCAGCATCATCACACCCTCCCTGTTTTCCTCCAAATAAAAAGAATTGCCCATTTGATAGTTCATTTTCAACCTTAAGAGCGTGTACGCCGTATGTCATTTCATACAAACTTTCAAGTCCTTATTCTTCAAAATGAATGAACCGATTTTAACGAAACTTGGTATGCATACGCTAAATATCCAGGTCTAAATAGTTATCAGAAAACATTTTTGAAAAAGAGTTCAGGGGGAAGGATATAGTGATTTTTCACTTTCTATAGAAAACTTAAAATCGCTCTCTCTCTCCCTCTGAAAACTTTTTCAAAAATGTTTTCTGATAACTATTTAGACCTGGATATTTAGCGTTTGCATACCAAGTTTCGTTAAAATCGGTTCATTCATTTTGAAGAATTATGATTTGAAAGTTTGTATGAAAAGCCGTACCGCACCCCGAACCCCGAACTAGCTTTGACCCCGAACTAGCTTTGTTTTGAATGATAAGCCACGGTGTTACGCACATTTTGTTACGAGGTCAAAGTCATAGTACTGATCAAGGTTACGGAACCTTTACCTGATAGGAGCACATGACTCGTGAAAACTGTTGTAGTATCTGATTTATTTGGAAGTTAAGTGTTTCATGTGTTTTTAAGGAAATTAATATTGATAAACCTTAATGAAAAGTTTTTGTGACCATCGCGTTGTCGAAAATAAACAATTCTTCAATGATATTGGTGTATCTGCAATTGAAGTGCAGATTCGAGTACATTTTTAAATACTTTTGTTATTTAAGTTGATTCTTCTGACTGGTTAAGGTTCTATGTCTTAGTAAATATTTGTAACTGGGAAAAGAACGACACCTATTTCAGGAATTTCAACAAAATTTCTTCAACACGACCTTTCGGATATAATAAAATACCAAAATCTATTGGAGAAATTAGTAATATAAGAATATTTAAAAATTACTAAAATTGTTTTTAATAAAACAACATTACTCAGTCAGTAAATTTCTATTAGATTATGAAACTGATAGTATGAATTTATGATATATGCCAGAGGTATAAGTAGAAATTTAATAATTCAGATAGGGATCTAACTAAATTTTGAAATGAACGTAGCCAATTGTGCCGGAATTTGTTTTGAAGTTTGTACTCACCCCTATATGTTATCTGAAGTCTGACTTCATTTGATATATTTAAAATATTTTGGCACATTTGAAATGTTATTTGATATCAATATTTGTATGCCACCTACTGTGGCAGAACACAGCTCTCATATTTACCTTGTAATTGTTCTACCTCACTGGGTAAATATGAGTCTACGTTTACTTTTGAACACAGGTAAAACCTGTGTACACAAGTTTAACGTATTTGGTTTCATTTCAAGTCAAAGTTACATACCCATGTACACAATGCGTAGCGGTGATGAGGTGGTCTCTGGCAACCACAGTGGCTCCGCAGATGACCTTGCCATCTCTCTTCAGAGCCGCGAGCCAGGGGAACTCGCCAGGAGTCACAGCTTCTCCACCGACCACTCGGGCACCGCGGGCCACCCCGCAAGCTGGAAGAAGAGATAAAAATGTGAAGCTAAGTTAAAATTCATAAAATTTACTTTCTTGGAGATGGATGCACCATTGTAGAGAAGTGATAAGACGTTAAGAGTAACATGGGGAAAGATAAATTGGTTTAAACTTGGCTTCTATAAATGGAAAATCTGAATAGATCTAAGTAAAGAAGACTAACGCTGAAGCAAGATAATGATGGCGAAATAGTAAATTGAATGAATCGGAAGGTCTAAATAGGGAGAGTTTCTGAATTGTGTATTTTGAGTTGAGAGAACGACACGATCTCTCAAAGAGAAGTCTAAAGTAAAGTTTGAGAAATATTCTACTTTAAAATTGAAGAATCAGAATCAAATTCAGAAATTGGGGGTTTGTCTATTTAATGTAACAGAACCTCAGATTTGTAATTGAGAGTTTAACTAGATGAAGAAAAGAGTTTAAGGAATGGAGAAAGTTAATGCAGAGCCTGCAGGAAGATTAAGGCATCAGCTCCGGGATCTGCAGTAGCCGAATTCGATTAGATTAGATGTAACGATTTTATAACCGAATGCTGAGCTTGAGGTTGTTCGATTCGGCCTAATATATTATCAACAGTCCTGGAATTTACGCTTATTACGATTTAGTAATTATTTTTACCGCAACTAAGTATCGGGTTTTTTTGACGCAGTACATAAAGTAGCTAAATATAGATTTGGCTCTAAATTTTTACCTGTCTAGTAATTTTCCTTTCCAAGCAGGTCAAGTCCTGTTTACTGAGGACATGTCAAGCGGTGATTGAATTATTAAGCAATTGTTATGAACGTAAGACCACGCAGACCACAAGTGACACTTTAGACTTGCTTTAACCAACAGATTCGAACCTATGACATTATCTGCATTTTGTTTTCGAAAGTGACACTTTTTGTTCAGCGTCAATTTTTTTCATGTTTTTTGTTTATTTAGCTGTTGTTGTTTGTTAATTAGCTCAAAAACAAATGTCCATCTTTTCCGGATTTTCACCGACGACGTCTTCATTGCCATTTTATATACTACTAGATTTTATGTTAATTTAAACTTTGAACTTTTGTAAACCATTGACCGCTGATGCAACATCTCAGGAATGCACCATAAGAGCAATTTCACTTTGAATATTAATAACGTAATTTAATCCATTAGAAGCTGCCGTACAAACGATGCTCATTTGCATATTAGAGAACGCAATGTTAGTAAACAAATATTCGCGCCAAAATGATAGCGTTATACTTAGTTGCACTAGAATTCATTAATGATATGCATGTTGCATTTTACTACACGTACATTTTTTCGTAACTACAGCATTAACATAATTTACTATCGCGAACTGGGTCGCGAATCGCGATCCAAAATACGATAAAGATAAAGACCTTTTTTCTTCGCACCAATTTCAACGGTATGCGCAGATATCCGAGGGCTTTTAACACCAAAGTCGCGGATATAAGTAATTGTTAATCGGTAACAGACAATCAATTCAACGTTTCGCAGACGTTATTTACACATCCGGGGCACTTAACATACTTGTGAAAATATCTCAGGGGTCTTATCTCAACAGGCATATATGCCAATAAGCAGCGCCGGTAAGTGACTCTCTAATAGCACTTCAAACTATTAGCACTTATTTTGTGACATAACCGAAACTGAAGTAATGCCTATTGAATAAGAGATTAGAAATTAAAATTTGTGTAAGAATATCCACTTGTCACAACACAACAAATACTTCTGAATGTAGACGGTTGGTTATGAAACCACCCATGCATCATGAATGAAACAGGAAAATTAACTCAATTAACTTACCGAAACTATTCAGGTAGATAATTAATATTAATTAGAAAAATAACACTTTGCTCATTGAAAGGAAGCGAGAAAATACTTCAGGAAAAATTAGTACCTAAATCTAAAATTTTGCAACTGAAAAAGCACTTCACTTGAACACAAAAATAATGGAAGTAGCTGAAACAAATCCCGCAGTCAAAAATAATAGTAGTGTGACTCACTGCAGGGCCGGCAAGCAGCGGCTGCGGCAACGGCGGCGAGGAAGCAGAGGACGCGAAACATGTCTGTCGGAGTCACAGCCCACTCTATAGTCAGGGGGAGACGCCGGCCCAGCTATTATAGGCCGTGGGCGGCGCCTCCGATAAGGCCTCGGGGCCAGTGTGACAGACCAGATCAGGCCAAGTTCACGGCAACGCGGCGACTGAGCGAGTGACGGCGCACGCGTCACCCCACTCGCTCTCAGCCCGCGGGGATTGTGGAAGGACCAGCGGATTAGATAATGACCTTGAAGCGATGAGCTGATTGAGCAACCCGTTGCCGTCGCTGTCATTGATTCTTCTAATCCGTTCTACTTCTGCAGATATATGCATACTTACATAGGTTGTGTTTACTACGCCTCAAGCTACCTACATGATGCAATGCAAAGGTGCATATATGGTATAAGGAAATTTTATGTTATAAAAAATAATGGTGATGATTTTATAGATGTAAAAATAAGTTTCAAAAATCAGCATAATTTGTAATTTTTTTAATTGATATCATGACCGATATGTAAATGTAACAGTTTTACGTGTACGATATCTGGTTCAATCGATCTATTGTACCAACGAATATTTACTGCAAATGAATGTGTGGGCGACTTGGTATTCATCATCCGATCGGCTCTTACTGGCATGCACGGCCCAGAGGCAAGCCCCCTTCTTAAAGATGCATAAATACAACAAGGCTTGCCATTCACGTGCGACCGGTAGCGGAAAATCAAGTTCCGTAATTAGTTATGTCATATTATTACTCGGCAGAGCTGCATTTTGTTCCTAATTAATAGGGGCACCCTTAAACGAACACGGGTCCCGTTGCATTCCTTAAGAGACAAGAGTGCAGAAATATATGTAGTAATGAATGGGATCGCTTTCACGTTCAATTAGATTAATTGATCACCTCAAATTCTTTAATGTCTGGGTTACCATGAAGCAGCGACGCGTTTTGGTGAAATTGAGTTAGTACCGCTTGACTACACATTTCTTTTGCAGTGATGATGTTTTTTTTTTGTTTAACGAAAAAGAAACAATGGAGTGTTATCTTTTAAAGTTTTAACGGCTTTTTGACTTGGAGTAATCATCATAAATATGCATGCGTGTGAACTTTGTTATGCTTGCGTGTCTAGTTTAGCATATTTTTAAGAAGTGCGTCTTAAAATAACCTGGTATTTGAGTATTGTGTGTATAGAAAGGATGTCGCGAAGTCGTCCGTGAGTGGGTCGCGTGTACTGCGTATATATCCTTGCAGAAAGTCGATCTTGGTGTTACGCAACGTGCATTTAATTTCACCCAGTGCCGCCGGATGGCTCGAGTGGTTCAATTTAATTCTTTTATATTTGGACAATCTTACTCAACTTTTTACGTAATGTCAGGATTAAAGCGTTGTATTTTGAACGTTTTGCAATTTTTGATATTTCGGAACAAACATGAATGCAGTGGCAGTGCGGGGCTTTGCAGCGGCCGTCGAAATAACATCGCGGGCCGCGGCCGACGCCATTCTACTTTCTTGTTTACGTTGTGTGGCATGGAATAATACTGTAATCGATATTATGATTTATCCTGTGCGTAATGCCAGCATGTGTAAATACCGTTGTCATAATTTATTGACTCGGTAACACTGAGCGTCGTGGGCGCACTGAAAAAACAGGTTACCTAAATGTTGATTGTAAAAGATAAACGACAAAGTCTCGTAAGCAATAAACAATGGAAGACATGCAACCTTCTAAAAAATCCAAAGTTGACTTAACATTGATACTTGAACCTCAAATCTCGCTATCTGGGTTATTTCCCTGTTTGACGAAATGTTTATGAAAGGGTGAGCCACCAGATTGTCTAGACAAACATGGGTGACCTTGGGACTGTTTTTGAAGGTTAATTTCATGGAAAGAGCCGCGTAGCTGAAGATATGTGCAACGGTGCCAAGGCAACGGGCCACCCGTATGTAGCAGATAACGATGCACGCCTACTCACCGTATTCAATTGAATTACTATTGTTATACAATTCATTTTCATTTTGAATTGTTTTTTTTTATCCTTTGCTAATGATGCTTTAATTTTGTTAAGACTTTTAAGGAATGCCAATTTAATTTGAGTAGCTTTTTTTAACGCTACATTTCCTATTTTGAAAGGATTATATTTTGAAAATCACTTTCTTATTGTTCCTAAAACCCAATGCAAATTACTGTAAAACTCGCGATTTTGGGTTCAACGATTGCTTAGTTTAATCAATAAATCCAAGTCCCGTGTCAAACGCGCTGTTTCAGTAGTCCATTATTGTAAATTAAACGTTTTCTCCTTCTTTTGTATTGTAAGATTGATTGGTTTAACTTCAATGTTTTTATTATTACGTGATGTATTTTTTATTTATTTTTAGTCTCAAGAAAGTATAAATAAATCACTTTCTTATCTGTTTTCGTAATCAATTTCGTCATGCAGTCATGTTTATCTTTTTGCCGTATTAGTTTACCTATTATACACTTTCTCTTAAATAGCTTTTTATATCTAATGCCCATTTTCTTTAGTATTTGAGAAATCATTTATGTTTTATTTGTTCTTTTCGCCATGTTCAATCGAGATTTGCTTTGAGGAAGTTTGCCAAATTCCGTAATGGTGTGACGAACAAATGCAACGTGCAAGTATAGGTACCGTCATGCGTTGTTGACCACGATAGTTTTGTAAGGAATACCATTTTGTAACTTAGAAACTGGATGATCATGTCTATCCTTAGTCCTAGAGGACGTCCGATATATCACAACCAGAGGCCTTAGTGTGAGTTTTTTAACGTTCTCGAAGTCAAAGTCTAAGGCATTCACGGAAAACCTGTTTTTTGTCTATACAATTTGACATATGCGAAAGTTTACGTTAACACGATCGAGTACGTTAAAAAACTCACACTAAGCCCTCTGTACCAGTGATAAAGAAACTCGAACGAGTTTTCTCGCTGTATCATTTTATAGTTTGATCAAAACCATTGGTAATAACAACTTTATCATATTTATTGATGCCTCCATATCTGAAATAAAATAAAGCCTATGCACTGACACACTTGGCTCAGCATTGGCCCGCTACAGCCTGGTATCGGCCTGCATACTCTTTGACCATGTAATGTTCCACTTTTTGATTTCATTGTAATGTCTCTGAATTGCAACAGTTTTAAGGGCGATCACGGAATTTATCTCTTTGAGTGTGAATAAATACTTTCGAGTAGAGCTGTTTGTTCTCGTTACTTGCCTTACTGATGTCGAAGTTTTGAAATTTTATATCGACTCATACATGTTGGATAGCATAAATTCTAAAAAATCATTTCGAGAAGAAAACATAAATATTCAAATATTTATAAACACAATACCTTAGGGTATTGTGTTCCCAAACTTTCGGAGAACACCAGCAGGTAGTACCAAAAAGCTTAAAAATAGCACTTATGTTATGTAAAATTATTTCTGTAATAAGAGACGAAGAAAGCGTAAGTATTTGAGGGTGTTTGGGAGGGTTGATTAGATGGGTACTGTAGCCTCCTTGGCTGCAACCTCTGGCAGCAAAGCTTATCACACCTACTTTGGAAGTGTCTGATAGAAGAATAAGTTATAATTTAAATTATGAAATGTGGTAAGAACATTAATTTTTTTTTTGATAGATTGACAGAGGTAATATGAAGCTTCGAGCCGGTAGGGCTCCAATATAAGTCTCTTTAAAGATCTATCTGAATTTCATTAAGTATTTAATACGTAGCCCCCAAACCATAGTCGGATTTCGGTGCATTTATGGGGCATCCAGAAAGCATTCCTATGAAATGCATCTTTGTAATGTTTAATCGTATTCTAATTGTCAATAATATCGTTTAATATATTTTTACATTAAAATTTTTAAAACCTAACAGAGGTTCGACATAGGACATAAAGCAGGTACTCTTCTCTAATAGGAAAGAAAGCAATGCATCACGTGTAGTTTTTCATTTGCTCCTGTATAAAAATGTAAGAAATTAGTAATTTGTATGGCGTGTTCCTGTGGGTTATATTTTGGGACCATTACTTTTTATTTTACTTAGCTGTTGCTGTCCCCATACTGGTCAAAGGTATCCTTCAAATTCTTCGAGATACTCTTCTCAAGCGCTGTTTCGAACTATTCCGCATAAGCTATAAACCTAGCTATTATATAATAATATATTTTGCTAAACTTACTACTGTCATGAGACAAATCTTCAGTTCTATTATGAATAAATAAAAGATCATTAAAATCGTCTTAGATTCAATATTTAAACTTGATGGAGCTTTGCCATGACGGGATCATACAATTTGCACAGAAATATTGCATCAGCTACAACATGATTCCCGTTGCTGTTGCAAGGAATGTTCCGCAGGAAAAAGTTACCTATACAAAACAGCGTAAACTTGTTGGAGCAAGTATTAAATTTATTGTTGTCTCCGCTCGAACTGCCTGTTTGGCCTAGTTACAATCTGCGACAGGCGCCTGCTCAGCGGGTAGAAAGGTAAAAGCCTCCTTAACTCTACCGAAAATATGCAGATAACGAGACATTTCAGTAAAAAACATGAGTAAGTATTTAAGTAAGCTTATATTCCCTGTGAATAAAATTACCAGCAATTTTATATTTCTCTGATAAAATCTTAAAGAATGATAAACAATGGTTTACCGTAAGAAGATAAATCAGGGTTAATATTTGGAGTAATCTTTATTTTTGCGCCGGCGCGGCGGCGCCGCGCTGTTGCAAGTGCAAATTAATTTCTCTCAAAAATTTTAAGTTTTGTAAATGAGGCTGCATTCAAATGTGATGTTTTAAAGAACTCATTCAAAGCAAAGGTGGAAGGCAAGCGAGCAAGCGGTCGATTACCAACTCGCTGGACTGACCTAATACAAAAAACTACCGAGTCCACCATGGTCCAGTGAAGGTACCTACTCGTAACGTGACCAGCCGGCAGAAATGTAAGCGCATCGCTCCTCGGGAAAGTCGACGACCCATCGAACTTCTCTCCATGAACCTTATCTGCGCAACCACGACCACTCTGATAAGAGTGTCCGACAGAGAAGAGAAGAGAGACCTACACTCTAAGGCTATCGGTCAATGAATCGATTTTGCTTAGACTACTAAATAAACTTTTGAATGAGGAGAAGGCTTAGGTAACCTTGAATGCGTTTCATCAGGATGTGGACAAATGTACATATTCACCAGCAAAGAAAGGAAGCAGGGAAAGAGACGGAGCTATACGTACTGCATAGCTCTCTCTCTCTTTCCCACTGGAAGTAATATTGAAGTAATACTGTTTTAAGAGTTGGTGGTTAGGCCCCTGAATTAAAAAAAAAAAAAAAGTATTCCATTGAAGCCTATTCCATAATTTGTGATAACATTACATGCTTTAGGAGAATGCTCTCATTTAGGTACCTGCATAGAGATACCTACGCGTGTTTTTGAAACGAAAACCAACTAAAAAATAACTAAGTTTGAGAACGCATCTGAAGTAAAATGCTGTAATTTGTTGACTGCATTATCAATTAGATACCATTAAGAAACGGATGTTGATAAATTTAATGCTTAGCTTTGGGCCTAGTGTAGGAAAACACTTTTTATTTCAACTTACGGCCGCTTTCTATAATATATCTCAGTCCCAATCTTGATCCCGATCCTAGTCTGTAACCAATCAACGGCCGAGTTTGTGTCCTTCACCACACAATCCTCACCTTTGATTGGTTACAGACAAGGATCAAGATTGGGATTGAGATATATTATAGAGAGCGGCCGTTAGTAGTAAGTCCTCACTTTTGAATGCCTGGCATTTTCTTTAAAGCAAAGAGAATTCACAACAATTGATTGCATTATAAAATTCCACGGCACTGCCTTGTAGGTATGAAAAATAAATAATTCTACTTTGGTTCTTTTTAAGTTATGACCCGTATGCAATTAGCTATTTTGTGGCTATGATTTTTATCATAGTTCATTTGCATACTAAATTAGTTTTAGTTTTATTTAGGTATCACAGGAACATAAAGTAGGATCTCATTAGTTGAATGCTTACCAACTTTGATTTTTATATGATTTCAAACTTTGTCAGATAGAAGTCTGAAATATGTATGTCTGGTACATAGACTTCTATTTACTAGATAAGCCTAAAAACTAATCTTTAGATGAGAATAATATTTGATTTCTATCAAGCCCGATTCTGAAGTCCAATTAATCGTTTAACATAGGATGACGACGATGTGAACCTACAGATGTATGAAGATCTACGAGTAATTACCTCCCTACAGCCAACTTTGTTGTATACTGATCCTGTAAAAATGAAGACGTCAAGGCTTATGCGAGCCACAGACGTTCAAGTAATTTGATCAAACTGTTTGATCAAATAGAAATTTCATATTTCTTCATGCCATTTGACAACTAATTTTTAATCAAATTTTCCTACAGACATTCATGCCAATTTTATAAAACTGTTCGTCAAAATTATCAGCCCGTTTGATCAAATAACTTATCTATGGGTCGCATTATCAAAATTTTCCAAACTAGGTACCTACCTACTCTAAGATGAAACATCATGTAATACCCTGATTAAAGAATCATATTTAAAGCCCATGATTAACAACACATAACCGCTGCATCTAAACACAGGTAAACAACAATAATAACAAGCAGATCATTTACTATCGCATGTAGGCATCTATTAGGATCCCTCATGATTCGCTAATGCCTCTAATTACACCATTACAGATAATTATTCCATAAAATTGCTTATGGAATTTGTGGCAATGTTACTGGGTTGTTTATAAGTGGTAGTGCGGGTGTGGGACCATCATACTGTCGGCAGGACTAAGTGGAACGTAGTGGAGAAAGTGTTGGCAGCCTGGGCTCTGGCTGTCTCCGATCTGTAGTGCGACCGGCGCCGGCGCAACGTCAGCTGCCATTCGTCCTCCTCCTTACGCACTGTTAACTGTTGCCTCCTCGTGAGTTCCGATTTCATTTTTAACCTTGATTTTTATTCGTGGTCGTGTTGTGCAGTGTTGTGTTTACAATCGTACGGTTAGTAATTTTGAATTGCCGAATTTTTTGTAGAACAGGAAAATCTATTCATCTAGGTACGTAAAATGGGCCCGCATGTTGTTAATTTAAAAAGCGCGCACTCAATTTTTTTATTCGATATTCATGATGATCTACTGTCAGTATTTAAAGCATGTTTTTTATATTAAGGGTATGTAAAATGTCCACTGTTCTCATAGATGTTTCCAAAAATGTGGCACAGTTTCCTGTTCCATCCAAATTGCATGCAACTGTTTCGTCTGAGACAACTACTGCATTTTAAATTAACGTACACGGAAAGACAGTTATTTCAAATTGCATGTCTTCCTCTAGTTATTTATCACAGCGATTTGGCACAAACACAATAGGCTCCTATTGTGTTTGTGCCAACCGATGAAAATGTCTGAAATTCTAATATTGTTGTGGGAAAGCATGGGAAAGACACTCATCATCATTGTCATCATCCATTACACGCTATATCTGTACAACTTCGGTCGACATTAGTTGCAAAGTTATCGCAAGCCCTTGACAGTACTGTAGGAAACCATTCTTTATGTAGTATTGTACTAGGACATCTATAAGACATCACATCTATAAGTACATGACGAAAATACTTTCATTTCCGCGAAATAGTCGGGGAGCAGGAAAACCGACGGCTCTCTACTCGCTAGAGAGGCCCGGGAACCACGGAGTTGTACGCTGCGCGCATACCAATCGGGAAATTTCAATTTTATTCTATCACTTACCATTCAACAAATTATTTATAACCGTTTCGAGTATGTTGTAACACGATTTCTAGCGAATTGATAAGTAGTTACACCTTAAAGGATTGTCTTATTTGAGTTGAACAGGTTGGTAATTTAACGTGTAAAGATTATTTTCATTTTCTTAAAGTTCCAAGCCATTCAAATTATATTTCATGGCACATTTACCTAAGGATTTAAGTAGTTCTTATGGTAAACGGTGAAAAATCACCAAGGTCAGAGGTCGGGACCTATGCTAAGCTGTTCGTAGAAAACAAACTCTCGCAACACTTTCAACCTTAAAAAACATATTCAAATTGGAAGATAAAACTTTCTTTACATCGAGCAGAATACATTTCGTGACCTCAACCGAGATACGAACAGTCTCGGAAAACGGTAGTTACATCCTTTATTTTGATGATCAAGGTTGCAATTTACATAGGGCCGAATGTAGTCCCTTGGGGGTCCCTCAACGACGTGACTTGAGTCCCCGATCGAATTAAAAAACAAAATAAATGCTAATGGATGCTGATTTGATGAGTGATCTTAAGTTAGCGGTACCTCCGCAACCAGTAGCGGGTTTTTTGACCCGGTCACGACGTGTCCTTGATTCTCCGTTAATGTTATCAGCAATGCAATCTCGCTTGGAACTTGATTATAATACTCAAAAAGTTGAAATGAGATATAAAGAAGGCGGCTGCTTAATTGTGATAACCATAATATAATTAGTGGGATTGGACTTGATCTTAATTGTTATTGTTTCCTGGATTAAGAAGTAACTGCACTGAAAGCAGTTCCAACTCGACGTTGTTCAAATGTCGCATTTTTTTAACCGCTCGAGCACTGTCATGTGAAAATTCCAAAATAAAAAATAAATCTTACGTAATAGTAATAATAAACATTAAAATCGAAAATCTCGCGGCACACCGGTGTGCTAAGTGCTAACATGTTTTCCTATATTTTCTGTCAGCTGTCTAGTCATCATCACATAAAATATAATGTGGTAGGGTACACGTCCATCTTTGGAGTGCTACTTGAAGATATGTTTAGAATTCAGATGATGATGACGCGTGGACGTGAAATGTTCTGAATCTCAGCCCAGCTTGAATTAATGAATTCTGATTTTTATGATGTGATTGGCTGTTACATTTTCATCTTTAATTAATTCCTAGAGAATTACTACAATGAAGTGGACGATTCTACTGGCATGCCTCGTCGGCATGACGAGCTGTCGTGCTGCGAGCATCGAGCCCCAGGAGAAAGAGAAGGGCTTCGTCGACTGGATCACCAACTTGCTGGGAGGCAGCAGTACCACAGCCAGCCCCGTGATAGTACATGATCCTCCACCAAGTTGCCCTGCTTGCCGTGAGTAACAGCTGTTAATACATTATTGCAAGCAATATTTTCGGAATCTTATTTCGGGCATCATCCTTTTGTCGGTATCACAATTTATTTGGTTTCGACGCAACGTGGTGTTCATCCAAATTTCGAAAGGGTTATTGCACTGAAAGGTGTTAGTGTTAACAAATTACCCTGTGCATAATTCGTCATATCAGTAAACCTAGGCATCCCCTTTCTATAACCAGACCATCTTTATCAGCTTATCGAAGCATTCGTGATGGCTAGTTTTGAGCTGGTTCAATAGGTTCCTACTGCTTGATGACAAAAGTTGTTTTAGTTGACCTCGACTTCGTCGGCTAATACAACATAAGTAGGTACCTAGGTATCCGTCAAACTCCGATAACGCTTTAAAGTCTATAAGTATTTAAATGTTGCTGTATAATTATACATTTTCTGTAACAACGCTAGGTTTTCTGGATAATAACAACATCATGAATGCCTAAATATTATAGCACTGTAGCGTTGTAAACTCAACAGAGTGCTTTTTTGGCATTCTTTATGAGTCTTTTAGCGTTAGAGAAAACGGGCTTCGAGAAAAGATATCTTTTATCTCATTCTGTCTATACGATAGATAATTATCTATTATAATCCTTGGTGCTTGACACAAACCTGTCAATTTCCAGAATGCGGCGTAGCCCGGACGAAGCGCCGTATAGTGGGTGGCTACGAGACCAAAGAGCGCGAGTACCCCTGGATGGCGATGCTGATGTACAACGGACGGTTCTTCTGCGGAGGATCCCTCATCAACGACCTGTATGTCCTCACCGCTGCGCATTGTACTGGGTATGTATCAACGAAACAATCTCTGCTGCGTCCCTCAGGTACCATCGCTTATGGTAGAATAGGCTTGCTCAACACAAATATAATGAAAATACAATTTGTACACAACTTTACTTTCTATCAGCTTTCCCAATATAAATCAACTAGCATCCGCCTACGGCTTCGCCCGCGTGGTTTGTTGATAAAAAATAGCCCATGTCGTTTCCCAGGATTAAGACTATCCATATCAAATTTCATCACAAACGGCTCAGCAGATTAGCCGTGAAACCAACATTCACACAGATAAACAAACGGACAGACAGACAGTTCGCCCCTCCATCCCCGCTCTCTCCGCGCGCCACCGACTTATACCTAGTAGGCGCATAATGGCGCTCCATTCAAGTCAATCTTATCGTGATATTTTTTAAACTTTTCGTCCTAATTACTTAGTGTAAAAGACAAGGTTCATCTACATTAAATACTGAAAGCGACAAAAGTATCAATTTTGATAAGAATTAGCTAAATACTCCAAAATATGCGTTGTAAAAAGGTATCCAATTTAATTGTATTTATGGCTCATAATTTGGGATATATTGGCTTCCACAATTCCATATAAAAGGTATGCTGATGTATGCTGTCCCGGACTTTTATTTAGGACTGTTTAAGACAAACAATCCCACGATAAATTATCTTCGTGTAGGTAACTCCAACGGTTTAGGAAGCGCACGCCAAGATAGCTCTCACAGGGCAGGATTTTTTTCCGACTTACTTCATACTTATCGTAATCATCATCATCATCTCAGCCGAAAGACGTCCACTGCTAGACATAGGCCTCCCCCAAGTGTCGCCACAACAACCGGTCCTGTGCGTTTCGCATCCATCGGCTACCAGCGACCCTCACAGGTCATCGGTCCTTCTTGTGGGAGGAAGGCCTTCCAACGCTGCGTCTTCTGTACGCGGTCACCACTCCAGAACTTTTTAGCCCCATCGACCATCTGTTCTGCGAGAAAAGTGTCCTGCCCACTGCCACTTTAGTTTGGCGATCCTTCGAGCTAACTCTTATCGTTATAATATGGCCAAATTACACAAAATCTTTATAAATTGTAGCCTATGTGCTATTCTGATGTAGGTATAAGCTATTTAACTGTAAAGTTTCATCAAAATTCGTTCCGTAGTTTTTGCGTGAAACAGTAATAAACATCCATGCATCCTAAGAAACTTTCGCAATTATATTAGTAGGATTTCATTCGCTTGGGATGAAGCCTTTACGTCGGTACTCTCGCCACCTGATAGATCGCGTCGGTATCAGCATCGGTTTCACTTAAATTAGAAATGTAGAGGTGACTGAAGAATATTATAAATATACCTACTTATTTTAATGACCACTAGAACAAAAATTCGTCAAACTCACCTAACGACGTCTATTGTTTACTAACTCCTTCCAACGACACAACGGCAGCATACCTATTGAGATCAAAAACACCATTGAGTGACTGCTGCCAATTTCTATATACCTTCATAGTTTACTCTAGGTGGAAAGGTGACGATCGTGCACTTGGACGCATGCCACTTGCATTCTGTCACACGCATGTGAATGCTTTTGTTAATATTAAACAGGTGCACATTTTCACGATGATCTGATTATAAGACTGCCGGTGTCACCAGGTTGTAAACTGGGACAGTTTATAGCTTTGGCTTCGATCTTGGGAAAACAAAGCAAGTTTTCCGTCGTTGGTAACCTTAGGAGGAGGAGTTCCAATGAGAATTGATAACGTTATGCAATGAGATGCAGAAAATAATAGTTTCGATAAATTAGTAAACTACATACATGTACATAAACTTACACAGACATGTACAAGCAGTAGTAATTATTTATCTATCTGACTTCGATAGAAAAGAACTATTTACTCACTGCTTATCTTCTACACTAGACCCTTAAGTACGGTTATGCCTTAGTCTTGTTGTTACGAATTCGTAACAACAAGACTAAGGCATAACCTTACCTAATACCAAAAACCTTTGATGGTGTCTTAAATTTGGTCTCACTAATCTACTGAACTTACTTTACAGATACCGAAAGGAGCGCATCACTATCCGCTTACTGGAGCACGATACTAAAAACCCCAATGAGACGAAGACCATCGACAGGAAGGTGTCGCAAGTCATACGTCATCAGCGATACAACCCTGGCACCTATGACAACGACATCGCGTTGATGAGGCTCGATGAAAGGGTAATCTAGCACACAGCATTGAATTTTGAAATAGAATTTCGATTCGAAACAGAACAACTGATAATTATTAATAGAAACTACAAGTGATAGAAACTGCGATAGGTGTAGAATGAAAGCATTTAGACGTCCTGAGAAAACTACTCTACAGCATCAGACTCATTCTATGATCATTATACTTATCCTTATTTTTTAATCAACCTGTTGGTAGAGAGACCGCGTTTCCCTATGTTTTTTCCCTGCCCAGACTTCTACAGCAGGTTTACCAACACAAGAAAATTACCGAAGAGAAGACAAAAGAATGGCTAACCATTACAAAAGTTTCAACACTTAAATTTAGTAGATGACGAATCATTTGAACATGCCAAGACAAAGTTTACGTCTCTATCAAGTCGTTCCGCTCATTAAAAACTTGAATGTGATCAAAATAATTAATTGGCAAACAGAAACTGTTTGTTTTGAAGACGAATTGCGTGACAATGAAGATAAATCCACACTTTCCAACGAGAAGATGAAATTCCTCATCGCTAACGAATTCTTTTACTTACACTCTTTTGGTTAGCGTGGCATGGGCTATCCATTTCGATTTGGTGCTAGGTAATACCGAGTTTTGTCGTAATTATACACGGGTCAATAAGAAGTAGATGCTAACAGTAAGTTAGTTACCTAGTTCAAAAGTTGGGTAGGTATGCCTAGTAAAAAAATTTAATGCCTTGGATAGCTCCACAAAACCGATTTCAGAAATCCCGAAGGATATAAAAACAAATTATTGATTTGCGCAGTGTTCAAGGGTGGCTTTGAGAACTGTGGACGTTGTAATATAAGTCTCAACTTCCGCCTTTAGAGAGTCTCCAATTTCCTTTGGAGGCAGTCCGAAACATCAAAATTCAATACTTAATTGTTAATTTTGTGTTCCTTAGCTGGACCTAAGCAGCGCAGTAAAGCGCGTACGCAGGGACGATGAAGAAGTGGCTTCCACGAGCAGTCCCAGTGACAGTACTACTGAAGAAACCGGCACCACTCCCGTAGAGTCAGCTGATGATGACCATAGAGTGCGACCAGTCTGCTTGCCTACCCATGGACTGTCTTTTACTCGCCAGTGCGGCGTTGTGATTGGCTGGGGAGTCACTGATGAAGGAGGATCCGTCTCCAATACGTTGCAAGAGGTAGGTATATAGAATAGAATACTTGAACAAGCTCATGCAATCGCTCTGAACATTTCAAACATAATGGTGGAGTGTCTTTCTAGTCATCCTTAATATGTTTGATAAACACACTGCACGTATAGATTTAGAGATAAAAAATAAACTTTATATTTTCTCTTACGTCATCATTTCATTATACCCGTTACTTTGCATATATCTTTATGAAGGACAAAGTTTGTTCACATCCTTGTTCCTACGCCTTACTTTTTGCACTTGGTACACTCTGCTACTGAAAATCAATTTATTGATACTTATAAGTAGGTACATCTATGTAAAAACTCGCATGTGATGACAACTGACTAGCAGTTGCAGCGAATCCAAACCTGGAATTTCCACAAGTAACTAAAACCCTTATTTATTTCCACCCTCAGGTGAAAGTGCCTATAGTATCGAACGCGGAGTGCAAGGACCGATCCTACGGCAGACGAATCACAGACAACATGATGTGTGCTGGTGAGCCAGACGGCGGTCGGGATGCCTGCCAGGGCGACTCCGGCGGACCCCTGCATGTGTTCAACGAGACCACTGAGAAGTACCAGGAAGTTGGTAAGTAGTATCCACAGAGCGTTTAAATATTAGCAACAAGGGTCGCTGCGTGTGGGGCAAAGACCCCTCCAAAATCTTTGCTACAACATTTATTTCCCTCATTACCCCGTTACCCTTCTTCCCTTCTTATTTCCTAAATAATTTCAAAGATTCGTCAAAATAGTTTATTGTTGCTAACTGGCTCTCAAGCGGTGGTGGGTAGTTAAGTAGAAATAATCGAAGTAGGGTAAGAAAGTACCTACTGCGCTTTGACCAATGTTTACGGAAGCATAGGAGGGGGGAGGGTAGAAGCTTTGCTTACTATCACTGACAAGGAGGAGGGAGAGGTTAAAAATTACTAAAATTCTGCTTACGTAGGTAATACTTGAACAGCCCCTGGGTTGCGGATTTTTTTCGAAAGATTCACCGCGGCCCTGGAACGCAAAGGGCACTAGGAGGAGCACGGATGAGTTTTAGTCAGTAAGAGTCTGACATTTTTTTTTTATTTTTGAGGATGGGAAGTCGTCAAATATAGGAGCGGCAGGGAGTGTCAGGCTTTTACTGACTAAAACCCACCCTTTGTCCTCCTAGTGCCTTTCTTCCCAGGGCCGCGGTAACTCTTTCGAACATATTCCGCAACCCTGGCAGAAGAGTCTGACACTAGGATCTCGCTCCACCCAGAGCGGAAGGAGTCATTTGATGATTTCCCATTCATAAAAAAAAACCTAATCCTATGGATACGATTTTTTGTGAGAGATCCTGATCTGGACAGACTTATCATCAGCGTCATGTAGGATGCTTGATCATGTGCGCTTTAACTTAAAGTAGATAATAATAAGGGTAGTATTTAAACGAGTGACTGTAAATTAATGTTTTAAGTGACAAAAATAATTAATTTACGTTATAGTATTACTAAGTGAGCGACTGACAGCGAGTGACGAGAAATCAACAGATCAGCAACTTACAAACATTAATAAATGAGAAGCTTTATAATATTTGAGCGACCTAATATTTGTTTGAGTGTCAACGTTACGTCCTGCATTTTTTAAAATATTTGGCAAATGATATTTCTGGGTGGTTTAAAAAAAAATAACCACCAAATAATAAGTCGGGGGCCCCAAATCCCGAGCTCGCATTACTCGCTCTTGCGCACCAAATAACATATTTGGTGAGCAAGAGCGAGTGATGCGAGCAAAATGTTAAAACCTCAATTGGAAAAATCGTCTCTATCTTAATATTGAAGTTGCCCTTTCTGTATTTCTAGTCGCTCACTTAGTAATTTAGTCGCACGGGTAGAATTTTAATATCTGAAATGGATTAATCACAACCCACTTTTTGTAAGCTCGTTCTGGATTTTATTATTAATCAATATTCGTCGTTAGTTTAGTTAATTTTTCGCTTACTCAAATTCATACCGCTCAAGTTATTAAAACAGTATCTCATCATCACTCGCTACGTTATTATTTTATTCGATCGTTTTATAATTTCCCTTATAATAATACTTAGTTTAGACGCGATGTCTTATGATCACGTGCTTGTTGTGCTGACATAGACCAACATAGACGTGAGGCATAAATATTGGATTAGGTATGTTGATTAGGTATTTTTCGATGCGAGTCCGTACCTAATCCAAAGCGTCGGGGATTAGGTATGGCACAAAATATTTGTACACAGTCTACACACACAGAAGATATTCCGTACCTTAAAATGTGGGGGTTAAGTTTCAAGTTTAATTAGCACTGCCGCCAGCGCCATCTATGTGGAATACAACTGGACTAGTTCGTGCTCTAGCGATGTATGTCGTAACGAATATACGTCGAAATACACCTTTTGTGTGAATCTACACAAGATGACAGTCCTAAGCCTGTGAGAATGACTATAGTATGCGCCAGATAAATGAAGAATAACGGTCATTGACCCACCTACATTTATTGACACACTTAATTTCAAAAACAGAAATAATGACATAAAGCTGTCCTGAATCGACATCTACTGTGATCCTTACTGTTCTAGTAATGAAAACCGATTCAGATTTTTCTGTCCGGGGGTACCCACGAAGAGATATTAAGGAAAGGTCAATGACCGTTATTCTTCATTTATCTGGCGCCTACAATATTATAGGCGACATTTTAAGATTCTGCGCCGCACCATCATTAACACTATGTGCAGGTGCACTCTTTAAGTATGAAGGGTAATTTTGATCGCTCTAATAAACGTTAAAAACAAAATTTAGTATTCACGTTGAGTAACGTTTGCCCCTAAAAATACGAAATTTATTCCACCGTTCCAAAATATATAAGAAACGGAACGTTCATAATCGATACCAAATATTTCTTACCCAATCCACATACGATACATAATATCGGTAACAGGCCAGTGGATTGAATAAATATTCGATCCATGCTGAATATTTCTTACCCAATTCACATACGATACATAATATCGGGAACAGGCCAGCGGCTATATTGAATAAATATTAGGATTAGGTAAATGGATTAGGTATTTTTAAATACTAGGATTAGGTGGATTAGGTATCGTTTTTACCTAATCCAACCCATGTCTAGACCAACAAACGATATGAATGTCAGTTCATTGTTCAATTTACATAACGCTTAAAAGTAGGTACAAGTGTCTCATTCCTTCTGTGAGGTATGGAAATCTGTAATGAAGATTCTGAGTGCCAACCTTCTCTATAAAAACTTTACAATATCAAAAATTCTTCTAGAATGTATGCGTTAGATAACGCACAACCTGTTAACTTTTAACTGCTAACCAACTGTTGTAATTGCTGTCTCTTTCTTCTTAGCGAATTAATGACAAATTACTCATTTAACTTTAGGGATTTAAATTATTTGTTAGGCGCAATATTCAGCTACGGTAACATCGTTTAGTTAAATAGTGACGCAGTAAGTAATTATGGTTCTCAAGATGCAGGTCTGGGTATCTGGTGCAAGATGAAAGTGTGGGCCATGGTCTGTGTTATGACGCCGTTAGGAATACTGTAGATCTTTACTATCCGAGAACCCTACCCGTGGAGGTTGTCTGCATTCTTGTATTTGACTAGTTTATTTTCAACATATTATTGGGTTACTTAGTTCGTTCGTACTGCGCAGGCTCAACGTCGCATCAATTCACGCTACAAAATCACGTGTTTCCAGGTGTGGTGTCTTGGGGCGAGGGCTGTGCGAGACCTGACAAGTATGGAGTGTATTCGAGGGTCAATAGATACCTGACGTGGATCAAGAGTAACACGGCCGACGCTTGCTACTGCGACTGAACGCGAACACACAATCGCGTGCAAAAGTGATGCGACAAAGTTACGACTAAAATTGTTGAACTATGTTATTTGCAAACTGGCGTCAGAATTATGCGTAAATGATGCAATTATTACAAAAAAAAATAAAAGGTTTGTTAAGGTAGACACAAAAAAAATCTTGAAAAAAAACGCCATTTTCTGAAGTGTTCTCGAAAGACAGTGTACTATTTCATTACAGCTTAGTAATTTACCAGTACAAGATTGACTAAATTCTATACTTTTGTAACTTTGTCACTAACTTTTACATAATGTAACTAAGTTTATTTTAATAAAACTATAGTACCTATTTATTTCATAAATTATGTGGGATTGATTTTGGTGTTTTATTGATCAGTTTATTTATCCAAGTTGATGCCAATTATTTAAAAAAACTATAAATCATTAGATCTTTAAATTATGCATTACCATGCATAAGGGTTAATTTATTATTGTGATTTTATTACCTATTTTGCCAAAAAAATTGAGGATACCTATATGATGGAGGAGATAAGAAAAACACTGGTTCTTTTATGTACTAGAATATAATTTAAAAGTAAGTTGACATTTATTTGATCAATATTATGAATAACAGTAAGAAAGAGAATCCTATACTACCCAGAATCTACAGATTATGGAAAATATATTTGTATTCAGGTCCAATGTTGTCAAAACTACAAGTAAAGGTATTATTAAAACTTTGTAGGTGACTGTACATTGAGAATCTAGAATAAACTTTAAGCTATAATTAAACATCTATATTTCTGCAATACCTTATGCAAAAACTAAAATATTATAGCTGTAGCTATCAATTTACTTCCTCTGCAAGAAAGAGAAAATACAGTTATCTTAAAAGTTAATATTTTCACAAAATGTTCTACAACCTACACAACTACAGAAATGGGAGTCAATATTAGTAAAAATTTCTAAATAAAGAGGAAAGTTCAGACAGAACATGTTTGTAAATATAGCCAGGACTTGAAAATTGATCCAAACCTGGTGTGTGTGGTGGTGTCCGGGTGTCTGTCCCAGTAGATGTAGACGAGACAGTCTCTTCGATCACCTCATTGCCATTTTTCACTATTCGCCTGGTTTCAACTGATCCGTCTGGCTTTGTTACACTAGTTGTGATAATAGTTTGACAGAATGATCCACCCGGCACTAATGCTCCATTAAAGGGTGTCAAAGGAGGAGTGTCTTTCTTCTTTTTAAACAGTCCCGATATATCATTAGATGTTATTTTTCCATCCAAATCTTTGTCTTCTTTTAGATGCGGCTCCTGTGGGTGTTTGTAGCCTGGTTTAAGGTAGTAGTCTCTTATATTGTCTCCGTCGAAGTGTTCCTGATCACCGTGTTCTGGAGGTAGTGTGTGGATGGTCGTGAGGGAATCAAAGGGGCCGGCGTCGTTGATGAATGATTTTACGTCTCCAAACATAGAACCGAAAGATCGGAGTATGTCGAACATCTGTCTAGAGAACTCTTCATGCATGTCCAAGGCATCATTAAAATCTTCCATTTCGTGTCTGGTATAAAGTTCATCACCGTCGTCTTCATCGTCGGAACTCCAAATCGGATTTCTAAAGTCATTTTGAGGCGGATTCTGTCTTAAGCCAAAAAATATCCGTAATTTATCCATGAAATTATTTCTTTCCATTTTGAGTCGAACTTGATGATTTTTGGTGATGGTTAGCTGCTAGTCCGGTTGTTTTTGCTGGTGAATGTTGATTATTTTATTTATTGCGCAACAAACAAAAATTATTCGACAGCTGTTTTCTTCTTTCAATCGAAATCCAATCCCAGATATTTACACATGCGTAGCATAGCAGTACATCAGTTATCTCTGTTTACGTACTAGTAACAGGCTAGGCTTTAGTGGATATGATTTGCAAAAAGTAATGCTAAACATAGAAAATTTCGCACACTCGGAACGTTTCTCACTCAGGGTCGGGAATGTCAATGTCTGATTTCCATTCCGTTTGCAGAAAGTACTAGAAATTGAAGTTATTTATCATTTTATTGTGCATTTTTGGGGTTTTTAGATTCATTTAGTACGTGTAGTAAAACATTGGTGATTTTTTAATGTAAGAAATTTTTAAAGTATTAAATAAAATACGGTGGGAAGTCGAACACACATCTACAGTTCTCGTCAAATAACTTTGCCCCTCTGAAATTGGCTACGAGTGGCTGCGTAGTAGTCAAAATTATGAACAAACTGCAACTGCGCATGCGCGGGGCGGGGATTATGGCGGCGCGATTTTATGTCTCAGTCGCTCGTTTACGTTCGATGCATGCTTGCGTCCCGCTTGCTCCCGTCTACGTGACTAGGGGCAAAGTTATTTAACGAGAACTTGTACGTAAATAAGCTAAACAAGCTAAGTTGGCGGCGGGAATGGAGGGGGGAAACAGTTTAATGTTCGTCAATAATACTTAAATTGTTTTTTATTGTTCTTTCAAAAAGTTTTTTGTTTGTTTATAGTTTTATTTTTAATAGACCATTTTGACCCAAATACAAAATAGTAGCAAAATTCAGAAAAAAAAACTTTTTGTTTTGTTACGTCTACTTTGAAAGGAGGTTATACATTTTATAATGAAAAAAGCCGGCCAAGTGCGAGTCGGACTCGCGCACGGAGGGTTTCGTACCATTATCTATTAAATGACAAAAACATCACGTTTGTTGTATGGGAGTCCCACTAAAATATTGTATTTTATTCTGTTTAATTGTTGTTATAGCGGCAACAGAAATACATCATCTGTCAAAATTTCAACTGTCTAGCTGTCACGGTTCATGAGGTACAGCCTGGTGACAGACGGACGGACGGACAGCGAAGTCTTAGTAATAGGGTCCCGTTTAATCCTTTGGATACGGAACCCTAAATGTAATGTAATTATGTACCTATTAAAAACACCGTCCTCAAATGGGGCTTAAGTATGGTATTTTTCAAAACATCAATTTTCAATGCACAATGATCTGATGCATTTTTTACATGGCCAACGTGCTTACATGTGGCATTCGTTGCATCGCAGCAAGCTTGGCAGTTACTGGGTGAAATATATCCTACACCATCTAAACTCATACTTGGCACCACTGAAGAAGCTTTACGACGCCTACCAACGGGTCGATCAGTGCTTACACTCCTTAAGTAAAATCGGGCGATACTTCAGCGAAACTGGAGCTGGTCTAGTTTCTCTTTAGCGGTCAGGACATGCAGACGCCCAGCATTAGCTACAGCCAAATCCAGCATGTAGTGAAACTGTATCCACCACCATTTCTTGCCTCTTAGAGCTGTTCTGTATACTGCGATTGACTTGTCAGCTTGATCAACTCCGCCCATGCGTTGGTTGTAGTTCTGGAAGACAAAAAGGATGTGCAAATCTACCTTCCTTCCTTCTACAGAGCTCTTTTACCTTACCAAGAGGGTAAACAAGGTCGTAGTGTCAAGCCATCGCACGAACAAAATTTGATTGGCTGTATCAAATCTGTCGTCAAATTCTGCTCGGTTCTTCTTTTTCATGTCCTTGACAGATCTAACTGGGAATTTCTTTGTCCTATTTTCCCTCACAGTGCCAGTGGCACGATAACCAGCTTCAATAAAATCATAACATTTGGCATCAATAATTCTAACTGAGACAGTTGTATTGATGATTTTAATGATTACAGTTCTGTAAATACGTACTTGCTACGGCCGCAAATCATATTTTGACCAATACACAACCTGGCGCTTTCACCTAAGAAATGGTTCCAAATGAAGACAGCGGGCGTAAATGGGTAGAAGAATTGACCCTTAATAAGGTTGCTCTAGTCGATATTTTGTCCATACAAAAAAAAGTTATAAGCCAACAAAGATTCGTTTTTCTTGGCAAATTTAACGCAACTTTGGGCGTAATAAAAGAAGTATAAAATCTCAAAAACAAAGTCGGCACCGTCAAACCTCAATTAAAGAATAGTTAAATAAACTTTATTTTTAATTGATTTATGCAGTGTTTTTTTCATAAAACTCAACTTTCCAATACTTTTCGTGCATCGTCTAACGTTGTTTCTGTTTGGAACGGTGTTTGTGTGCGTGGGAACTAGACATTGTGCGTGTAGACGTGTAGACTAGCGTCTAACTGCTCATCACTGATGAATTCTCTGTCGGGCACGATGCCCGGTGAGACAGCGTGCTTTTTGGCCACGCATACCAGTGAGTTCGAGCCCGCGACTAGTTCAACCTTATGTTGACGGGGGAATATATAATATTTTGTGCAAATTTCAAATTGTTCGTCAACTGTACTTTATTGTTCTATCAATATTTTTGTACGTTTTTAGTTTTTTTACTAAAAAAAAGACCCTGTTGGCGAGGGAAATAATTTTTTAAATTTTGTTTTGGCTATTTCAACTGTTCGTCAACTGTTATTTATTATAATAAAATAAAAACGTTTATTTCTACCAATAAAGGATCATGTAACACACACATTAGTACATTACACTTGCACAATGACATAATAAAATAATAGCAAAAACATTTAAACACACGCAATCAAAAAGACCACAATACACATTTATTCTATCGTTTGTTTTCTTCATTTTTCCAAAAAAAAGTAACAGTTGGCGGAGGGAAGACTTTTTTTTTCGTCAACTGTTGTTTCTAGTGCTATCAATTTTTTTTTTGTTTTAGTTTCCTTAAAAAAGAAAACTAAAAACGAACACATGGTCCATCGGGCATTTGCCCGATATGGCCAGTCCGGGCCGTACCGAAGATGTGAGCGATTTTTTGGAATATCTTCCAAAAAATCGCTAAAATAGGGGAGAAAAAGCTATTTCCTAAAACAGGTAAACCGAAACCGAATCACGGCTCGGAACACACCGCGAGTCACTACAGCTGTAGCAAATTTTTGCACCAGCGGGGGTGAGGGGTGAGCGGTGGGGGAAAAACATGCTGTTTTTCCGCAAGACACAACGCATTCGTAGACGCAAGCGTCTGCGGCACTGTAGAAGATTACGTGGGTAAACCATGGGTAAACAGAGAAAGCATTCATTCTTATCACTATCAAAAGAAAGTCCAAAAATCTATACTTGGCGCTAAGTTAATGGTATTTAAAAATAAAAAAAAGGAAAACGAAAAACAAAAATGTTTGAAAGAACTATGGATAGAACAATAGAGAAAGGTTGACAAATGGTTGAAATAGAGAAAAAAGATTTCCCTAATTTTTTTAAATAAAAAAAAAACAACTAAAAAAGAACAAACCAAAATTGATGGAACAATAAAGAACAGTTGTCGAACAATGGAAATAGCCAAAAAATTAAATTCTTTTCCCCCGCCAAGATACGGGCCATTGTTTTTTTATAAAAAATAAAATTGAAGAAAGGTCGATCAGATAACGAACAATTTTATTGAAACAGCGAAACAAAAATTGATTTCCCCCGTCAATATAAGATAGCCTACCTACGAAATTGTCCAAGGATTTTTTTTCTTATTTTAATTATTTTCTTTTTTTTTAGCGGCTGATCCAGCTGAAATCACAGTGATTTCGCCAATTGCTAGTTTGACCCACAAAATACATTGCAGTGCAGTCTGAATTTAAACACACTTGTCAAGGCTTTTAATGCCACGACATAGATATAAAATCAATCAGATAATCAATTAGGTACGAATTTGTTTATTTGCACACAGGTACAACAAGGCACTGCAACAAGGTGGAACATTATCATTGGTAATTAATGGTCTCTGTCTGACTGTGTCCTACCTGCCACAATAGGTGGTAGGTGGCGCTCATTGCGGCGTAAATTGTAATATAATGAATAAAATAACAAGACATTATATATTATTTAAAAAACAAACTAATTAGGTACTAATAAAAATGTGAAATCTAAAATGATTTAAAAATTAAAATACCCTGTTACACGATTTATTTTGATTCAGTTGACTTACTTTATCTCTTTCTCTCTTACTATCGCAATAATTCCCCATCCTGCTGTCAGTTGTGACATCGATTTATCTGATTGAATAGTAAAGAATGGTGGAACAGAGTGCTGGTATAGTAGTTGGCAAGTAGCAGTTGGCGGTGCGGTGGATGATTGTTTTAAGTTATTTATTTCTCCAATTTAATCATTCAGAAAGACGATACATATATCCGGCAGTTCGTATGCAGCGCATGAATTATTTTAAGCATACAATTGGACTATGACACCGACTCTTCGGTAGAGAAGTTCGCTTCGTATATTTTTAAAGGTATGTGCAAAATTATTTTTTATTTTGCTTTTTACAATTGAAGTCGTCTGCTTTTGCTTTCAAATCGTTTTTTAATTTATTTATCTTGAGTGTAGTAATCAGTTTAAAAAGGGAAACTTGTTATATATTAAAATAAAAGTATTACTAGTTACCGCGCGAAGGTACACCCATGCGACGCATTCGTTCACACTATAATGCATGAATTCGCATCGCTACACGCTATTTCATTTATTTGATAATATCATTTATTTCTCAAATTGATTTCAAGGTTTGTTTGCTCTGTCAACTGGAATAAATATTTAGATTTGTGGTATTTTTAGCTCTGTGAAGGTGGATGTTTAAAAACCTGTTTTGTATCCGCGCGTTAATATTCCAGTTGTGCTAGAATTGTTGACTAGTTCATACAATGCAAAGTGAAAATTATGGAGCACTCCTACGGGGCAATGGTTAGAAATTAATATAATTTAATTATCCCATAGGTTGTATAATATAAAAAAAAAATGCCAGTTATTAAAAAAAAACCCTATTGACAATTAGTTTCTGTATGATCAATTAAGCCTCTTAATTTACCATAAGATACTAAATAATAGTTGCACAGGATACTAAAATTCTCATACTTTATCATTATCTTCCAAGAACATAAAAATTATCTCAGGTTTTTAGTTTACAAGCATCTAGTAGATATACCAAATGAATTTAGTGTGCGGTACCTAATTATTGTTTTCAATTGCTTGATTATTGTAATGTGTCTCTCAAGGTTTTGTAATCATGTTATTATTTTAGGTGGACCTGAACAGGTATTATTATTGAAGTACCTAGTTAAAACAATTTTTTAAATTACTGATTATAGAGATATAGCTTTTTTTATGCAGAGCATTTTGTTATATTAAAAAGGTAGACTTTTGGCAATGTTAAAAAATGAATATTGTCATTTAAGTATAAAAAATGAAAAGAACATTTATAAATAACTAGCTGCCACCAGCGGCTCCGCTTGCATGAGTGTTAAAAATTGTCCTACCTATGTGTTATTCCAGACTATAATCTACCTCTGTGCCAAATTTCATCAAGATCCATTCAGTAGTTTTTGTGTGACAGAGTAACAAACATCCAAACATACTAACTTTTGTGTTTATAATATTAGTAAGGATTATTCTGAACACTATTCACCCCGGGTAAAATGTACTGCTTGTTGAAAAGAAGAGATATTAGGTATATTCTGTGCGCACTTGCAACATATAACCTGTTTCAATATTGCATTTGTTATGGACCATTTTTCCACATTACATATGTTTAAAGAAGGTTGATTCACAAAACTGTTTGTGCACCCCCTTTTTCTCAATTCTATGATCATCATCAGGCTAGGCAGATGCCTAGCCTTTTCCCAACTATATTGTGGTTGGCTTCCAGTCAAACCGGATTCAGCTGAATATCTTCTTAATTCTATGATAATTTGTGTAATTAAATACCTATAAAAATTGTTCTAGATGCAATGGCAAGAAGTATCTGAAACTGCCACAAAATAATAACTAATAATAACATAAAAAAATATGTTTTTAATTTTATTATCTTAGCATTGCATGATAAATCCGTGTCTCGTCGTGCAATGCGTGTCATCGTCCTTATTAGAGTTATTTCACAAAATTGCTTGTGCACCCCCTTTTTTTCAATTCCATGATCATCATCATCTGCCGAGCCTTTTCCCAACTATATTGTGGTTGGCTTCCAGTCAAACCAGATTCAGCTGAATACCTTCTTAATTCTATGACAATTTGTGTAATTAAATACCTATAAAAATTGTTCTAGATGCAATGGCAAGAAGTACCTGAAAACTGCCACAAAATAATAACTAGGTATTAATAATGTAAAAAAATATGTTTAAATTTTATTATCTTAGCCTGTTTTTTCTGTTCCGTGATCTTAGCATTGTATGATAACTCCGTGTCACGTCGCGCAATGCATGTCATCGTCCTTTTTATTAGTAGTTATTAATGCTCGTTACTCCATTATGTAATGAGAATTCATGCAGTTAGACTCTTTTGTCTTGAACCTACTCACGTGAAAATATACTATTTGGTAATCGTTTTACGATGCTAGTAAAGTTGTCGGCTGGCTGTTTACTTTTATCACCTGACACAATAAAAACTGCTTCGTCGATTAGCAGTGTTTTGTTTTTTTTTTATTTGATAATGCAAACGCGATAGGCATAGGCCAGACTTATTCACACGGGTTCGCATTTCCCGTAACATCATCCCTATCTGTGCTTTCTAAATGGATAGACAAAGTCTTTTTGATACTTAATTATGTATAAAGAAAGAAAAAACCGGCCAAGTGCGAGTCGAACTCGCGCACGAAGGGTTCAGTACCCTACATCTTTAAAAAACGGCAATAAATCACGTTGGTTGTATGGGAGGGGCTACTTATATATTTATTTTATTCTGTTTTTAGTATTTGTTGTTATAGCGGCAACAGAAATACATCATCTGTGAAAATTCGAACTGTCAAGCTATCACGGTTCATGAGATATAGCCTGGTGACAGACGGACCTTAAAAATGTTTAAGTGTCCCGACGGGATTCCAGTAATTGTTATTATAACCTGTGGGCCTGTCCCGCCTATTTCGCCATTCATTTGAGACTCGATAAGAAATCTTAGAAGCAAACTAACATGCAGTCCGTGCCCAAAAGGGTTAGTCGAGTAGACCCAGTCAACTACAACGGCCCTTGAGCTTAGAAACTCTGACACTAGGGTGTGTGGAGTCGTAAGACCATACTGCCCACACATGAAGAAGAAGAAGCCAACTACACGTATAGACAGATGTGCATTTTTCGATATGCCTTCGTAAATATCTTCTAAAATGCCTTCCGAGGTAAGCGACCAACTGGGGATCTTCAAGCGAATGCAATTCAGACATATGTGGAGTGAGGCCATCGGGAAGCGCTTGACGTTTCTCTTCACATCTCGAAGGCTTTCGGCATGAAAGACGAATATTATTGAAATATTGGATGTTATTGAATTACAGACTCCCTGATCCATAGAGATCCGTACATTAATCTGATATTATCTATCGTTGCTGGATTTTGCAAATAGTACCTAGGAACAAGGAAATAGAACAAAAACCATATAAATAATCCACGGTTTTCATAAGATATCAAATGATTCAAAAGTAACTCCTCAGGCCAGCCTCCTTACTATGACGTGTTGACAATACCAACAAGAATGCATTGTTAAAAAAGGATAGTGCTATTTGTTCTGTATTGCTTCGTCTTTCTCACACAACGGAATCATAATGGGATTGGCACGTCACTGATTATCAAAACAGATTAAGATCGCGTGTTAACAGAAGCAAGAAATATATTCATTGCTTTAGTCATTCCTTTGACATCTGCGTCATACACCCACCACTCGTACCGGTGTTGTTCAGAGTAACCTATACTCCATCCGAGTAGGTAGTTAACTAAAGGTAAACAAAAAAACCACGTGACAGGGTTACCCGGCTTTTTATTTTAATTTAGCAACGTTATTAACGAATAATAACGTTGCTAAATTGAAGAGTACAACTGTAACGTATCATGACAACTGAATAGACTGGTATTACGTTCAGTCGGTTAACTAAGTCAAGTGGTTTTTTTTGTTTACCCTTAGTTAACTACCTATTCGGATGGAGTATAGGCCCTCCAGATGAGAAAAACCGACTATGACGCTCGGTAGACACACGATGACACGACACACAAGGAAATAATAGGATTTAAGTGGTTGTCCTTTGCCAAACCACAGGCTACGATGTGATTTGTTTAATAATGTTAAATGACTCAAAAATGTATAAACAAACAACAATAAATTTGTTTTTACTTGGTAAATGAAACACAATTTAAAAAATGTTGGTAATTATTCTTTGAAGTCTCCCAAGCTGCCAAGTCATCACGAACGGGCTACGGGTTTATATAAAAGTATGTTGTTTACAGTTGTATGTCATGAGCATAGTGAAAACTACAAAAGAAGACATAAAATACACCAGTACCCTGTCGAGAAAGTAAGCACTTAACAAATGACTTAGAAAAATGTCGAGAAGCCACTGAATGTTATCAAAATTCGGGGAATCTCATTTACGGTAAATGTCACTGCCACAACAAGGGCATTGTTTTTAGAACGAGGTTTAAATTGAAAAGCTCAACGTCTTTGATGTTTGTTATTTTTGCTCCGAAATTGACTTTCGATTACGGACAAAATATCGAAGAGAGCTTCAAAGTGAATTAAAATCAAATCACTGAATTCTTACGTTATTTGTCAGGCTGCTCGTTCGGTCCATCAAAATGTTGTCTACCCAAAGAAAAAGTAAAGTCTTGTCTTATTCTATACACGAGTATGTAAATTCTATACGTCTATCTACATCGTTCTGCTGTCTAGTGTTTAGGAAATGCTCCATTCGCCTCTGAAAAGCGAGATACTTCCTTACATAAGTCCGTAAACAATTGTCTTTTATACTCAAACATTGTCCTGTACAGAACATCGCCCGCTTCTACAAATGACCATATTGTTGTAACGACTATTCATTGTCATTCGTCTTGCCGTCATTAAAGTTAACCGCCCGAGAGAAGTCCACTTCTGGACTTTAGACAGGACTCCCCCCTTGGCCAAAACTCAAATCTATTAAAAATCTGTATCTACGTATCGTCTGACTCGTTTATCCTCTTCTTATTTTATTAGAAGGTAGAGTTTATGTTTTTCTTCATAGCGAGGAAATTGTCAGAAGCGTCCATTGGTTCCTGTAACGTGCATGTCTCAGAGTACGCAGGGCATAATTTCGAGTACCTCATGGTTTCGGGAACAGCATGAACGCCATTGGTCATCCTCTTATTCCAATTTATTGGGTGTCGGCGTAACATGTCTTCTAATTCCGCACTTCTTTCTTAGTCTTCATCGTGTTTAATTCCAAATAGTCGCTTATTACTTGTTTAGGTAAAACCACTTCTTCTACTCAAGCCTAATGCTTTCTTTACGGCACAAATCCATAAATAAATGTTAGTAGGCTAATGTTGTGGGTCAATCGTTCGGCATTACTCAGGTAGGCATTTTATTGTCCTCCCTCACAAAGAATTAGGTCACTGTAGGTATTGCAGGAATTTATTGGAATTCCACGTCTCACCGTCCGTTATATCGAGCAGTCCGTGACTTTTTTCATAAAGATTCAGTTACTGATAAAGAATATAAAAATATTTGTGTGTTTTTGTCTGTTTAATACTCCTTCGTACACGTTTGTACGTTTTGTTTTGATACCACAAATATAATAATAATATGTTTAATAGGTCTCTTTAGTGTTTTTTCCGCCATCTGGAAGATTGTGGATGTTTGCTAACGTCCACTATCTTCCAGATTCCAGACACCAGCTTCCAGATTTTCAGATTACAGAACGACTATTGCTATAGTCGTTCTGTTTTAGACTTCATCATCATCATCATCATATCAGCCGAAAGACGTCCACTGCTGGACATAGGCCTCCCCCAAGTGTCGCCACAACAACCGGTCCTGTGCGTCTCGCATCCATCGGTTACCCGCGACCCTCACCAGATCATCGGTCCACCTTGTGGGAGGCCTTCCAACGCTGCGTCTTCCGGTACGCGGTCGCCACTCCAAAACTTTTCGGCCCCATCGACCATCTGTTCTGCGAGCAATGTGCCCTGCCCACTGCCACTTCAATTTGGCGATCCTTCGGGCTATGTCGGTAACCTTGGTTCTCTTGCGGATATCTCTTCTTCTTCTTTTTTAGACTTCAATTCGATGAATTCGATACATATTTGTTACATTTAAATAAACAATATCTAGCAGAGCTAAACCAACAGTTTTACTTATATTAAGGATTCCATTATATTTTCTTTTGTCAGCCATTTGCTTACGTCAATACGTAAATAATAAACACGCTGTTCTCCTCCGAACCTCACCTCGTTTGCATTTTAAATTAAACACGACACCTGTGTTTTTCCGATTGACTTTAACTTTAGCCTGTCCGTAAAGGCAACACCCTTTTGAGGTTTTGCATATCTATGCTATATAATAATGTACTATATTATTATATAATACTAGCTGTTGCCCGCGACTTCGTTCGCGAGTATGTCGGAAAGTAAAATGATGTGGCTAGGTAAGGTCAATAAGATATACGAACAGTCAATATCTGGCATTGCTTGACCCCTTTTTTATGGATGGGAAAACATCAAATGACTCCATCCGCTCTGGGCGGAGCGGAAGGGAATGTCAGACTCTTACTGACTAAAACCCATCCGTGTTCCTCTTAAAATGCCCTTTGCGTTCCAGGGCCGCGGTGACTCTTTCAAACAAATTCCGCAACCCTGGCAGGCACTGGGCACTGGCCCTAGCGGGCCCCGTCTTTTATGCTGTCACCTTTTTGTGGCGCGCGTGGAACACAACGCCCCGTCGACCCGGGCCTGGTTCTTATCGGAAGGCAAGCCACCCAACGCTCGCCATCCAAAAGCCCGCCTTGCTTGACCCCTCATAAAATTAGGAATTTTGAAGAGTGTTAATGCAAAGCAATGGCTGTATCACCTCTTCTGTTTAAGTAATTTTTCGTGAGTAACGTTTTAATGATAACGTTTCTCTCATTTCATCAAAACTATTCACGCGGTCCTAGAAGATATCGTATAATATTAAAGAGGTAAAGTTTGTGAGGTTGTAGGGGGTAATACTTTCTCTTTCTGGATCTACTTTTACTACTCCGATTTTGAAAATTATGTTTGTATATGATAGCCACATTCATGAGGAAGGCTATAGACTATACGGGAACAGGAAATTCCAAAGGGAACGGGAAACAACAGGATATACGCGTACGAAGTCGCGGGTAAAAGCTAGTTGTCTATAAAGAATCTCTGACAAGCGGTAAATGGTATGATGACTATTTAATCAACCAGGCTGAAGACTGTCCACTTCACCCAGTACTTTCTATGGTAACTCTTCCGAGAGTGCAGAAAAAAAATCTCCCCCTTGGAAGAGTAGAGATAGGTCAGAGTCTTGTTTCAGAATACTGAATATCATTTCTGTCCATATTTGCAAAAAATGGCCATTTTAATTAAATTGAAAAACTAATTTCCATGCAAGCGGACCATAACTAAGCATTATTCTAGTTAGTCTCACCATATCACAGTGGTATGATTCGAAGCACGTCTCGTCTCGGTATGTGACGATTACAGTGCAATAACGTAGTGACTGACGCCGTCGGCGCCGATCTGACTTTCTCTAAAGTGTTAGATCGTGTTTACACTTTTACTTACACTCTGGGTTAGTGTTTGTAACAGATTGCTTTCCGTTTGTACAGAGTACTGACAGCTATTGTTGAGAAAAAATTTCAAGTCGATATGGTACCTATACTAGTACAATTTTACCAGTTGAAAGTCGCAACATTTTCGAAGGTAGACCTTGCGTTCTAAATGGTACTAGCTTTTTTCCGCTGAAATGCGCAGTGAGGACTACCATATGGAAACTGAATAGCCTTTATAATGTTACTCAGCGATAGGGTAGCTTCCTATCGGTTAAGCAATTTTCGTAATCGGATCAGAACTTACCGCCCTCCAGAGATTACCTTTTACAAACAGAAATAAATCTATTTGTTTAGTTTATAAGAAATCCTTTGAGGGAACAAAATTAACCATAATAATATACCATAACCATAAATTAATGTAAGATTATGCAACTGTTTTCAATCTACGGTGTATTTACGTTACTTAAATATTCATAGTCTGACACTGGGGGATGCGAGATACTAGGAAAACCTTATAGTACCAGGCCTTATAATGATTTTATTATGCACTTTAGCGACAAGTATGACGTCAAAAGCTTTCAGGTTTCAATGTGATTACTAGTATGTTAGTCGTAAGTCTCGTAGGTACATTTTCTTTAGTAAAAACATCAAGTAACCTGTTAATAGTAAACAAATTGTCTTTATATTGTTATTCTATTTATTCATATTCTGTTCACGTTAAATTTTAAATATATAAAAATACCTTTATTGGAACAAGATGCAAGCTACCGGTCAAGGCTCCAGAAAGAGGAATCTCCTAACAATACAAGCCGTGTCCAGAAGTACCGCAATTTTAATACATACCTTAATCCAGCTGCTTAACATGAGCCTCCTAAGGTGTAGGTCGAACCTTTCATCTATATAGCCACTGGCTGACACGATTATCAGTACATTGATGGCTGAGTCCACATCCCACAGGTTGACCAACCACATTTATTATTAACTAGCTTAAAGATAAAGATGCATTTATTTGTATAAACATGTGTAACATGATACATAGATATGCACACGGATGGAAACGTATTTAATATTGCTGGTTCAACATGTTTTGCCATACGTCGTACAAAAACCAATGGAATTATATATTAGGAATTAATTAAATTGTGGTCAAAATTCATTCATTTCAAGTACATTATTACAGTCAATACAAATAAAATTAATAAAACTAAAATACTTATTAAATTGTCGAAATTCAAAATTTGTCATTTAAAAACTCCGTAACATTATAGTATTCCTTACTTTTTTACAGTTTTTTTAGTTCTCTCTTGGATGAATTAATACTCATTACCTTAAGGGAGTTAGGAAGTTTTGGGCTTTTATTATTTTTTTTATTGTATACTTTATTGTACACCTCAATATAAGAACAGGACAAAAATTTATAAAAATAAGTGTACATTGGGCGGTCTTATCGCACATGACACTCTTACAGACGATTTTTTTTTGTTTTGGTATTTTTTCCTCAATGTATGTTAGCTACTCATCACCTTTAAATACTTATGACCACGCACTTCTGGAACACTGTATATTGATTTACCCAGAATTTATTGTTGCCTTTAATGTTTACTAGGTGCCGCCCGCGTGAATGTCGATAATTATCCCAAGGGAACATACTTCCGTGATAAAAATCTAATATCCTATGTGTTATTCCAGACCATAATCTACCTCTGTGCCAAATTTCATCAAGATCCATTCAGGAGTTTTTGCGTGAAAGAGTAACAAACATACATACATCCATCCATTCTCACAAACTTTCGCATTTATAATAATATTATAAGTAGGAATAGTAGGTATTAGTAGGATATCGACTGCGTGTACATTAAAAAAAATACCCAATCATTGGTTGTTGCAATAACCTTCCTTATATCATTCACAATTATTATTAATCGGGACAGCCCAATTTGCATTGAACTGCCTTGTTAATAAACCAAAATCAAAAACTGCTGAGCGGTATCTACATTAAATAAAACTTGCCTGATAAATTACCTTATTCATACAATATATTGTGGTGAGAACTGCGGTCTAGCACGCGCGTTGTGGGGTTACTAATAGTGGGGAAAACCATGGGAAATGACGGCTGTACCTCGAGTAGTCGGGGTACATACAAATTACGCAATTACTGGTTTTTTGCAACTTGTCTAGACTGTGCATGTATAGAATAGAAAACATTTATTCAACATAGACAGTTCGAGATAGGACAGACAGACAGGACGAAGTATGAGGGTTCAATTTTGTCATTTAGCTACGGAACCCTAAATGAAAACCGTTATTTGTAGCGAAAAGTATGTCTTATCGACCTGAACATACCTAACATGGTTTTTCCACAGGGTCAGCTATGGTATTACCTAGTTTGACGAAAGCACGAAAACAGCTCATTAAAGGTGTGTATGTGTAACATGGACAAAGTGTGATGTTGCAAACAAACAAATTCCGTTGTTCGAAAGAGTTACCGCGGCCCTGGAACGCAAAGGGCATAAGGAGGAACACGGATGGGTTATAGTCAGTAAGAGTCTGACACTCCCTTCCGCTCCACCCAGAGCGGAACAAGTCATTTGATGATTTCCCATCCATAAAAAAGAAGTAAACATGGATCGATCCTAAGAGAACGGAAAATGATATAGATTTAATACATTGTAATATCATATCTTGCGTCCGACGACTATAGTTATGTAAACAAGATCCTTATTTACATAATATGATTACGTAAAATTGTTTTGCTCTGTTTTGTTTACAAACTTTTACTTGGCATTCCCAATCTATCTACTTTCTTACATTCTTCAGGGTATACAGGGTGCTCCAGAAGTGCGTGGTCATATTTAAGGGTGATGTTGGGTAACTGATATACATTATTATATAGCACTAGCTGCGGCCGGGGCTCCGCCCGCGTGAATGTCGATAATTATAAAAAGTATCCATATGACGTGTTATTCCAGACTCTCTGTGCCAAAGTGTGTGTTGTGCGTGAAAGAGTAACAAACATACATCCATCCATCCTCACAAACTTTCGCATTTATAATATTAAGTAGGATTAGTAGGAAACTAGACTTTTTTTTTTTAATCTACCACTAAGAACGAGTAAGAAGTTCCGAAGAAATGACTTTTCAAGCAGTCTAATGCAGTTGGTGACATCAAATCAGTGATTGAACTAAAGTAAATGCCAACAATTGTAACAAATTGCTTGAAAAGTCATTTATTCGGAACTGTTTAGTCGTTTTATCTTTTAGAATTTTATGAAAAAAAAAAAAAAAGATTTTTTTATTTTTGCAATTTTTTCCTTAATGTTTATCAGCTCCTCAACATCACCACGTACTTCTAGAACCACCCGGTATAAATCACCGTCTGCACAAGCTGAAGTTTGTGATTTCAACCGGACTACCAAATTCAATGTAGCGTCCATGATTATCTATATTCAGGATCGAGCTCTTCTCATTCTACCTTACCGAAAACCTCTCGTTATTCTGAAAACCGAATACCACCTTTGCCTCAGGGTATCAAACCCTTGACGGCGAAATTAATCTAAACGGAACGAAATCAAATTTTCATTTTTCAGCAAGCCAATTTTCTCAATAGTAGAGTTACAAATGTGGTAAGTAGGTACCTACTTATAATTTTTCTTACGACCGTCTAAAATGACGAAGAGTCAGAGAGATCCTTCTTTTATCATCAAATAACTCCTTCCGCTCTGGCCGGAACGGAAGGGAGTGTCAGACTCTTACTGACTAAAACCCATCCGTGTTACTCCTAATGGCCCTTTGCGTTCCAGAGCCGTGGTGACTCTTTCCAACAAATTCCGCAACCCTGACAGAGAGAGATATACCTAAGTGTTTATTTTCGCAACAAACAGTCGCATCGTTATTCGTTAGTATGGTTGAATAGATGTGATTAGTGTGATTACTATGATTAAGAGGAAATGCGGGTAGTCTTTTCTCCATAGAAACGCTCTCGCCTGTTTTCTTTCTAGTTAATGACCATAAAGCAATGATTTTTTCACAGAATAATAAATATTAACTATGTTTTCCTTTTTATTGATACATTATTTTTATAAGCAATAGAACCCTCAAAAAATGCTCAAATTTGCCTATTTAGACTGCTGTCAACAGAGGCCTAGTGTACAAATTTAACAACTATTAATGAAAAAAGAAAAACATAGGGACACAGTATATATCCTTCTTATTCAGTTTATAAAATGTCTTTAAATTGATTTAATATTGGCGGAGGAGGAATTAGGCGAGAACCAAACCTAGAAATATGACTTTTTACTTAGGCTATTCAGTCGGATCTGCAGTTGTCCTTTTCGCACGAATCAGACGCCGAGCGCTCGCAGAGCGACAGCAATAGTTTCTTCAAATACCTAATTTTCAAAAGTCTCTCCGCCTGCAGTTCCTCTTAAGTCTATTCATACTCGATTCAGCTCAGAAAAATCGTGTAATATCTGCTCATCTGAGTCATATTTTTCTTACTTTGAATTTTTTGAAAGCCGTGAAATAACACCCTATTTTATCCTTGTTTCCATCTGAAAGTCATTCCTTCATTTTCATCTAACCAAATGCTTTCTGTATATGTGTAGAATCAAAAGTACATATTTCATTTTAGATTCTCTGAGTATTAAAGAGATCAACGCCATAATACCACTGAACAAAATTTGCGAATGCTCGATCAAAAGTTGAAAAATAGTTTGAGTAAAAAAATTAACACCTTCGAAATCACCAAAGTTTTAAAACAAAATGTATTATCATTTCCTCATATATTTCTTGTATGCCTAGATCAACATGACTGGCTGGATGACAGGCAAAAAAGATGTCAGGCAAAAAACTATACAATTATGTTTAAATAGCGTCTTCCTTCATATAATTGTGAATAGGTGACTAGATACTGCGTAAAATATACATATTAGAATGTACCCTTGTTATCATACTTCTTCTCTATCATTATTTGTCGTGGTGATTTTTCTTATTACCTAGGGCCCTCGGCTGTGATTACCTACTGTGATGCATACGACTCTGTGATTACGATGTTGGCTCAGCCATGTCTGTTTTGATTGGAAAACCTGTTCTCTTATGAAATACTTTAAGCGTGGTTTAGGTGTATTGGTTCATCAAACATCCGTTTTAATATCCATAAGTAATAGTTTTATTTATTAGTTCTACCAACAATCTGTGTTTTCTGCAATAGTAACCAATATACATCAAGCTAGCCTTAATATATGTAATTACTGGTACAGGCTGGTGCCGATAACATAAGATAGACTGAAAGTGAACTGTAATATTAGTTTCCAGTCTTCCAAGTAGGTATCTATCTTCTTATTATTAAACAAATGACTGATAGTACTATCCACTATTTATGTTACACCAAAGAATACTACATTAAAGTAATGATAATAAATAAGGTTTATCACTTTAGCGTCAACTTGTTGATGTTCTGCGACCTTGCTTGCCATTCATAACAATGCCGCAGGTGGTTCGTGGGATCTAATGTAAATTACATACAAAGTAGTCATTACTGCACCCAGTAATCGTAGTTAATGTACTTTAAAAACGAATAGTTACGAACAATGCCTTTAAATTCTAGACGTATTGTTAGAAACTGACATAATTGTTGGAGTATTTACAAGATAATTTGGTTGCACTTGGTGACACATCGTTTACAATACATTAACATTATAATTACTTACCTGTATATTTTTAACACCTTACCAAAATGAATTACATCCGTACGTACACTCAAGGTTCAGTTGAAAAGGCGTCAGGCAAGTCTTTTTTGGGAGGCATTTTGCTGAAATGAACCTATTTGGTGCAGCCGTGGGGCACACAATGTTATTATTTTCAAAAAAAGTTTCCCAATATTTGTATATCCCGTACAAGTTAACATGGCACCTGGCTCGACACATTTCGAATGACGTTTTGAGGTTTTAATTTAAATTGAAAAAATCTATTTCAATGAAACCAATATGAACGCTTGGCATCACTGTTACAGATGCGTTTATATTATTTTCATCGAAATCAAATGGTTCTATTTCAATTAAAATGCCAAAACGTAATTCGAGCCACGTGCCAAGTTAACGCGTACGGGTAGTACCTATATTGTGTGTATCTATGTGAGCCAAATAAACAAGTTTTCTGTTTTGTCCAAAGTTTTCTTTATACAATTTATTCAACAATGTTTGATTATTTCTAAAACAACAAATACGCTAGATTCACTTTTGGTGGCTAAGTTCTGAATTTCTTTGACTAAATCGATAAACAATTAATTTGCTAACGCCATTTAGGTTTCCTAATTATTCTTAAGTAATTGTGCCGTTTCGTTTCTACTGCTAATAAAAAAGACGATAATTACCTTTAGGGGTATCGTTACTCTACGATTTAGTTTCGCAGTTACGCAAATTGTACTAATGAGGAGCGTTGTATCGTGATTCGTGTGATCACTATAAAATCGGCCGTCATGGATAGTTACTTCAAAAAAACATAAAGCCACGTTTTCACATGGCGTATTTTTTTAAATTTCTACAAGAGCAATGCTATTCTAAAGATTTCTGAACTCTTCTGTCTTAGTGACTTGTTTTTCATAGAAAATAAGCATGCAAACATGACCATTACATCTCCAGCTCTCAATAACGATATTAATTTATTAAATCTACAACGACACATACATTTTAAGTTGTCACTATATCTAGATATTTATCTAAGCAATCTACCACGTGGAGCGTTAAGCTTGATTTGAATAACTCAATGCAAGTCGGTCGTTACGTTCAATAATGTTCTAAGCTTTACGACAGCTGCTCCGTTGTGTCCGACCTTTACTGCAGTCAGTGCGTTTTGCTCCGTCGCCGCGTCACCTTCACCACACTGTTTTCACCATCACTGGTATTAACGACTGTGTCTATATAATTCGTAGTATCTAGTGTGTCTATAGTGTTATTGATACCGTGCCTGTTTGGGATTATATTTGTTTTGGTGAGTGGTGCCCTTATAAAGTTTTTGCTAAGGTTGTTTTCAAACAGAAAGTGTCTTGTCACCTACTTTAAAAGACCTTGTATCTCTGATCAACCTTGTTGGAATGTCAGTGACTTACTTTTGTGTTTTTGGTGGTACTAAAAATAAACTTTTAACTAAAATGTCCAGTTAAGTTACCGGGTCGTGTCATTGTCATCATCATATCAGCCGAAAGACGTCCACAGCTGGACATAGGCCTCCCCCAATTTTCACCACAACAACCGGTCCTGTACGTCTCGCATCCGTCGGCTACCCGCGACCCTCACCAGGTCATCGGTCCACCTTGTGGGAGGCCTTCCAACGGCTCCCAACCGGATCGTGTGCGATAATGTTTTTATTACATGACTTCAATAGACACAATAAGCTATGCCTCTTACACTTAACGTTTGCTTCACCATTTTATACACATTTTATCAGTTTGTGCTTCATTTGGTTTCGTCCAAGTGCAAAATATTTATTCATGCCATGAAATGTTTGCACACGCTGATACAGAATGTTTTTAATATTCATCATTCTTCAAATAGATTTGGACAATTTTGCTTGTTTATGTTATCATTTCCGTCGTATACTCTCTTATTGCTCCAGGCTATATTTGTTTTGCTCGAAACCTTTTGGGATTTTTTTGAGAATTAAAATCATGTGTGCGATTTGTGCTTCGAATCTGACATTGCTGTTCTAATCTTTTCTTGTTTTAGAGATTGTTGTATTTAACCTTTTGAGAAAGTTTTGTTGGTTTTTTTTTTGTATTACTTTCTTAAGCCAAGGTCTAAAGTACCTACTCGTATCTTTTAACACTCGTTCATTTTCATTCCACATCCCATCATTATCCACTTCGCCAAGCGCAACGAATGCCTTGTTTTGTTCAGCATTGTCAGTTACTTGTTTGTTAGATTTAAGTGTTTCGACATAGCAAACAATATCTTGAATATCGCCAATTGCTTGAGATCTATTGTTTGCCGAAGGTAAAAATGCAACTACTTTGTAAAAAGTTGTTTCTTTACCGTTAAATGTGTGTTGCAATTACTTTTCGTTATTGTAGTAAAGAGCGATAAAAATCTAACATTTTGTTATCAGTTTAGCTGACTAATTGGCAAATGAATTGTTTGATGTTAAAATCAAACTTTATTATTAGGTACTTATGCGTCATGCCTGGCAAAAATAACCTTTTTTTTTCTTTGTATTAATTTACCGATTTTTTAAGGTTTACTCGTCTACAATTATTTTCCATGTCATGTCTATTACAAAACCACTATCAAGACATCATTTTTTTTGCCATGTTATTAAATAGAATAAATCAATATTTTTCCTGATACAAAGTTTTCAATAATGGGTTTTTACCAAATATTTGAGTTTCAAATCGTTATGTAAGAAGCACCGCGACCTTTGTACTAATTAAGACTGATAATAATACATTATTAGCAAGTCATTATAATAATAAACTGTTGGGCTGCATCATCTTCATTACATAATATAAAACAAAATCGCTTTCGCCGTCTGTACTCTAGTAGCTTTTAAACTACGGGAACGCACGGGTAAAATGGGATATGCGCGTATGATTCGCGGTTAAAAGCTAGTACATAATAATATCATTAACATAACTAGTCCATATGTACCACAGACTGCAGGGTAAATGCCTTCTTCCCTTTGTTCCCCCGAATCTGTTTTCTGCTAGATCCGGCCGCATCACGGGTTGATAAATAATAGTAGTTTATGCAACGGTCATATAAAAGGGGTTATTAAATCACGAGTGTGGGTTTATCACACGAGTGTTTTAATACATTATCATATGCCGTTGCATACACTATTTTATCTTCACTCATACAGTTGAAATAAAACAAAAGTTGAAAATTAGTTTATTCCAAACTCACAGCCAAGGAAAAAATATGTGGTATGGCGGGTATTCTCATTGCGTATGACTGCGCAGCGCGCGGATCCATAGACAATCATACTATTTTTCTACATTAACTCAATGAAATATATATTATTATATCATAAGCGCCAATAAATTAAAAAGTAAAAGTGTGCTATAAAAATTATTTTATGATGCAGTTGTTTGAAAATCAAAGGAGAATGTTGCACTGTAATGGTTTTTTAAATTTAACAATTTACCGATCCAAACCATTTGTCGCTCTAAACCCACACTCGTGTTTTAATAACCCTTTTTATATGACCGTCGCATAAACTACTATTATCTACACTCACAACGTAATGTTCCGCTCTGGGTGGAGCGGGAGGGAGTGTCAAACTCTTACTGAGTAAAACCCATCTGTGCTCCTCCTAGTGCTCTTTACGTTCCAGGGCCGCGGTAACTCTTTCGATCAAAATCAGCGACGGCGCCTCGCCAGAGACCGTGTGGTGTCCCCAGGCCAGCCGGATTGCCATGACCCTTTGGGACGCGTTCAGTTGTCGAATAAGATGGTCTACCAAGGCTTTTATTGAAGTTGTTAATAAATCGGTAGATCTTCGGCATTATGGTGTTGGTAACTTATGACTCAGTCTTTATAATGCATTAAGCTGGTCTACCAAGGCGAACACGGATATGTTATTTGCAGACGTTTTTAAGGTCATGTGCATTGCTAGATACATAAGTTAAGCCAAGGAAACTTCTCGAAATTGTTATTAATGGGGAAGATGCAAATACAGAATTTATTAAAATAAAAATGATTAAAATGATAAAAAAGTATAAAAAACGTTTTTTTTTAGTTAATAATATTGATTTTTAACAATAATTACGAATTAAAATAACGTGAAACGGAACGTAATTAAGAACAACAATCAGCGCCTAGTGACATCACTACTGTTATGACAACGAAAAGACGACCTTAAATCTTTCAGATGCGACAGTTCAAGACCTCTGACAGACAGGAGTGACTAATCGTCCGCTATCGCGCGACGAAATTTACCCAGTCAGTTTAAAATCGCAATTTTGGCAATGCATTAAAGCGTTTTAATTTATGTAGATGGTCTATTTTACATGAAAATCGTCAAAATGAAAGCAAAAAATTCGCACTAAGCATTTCGAAACGTCTTTTATAATGCGCACAGCAAAAGAGTGGAACTCCCTGCCTGCGTCTGTGTTTCCAAATGCTTACAACCCTAATCTCTTCAAAGTAAGAGTGAACAGGCTCCTTCTGGGTAAGCTCGCTCCATCGTAGACTTTGTCTCTGTCATCTCTGATATTGACTAGAGTCAAGAGCAAACCCATCTCTAATAAAAAAAAAAAAAAAAAATCAAAATGAAAATATTGCACGTTTCCTTTTATATTATTTATTTGAATTAAGTGATTCATATTTTTGTATGACACAAATTGTGTGTCGCATAAAATTAAACCAAAATACTATGGGGTTGTAGTTTTTATATTCAAAATTCACTTACGTTAACGATACTGTAACGTTACTCCATGGAAAAACATTCGTGCTAGGGCCTATGAGCCCTTTATACCCAAATGTTATATTCTAGACACATTGGAGCCTTATCGTAGTTTAAATGAAGTCCTGTTATAACTTTTTACTGTTTTGTGTTTCTTGGATTTGTTTCTTAAGTGTCTCTAATATGATTGCAATAAAATAAAATTATTACTGTCCCATTGTTCCGCTTTGTTTACTAAGCTAAATGATTTATTGTGATAATTTATAACTCCTATTTTCTCAAGCGGAACAGAATTAAGTATGATTTATTTCCACATTGTTTCCGGTTAGAAAAGAAACGTCGTGAATAGCGGTATGAGATGGTATCTATGTACTGTGCCTTACACATACATATACCTACACAAACAACATTTCATTCTATTACTTCACACTATTCTTGGAAGTAATTGGGCTAAAATAAGCAAATAGGTTTTCGGTAAAATAATAAGTTAAAAGTATCCAAAGCTGTTAAGTACTTAGCTCCATTTTAATCAAGAATAATTACATAGTGCTCGGAATACTTCGTTAAACAAATGTGTAGATCGTCATTTGTTTATTTAACCTGAAGACATAATTAAAAGGGTGCCATTTTATTTCATGACTAGCTTGCTAGTTGAAATTATACTTTTTTCCTACTCCTCCACTGTTATTTTCTAATTAATTTCGTTGCGGGATCCAAGACAGTTGAATCATTTTTCCGGGACTCGTCGAGCTTCATTGACTCTGCGTTTTTTCTGCTGGTCACCACTGTTGAGGCTTTCAGGAGTTGCAGTGGTTTAGGAATGTGGTGTGGCGGGCTTGTCAAAAAAAAAAATAGCTTTTACCCGCGACTTCGTACGCGGAAACTGGACATGGACTCGCCACACACGGTTCACGCCGGTGGCCGCCACACGCTACAAATCGTCGCTGCTCACTTCTTGTGGCCCGCACCGGCCACTAAACGCCGACACAAAACACCGCCACACGCGATTCCCCACCCTAAACCTTCGTCGTCAGAGTCCATTATAATACTGCGCGCATGGGTTAAAAAAGTAGCAGCCACCGACCGCAAGTTTCGACCACCGGCCACAAGTGGCTGTCGCGCGCTTCAGCTACCTTTGTGGCCGCTTCTAGCTTCTCGTGGCGGCGTTTGTGGCTGTCGCGTGTGGCCCGTGTGCGGCGACCCTAAGAAATCTATGCGCATCGCTTGGTATTCCCAATCCATAGTAACACGGCTATCTTGACATCAAGAAGCTTAAATATTTGGAATGGTAGACATCATTTATTTGTTTTATATCTTATGCTTTATCTCAAACGTAGATCAGATTTCTTATCTTTATTGATTGATAAAGACAATATTTCGGGGACAAAACTAGAACTATTCAGTATCTCGACTCGATACGACCACGTATCCAGCAATGAAATCGTCCGGTAAGCTAAATTTGTTAAAATATTATATAACTAGTTTTTGCCCGCGATTTCGTACGCGCATATCCCGTTTTCTATCCGGGAAACCATCTCTTAGTGCTCCCTTACACTCCACCTACATGCCAACTTTCAGCTTTCTACGACAGCAGTTTCGGCTGTGCGTTGTCTGTCAGTCACTCAATCACTCAGTAATGGAAGAGTTTTATAAAGGTATGTCACCGAAAAATTGCATATGCCGTAAGATTGTAAAATATCGCGTGAAATTGTTAACTATGTTTTCTTAATAAGACACGAGTATATTTGAAACTATTGAATTAGGAGGGGATTTATTGTATACAAAACGATTATTTTATAATATATGAAGAAATCATAATCTAATAAAGAATTATTACAATCTTACGGATTCTGTATTTTCCAGGTGACATAAATAATATATTGATATTTAAACGGAAAAACGAGTTTCATCGGAAAATGCTAAAGGTACATACAGGCTAATAATATCTCTTCTTTTCTCTCTTTTCTTTTTTTTCTGAATGACCACTATCAAGTTAACACGCAAGGGCTATCAACTGCTTAACCGGACTAACCTGTGGTGGCCTCAAATGAATTTAAGGCCTCCAGTTTCTCTATCTTCTAATCAAAATAGTATAAAAATGTTGCAGTTTGCTTGTGTTTCTCCGCTTGCTCCTTTTAGACTACGTAGATTTTGATGCTGATTTACCAATAGAAAGAACCTTTCCTTTTTTTGAAGTCGGTTAAATAGCGATAAACGAGAAAGATTTGTGTAGATGATTTGCACCAGTGCTGAGCTGGGCCGTATCACTAGTACATACATTTATGTAGAGTGGAGTATAAATAGACAGGAGCAATCGACTTTAAACAATTAATATTTTTTTCAATTGAAAAAAAATACAGTGGCGCGGAAGTTATAGAGTTTAATATGTTATGTATTAATGATGATAAGATACTTGTGATTGCTGTGGAAAAGGAATTTCTGTGTCTGTTTTTCGCGAGTTTATAAAATAGGTAACTTGTTGGTACAAATCTTGAAACAATATGTCTCTTGTTTTGAAAATGTCAGTTTCTGTCAATGTTGTAATTGGAATATTCTACGGATAAAATGTTTTGTGCTTCTGTTATGAATTGAAAATAAAAGTTTTGTAAAGGATTTTATCTTGGTCGCGCTCAACAAAATTCAATATTTTTTATACCAATAGCTCTTTGAGTCATGCTTGACAGTTTTTGCTAAAGTCATTAACTCGTGTGTACAAGAAACATACGTACCTAAATCGTTTGAAATGTTTAAAAATTACATTCTGTTTCTAATTGAGCTTTTGAAATTATATTAAATATATGCAAGAGTTTCGTTTCGCTCCGGAGATATCAGCGTGGTTAATCCTGAATACTATTGACATTTTTATTCTTATGTTAATACACGCTTGTTACAAACATTCGTGGAGGTAGATATTATAAGATTGATGAAGATATATTTTTAAATTGTCAAACATGTGAAGGTCATGTTTTGTTAGATCTTGAGTTCGAATTCCGGTTAATTCAACGCTACAGTTAAGAAAAACAACAGCAAGCGTGATTACAATTGTAGATAATTTGCATACTGATGGGTATAAATTGTGATGAAACAGGTTTCTGACAACAACCTACATAGATAGAAACAGTTACATAAGAATGTGTTGGATTCACAAGATTTGATGCAATTTTATCTTTTATCAAAATGGTACACGTCTGCTGGTACTGAACACTTAACACCCTGATCTGATAAGATTAAATGTGTGTATTAGCAACAGGTATTCATGTTATTTTGTTGTTCTGGTTTCAGAATCTCCGAAGCCGAAGATGGCGGCGGGTGGCGTGACGGGCGTGCTGCTGTACGCGGTGAGCGCGGCCGTGCTGGGCATGCTCCAGTTCGGCTTCAACACCAGCGTCATCAACGCGCCGGGCCCCTTCATCGAGAACTTCATCAAGACGCACTACGACGGCCCGAACAGACCCGGCCTGCTGTTCAGCGTCATCGTCAGCATCTTCGCCGTCGGAGGTATGATCGGATGCCCTTTCGCCAGCTGGATGCTAGAAAAATACGGCCGTAAAAATGCTCTCCTCGTCAACTCGTTGATCGGTGTGCTCGGCGCTGTGTTTATGGGCTTCAGCAAACTTGCTGACTCTGTCGAAATGATCATTATTGGTAGATTCATAATAGGCGTCAACTGCGGTTTCGCGACGACTGCTTCACCCACCTACGTGTCAGAAGTAGTGCCAGTCAGACTACGCGGTGCGTTTGGAACAGTAAACCAGCTGGCGGTCGCGTTCGGACTGGTCGGTGCACAGATCTTGGGTATCGATATGATACTAGGAAGTGATGAGGGCTGGCCGTGGCTGCTTGGACTTGCGATTATACCGTCAGCCCTTCAATTCGCAATGGTTCTTTTCGCGCCTGAGAGTCCTCGCTTTTTGTTGCTGGTCGCGCGCGATGAGGAGAGATCTAGAATAGAGCTCGCCAAAATCAGAGGCACGAGCGAAATTGATGACGAGATCAATGACATGCACGTGGAGGACCGCGCTGCCCGACAAGAGGAGAAGTTCACTATCCGGGATCTGTTCATGATCAGAGCACTCCGAACACCTCTCATTATTGGAATCGTTATGCATCTGTCACAGCAGCTGGGAGGCATCAATGCGGTCCTGTACTACTCCACTAGGATATTCGAAAGTGCTGGACTAACGCCGGAAAATGCGAGGTTGTCATCAATCGGTGTCGGCAGCATGTTGTTCGTAATGGCTTTAGTTTCGATTCCTTTGATGGATCGTCTGGGCAGGCGTACCCTGCAGCTGGGTGGTCTGGGTGGTATGGCGGTGTTCTCTGTTCTCATGACCGTGGCGTTATCCACGTACGAGAACAACACGACCATGAGCATATTCGCCGTGATCTTCACGTTCTTGTACGTGGCGTTCTTCGGCGTGGGCCCGAGCTCCATCCCGTGGATGCTGCTGTCGGAGCTGTTCGGACAGGGCGCGCGAAGCGCCGCTGTCAGCGTGGGCGCGCTCGTCAACTGGTTCGCTAACTTCATTGTCGGCCTAAGTTTCCTTCCCATGTCCAATGCGCTCGGCCACTTCGTATTCTTGCCTTACACTGTCCTCCTAATTTTATTCTTCGTCTTCACTTATTTCAAGCTGCCAGAGACAAAGAATAGAACGATCGAGGAGGTCACAGCTCTCTTTAAAAAGTAATCAGGACTAGACTTAAGCGACATTCCGTAGACCTAAGAATAATAATTGCATTACTGCAATAAGTTTACACAGCATTATTGTGATAGAACTGTAGAGGAGCGAGTGTTATCTATGTCCTTTCAACCAGATTTATATAAAAATGGAAAGACTGAACACCACACTTATATTAAATGGAGTCGTTTAAAGATTCTTCATACTTGATATACCTTTAAATAAAGTACTTATTTAACAATAATATTAATACTGTATAAATATTTTAGAAGACGACTATGCATTAATTCCAATATTTATTAAATATTATGAATCACTATTTAGAAATCATGATAAATTATACATTGTATTAAGGTATAGTAATAAATGTTCATAAAGATTCACTTAAGTAGCTATTGTACGCAAAAGAGCCGTAATATACGATAAAGTCAAGATCAACATTTTACGATTAATTTATTGATGAATGCATTGTTTGATATTATTGTTGTATTTCCAAAGGTTTGAGGACCAAACGTTTGTTTTATGTCTGTGTTTTTATTGTTATTAAGATATTGTTTATGATACGTTTGTTAAGTGCTGGTGACAGCGAGATATATCAACGCACTTTTAGTTTTTTTATTAGTATTTTTGGTGCTTTCTTATATGTTTTTCTATTGTACTATTCTAGTGCCTTAACTTTTGTTTTACAGTGAAATGGGAAGAGTTGAGCAGTTTTATATGCATTTATTTCAGTATCCACGCCTCCATTCGTTAAGAAACGGTGTATCAAAGTTGGTGGCTATGTTAACATACATTGTAGAAGCCACAGCGCGAGTAGAGGTGCAAGAAACGAGAGTTCAAAATTATTCTCTCGGAACTAAACTTTCACTAGGGCTCGAACCTAAAATCTTGCTAGGAATCGAACCTAAACTCGTGCTAGGGCTCGAAGGTATTATTTCTCTCGCTTTGGCTCGAAATATTACAGCTCTAGAGCAGATAATCCCTTTCTTACACTGTAGATAAAAAGTTGCCCCTGCACTGTTGCCAACTTTATATCACAATTATGCCAATACAGGCCATATATAACGTATAGATACTATTGAATGTGCGTCAAATAATTATTTTCAGTGAAGCATATTTTTTCATATGATATTACTAAAATGTGACGTGTTAGCGAATTGTATACAATGTAATTATTTACACTTACTATAACATATATTAGTTAGGTAAATGCCGCTTCACTGGCGATGGCGAGGAAAACAGATTAAAAAAAACAAACTCCATATTGGACGTTTTTGGAAACAATGCGCGTCCAAATTACAGTCCTCTCAAATCCATATTATATCAGCTAGGTATGGACCAACATCAATAAAATGAGACAATTTACATTAGAAAGTTTAAAATTCTGCCCTTAGAAAAAATATAATTAGTTAAGCCTAAACATGCGATACCTCAATAGTTGATAAAATAACAAAATGCACTTTTTTATAATATCTAAAAGCATTAGAGAACTTCATTCGTGAACTCATTCATAAATATTAAAAGGTAAAAATAAATATTCAAAGTCCATTGCTAGAACAATTTTGTTGAACTACAGACTATAAATGTTTTTGTTACTAAGTGGTACGTTTACCATAATTGTTTGTTTTAAATTAGTCAGATTTACGTAAAACTTGTTAATGTATTCCAGGGAAATGTTAAAGATCTAACCGTCCCAATGTACCTTGGTGCCAACGATGTGTTTGTACTAGAAAACTTAATTCCTAAAGAAAATAAAATTGTCACCACATAAGATAATTTGAATATTGTTATTAAATTAGGAAAACTCAGCTCAATCTTGACAGTATTTTTATGTATAATAATATCTAAAAATCATTTTGTATAACGGCAGGTTTTCTATGATGGCAACACTACCAATTTTATCTCTCTATGTACCTACATGTTTATGTGCGAGAGAAAAAAAACACGGATCGTTAGTAGGGTTGCCATAATATAAACATTTTAAATTATCTTGTTGTATGTATGTATTTAGCTATGTGATAAGTTGTTAAGGTGCCACAAAATGGCGCTGTTTAAAAACCACAGAGCTAATAATAATCAGAGAAGACGCTGGTTCAATATTCAAATCAATTATTGGATAAGGTGAGAAAATGGTTCAGCCAGCTCGACATTTTAAGAGCGTTTACACCTCTGACAACTTTTTAGTCCTATGCATCCTGCTTAGCTTATACTTAGGAAGTTTCATTAAAATCGGTTTATTAATTTCGAAAAATGAGGACAAAAAAAAACGCTCTTAAAGTGGTTTAATTTTAGGAGTTGTTTAATTTAAATGAAAGGAAACAAACTTTCGTTATTTCAAATCATGATTTCATTATACTGATAACAATCACATTTTTAATACTGAAGCGTAAGAAAAATTGATATAACTGATTTCAACTCTGAAGTCAACCGTGTAGTACTTGTAATTGAAACGAAATACGTTAAGTAATGCTTTACTATATAATCAAACTATATTACAAGCTGCATGTAAATTTGTAAAAATACGGAACTGTACCTGCCAACAGACTTTTCTTTGTATTTTAGTATTGTAAAGTGCAGCAGATTTTTTAATTTTTCCACCTTTTTCTGAACATACAATATTTTTCAGAACATGTAAATACTACTTTATTTTCTACACTTTTATTGTGATTATTATAATAATTATTACATTTTAAATAAACTTTTAACAGTAAGTATAGCTATCGGGATAAAACACGAGAAAGATGGGGATCTTTTGGAAATAATATTGTCGTGCCAACTAACAAAAAATACCCTGATTGACAGATAAACGGTCAATCCAAGTCATATCAACTTTTTATTTTAAATTCCCAAGAATAGTTTTGTTTGAAAGTTACCCAGTACTTTGATACAGTTTATAAATGACCGAGAGTGTAGTCAACCGTTCTGCTGTAACGGCCAATCAAATGCCCACATGCCATTCGGTTCCAAAACGTCACATCCTTGTGTTGCCTCAACCGATAGTTGATATTATGAAACTTAGTAATAAGACACAATATTGTACCTAATTAAAACAAATGATAAAAAACAACAAAAATAATACGAATTTAATTCGTCTGTTGATATTAAATAATTACTATATTAGCAAAATGTGTTTTGTTTTACTGTTCTTTTTACAATTAAGTATTATAAACTTTTTTTTAAGACTACAAAGGTGTGTCTATAACTTAATAGCTCTATATTATAACATTTATAACCAATTAGAAGTTATACTGACAAATTGTTAGCGCTAATGCTGTATTCCTTGGACTTCTTCGCATGACACAACAACAAGCTATGAAAATTATCAAGATCGAAAACCAATTAAGTGTATACGTCATTTCAATCACATGCACAAAATCCATGCAATAACTGATAAAACTAAATATGTTATCAGTATTGACAATCAATTGCTTTAGAAGCTACCATAAAGATAGAGTTATCGATAAATTTGATTAAAAGACATCGTAATCGGTAATCAATTATTCTAATTTATTCAGATTACGGTACCTTGCTATTGATTAGTTTGCCTCAAAGACGATATTTTTTGTGACTAGCTAAGACAAAGTGCGAGACGAGTCTGCTTATTGTCTATGTCTTGACTATTAAAGTAGGTACCTATCTATAAAATAAATAAATTCTTGATTTTTATATGTTAGTAACATAAAATATAAATGAAACACCTTGGCTCCTGAGCTAGTTATAAACATAATCGCAGGAACCACTGCAATATCATGCAATACTAAAAAATAAACGCAATTCCCCTAAAACAAAACTACGCTGTAATAGAGCCTTGGGTAACGATTAGGTTCTAAACGATTAGATAGGTAGTCCGAGTTAGGGCTATTTTTCCATGGGTAAATATGGAGGTTTAACATATTTTCTATGCAAAAGCTGTCAAACTGCCATTTTACTCTTCAAGTAAAAGTTATCTGAATATTGGAAAATCGACACTTAGTAGAGCCAGGTAAAACTGCCTACCAGAGTTGCGGATTTTGTTCGAAAGAGTCACCACGGCCCTGGAACGCAAAGGGCATTAGGAGGAACACGGATGGTTTTTAGTCAGTAAGAGTCTGACGCTCCCTCCCGCTCCGTCTAGAGAGGAAGGAGTCATTTGATGATTTCCCATCCTTAAAAAAAAACCAGGTATAACTGGGCTATCCTGCTATCCGACATTTGTGTTACGTTCAATTATCACCGCACAATGCGGAGAACAGCTGTAATGCTTCGTTTTGCTCTTCTTCCTCCACTTCACCCTCCAGCCAGAATGTTTCCATAGTGCCTTTGCCCTGCGAAATGAAAGAGAAACCTTTTGAAACATCTGTCTCTGCAGTATCTAAAAATGGCGAATTAAGTTAAAGATTGGGCCAAAGTTGAAAAAATCTTTTCTTTCAAAATGCAAAGCAGACCAATAGTTTTCTAGGCTTTTGTTTTCTTGACATCTTGAAGTTTGGATCTCACCTTGACTTTGATGAGTCCTCTAGATCTGAGTCGGAACCTTCCCGCTGGTAGCTGAGCTGCGGCGACGGCTGATATTTGGACCCGACCAGGCTGGAAGAAAACAAGCACAATGTAAGCCAATGTAAGTCCTACTTACGTCCAATTATTTAATAATAAAGAAGTTCAAAAACTAAAACCGGACTACAGAAAAATCACGTTCTAAAAAGTATGAAACAAGAAAACATTCTCTGTTTAGATGATAGCTGTTGTCCAATAAATGCACTATAAAGGGCAGCACAGGTATGTCAATGTCAAGATTTTCTAATTACGAATTTCCACCATTAGATGGCAGTCTACGCCGTGCACGTTCTCCATATCGAATTCATTGTCAATAGTTAGGTACAGAAAAAAACCCTTACTTCAGAAGATGTCTGCATCCTGCTGGCAGTGTTAACGGTGTCTCCCACGAGGCAGTACCGCGGCAAGCGCAACCCGAGCACGCCAGCGACCACCGGACCGGTGTGGATGCCTTTTGGGATACAAAAATAAATATTATTGACTATCCGGATAATTAGACGTCCAAATAATAAGGTTTCTTCAGTCTTCAATCAATAAGATTGCTCCCGTCAAAGATCTTGAAGATAAATTGTCACATCACCTTGTTTGTCTGATAGTTCTGTGATTGTAGCGCTTTATGTTTAATACAAAGCTGAAGCTGCTAATGTCAATTTCCAAGTAGTCACTACCTTCCCCTTCCATATCTTACCCGAGTAAAGATACTCAAGCAATTTTATATAAGTGCCTAATAGTAGCTTACGATGAAGCAGTCAACAGTCAACCAACGCCGATGTAAAAACTAGTTCGTATCTTTACCAAATGTCGGCAGGCCGTCGCACTTTTCCGTAGTTGGTAGTTTCCGAGTAAGTGAGTTGAAAAACTAGTTTGTATTTCTACCTATAGTGAGTGCGGGGATGGCTCGCGAGATTGCGAGAGCAGCACTAGCCGCGGAGCCCGCGTGCGCTCGTCTGCGTTCAGGCGCTCCCGATACTAACATGTACACCGTGCCCACTGTCTCCACCTGAAAAAATGTTACAGTGTGCTTTAGGTCAGTTAGTTTGCGTTTTGAAGCAAATAGCATTACCTAAATCAAATAGTTGTGGTGTGCGTTGTTAAACGCAAAAACTTTAAATGAGTTGCGCCCAGAACCTCTATCAAAATACAAGCTAAATACCTGAGGCCCACTCAGGTATTGAACGCGCAACAACACACTCAACATGGATCAACACATGGTGGTCAGTCACTCAGGTACAGATCCAACCCTTATCTTCAAACCGTATAGCCTGAATGGCCACAATTGTCCTGATATGATATTTAGCAGAACAAGAGTGATCCAACCTTATAAACGCGATGGGTATCAAGCAGCCTGTCGATCCTGGAGTACACGTCGTTCATGTAGGCGACCACCTGCATGACGTCAGCTCGGGTGCCCGCTTCCGCCAGTTGCACGGCGCAGAAGATTATTGTTACGTTTTCAAACGCCTGAAATAAATACAAAGTAACTTTAGTTCAAACGAAAAGTAATGATCAACAAAACAGTTTGTCAGTATAGTTTTCGTAAGGCATCGACACTAACGAATGGGTTAGGATAAATTTGTCAAAAAAATTGTCAATCAAATGACTCTTAGTGACTAAAACCCATCCGTGTTCCTCCAAATGCCTTTTGTGTTGCAGTCCAGGGCCGTGGTGACTCTTTCTAACAAATTCCGCAACCCTGGCGGACTTACGATTAGTCCCGAACCCGAACTAAGAATGAATGACAACACGATTTGACAGTTGTTCTTAGTTTGGGTTCGGGACTAATCGTAAGCCCGTAGGTGATACGTAGTACCCCGACATTAAGGCTGAAACTACGGACTGCGGGCTTAAAGAGTAGAACCCCCGGTTCTGATCGGACGGCGAGCCACCTAACGCTCGCCGTCAGCAGGCCCGCGCCTTCGGTGGCCGGGAATCGTCCTGCGACTTCTGACGCCCGGGGCGTTTTCATTTGAAGGTACTACAACTTAGTTATGTATTTAAATGTGTGCCACAAGGTTGAAAAAATTAAACCATATTAGTTATTTAGTTCATCTCAAAAGAAGCTCTATCAAATTATTATTCTTTCACAAGCGCTCTATTTATTGGTATAGCGCTTTCGTAGCATGTCGTAGCACAAGCGCTACAGCGTAGGGTTGTCGTATCGTGTCGTAGCACGAGCGCTACAGCGTAGCGTTTTCGTAGCGTGACGTAGCACGAGCGATACAGCGTAACGTTTTCGTAGCGTATCGTAGCACGAGTGCTACAACGTAACGTTTTCGTAGCGTATTGTAGCACGAGCACTACAGCGTAGCATTTTCGTAACGTGTCGTAGCATAAGTGCTACAGCGTAACGTTTTCATAGCGTATCATAGCACGAGCGCTACAGCGTAGCGTTTCGTAGCGTATCGTAGCACGAGCGCTACAGCGTAGCGTTTCCGTAGCGTGTCGTAGCAAAAGTGCTACAGCGTAACGTTTTCATAGCTTATCGTAGCACGAGCGCTACAGCGTAGCGTTTTCGTAGCGTATCGTAGCACGAGCGCTACAGCGTAACGTTTTCGTAGCGTGTCATTGCACGAGCGCTACATCGTGGCGTTTTCGTAGCGAATTCGTAGTTTGTCGCGCGAGTGCCCGTTGTAAAAACCCTGTAGGAGGTCTACTCGAGACCTAAAGTAATGCCTTAATTACGTAAGCATTAATTCAACTAACGCCCAGTGTTAGTGAAAGCCGTCATAAGTCATTACCTGACACGCAGCCATAGGATCCTTCCCAGCCCTCAAATGATCAGCAATGCCTTTCGGTATCATGGAATACAGCAGCTGATCCCCCCTTTTCTTCCACTGATCCAGAAGTCTGCAAGACTTCTCTAACGAAAGACTCCGGCTTTCTGCCTTCTCGAAAAGCAGTTCCAATCGCGAAAGGTGTTGCCAACCTTGGAGGAGCATCTCTTTGGAGAGACCATGGTCATTCATGTCGGCCAGGGAAAGGCCGGCTTGATGCAGTTCATCCAAGTCGTTGAAACTGAAATAAAGCGAAAATCAAACAGATATTGAGAAAATTATAATCAAATTTAACGCCGCTTGATAACTATTGTGTTTTTTTTTGTGCCAAATTGCGTTCAGTTTTGTAATTTTTTGCAGGTGTGCTGGAGTTCAAATTCATGGCAGGATGAGTGTGAGTCCACTACTTCATTGAATCTAGAAGTTGTAGATGAAGAATGTCATGTCTATAATGGCTTATCTTTTTTAAGTGATCATCATCATCACTTCAGCCGAGAGAAGGCTACTGCTGGTAGGCCCCACCCCAATGCAGCGCCCCATCGACTGGTCCTGTTCTTCTCTCATCCAAAGGTATTCCCTCGGTCTTCACCAGATTCAGGTCTTACTTTAACAGTAGTTTAAGGAGGACCTTACTGTATTACTTACATTGGGCTGCACAGAAATATAAGGGCATCAATCTCCTCGAGCAGATAGATGGGTCCTCGCAGCAGGATGGAGCGAGCACCCTGAGAGCCCCTCCTGACCTCAGAACCACATCGAGCGCCTCGGTACCGCAGCAGTTCCAGATCGAAGATCATGGTCTGCATGCACACCACCTGCAAAAGAAAATATATATTCACATAAACCAACGCCTTTTTGTCATAGGGGAATGCAGAAGATAAACTTGGTTTCCGTCATGTTTTGGGACTTTCAAGTTAAAGATCTAGGAGATAAAACATTTCAATGATGTTATCGTTCGTAAAGATCAAACTAGCTGAATTTAAGGAACTGTGAAACCTTACCTTGTCCCATGTAAAAGCTACTTTAGGTTTCCTCAGGCGTAGTATTTCGGCGATCGCGGTTTTTTCAATGCGGTTGAGTGGTCCACCCCATGCCGATACCAACTACAAATACACAGAACATTTTAGTTTGGATATTGTGTAATATCGGAATAACAAAATCATCTGGCTTCGTGTAGGTAATAAGCTCATGATGCGAGTGAAGCTACGGGCTACGGCTAGAAGGTACTTATTACGGGAAATATTTACAGAAACCTGTAATAATATAGGGTGTCTCAATAAGAGTGCACTGTTTAACTTTGTGTAATTTTTTATTCGTGTAAATGGCAACTCTGAAATTTGACGCTGTTCCTGTTACCTATGACTGTTCCGATTTATAAAAATGGTGCCAAATGGAGCGTTACACAAAAGAAGAACGTGTTATTGTGAAAACTCATTACAAACATGTAGATAGTGGACTCTTATTGAGACACCCTATTATAACCTGTAATAGTAGGAACCTGTAGTAATATTTATAGGAAAAAAGAGTACAGGCATTATCTAGAAATGGGCGATCGAATTTCGAATACTACGATAAAATACTTCTAAAAGGCGTCCCATGCTATGAATTCCTTATGTAGGTACGTCTACAATCATTTAAACGCGTAGATCCGAAGCAACTACCCGTAGGCCATACAAATATTTGTTCTGTGCGGGAATCGAAACGAGTGGGCATACGCAGCGTAGCAGCCAATCACTCAGCCTCTGCGTCATTCGTGCAATTCATAAACGAAGTGTTAAAAGCTTACTCTTTCTCCAGCCTTGAGGATCTTCATTCTCCTGTCGAGCAGTACACCGAAGGGGAAGAGCTGTAGCAATAAGGAGGCCGGCACAGCTGGCAGAAGACATGGCAGACTCTTACGTAGCATTAGGGATTGGACCTAAGATAAAAAAGTTATTTATTTTAAAATTATGAAAAAAAATGGACACCCACAAAATCATTCGTTTCATTTGATGACATGGCATGGCACAGTATCGAAATCTTTGTCTGAGTATTATACTTTTTCTATTTTTTTCACAAGAATCACACCATACTTGAAATTTAAGTATTTATTTATGCTAAACGTTCGTGATGATGATGATGATGAAACGTTCGTGTTTTGGTGGTTAGTCGTAGAAGTTCATATAAAGTGTACCCAACTGAATCAGTCCAATCACAGATCAGACATGTCATCGCGCAAGAGTGTGAGTACTTCGCGTGCCCAGCTTACGTACAAAAATCGTAAGCCGCTACTTTCGCGCTCAGTCTGCATCGGTGTATGCTAGTCGGACGTCAGTTAGGTGTTAGTTAAGTGGTTAGGTCAGTTAGGTGCCACACGTGACGGTGTCTTTGTATCGATTTGATTTTCCCATCACTTAATATTGCTTGTGCTAACGTCTTATTTAGTAGTCAAAAAATGGCACGCTTGGTTTTCATGCAGATAGATCGTGATACTTGCGTTATCTTTGTCTAACTATAGATATAGATAGATTATGATTTTTTTCTGAATATTCCAATAGATTCAGGAAAAAATGGCTGTGACAGACGGATAGACAGACACGAGAGATCTGATAAGGGTTTCGTTTTTCATATGGACGTCCGGAACCATAAAAACATATAATTTCAAATTATTTCGTGTAATGTGAGCCAAGGATTTTTGAAGTTTGTTGTTACATGTTTCGTTGATTCTTTTAACTTCTCTCCGAAATCAATTATTTTTCTCTCGTCCTGTTAAGACTTATTTGCCTAGATTATTAGATTTATCGGATACGTTTCTGTCTATCAGATAATTAATATACTCGTATCGCGTAATTAATTCTAATATCAAGATCATAGCTGATTCAAATTGTCATCATGATTTTGAGATAGGTACCAAGGTACATACACTAATACGTAATACCTATCTATTATTTGTTTGTGAGACACTTAGAAGTGCTGGGATGCCGGGATACGGAGCCAGGAAATAAAACAGCTGATCACGGTTACACGTATATTCCGACTGGCATAATGCTACTTTGCTCCGTTACATTTTATAGGCCTACCCACATATTCTCACATTAATTAATAATAATATTATGAAGGTAACTCCTTCATACACATACATCACACCTCACCACTTAATCTCTAAGTTGTTTACATTTCAGACCTTATTTGTTCTAATTAATATTAACAATACAGGTTACATAATCATTACATTTTTTTTTATGTTTACGTTACCTGGAATCTAATAACGGGTTTACGGTTACGTTTGGGTCGACCCGCCGGCGATGATGGTGGGGACAGAGAGCCACTTACAGTATCTAGCCTCTCTTTTTCACCCTCACTAACTAGCTTCTGCTTATTCTCCTCCGCTATCTTATCCCGTGCCTGAACGTCATCCTCCACCTCTGATGTTTGAGTAGACGATAATGGGGAATCGTCCGTGACCAGACTATCAGAACCCATGAAGTCTGATAAATGGGATCTACGTTTCAATTGGTCTATGTGTTTTTTTGATAGTCGACCGTCACCGTTATCTACGAGGTATTCGCGAGTCCCTGCCCTGGCTTGAACCGTACCTTTCACCCATTTATCCCCCGAGGCATAGTTTCTAGCCCACACTTCGTCTTGTGGTGCCAACTCTCGGTGTACGCCTCCGGAATTTTGTACCTGTCGTTGTTGTGCTGCTTGCACTCGATCGTCCAGAGCTCGGTCGGCGCGTAACAAATCTAAACGAGTTCGTAATACCCGTCGCTGTAATAACATCACTGGTGTTTCCCCAGTCGTACTTTGAACGGTGTTCCTATAATTTAATAGAAATGTGTGCAAGGCAGCGTCCAAGTCTTTATTATCCTTGTTGGCTTTTTTAATTGCAGCTTTGCATAATTTAACAGCATTTTCTGCGGCACCGTTTGACGACGGGTGGTATGTCGGTGAAAATAATTGACGTATGCCATTGTTTTTTAGGAAAGAACTGAATTCTAAACTTGTGAAAGGAGGACCTTGGTCTGACACTAATTCTACCGGGAGACCAAATCGCGCAAAGATGCTACGTAATACTTTGATTACCTGTTTGGCGTTTGTACGTGACATTTCAAAAACTTCTAACCACTTGGAGCTTGCATCAATTACAACCAAGAACGTGCTACCATGGAAGGGTCCTAAGAAATCGATATGTACCCTGCTCCATGGCTGCGTGACGTAAGGCCACGGCTGCGGCGGCGCTCGCGGCGGAGCAGCGCCCTCTACTGCACACGTCTCACAACTATTGCACAACGCTTCTACGTCACTATCAATGTTCGGCCACCAAACATAACTACGCGCTAATGACTTGGTTTTAACGATACCCATGTGACTAATATGTAACTGTTTAAGTATCTCCTTTCGTAAGGTTTGTGGTATTACCATCCGATATCCCCACATTAAACATCCGTAATCTACATATAATTCGTGTCGTCTTGCAAAATAAGGCTTAACTTGCTCATCTGTGCACGACAATGGCCAGCCTGACTGCACGTAAAGGAGAATTCTATTTAACAACGCATCTTTCAACGTCTGTTTCCTAACTTCGCTGTGTGTCACTGGAAGGAAATCCTCCACAAAGTTAACATACGTGATTTCCGTCCTCCCGCTCGATGGTCTACCTTGTGGGAGTCTAGATAAAGCATCAGCACAATTTTTCTTTGATGACACATATTCTATTTTATAGTTATAACCTGACAATTGTATTGCCCACCGTTGCAAACGAGAAGCTGCCATTATCGGAATGCCTACCTTATCACCGAAAATATGTGTAAGCGGTTTATGATCTGTCCTTAAAATAAACTTTCTCCCGTACAAATATTGATGATATTTCCTTATACCATATATGATCGCGAGTGCTTCTCTGTCTATTTGTGAATAAGCGCGCTCGGCTGTGCCTAATGAACGCGACGCGTACGCTATCGGGCGCTCCCCGGCCGCAGTGATGTGCGTAAGCACTGCGCCCACTCCGACGCTGCTGGCGTCGGCCGTCAACACGAGCGGCAAGTCTGGCGAGTAATGCATCAGCACCTCACCTGAAGCTAGCTGCCGCTTTACCTTTCCGAATGCTTTTTCACACTCCTTACACCAGGTGAAAGGTACGTCTTTCTGGAGCAATCTATACAAAGGCGAAAGAATTGTACTGACGTTCTTAAGAAATTTAGCATAGTACATGGTCATGCCTATAAATGCCCTCAACTCCGATACATTGGAGGGAGCGGGTGTATCAATTATTGCCCTAACTTTATCAGTGCACGTCTGCACCCCATCTTTACTAATTATATGACCTAAATAGCTTATTTTTTTAGCAAAGAAACTACATTTCTCTTTTTTTACTTTAAGTCCAGATGACTGTAAACGATCAAAAACTTTGTTTAAATTCCTGATGTGCTCTTCATTTGTTGCCCCCGTAATAATAATATCATCCAAAAATACGCCCACGCTTGGCAAATCGGCAAATAATTGCTCTAAAAGCCTCTGAAATATTCCGGGACTCGACGACAAACCGTACACTAACCGATTAAACATAAACATGCCTTTATGAGTATTTATTACGGTGTATTTCTTCGATTCATCCAGTTCTAATTGCGCATATGCTTGGGATAAATCAATTTTGCTGAAGTACTCCCCCCCATGTAAGCGTGCTAGCAAATCTTCTACTCGCGGTAAAGGATAACGATCGACTTCCAAGACCTTATTCAAAGTTAGTTTATAGTCAGCACAAATTCTGATAGTACCGTCTTTTTTTACCACTGGCACGATCGGCGTTGCCCAATCTGACCGGTCCACAGGCGTGAGGATGCCGTCCCGGACGAGCTGGTCCAGCGCGCGCTCCACGGGCTCGCGCAGCGCATACGCCAGTGGGCGCGCGCGCATGTACACCGGCGCACCCTACCGCACGTGTATGCTAACTACGCCGCCGGTGAATCGACCCAAACCATCCTCAAACACCTTACAATATCTGGAACTAAAATCAGACATATTAAACTGTTTGCTCTGTAAACTATTAACGGACACTACCCCGTCATTTAGGTAACAAAATAATTGTATTTTCAATTCGGCCATCCATTGTCGACCCATTAAAACAGTTTTTCCATCTTTGATAATATATAAATCTAACTTTTTACACTCGTCTTTATACTGAACTTCCGGTTTTATAACCCCTATTGGATTTATCATTTCCCCTGTATAGTACCTTAGTGCGATATCACAAGTATCTATCCGTAAATTACTAAACGATCTCTGGTATGTTTCATAATTTATACACGAAATGGCACTTCCCGTGTCGCATTCCATCTTTAAATTCCTGCCATGCACTTTTAATGTTAGGTATATTGGTGGACACTGAGATATGGATAAATTATTTATGTCGACAATCATTACCTCGTCGCTTCGCTCGTCGTCCGAGCCACTAGCATCTTGCACTTCCTGAAGATGATGATGTCCTACTTCTAACGGACATACACGGCGCAAATGTCCTTGCTTGTTGCATAGCCGACAAACGTATCGCGTGAATTTACACCATTCCGCATCATGCAACCCTCCACATGCGTTGCACGGTTGGTTCCGCCGAGCTCGCTCCCCCGGCGCAGCTGCTGCCGGTGCCTCCCTTTCGTAGCGCGAGCGGCGCGCGCCGCCACCGCCACGCCGCTGCTGCCCGCTCCACGCTTCCCGCCGCCTGTCGCCATCCGCACTCGCCGCCGCCGGCGGACGGTGGGCGTGCGGCGCCGGTCTATATTGCGCCGCCCGCCTCGCTTCGCCTCGCCTCGTTGTCACCACCGTTAGACAATCAGCCGCCGTGTTCGTCTTGTCCGTGGACCTGGTACCGCCCTCGACCGCTGCTGCATTTTTCTCCGCTGCTTCCATACTCATGGCCATACTATAGGCCTTTGTATAGTCTAGTTTTTCCTCAGCAAATAAACGTTGACGTACAATTTCACTACTTATCCCGCACACGAACTGATCTCGAATACTTTCTTCAAGCCATGTCCCAAACTCGCAAGATTTCGACATCTTTTTCAAAATAGCCATGTACTCAGCTACACTTTCGTTCGCGTTTTGTTTCCGTTGGTGAAATTTAAATCGCTCGGCTAACACACTCGGCTTAGGCTGTAGGTGTTTTTCCATGATGGCCGTTACGTATTCGAATGTCTTTGTATTCGGTTTATGCGGCGTACATAAGTTAACCAGTAATTCGTAACTTTCTGCTCCCATTACCGTTATTAACGTCGGCACACGCAAATCATCCTTAATGCCATTAACCACAAAGTAATTTTCAAGACGTTCCACGTACAACTTCCAGTCATCTGATTGCACTTTGAACTCCCCGATTTTACCAATACTCATCGTTACAGTTTATGCTCAAGTCTTATGTTCACCACACACAACAAAACACGCAGGTTCTTTTAGTCCTCGTCGCCACTGAGACACTTAGAAGTGCTGGGATGCCGGGATACGGAGCCAGGAAATAAAACAGCTGATCACGGTTACACGTATATTCCGACTGGCATAATGCTACTTTGCTCCGTTACATTTTATAGGCCTACCCACATATTCTCACATTAATTAATAATAATATTATGAAGGTAACTCCTTCATACACATACATCACAGTTTGAAACAAATCCTACCTTATTTCTATTTTCTTATTGGTACCTATAACCAAATTATTATTTTCATTCTTGCTTAACTCATCCATAATTATGTATTTCAAAGAGAAAACAGCTCATATTTTATTCATGGTTCAACCTTTAATTTAGCAAAGTAAACATTCCGCTCAGAGAGTGGCTCCATGTTGCTACACTTATGTGCGTCGTTTATGTGTATGCCAGTGGATAGCGTAGTAAAACTCGACTAGTATGTAAATTGTGCAGGAACGCTACCGTCTTAGGGTTCTTAGTTTTCTGGTTTCAGGATAAATGTAGCTTGTGGGTTTCACCGGTTTTGGTTAAGTAACTATATTAAGAGTGAGGGCCTGATGATCCGTCACAGAAAGTATCCTATTATACACAACAGTATCTCACAAAGGAATGATCCTTTGTGAGAGACTGTAGTTTAACAAAATAACACACAATACTTATTTTTGGAACAAAATACATGTAGGTACCTATTTATACCGATGGGAACCTTTGTGAAAAGTGAATTATGCATACTCTAGGGGCGAACATAAACACAGTTTCTACTTGAATGAGTTCGAAAAAAAGTCAAATCAAATTATACTAGTGTTAGAATGTGTAATAGAATATCAGTAATAGGTACCTTAAAATGAACTCATCAATGAACCTTCAAAGGGGACAATGTACTCATAATTATAAATTATGGTCTCAACACTCAAATCGCGAAAAAAAATTGTGTGTTAAAAATTGCTTAATGTTCCTAAATATTTTTTTCATCCCACCATCTCGGAAAGAGTATTTTTAATCTTCAATATCTGAGTGGAAAAGCCGTTTTTATTCTCTAGAGGATAAAGTAAATTGAATTTAGAACATCGTGTGCACTAAGTTTGTGAATTAAAAAAAACATTAAACCTATTTACTGCTACCTATAAGGTGCCGAATATATCATACAACTTTTTTTTAATTTGTTAAAAACTCAGACTCGGAACCTTCTTGGTGTTCTTTTTTCAATTTGCTTTGTACGCGGTTCTTTACGCGGCATTTTTTCACGTCATTGTTAAACCTTATATTAAAAACAATAAACTTGAAAACAAGTGAAAAAACAAAATGAGTGATTCTAGCGACGAGGAAGTTTGTTTGACGCCAACAGAATTGACTGAAACTGTTAATAATGCGCAAATGAGCTTTCTCCCTCAACAATCACGCGAGAAGTATTTAAAACAGTACGATATGTTCAACACGTGGCGACTAGCAAAAGGAGCCAAAACTTTCTCAGAAAACGTTTTGCTGGCATATTTTATAGAATTATCCGAGAACAAGAAAGCAAGCACTCTATGGAGTACGTAATCTATGCTAAAAGCAACAATAAAGATGAAAAAAGACATACATATCGATACCTATCCTAAATTAGTGGCATTTTTAAAAAGAGCCTCATCTGGTCATCAACCAAAAAAATCGAAGGTTTTCACAGTATCTGATATTGAAAAGTTTCTTAACGAAGCACCCGATTCCGTATATTTGGCGGCAAAAGTAAGTCAGTTGTACATTCAGTATCTACTTAAGTATATTAATCTCAATTAAATAGTATACTTAGTAGATGTTGATAGGCATAATTATGCGTTCATATCAATTTTTTTTCATTTATCTACTACAATACTCTTTACGTTACAGGTTGTTCTTATTATTGGAATAAACGGTGCATGTCGAACTAATGAACTAACACAACTTAATGTCAAAAACATTGAGAAACATTCAGATGACTTACTTTTAATTAATTTACCTAATACAAAGACAAAAAGAGACCGCAACTTCGTCATTCGCAAGGAACACGTAACGATTGTTGAGAAATATCAAGCCTTACGCCCGCCTAACACTCCAATCAATCGATTTTTTCTACAGTATCGCAATGGAAAGTGTGTTAGACAGCCTATGGGTACTAATAAAATTGGCAGTATCCCACGAGAAATAGCAACATTTCTTGAACTTCCAGAACCCCTGTTGTACACGGGTCATTGTTTCCGACGAACTTCAGCCACACTTTTGGCTGATTCCGGAGCTGATCTCCTGTCCCTTAAGCGCCACGGAGGCTGGAAGTCCAATGCAGTTGTAGAGGGATACATAGAGGATTCCATCCAAAATAAGTCTAAAATATGTGAAGGCATCGTAGGAGCCATTACACTGAAAGAGCTTCAATCGGATCCTTGGACTGGCCCTTCTACATCAAAAATAAGCCGTTATGAAACACCTAACCATCTCCCTCTCTCTCCAACATTCACGCCAAGGGAATCCGATGAATCGGTACAACTATTAAGTATGTATGTTGTGTATGTTAAGTACAGATAGTTTACCGAAAAACAGTACACAAGTGACTAACACCAATATTACAGTACCAAACAAAAATATTACACTCAATTTAAATAACTGTAGCAACGTTACTTTAAAATTTTCTTAATTAAACCTTAGTATTATTTTGTTATACTTAATTTAAAGATTATTCTGTAATACTTACCTGTCATAATGTAGTAATTAATACCTAAACTGAAATAAAAGTGTACCTATCTTGTGATTGTAAACGTTTTTTTTTTGCATTTAGTCATTTCCTCGCTGAGGTGGAATGAAAAGTTACGTGTTGCACTCGAGTGCAAAGATTTTTCACCTCGTGCTCTTTTGATTCCCTCGCTAACGCTCAGGATTCTAATTTTGAATCACTCGCTGCGCTCGTGATTCAATTTTAGAATCCTTCGCTTGCTCGGTCATCAAAATTGAACACGCGGTTAAAAAGCAACTTTGCACTCTTGTATAACAAATAACTATTACTCAAATCGATAAAGCAATTTCGTGAATTTGCAATCGTTCCCCTGACCCAACCGCAAAGAGCAACCGATTGGAAAAATAAATATTAAAATTCCAATCCACTGGTCCCAACTCGAGCCGGAATGTCCTTTGGGATCAAAATCAATCAGTGTCGGAAGTCTGGGATCATCACATCTCGCATTTGTGGTTTGATTTTTCTTTGTTTTCTTGTCAACGGAATGAGAGGCATCAGCATTGGAAAACAGTCTAATATTCAAGAAAATTTTCTATCAAGCGGCAATGAAAATTTCGACTGGCCTGTTGGTCTAGTGGTTAGTGACCCTGACTGCAAAGCCGGAGGTCGTGGGTTCGATTCCCACCCAGGACAAACATTGTGTGATGAGCATTATTGTTTGTTCTGTGTCTGGGTGTAATTTATCTATAATATGTATGTATTAATAAATTATATAAGTATGTATATCAGCTGTCTGGTTACCATAACACAAGCTCTGCTTAGCTTGGGATCAGATGGCCGTGTGTGAGTTGTCCCAAGATATTATTATTATTATTATTATAATGATTTGTAAAGGCAAAAAATACGTAGGGGTATAGGGTAGAGCCGCATGCAGAACCATATTTCAATGTAATGTTGACTCAACTAAACTCTGCCGCTAAATCTTTGATTTTTTCTTCCCTAGATTAAATGTTTATTCACTCGATTGATTTCTACAGTTTCCAAATCTTTATTTTCTTCCCCTTCCGATTGCAGCTTCGATTTCTTAACTGTCAAATGTAGCAATGAAGAACAAGGTCCCGAGACAATGGCGAAATCAACAATGGACAGTCAACGCGACATTCTTATTTGGCGCAAACGATTTTGATCAACACTGCTGGGCCATATAAGGCGAGTTGATCGTTCGCAGGTAAATCAAAACTGTTTTATTATTACGAAGGATGCTATCCGTGTGGTCGACACGTGTGGTTGTAGGTATCTACAATTTAAACTTAATGGCTGCTGTGAAGATTTTTTTTCTGGGCAACAACCTCCTTCAAGTCCTTCCAGGAATTCATTTCCCGCTTCACTTTTTACCAGCTAAGTGTAAAGCGACCAGGTCGCCGCGCCACCACTTTCTGGGCCGGCGCGGCGGTAGAAGTTCTTAAATGTAGGTACCTATTCTATCTAAGCTAATGTTTTTTTTTTACGATTGACATTTGATGCAATTTCAGAGTTTTGCTTTCAGTGAAATTCGAATAAAATGCTCATCTGCGAATGTTCTATTCTATTCTTGTTGTCAAGCAAGAATTGAGATGAAAGACACATTATTCCGGCCCAAACACATTATCACGCGATAAAAATTAGCGTTAGGTGGAAATATCAGTGTTTTCAATTTCAGATGGCTGGCCTCAGTTTGCGGCCAGTTTGGCACAGTTATGTTGTTTACCTTAATTTTGTAAAGTGAATTTTGTTGTTATTTTAATGTTGTGCCACTAAAAGATTTTCTTTCATTCTTTTAGGACAGTAAAAACATCCACCTTGGATGTAGTAATGACTCTTCAAAGAAACGTAAGACCAGTCAATGCATGTAAGACGAAACCGTACTTAATCCAGCCAGTTGAACTATTAATAGAATAGCACGCAGTGGGCAGTCATGTGTGAACTAATGTCACACGATCAATGCCAACTAAAGATACGATTCTACTAGAGATGTGCTAAGCTGCGTTGGCGTAGTTATGGATTTGTCTGATTTGCAGGCGTGCTTCTCTTTCTCTGGCCCTGATACCGTTACATAGCTTAGTTTCACCGCTTAGCTCATACATCTCTAGTAGAACCGCAGCCAAAGCCATGGCATTATCTAACTGTTCACACAACACTGTATACCAGCCGTGCTCAACCTTTTTATCTCTGGGCCACATTGTGCTTCTAATTTAGCCATGATGGGCCGCAATAACCTACAGTAAAATAAAATTCACATTTAATAGTATCCACATGAATGGAACTTTTGAATTTGTGACAAAAATACCGTTTTCATGTGGCATCGGCCAACTTTTTCACGTTGATAGTGGGTGAGGAATGTCTCAGTAAATCTTCAAGCAGTGAATCAGTACAGTATAGATACATACACATTGTTACACTGACTAAATATAGCATCAATAATGTGCTAGGCTACAGGGCCACACGGAAAAGCTTGGCGGGCCACATGCGGCACGCGGGCCGCAGGTTGAGTATAGCTGCTGTATACAATGAGTACATATTGTAGGTACATTACACCGAACTCCATTATCAAGCTCTATCCAGAATCGGGTTGCAATTTCACGTCTACGGACCGTACAACGAAGTGACATCATTATTCTGGCGTGATGAAAAGATAGTCCTGTTCCTAATAGCTCCATCTGTCTCTTACACCGGAATCATGATGATTACGAGAGGTACCCTGTCAGCCAGGGTTGCGGATTTTGTTCGAAAGAGTCACCGCGGCCCTGGAACGCAAAGGGCACTAGGAGGAACATGGATGGGTTTTAGTCAGTAAGAGTCTGACACTTCCTCCCGGTCCACCTAGAGCGGATGGAGTCATTTAATGATTTACCATCCATAAAAAAAGGACACAGGTCTACTCATAATGCGTTATCGTCATCAGAGCCATCTATGGCCCGACTACACCCTCTGCTGGGCTGACCTTTCTTTGGTCCATAAAATTATTACATCCTCCATAATTTAACTTTTAGAAAAGCACTATGATCAAATAGATCGAAAAATAATAAAAAATGTAGGAGCACTAGTGCAAATTGTAAAAGTCCGACGAAATTGGGGACTGATGGAAGGTGTATTGATAGCGGATGACACTAGTAGATTGCCTAGTTATTACCACAATATTCATTTTTGGACTACCAAGGCCGATGACCTGGTGAAGGTCGTGGGCATCTGCTGGATGTGAGATGCACAGGACCCATCGATGTGGCGACACTTTGGGGAGTCATGTTCAGCAGTGGACGTCTTTCGGCTAATATGATGATGATGATGGACCTATTCCGATCTTAAAGAAAGTGATGATGATAGAATCATTATTCATATAAGGAGAGTTTAAAACAATGATTTGTCACCTAGCATGTTAAATTAAGGATCGTAAAACCAGATTTTATGACTGCAAGCAGCGAAATTAGGGCAATGCTCCATTACGAACGCCATTATTTTAGTACTACAAGTGGCCACTTTACGATCTATTCGAGTTTCATCTATTTTGTCGAAAATATCTCTTGATTAGTCTCAATTTAGTTTCGTTTCTTTCGTATTTAGATGATAGTCTGGTAAAAAACTAGGCTGCATATTGGGACGGTCACCAACCCACAGAATTCTCAGCTTCTCAGATTACGAGAATGCCTACGTCTGATTCACTATATAAAACTATTATATAGTGAATCAGACGTAGGCATTCAACGTTATTCATCCAGCTATCATGTATTTCACATGCCGTTAATTTCTAATTGACGTTTTCTTACTCGAAAGATAAGTAAACAAATGCAAAAACTTCAATTTATGACAAGCTCCGATGGAGTTGGAGTTCGAGTTGAGTTGGAGTTTACGTTTTGGAATATGAGCCTATGTCTAAGATGTCTAATATGTGGATGTCTTTTCCGTTTCTTATTAAACTTAAGGTAGCCAGACGCGTAAGGTAGGAAGCGCCAGGTTAGCCCGCGAAATTCAAATGTTTTTATGATTTGTGGAATTTGCAAGTGTGTCAAGTTGTATCTTGGTTAAAATATCATTCGCGGCCAAAGCAAGTATGTATTCATAGAATTATAATCATTAAATTCATCAATAACACTCCTTCAGTCAGAATTGATGCCAAATGTTATGATTTCATGAAATACTACATTTGGCATCAATTCTAACTGAGAGAGTTGTATTGATGATTTTAATGATTACAGTTCTGTAAATACGTACTTGCTACGGCTGCGAATCATATTTTGACCAACATAGGAACAACCTGATACTGACATGCAAATTGCAAAAAACAAGAACTAACTATGGCAAAAAAATGTTAACTTTTGAAGGAGCACAACTCTGTAATGGATTACCGTCCTGCATAAGACATCTGCACTCTTTCAATGCATTCAAAACTCAACTTAGCCAGCACATAATTGCGGATCGATCACTTCTGGAGAAATGAATGCATTGGATGGGTAACTATTAACTTATAATACTGATGACGAACTTTTTGTGGTCAATATTTATGTATGTTTTTTAGTATTGTTCTCAAGTAAGTGACATATGTCTTTATTGGGAATAAAGTTTCTTTAAACCGAAAAACGTAAGAAAATTTGAATTTCGCGGGCTACCGTGGTGCTTTCACCTTAATAGTATGCCATGATTACCAATGGGTTCATTTACAATTTACTAGCAGTAATCTTGATTTCTTCTGAGAATACATGCTTAGGTATGTTTCACCTTATCTAGACAGACAGGCATGTAAATAATAGCGGATTCAATTTACTAAAATAGCAATTTCGGGCACCCGTGCAAGTTATTCTTATTTATTCAGAAACCTTGTGCCGCAATGGCTTAGTAAACTGGCTTCTGTAACAAGTAGAGGGACAATACCCCTTCTGAATAGCTGTTTACAGTAAATACCACTTCTTTGAACGAGATTGTTTCATTACAGAGAGAAGTATCGGAGATTTATTCTGTATTTCTTTTTTATTAAGCCTTTTGTGTATTAAATTTGTTTGATGTGCTAAGCGTTTCGTAGAACGTTTCTTTGAGACTTGAGATCTTTGTGCTTATGAAATAACTCGAAGCTGGGAAATGTCTGTTTCTGGTTATGTTTTCTCACGTTTCACTTTTCTTTGCTAAGGGGTTGTTTATCGCAGAACTTGTTAGTTGTTATGGTTTCCAAGACTTCTATATTTAGAATGGATGTATGAACTGTTTGTATCATATTCTGTATTAAGGCCTGCCATGTAGGATGGATTATGATGATGGATTTATCGGCAAAATACGTTCTTGTTCCTTTTATTTTTGGGGTAAATGACCTAGAGATTAGGAAGTAAGCAGGGATTTAAGTTCATCGGCATTAATCGATGAAGTGGTCCCAGTTTGCTGAGAAATTGCAAACCTAAGCATTATGCTGGCGCTCGCACCTTTTGTTTGATTTCAACCTTTTAGCTGTAATACCGGTGACAATATACGTTTATTGTATCGTATTGAATTGTATATTATTGTATTGTATTCTCAAAACGGTAGGTATTTTTGAGATCCTACTTCCTTTGGTTCTTCGCATCTTCTTTTTCTTTTCGTGTGGGCAGTAAGGTCTTACGACCCCCCACACACCCTAGTGTCAGAGTTTCTAAACCGCCAAAAGGGCCTCCGACATGGTTTTACGACTGCCATTTGGCGGCCGGGACCACCGGCTTATACGTGCCTTCCTTCGCATGAAACAATGGAAGTTTCCCACTACCCCTGGGAACAAAATTTAATTAATGGACCGACTCAACATGCCAATATCATGTTTTATTACCGAGTCATATGTCCCAAATAACTGGCCCTAATTATGTGTGAAGCCGGTAACTTTAGACAGCGCTTAATTGGAAAACATATAACAACTGAATAAGCGGCTAACAGAAGATTGACTTGACTAGGTACTTCTCATTCAGCTTCGGAAGTTTACTTCGGTCACACCGGTGTGTCGCCCGATTTACGCGTTTTAAAACTTTATTATTACTATAACGCAAGGTATATTATATGATGTTGAAGTTTGACATGTTGGACCCACACCGGTTAAAGGTATATATCAGAATATATTAGAATCTTGAATAAAAAAAGTAAGCAAATGTTTAAAAAGGTACCGATTTTTTTAAATAAATAAACCTGAGAATTTGTAGAAGTCACAACTAGGGATTCGAAGACAACAAAAGATAGGTACTCTTAAAATTAATAAATTCGTTCAGCTTCAAAAGTCAATGGACTAAAAAAAATCGTATTATTAGAATCGCAAAGAACAGCTTGGCTCGATCTGGTATTGATTTATTATTAGTATTAGAAAAAAAATGTAGAAGAAAGACTTAATTTACTCCAACGAGAGCCTTCATTTATCCGTCCTCTGTACCCTATTAATATTAATACTTATCTAAAATAAATTCTATAAGAATTATTCTTTGTTTGTGTTTGTTAAAAGTAAATATCAAGCAGTACCTACTGATCCCATCCAAAAAAAAATCCACTGTTGACTTAAATTTATCCCACAAACATGGACGGTTCTTGTGGCATAGGCCACATGAGCGAAGATACGGGAAAATGCTAGTGCTCTATAATTATGAACAAACTATTTTTAGGGGACCGAGTATAAAACCCCGCAGAATTCCTTCGATTTACGGCACACGCTGCACACGTTTTTACCTTTTGTGTTAATATAGGTATATATAACAGAACAGATCTGGCGTCGACCATACCCGACATCATCATTATCAGCATCAAAGATCTACAAATGGCAGCCGGGACCAACTGCTTAACGTGCTCACCGAGGCACGGAGGAATTTTGGTATGTTAAGATGGTCACCCATCCATGGACCTAACTCGGTTAGCGTTCCTTAACCTTGAAGATCGATCCTTTCGCCGAGCTCGGTCCCTTTTGTGTTAGTAGTCTTACTTTAAAGAAATATAAAGCACTTACATAATCACTGTTATCGAACTCCAGCCTCAGAACAGCCACGTAATAGTTTCCTTCCATGCTCTCCTTTACTACTGATACTTTCAGCTTCAGCGAGAATATGTCCTCTGCTATCTCATACAGTTGACCTGAAATGTGACGACGTTTTAGTATGTAGAATTTAACTAAAACCGGTACCTATACCTACTTGAATGGGAACATAGCATCGAACATTAAAGACTAAAGGAAAGAAAGATCTGTCATAGGGGTATGTACGGTATGACTGACAGACGAAGACGACAGAGGTGAAGCCTTCTGCGAAACAGTTATCGCGGAGAAGGAGGCTGTGGAAAAGGAGAGAGATGTCGAGTGCTCTCCCGGCACGCAGCAAGCGCACCGGGCGTCAGAGGAGGGCCATACGCTGCCCTCTTCCGGCCCCCCTAACTAGGTCCAGGGGCGGCGATCTTCTGACGTCGCGGGGTGAACACCTCACTCTCCCCGCTGATGAGAGGTGGCCCGCGGAGGCGGGCCGGCACCAGCCGGGGATTATGGAAGTCGCGTACGTTCCCGCGATCCCCAGCGTTGTTGAGAGATGGAACACCGGGGTGGTTTTAGTCAGTGTCTGACAGACCCCTCCGCCCGCCCCAGGTCGGAGAGGATTTCCCCCGTAAAAAAAAGGCTCTACAAAATGGCACTTTACTCCAACATTATAAGCTAAGTACATAATACGCACAGCAGTTTTTGAAGTTAGGATCGTTAAAGAAGAGCATCTCTAAAGCCACCATCACCACACATCTGTTTCTAGTTGGTGGCCTTAGTTCTTCGTTAATTAAGAGCCGACCTCTCATCTATTTACAGTTGAACCAGTCCTCCGGCGCCGGCCACCCAATTTTTTTCGGACTAGGTATATTTTGATTTGGAAAGTTAGATGAATTTCGCTTATTCGAAGCGCATTGAAGACTTTATGGACGAGGGTTCCTGAGAAAACTTGTATATTAACATGAACCATTCCAGTTTTTGAGTGACAGTTAGTTGGGTTACTTTGTCCTAAACTTTTAACCACAGTGAACACGGTGTGATGTGTTCCTGATGTGGTTAACGAGTTAGAGCCCCCTTGGCTAAAGTAATCCGACTTTACGTATATAATTTCTTGATTACTTACCCATAAGATAGTGCGTATAGCCAGTCCTGCCGCTGCTATACACGAGCTCAGCCCCATGCCTGTGCGCTCGCGTGAGCTGCATGCTCGGAGAGCGCATCCGCGGGAACGTGAACCGCATGCGCTGGTGGATGTTGTCCACCGACTGCAGAAACGTGCAGAAGTAGCGGCCAGTCGCGCGTATCATCGTGTCGTAGCTGTAGGTAAAATCAACGAATGAAATATTTTCCATTCATCATTCTTATGCCCTAAACCTAAATTATTTGGGGTCGGCGCAACGTGTCTTCTTCTTCCAAACTTCTCTATTATTCGTTAGCTCACCCCATTCTAGATACCTATATTATATAATCTTTTTCACAGAAAAAGGCTTAAGTAATTAGCAAAAATAACCTTTTGGTGGAAGAAAGGCTTCCACCAAAAGGTTAGATTGGTCTGAAACACAATGAGTATACCTATGTATGCCTTTCATAACTCAGTATCATACTTTTAGTGACCCGTAGTTCTCGGTAGGCAAGCATCTCAACTTAAACCGTCCATACTTGGGGCCATGAGCCATGGCTGAAAAATATTTCTTGAGCTTAAAGCCTAAGTTTATTTTATGCTAAATTTTTATGACCATGTCGGTACTTAGTTCCGTATGGCGTCGGACGTAAAAGAATAACACCATCCCATTACTTCCCGTGGGTGTCGTAAGAGGCGGCTAAGGGACCCACTAGAATTCTCTAGTGCTATTGTTAAACTTTAATGCATACAATTCTTGTGTTTATATTGGTAACTTTTTATTTTTTTATTGTTTTTATGTTTTTGATGGAAAAGTAACCACACTAATGTTATATTTATGAATATAATACGGGAGCTGCATCTGCCAACAAACTGCTTTACAGTTTGGCAGAGGTAATATTTTTATTGTAACAGTTACAAAAACGCTTTTTCATTATTTTTTTTTTCATCAGGGCAGCAGCATTCTTTGTAGGTACATTGCAACAGCTACACTACGACCGCCAACCCGCCTACCAAACGTGGCGATTATGGCAAACCCCCCATTTGGGGGAGGCCTATGTCCAACAGTGGACATCTTTCGGCTGATATGATGATGATGAGGTACCTAAACCGTAATACAAGGCAAGGCAATCTATAGCGATAGCACGTTTATTCAGTCCATAGTTTTAGAAAGAAAACGTTGATATGAATAGAATGTCACCCTTTACTTTTCACAATCGGTAATCGGGGACGGAGATTATCGACCAGGCATGATTTTAAGCCTTCAACAATTTGAATAACGACAGCTCCAATATTGGTTGGGGTCTTAGATAAATTTGTTTTGGGACGAAAATGTTACTTTGTTACGAAAAAGATTTGGCGGGACAATTTAGTGATAGGGATATTGCCTTTAACCCTGGGATAAGGCCTGACGCTTATGTCCTTAAGTAAATAACGATATAAAGATAGCTCGCGTTTCACATTTCGCTTATCGAGAAAATAATCATGTCTTCGTAGTTGAGAATCCTTTAAAGTACCTAAGTTTACGCAGTTCGGAGATTACACGTGCCTTACTACGAGTATTATCCTTACTTTCTATGTTTTTAGAATAATCTACTAAGTCAATGCCATTATCGACAGTGGAATTTAGTAGTACTTTAAACTTACCCGTAATTACTAAAAAATTTCACGAAACATCTGCCAAAGAAATGCATCACTTTCTCAGGGGTCCCGAATTTCTCCCTCATGTAATTGAGTTTGTCTCCACTGACCAGGCTGAGGCTGTTCATCCGCTGCCGAGGAGGAATGACGGACCCTCGACGTTTGTACACGTCCAGAGCAACCGTACAACTGGTTTTACGGGTTGCAGTCGACTTCAGTATGGAGTTCCTTTTTATAGCTTCAGTCTCTGGGGAAACTGGTTCGGAAGCAGGAACCACCTTCTCCACAGCTACAGCTGATCCAGCTTCTTGGCTCTCAGCTGGTATCTCCACATCATCTACGAGACTCGTTTCGGGGATAGGCTCTTCAACTGTCTCCTTAACCTTGTGATTTTCGAACTTGAACCCTAGACTCCGCCTGTGAAACTCTCGGGCGACGATATCAGCTTCCTCTCTGATTCTGGTTTCATTGATCCTGCCTGTAGAGGCTGCCACTGAAGACCGTATCTCTTCTGAAGAATTGTATGCTTCAATTTCTTTTTTGGTGACGTTTTTTAGAGCGTTGGTAGCTGTGAAAGGGCACTTGTAGCTTTGGGTCCTATTGTCGGTGTGGACCGAAGCACTTCGCCAGCTTGGTTTGGCTTTGATTGACTGTTTCCTAGGCGCTGGGCTGCTAGGTCTAGATGGTGCAGGGCTATTTGGGTCTTTGGTGATCAATCGAGCGAGAGCGCTCGCGAGTCGCAACATCAGAGCATCTGGATATTGCTGGACAATAGAAAATGAGTTTATTTAGTCTTTTTTATCAAATAACGGGCCTATTATATAAACTTTTTTAAGCATTGCGTAGTATAAACAAGATAAACACTGATTATTATTATTCAAAGATTCTATTTGAATTTAGAATCTCTAGAGCATTTAAACTAAGCATTTGTTTAGTTTTTTAAATAAATAAGTTTATATTGACATGAACATTAATTTGATGGATACCTGTGTGGCACTGAAGACAGTATTCCTCGCGCCCGCCTCTCGGAGAATCGTATCCCATATTTCTTCTCCGCATTCTTCCTGTAAACACAACTCAATTTCAGTCACGAGAAATTAATAATTAATTTTTTACCACCAAGGTCAAATATCACTTGCAGAAAAATAGCTGTGTTGCGGAATTTGTTCGAAAGAATCACTGCGGCCCTGGAACGCAAAGGGCATAAGGAGGAACACGGATGGGTTTTAGTCAGTAAGAGTCTGACACTCCCTTCCGCTCCGCCCATAGCGGAAGAATTCATTTTATCCATAAAAAAGAAAAATAGCTGTATGTATTACAGGCCATTCTATGTGTAATTGTGCTTAATAAATATTTGTTGTCAAGTCCCGAAAAACAGATTTTTTGCTTGTTTAAACTACGCCATGTTTAATAAGTAATCACTTGCCCTAAAATAAATTGCAGTGAATCTAAATCTTTAAAACAATATAATTGAGCATATAGCTTATTAAATTTTCCGTATGCGGTTTATATACGGAATTTTCACACATCGTTGATGCTATCATGATAAACATAATTCTATAGAAATCACTTAGCATGGATTTTTTTTATTTCGCAGTAAATGTTTTATATCCCTGGGCTCATAAAACGAAAAGGTCTATTTGTGTATGAAAAAAATTAGATAGTTTAAATAATGACCCTAGTTTAAATATAAAAGTGGTCAGCTATTATTTTTCAGTCTTTACATTGCTAAATATGAAAGTATTTAAAAATAATTCAAACCACAACCAATTATTACGTGTTGTAACAGCCGTACCATACAGTTAAGATCCTGTATAAAAATTATTATCATTACTTAGTATTCCACCAACGTAGTCTGATGGACAGACTGTTAATATTAATTTCGTGTCGTATCGCATGACGCAACGAATTCTCCACTTTTTTGGCGACCATAATGTTCCCTGTTTGCAACACTGATGGCTGTCCAGTGTCCAGTTGTGATTTATGTTTGTTGTTCTCTACTTCGTGTCGTTAGCGGCCTATTTCGTGTATTTCACACACGAAATGAAGTGAAACATACTTAGGTACCTACTTCATTTTTCATCCCGTAATTTCGATGAAAAACCCAAATACAGAAATACTAAAGATACTGTCGGCGGTAAACAGTCTTATTCATAAAATATTCTAACCATAAGCTTAGTTTAATTACTGATTATTAGATTTTAAATTAAAATTCTTTAAAGAAAATTTCACCTACGAGTTGAGATTAACCGAAGTTAAAATTTGCAAAGCAGTAGGTACAACTGAGGATATGGTATTTTTTATGAATAACGCTGTAATTAATGAATATTCTAGCGACTATCACTATTATTTGTAACTACGTAATTGGGCCAGCATAATCCGTCGTTTCGTGACCTTTCGCTATTTCCGACAAATAGTTAATGAAGGCATGAACTTGCTCGTATTACTCGAGCGCTTTTGTTATGCCTTCGCTGCTTTAACATTAGGAGTCAGTACCTAAGAGTAAAGATCCTATCTGGGAATCAGGGCCTAAACCACCAACTCTTAAAGCAGTATTACTTTAATATTACTTCCAGTGGGAAAGAGACGGAGGTATACGTCCTGTATAGCTCCGTCTCTTTCCCACTGCAAGTAATGTTGAAGTAATACTGCTTTAAGAGTTGGTGGTTAGGCCCCTGATCTGTCCTAGATTCATGATTGATCGAGTCTTCGTCGAATAACATCATTATTTTATAAATAAGTACCATAATAGTATGCTTTGTAGTAGGAGTGGTAATTCAACAGGTAAGTGGTAACGTGGCTCGTTCATGTAATGGTGAAAGCAAAGCTAAAAACCTTATTTAGACTTTACTAATATTAGGTATATGTAAATGCGAAAGCTCCACGTACCGGAAGACGCAGCGTTGGAAGGCCTCCCTCAAGGACCAGTGACCTGGTGAGGGTCGCGGGTAGCCGATGGATGCGAGACGCACAGGACCGGTTGTTGTGGCGACACTTGGGGGAGGCCTATGTCCAGCAGTGGACGTCTTTCGGCTGACATGATGATGATGATGATGATGAAATGAAATGGGAAGTAACTCAACTATGGATCATTTGGCTCCCCTCAATATGGTTGAGAGAAAAAATGATTTAAAAGAGTGTCCGAGGAGTTTCTTGCACGTCCTTCCCCATAGAGATCTACGCTTTGGAAAGTGCAAATAGCTTCATCTATTTGACTGACCGACCTTGACAATTCAAAAGTACCTGTAAATGGTTTAATTGAATTAAATAATAGGGATTTAACTCTATCTGTCTGTTTGTTACCTCTTAACGGCTGAACGGTTTTCTATGATACTTGGCACTCGGGTAGACTATGTCCTGGAGGACGCAGGCGAAGCCGCTGGGAGGAACTAGTTCAAACAAAATTTGAGAAAACCTTAACCGCAGTATTCGCCATTACCAAGCCAAATCTAATTAATAAGGAATCCAAATCCCAACTACAAAATGTAGTTGCAAGTTTTCACGACAAAGACAAAGGTCGGGGAGTACGGATTCCATTTATCTTAGTTGAACGTGTTCTTGGCATTTTATTTTATAAATCTACAATTACAAAAGAGTTTTGGATTTCTTTTACAATTTGTGAGTCAGTTTCAGTAGTGTTATTTTGGTAATATTCTCACTGTGAAAATTGAGGTGAAGTGAACGTGAAGCGACCTGTCAATACATTAAGGCACCTCGCGCACTAGACGGCCACGACCACGACCAGTGGCCGCAACGACCAGATTAACTATAGAAACGTTGAATGTTTTTGGTTGTTGCGGCCACTGGTCGTGGTCGTGGCCGTCTCGTTTCTTTACTTAATCTGGTTGTTGCGGCCACTGGTCGTGGCCGTGGCCGTCTTGTGCGCAGGGTGCCTAAATCATGGTGAAATGACAGTTCACTTGAAGATCACTCAGATCCAAGTCAGTGTGCACAATGAGATGTTTATACTTAGAATAGACCGGCTGAATCATTTTGTCGTGATGTTGGATGCAGGCACTTTTTATAGGCATTGAAATGAAGAGAGCAAGAAAATAAAAATACTCGGTTGGAACGAAGTTTCTATCGTACGTAGTATATTATTATAACATGAGTTATCATGAACAAAAGAGTAAAGAGTTTACGCACCACGTGTTTTGTTAAACAGAAGGTTCGTGACGGAAAAATCTTACACTTTTTTTTCGCCTAGCCCTAGGGTTGCCAATTCTCGAAAGAACCAACCCACGAGGATTTTAACAATTTTATTAAAAGTCTAATAAATCAGTTTGATGCTATTATCGAATGAAAAATAAGTAATAAATAATGAATACATTTTCAAATTCCTCTATTAGACGAATCACTCGCTAAATTACTGAGTGTTCTTGACTAGCCGGCGCTAAAACCTTTTCGGCAATACTGCTTTTGTTCTACCGCATGATATTTTTTTGCAAATGTTTGAAATGTTTGTGAAATTAAATATTTTCTGATTAGAAAACATTTAATTTGTTTGCACAATCTGTGCCCGTCAATTTTGTGCCCACAATATTGCTTTTGTGAAAAGTTGATGTTACTTCAGTAGCGGTTATTAAATCCTCTTCTTTACTATTTTTAGACGAAAAAAGACGTGATGCTTGACGAAACCTATCAAAGGTTTCGTCAAGTTTGTTTAGATATTTATGAGTTTTTGCGATAACTCTCAGCTGCTGCAATCATAAATAGTTTAGATTTAAGTAATCATTTTACAAGGGGTTAATAAGCGTCTGTAATTTTGTCCATTATTTAATATTATACTTATATTATAATTGACCATCTTAACATTCCGAGACTCCTCCGTGCATCGGAAAGCACGTGGTCCCGGCTGTCATTTGGAGATCTTTGGCAGTCGTTACGGATTGTCAGAAGTCTGACACCGACTGGTGTCAGACTTCTGACAATCCGTATCTCTTCTTTTATCAAGAAGTACCATGTTACCCAGTTATGGGTTGAGGAGGTCTGGTAGGCAGCCGCTCCACGTAAAATACTGGTATTCAGCTGAATCCGGTTTGACTGGTAGCCGACACAAATATAGTTGGGAAAAAGGCTAGGCAGATGATGATATAATTGCGAAAGTGATCTTCGTTTGTCTGTTTGCTACAACTTCTTAACAGATTTGGATGAAACTTGGCGCACATGGACCATGCTCTGGAATAGGACATAGGTACATCTTATCCCTGGATTATAATATTGGGATAATTTGAAAATCACGCGGGCGAAGCTGCTTGCAGAATCTAGATAAGCAAAAGATATAAGTAGTAAATTAGTTCAACTTAAGGGTGTTTTCCACCAAAGATATGCGACGCAGCGAAGCCGTGAAAATATGTGACTTTTCCATAAAAAACTGTAACGAGGCCACGCACACATTCTTCGCTCACATCATCATCATAATTTCAGCCGAAAGACGTTCACTGGTCCGCATCTCTCCACCGGCATCCCCCAAGAGTCGAAACCGGGCCAGCCCTCGGGTCTAGTTTCTATAATACAAGGTCCGTATAGTAAACAACTCCAGATGTATCCTGAATACTATATAACATAGTATTGCGTTTGGTTTGCCAAATAATACACTCCCATAAGATATGTTGTGCGGATTGTTCGTATTCAAGGTCAGATGTAGAACATTGACAGAAAGGAGAAGACACAAGCTTCAAGAAAAATAATTTACTCTTAAAGTTGCCATGACCTGTGAGAAATTGGGCAACACACATGTGGTCTGTTTTATTCTAGGAGTTAGCAAGTTGTCTTTCTTTGAACACAATTAATCTGCCTAACATTTTCTCGACTATGTTAGGGTCGACTTCCATTCTAAACTTATGTAGCTGAGTACTAGTGTACCTTCACAACCCAGTAACTGGGTATCACGATACTTATTCTTTGGCAAGACTAGTGATAGATTTCTTAGGTTCTGACCAACCGAATCAACTGTCATAGGTCTACAAACGACAGCCGGGGTCAACACGGTTTAACAGGCTTTAAGAGGCTCGGAGGAGTCTCGGTATGTAAGATCCATTCACGGACCAACTTCGGCTAGCGTTGTTTAACCTCCATCTCTGTTCTGCGGAAGCCGCAGAGGGTGATGGCCGTCAGAGTCATCAGGGGTTATCGCACGATCTCCTACGAGGCGGCTTGCGCACTGGCCGGATCTCCGCCCTGGGACCTGGAGGCAAAAGTCCTCGCGTCAATGCATCGGTGGCGCGAGGACGCGCGGGCGCGCGGGGAGCGACTGACGCAGCGACATTTTGCGAGGTCCTGGTGGCGGAATGGCGGAACAGGCTTTCACGCCCTACCGCCGGCCTCGTCACTATCGAGGCCATCCAGCCAGTGCTCGACTTGTGGCTCGGGAGAAGGCACGGGTCCCTGTCGTTTCGTGCGACACAGGTCCTCACGGGGCATGGCTGCTTTGGGAGGTTCCTGTGTCGCATGAGCAGGGAGCCGGACGCTCGGTGTCACCACTGCGTCGACTGTCGGGAGGACACGGCGCGGCATACGCTGGCAGAGTGTGCCGCTTGGGAGGAGCCACGCCGTGCCCTCGTCTCTGTGGTAGGCAGTGACCTCCCGCTGCCGGCTGTAGTCCGTTTTATGGTCGGCGGTGAGGTGTCCTGGGACGCGGTGGTCTTCTTCTGCGAAACTGTCATCGCGCAGAAGGAGGCTGCGGAAAGGGAGAGGGAGATGTCGAGTGCTCTCCCGGCCCGCAGCAGGCGCACCGGGCGTCGGAGGAGGGCGTACGCTGCCCTCCTTCGGCCCCCCTAATTGGGTCCAGGGGCGGCGGACTTGGGGATGTCCGTTGCCCCCCATTCATCCGGACCCGAGGTGGCGGCGCGTGGTGTTCCCGTGCGCCCCTCTGACGTCGCGGGGGGAGTTAAACACCTCACTCCCCCCGCATACGAGATGTGGCCCGCAGAGGCGGGCCGGCACCAGCCGGGGATTACGGAAGTCGCTATGTTCCCGCGATCCCCGGCGTAGGTGGAAGATGGAACACCGGGGTGGTTTTAGTCAGTAAGAGTCTGACAGACCCCTCCGCCCGCCCCAGGGGGGAGGACATCCATGAGGATTTCCCAACGTAAAAAAAAAAAAAAAAAAAAAAGCGTTGTTTAACCTCGAAGATGCGCGGCTGTTCATTTAGCCACGAGCTCCTCCACAAACAAATGTATATGTTACGGCTAAAGGTGGGTGTGAACATAAACCTAAGTTTAGCCGGTAATTGGGCACCCCGACTCGGATAGGTTAGGTTAGAAGGGGATGGCACAGACCCCGTCATCACCTTCGTGGTTATTTTTTTTAACCACACATAAATAGGAACTTTAAAGTGTTTAAAACCTAAGGTTAGCCGGCTAATCTTAAGTTTATGTTCACACCCACCTTTAGCCGTAACATATACAAATACAACTAGTACGTGATTTATATTTTCCCCGCAATTACCAATGAAGTTATTTCTATGAATCTATACTGAACACAAACATCCGGAGTTGAGCAAACAACTGCTTTCAAAATAGACTTTTCTATGAAAATATAAGTCTGAAGCTATAAATAAAGGAGGATGCGGGTTTCTGCGCCCTTGCGTTATTTGTAGGAGTAATTAATTAATTGCCACCCTTACGATAACCAACACCATAAAGATAATTAATTGCTCCAGTAAACGTTCATACACATCTCTTGTAAGTTAAGGAAAAATAGTGTTGTTGATTTACTGTTATGTTTGAAAAAAACTAGGTACTTATTTATTATAAACTAACTTCTGCCATCTGATTCAATCGCTTGAAAGTCGAACATGATCCCAAGGAAACATTCTCCCGGGATAAAAACAGTATCATTATCATCATCATATCAGCCGAAAGACGTCTACTGCTGGACATAGGCCACCCCCAAGTCGTCATAACAACCATCCCTGTGCGTCTCGCATCCACCGGCTACCTGCGACCCTCACCAGGTCATCGGTTCACCTTGTGGGAGGCCTTCCAACGCTGCGTTTTCCGGTACGCGGTCGCCACTCCAGATTGTCGACCCCACCGACCTTCTGTTCTGCGAGCAATGTGCTATGTACCAAGTGGCAGTGGGCACACTGCCACTTCAGTTTGGTGATCCTTCGGGCTATGTCGGTAAACTTGGTTCTCTTGCGGATATCATCATTCTTGATTCGATCACGTAAGGAAACTCCGAGCATTGCCCTTTGAGTGACTCTAAGCCTTCTAATGAGGCCTATTGTGGCAACATTGTTCACGTAGGAATTTCGGCAAATCCTCTCTTAGTGCTCCCCTATATTCCAAATTTCTAATTTGGTTTAGATGTTAGCGGAGCCATGAACACAGACATACTGTGGGTTTCACGACACTATTATTTTTAAAGAAACTAGTTTCACGGGTACAAAAAGTAGTGTTATGAAATTAATTTCATCATGCATGAAACTTGTTTCGTAATGTAAATTCGGCTTTATATACAACGTGTAACAGAATGAACGCAATACCTCTTAAGGGGCCATTGTACTCATCATTATGAACAACTTTCACTATGGGACCAACATTGAAATCGCGAAAAAAAAATTGACTGCGCCATACATTTTTGTGCGCGCAACTCGAAAAGATATAGGTACTGAACAGCTGTTTTTTTTTTTGATGAATGATTGATTGATGGATGGCGTTTAACCACTAGGTCTATTCTCTATTGATTGAATTTGGACACGCTTGCCTTGATGACTATTGACTTAGTCCCCCCTGGATTTTCATTCCTTACTAAGGTTTTTCTCGTCTAGAAACAGAAACCATGGAGTACCTAGACTTCTAACCGTACCCATCCGTAAGGTTACCATCTCTACGTTTAGCTTAAACCACTCCTCGCAGGTTCCTAAGCTATTTAATAATGCTACCAAGTCTCATATAGACCACAAAATTTCTGCGTCGCGAGTCGCTCGTACCGAGTCTGGGTCATAAAGTTGGGCTTTTTTTTTTTTTTTTTATAAGGATGGGAAATCATCAAATGACCCCTTCCGCTCTGGGTGGAGCGGCAGGGAGTGTCAGACTTTTACTGACTAAAACCCACCCATGCTCCTCCTAGTGCCTTTTACGTTCCAGGGCCGCGGTAACTCTTTCGAACAAAATCCGCGACATTGCTATGAGAGCTTAGTTATGATTTTTTGAGTTATGAGCCCGAAGACGACGTAACATCTCTCCGTACAGCAATGTTTATTACTTACTTTTACTATATAAGTAGGTACCTTCTCCGTTGTGTAGGTGGAAAATTTTCCACAGAGTACGGAATAGGGTACCTACTTGGCTGTATTTTATATTATTGAACTCCACAAAATCTTGAGAACAGACAAGACGCAGACAAAAAAATTGATTTAAAAATCTCGAATCTCGTAACAAAGACGGCCATTTTTGTTTTGTTGTGTCTATAAAGAACTAGCTTCTGCTCGCGGCTCCGTTCGCGTTAATATAGATTTTAGCATGTCTATAGCTGTCCCTTCTAGCCCTGTACCAAAATTGATCGAAATCGGTTCAGCGATTCATGCGTGAAAGGGTGGCCCAAGCTAGCTTACTAAGAGCGGATTTCACTAATGAAACTCATTTATTTTTAGTGACAAAATGTGCGGATAGAGTAGTCTGGGGTCTGGGATCTTGCTCTGCTATGAAAAGTTTTGATAGCTGTCTCTGACAATGGCTACCGAGGCAAGTCGGTGCTCTGAGAATATTTTTAGCGTCGAAAGAAGAGCTACTCGGAAATAAATTATATTCGTGTACTCGTGAAACAATCTTTGCGGTATTCTCAATGCTGTAAAATATTTATGGTAGGAGAAATGAAAGAGTTTTAATATTCTTTTTATTATTGTTTAGTAAGCCCCTTCGTACACGGTGTCGTATCGTAAGCGTATCGTAATACGCGTGTAGGACTAGAGCAATTAAATACGAGCACGTACATGTTCAAACTTGTCCGCACACGAAACAGTGCTGCAGCGAATCGTATGAGATTGTTTTGTCATTCCGATAGTCGTAGCGTACTGGGGCCTAACCACCAACTGTTAAAGTAGTATTACTTCAATATTACTTCCAGTGGGAAAGAGACGGAGATATACAGAACGTATAGCTCTGTCTCTCTTGCCCACTCGAAGTAATATTATAGTAATACTGCTTTAAGAGTTGGTGGTTAAGGCCTCGGTGTAAAAAAAGCAAGTGTAAAATAGTAGATTGTTATACAAGGGTCGAAAGGAATCAATTCCCATACGAGGAATTTGAGCTTTAGTCCAAGTAGCGATGTTAATTGATGACTCCCCCATGTTAAACACTCTACTTTTCATTTCGAATAGAAGGAAAGTATAAAATTGTAGTTTTATTTTCTTGTCTGCTGGCCACTTCATAAAATGATTGTATGTACGAGTATGTATGATTGTATATGTGTACATATAATTGTATGTATCTTTCCATTGTAATTTCAGATTGACTGTCTGCAGGTCTCGTTATCGTTGCGTCATGAGGATAAGCTTATGAGACGACTACGCTTACGATCCGTGTGCAGAGGGGAGAAGTTATTCTCCAAATACGAGGGTTAAAGGATCGAAAGTGCCATCGTATAGTGTTTGTTCTGCGAGCCACAGAATCGCGCTTCTTACTTATACTACTGTTTACTGCCCATAAACGCGAAAGTTTGTGAAGATTGATGGATGTTTGTGACTCATTCAAAATCAAGACAAAATCGTTGAACGGATTTTGATGAGCCTAACTAGCTGTGCCCGCGACTTCGTTGTCGGAAAAAATATTTATATAGCCTATAGTCTTCCTCTAAATGGGCTATTCAACACTAAAATAATGTTTCAATTCGAATCAGGTTGTTTAACTGGTTGGAACTACTGGTACCAAACAAACAAACTCTTCAGCTTTCTAATATTGTATACTAGCTTTTAGCCTGCGGCGTCGTCTTCGTGGATATCCCGTTTTACCCGTTCCCGTGGGAATTTCCCGTTCCCGTATAGCCTTCCTCATGAATGTGGCTTTCATATACAAAAATAAACCATATCCGCCTGGTAGTTCCAAAGATTAGCGCGTCCAAACAAAAAACTCTTCAGCTTAGTAGCGTATAGCGTATAGCGTAGTGGTGTATAGGTACTTAATATAATAATATTAAGTACCTATACACCACTACTTTTTAATTAGTACAAAAAATGGTGCTCTATCCGTACCCGTTACTGATTATATTTGTGTAGTCAAAAGCCAAAAAAACAAAATCCCAAAATTGTCTCCGAAAATTTGTCATAATTGGTAAATTCCTGAATCAATCATTCATAATCTACTAGAATACTACGCGCAGTGCTTTTCCACTTCGATTGCCATTCATAGGGCCCGGCAATGAATAGCCTGTGCCCAACATTTTTATTAATTAAGTGACATTTTGAGATATAAACAAACGCTAATAAATTTTCTGTTTATGAATATTTTTTGATGAGACTTTACATATATATTAGCAAGAGCTTCTCTAATAAGCCCTTTAAGTATTTGTACTAATTAAAAATTTGTGGTGTATAGATATTATTATATACTAGCTGTTGCCCGCGACTTCGTTCGCGTGTATGTCGGAAAGTAAAATGATGTAGCTAGGTTAGATCAATAAGATCAAGAAGACCTCTTTTTTAAGGATGGGAAAACATCAAATGACTCCTTCCGATTGGGGTGGAGTGGAAGGGAGTGTCAGACTGTTACTGACTAAAACCCATCCGTGTTCCTCTTATATTATTATATATTACTTACTAAGTAATGCTATTAATTAAGCATTAAAAATTCTCCTTATATAGTAGATAACATACGTACTGTTTTAGGTATTTTACAGGTTATCGAAACCCTTATCTTTTTATGGTTTCGATTGCCACTGACCACAAATTAACTAATTGCGCAACATATGCAAATAATGGTGTCAAAATTGTAATCTAGGTGGGGCTCATTATAATGATTAATTAAAATAAATGTAGGTTTTTAGATGCATGCTCAGGAATACAATTCAAGTTCACGATACATATATTGATAACAGAATAAACTTAAGGGAATCTCAATTTATAAAATACTTAAGTACCTACAAAAATTTGTACAATTACGTAGGAACCTATAGGAAATATATTCTCTGGAAACTTACCACTATGAAGTGCTGAACGCTCTCCAGTAACCATCCATACATCTTGGAGATTAGAAGTTAATTAGTATGTATTTGGTAGAATTGTAGCTGATTCAAAAAACACTCTTAAGTGGATCGAATAAACCAATCGGAAGAGATTTCAAGTGCTAATAATTACATAATAATTTAAGAATTACATTAAAATACGTAAAAAAAAACGCGTGAAAAAAAAGCTTTAAGCAATTGAATATGTCCGCTATCCTAAGAATTCCGTCAGTACGCCATAGCCTAAATTTTAGTCAGCTAATGACACTGACTAACGACCAGTGTACAAGTTTTAATGCAGAGTTTTGTTTACGTTCTTCGCAACCTTGGGTCGCGTTTACCCGGCAAGGCTTTCGCGGGACTACTGAACGGATAAGGGCGTACTAAGGTGCTTAGTATTCTATAGCCAGCTACCGAGTGGCAAGAAGTCTTTGGCAACTTATTTAGAGTTCCTTGAATAATTGTATCGAAAGATAAACATGTTACGGTGAAGCAACGAAAAAACTGCAGTATACGCGCTCATGATGATGATGATGATGATGATGAGGTTCATGATGATGATGATGATTGTTTTGTTTGTACTGTTTAGTAAACCTCTTGTGTGCCTTTAACTTTGTGTTAAATAAATTTACTTTCTTTCTTTCTCTCTTCTTCATTCTGTTCAGTTCTTAGGCATCTTACGGCCTCATTATTCGTAACGAAATTAGGTGATAACTTGATTTGGAATTTATTAGGTTTCAAAGTCAAAGTCAAAGCATTTATTTCAAATTACATTTAAAAAACCATTTACAGATACTTTTGAATTGTCAAAGTCAGCCAGTCAAAACCATGAAGTTAAGTTCCAAAGCGTCGGCAATAGTTCCGTGTGCATGTGCCGCATGTTTCAGGAATAGTTCCGTTTCAAGTCACATAATCCAAACACAATTTGACTAAATTTCTCTGCTTCATATTGAGAAAAAATCTCATAACTGTGACAATATATTACCTGTTGTAGCGTAATGAATAAAGAAATGAACACTCTTTACGCTTGGTACACGTATCATTTCGTAAATTAAAAAAAAACCTAAATTAAACGATTAAAAATAGCAAAACTGGTATACATACAAAAGTACAAAAAAAATAAAATTGAAACATAAAAGAATGATTCGCTCGTGAAGAACGATCTGTTAATCAAAAAACATGATTCGCACGATGAGCGCGACCACCTTTTCACAGACAAAAAAATTAAATCAAGATATTTATGAGGATAAATAAACCTTCACTTTCTTTGCCGAAGAGCCAAATTTGTAATGTATAGAAAAAAAAAGAGTGAAGATGATCTAACCTTCGCCGGAGAGCCAAATTTTGTAGCGTATTGAATAAAGAAATGAACACTCTCTACGCTTGGTACACGTATAATTTCGTAAATTTAAAAAAAAACCTAAATTAAATGATTAAAAATAGCAAAACTGGTATGCAAAAGTACAAAAAAATAAAAATTGAATGCTGACGAAAGCGATAATAATTTGTTAAAACATAGATATAATTTATTGCTCGAAAATCATTACGTTATTTTATAATTTGAAATGGTAATCAAATTTTTCTGACCAAATATAGCGGATTTAAAAAAATACGGTTGCAACACGTTTTATTTAAAGCTAGTAGGCCGGTTCCTAAAGGATTAGTAAATCGTAATGATTGGTTCGCTCACAAGAAAAAAAGAAACCTTATAACATAAAGTTTAAAGTATTCGGTTAAAGTCTTTACACGCACCAACTGGAGACGACCGACGTTATTCCCGAAGTAGGTACCGTAAAGGGAATGAATTCACGTCGTCCTCCTGGCGACGGCTATAGGAGGTCCCTCCCGCAGCTCGCACTCGCTGGGATATTGTTCGAGGAACCTCACTGCTACTCGTTTCTCGGCAGCCTCAGAAACTCGTCCGTTTATTCGATAACCCGGTTTTTACGACAAGGAAATGTCTATTTAAACTCCATTCCACAAGAAGTCAACGAAACCTGATCACGAAACAAAATCGCAGTCAATTTAAGAAAAACTTACCAAAAATTAGTAGATATTGTGACTGTCTGTCACTTATTCCTATTTAATATCAAAATTATATTTATTTATAATTGTTCGATCGCGAGCTTCCCTGCTAGCGCGATAGATGGCGTTGTACAATTTGGGTGTCTCGCTGAATCGCGGTGTTAAGATTCTCCGCGCATATGGTATAAGGATTTCATATCTATATATTTTTGGAACGAAGTTCCTTATCGCGCGTTGTGAAAGGGGGCTAGACGGAAAAAATTCTTACGAAAAGTTGTCACGTCACTTTTTGCTATAGTAAGCTATTGTAAGCTGTGCGGCGTCGCATGTTTCTCTGGCTGTCTCTCTCTCTCTTATAGAAAGCAAGATATTTGTTAATAATAAAACATCAACAACAACAACACAACACAAAACACAACACACAACACACAAAAACAACAACAACAACAACAACTTTTCATCATGGGTGTCATTTTCATGGTTTTCGGGGTCGCTAATAACGATTACCGGGTTAAAATCGAAATCCAAAATGGCGCCCATGAGATTTGACAACTTTTCATCATGGGTGTCATTTTCATGATTTTCGGGGTCGCTAATAACGATAACCGGGTCAAAATCGAAATCTAAGATGGCGCCCATGAGATTTGACAACTTTTCATCATGGGTGTCATTTTCATGGTTTTCGGGGTCGCTAATAACGATTACCGGGTCAAAATCGAAATCCAAGATGGCGCCCACGAGTTTTGATAACTTTTCGTCATGGATGTCATTTTAATGGTTTTCGAGGTCGCCGATAGTGAATTTTAATCCTAATGAATCTTGCCTCTTGACCTGAGGTGCACTTCAGTGACTGCTACTGAAACTTTTAGACGAGTTGCTTTTTATTAATAAGAATGTGTAGTGTATAAATTTTATTGGAAAGGAACTTCGTTCCATCCGGGTGTCCCTTGACACCTCTCAAGTTTTTGGTACTTGCTTGGAACAAATGTTTTATTTAAACAAATTCCCTCGGGCAGTTGCACGAGTATCAAACATTTTGGTCCTATCGAACCGGATCGCGAAAGTGAAATCGCGTCGGCAAGTGAAGTGACAGTTTTGTGTCGTGTGGTGTGGCATAGAAACCAGCGGTGGATTGCCCTGGAGTGCCTGTAAAATCCCCGGTATGTGGGTGAGCAGAGGCCAGCGGTGTACAGCAGAGCAGCAACGCGGTTTGCGGCCATCTCCGCCAGAGGGCGCCACCAGTATTGAGGCAACAGTGACATCGGCAGAGACAACAACGACATCAAGTGTGACGTCACAAACAGCGACGACACACTTGCAGCGGTATCAGCAGTGACATCAAGAGTGACGAGTGTGACAAGGCACTCGCAGCAGGGACGTGTTTGGAGAGGTTTGGCAGACAAAACTGTGAGTTACAATACCAGTGTTATTTTTGTAGACTTGTAAATTTCTCAGTGAATTTTGAAGATCAACTTAGTGCAATTTCAAGTGATCGAGACTTTTAAGATTCAGTAGTAGTTTTGACGGAAATTCCATGCTCGATAAACACTTGTAAAAGTTTATTGGTTTTGTCTATTGTCTTGTAATTTTTCTTCGGTTGCATTAAGATAGTGAATTGATTTTATTAATTAGAAAACTCAGTAGCTTTGTTGTACATAATGGAATCCTTAAGTAAATTGCAATTAAATAATAAAACAATAATAGAAAAAGGTAGAATTAACTTTAAAAAATCACCTAAGGATCGTCTTACACAAACTTATATTGAAACAAGATTAGAATCGTTAGAGGTTCAGTGGAAACAATTTTTTGAAACTCATAGGCGCATCATAGAAAAAGCAACCGACGAAGAATTAAAACATAATGTTTATTTTACGGCAGAAACATATGATGTAACTGAAGATTTGTACATAACCTATAAGTCTGAATTAAAAGAGCATTTACTTCTAACTAGTCCGTGCAATAGTGCTCATCCCAGTAGTATTAAATATTCTAATCAAAATAGTTCAAATGTGAAATTGCCACAAATTAGTTTGCCTACGTTCTCGGGACTCTATTCTGAATGGGTTACGTTCCGCGATTTATTTAAGTCACTGATCCATAACAATAATGCACTGGTGACGTTCAAAAACTCCGTTATTTAAAGAGTCTTCTCTCAGGCGACGCGGAACAATTGCTTCGGCATATTCCTGTGACTGCGTCTAATTATGATGAGTGTTGGTCAATTCTAAACAAGCGATTTGATAATAAAAGGTTATTAGCTAACTGTATGCTCAAACGGCTTGTCCATCAACCGTCGATTACTAAGGAATCATCCACAAACGTTAAAACACTGTTAGACACGACTGTTGATTGTTTGCATGGTTTACGCAGTCTAGAAATTGATGTCAGCTCCTGGGATGCAATTGTTGTATACTTAAGCTCCGAAAAGCTAGATACCGAGTCCCGTAAATTGTGGGAACTAAGAATTAGTCCTAACGATGAGTTACCTACGTTTGATGAGTTCAAAACTTTTATGGAGTCTAGGTTTAGAGCCTTAGAGTATTTAGATCCTAAAGTAAACAAACAGAGTGGTACTCGTGATAATAATGCCAAATATTTTCATGTCGCTTCTCAAAGTTGTATATTATGTACTGGAGATCATAAATTGTGTCACTGTAAAACATTTGCTAAGAAAAATTGTGACGAACGTCGTGAGTTTGCACGAGTCAGTAAGCTTTGTTACAACTGTCTAGGAACAAACCATTCCGTCTATTCTTGTCGTCAGCACACCAAATGTCACTTGTGTAAGAAGAAGCACCACACACTACTTCACCCAAAATCAACTGCCAATTCTGCTGAAATTGTTGACGGTTCAGCAGAAACGAAGGTGGTGGCTGCTAATGCAGCTACCTCTTCCAGTCAAAGCGAGACTACACCCACTTGTTGTTTTGCGGATGTTCACAACCACGGTCTGTTAGCCACAGCCTTGGTCAACGTTGAGTCGAGAACTGGTACTGCTTTTGTTTTAAGAGCTCTGATGGACCAGGGCTCTCAAGTCTCTTTCATAGCAGAGGCTGCAGTACAGTTGCTCGGACTGAAGAAAACACCTGCTCACACCGACATATATCGACTAGGCGATGACGAGGGAAACTCAGTGCCCTCTAAATGGATAGTTAGATTTAAATTGCAGTCACGTCTAGATCCCACCTTTATTCTATATGTCGATGCTTATGTATTGAATAGACTCACATCTCATTTTCCTGAGAAGAAGATCGTTCAGATATCGGCGACGTTCTCGTCCTTAAAATTAGCTGATCCGACCTTTGATACACCAGGGAAAATTGATTTATTGTTGAGTACGCGTGTGGTCGGAGAAGTTTTAATGGATGGTTTAGTCAAGGGTCCGCCAGGATCTCCAGTTGCCCAAAAGACTAAATTGGGCTGGATCTTGTCTGGTGAGATCCCATCGTTGGCAGTCTCTAGGTCAGTATGTTAACATACTGTAGTACAGTCAGCGGATGTCAATGACCTTTTGCGTAAGTTTTGGGAGTTGGAGTCAGAGCCCTCAGTTCGTAGTGTAATCTTGACTGAAGAAGAACAGGTTTGGGGGGTCAGAGGTCATTGCCCGTAGGCGGTTTATCAATCTAGAGAATAGATTATCGAAGGAACCGGAATTTAGGTCACGGTATAGTGCAGTCGTTAATGAATACATTGAACTGGGACATGCTGAAGTTGTCCCTCAGATAGAATTAGGTAATGATGCGTTCTATCTACCACATCACGCGGTGGTGCGTGAAGATAAAAGCACCACTAAGGTTAGGGTCGTCTTTGACGCTTCATGTTCAGGCCACAACGGAGTATCATTAAATAAAGAATGAATGGTTGGCCCAACCCTACAACCTGATTTGCGTCAAACTATTATGCGGTGGCGCTGTCATCCCATAAGTTTGGTCGCAGACATCGTTAAAATGTACCGTCAGGTCAAGGTTGCAGATGAAGATGCTAATTATCAGCGCATTTTGTGGCGTGACAAGCCAGTTGCAACTAACTAACATGTCATTTTGTGCATTCAATTACGAACAAAAACATTTTAAAATCAATATTGCTTACCTCCCATAACATACGGCGTGATAATATGTAGCCTAAAGTCTTCCTAGGTTTACAAAGAACATTTTTGCTGAATTTCAATTCAATCTATCCAGTAGTTTTGGCGTGAAGCCATACCATACACACATACAAACAGACAGACAGACAAAAATTCTAAAAAGTCACTTTTTGTCATCAGTTACGTTTTTCTAACAAAAGCCACTTATTTTTTCTCGAAAATTCTCAATGTACAGTTTTTCTTTCGTTACTGTTTTATTATATGTATAGACTAGCCCGTGGCTCCACCCGCGTGGATGTCGGTTATCGCGTAAAAATACATAAAAATATATACCTACGCGTCGACTTGATAACATCCTCCGTACTTTCGTCAGTTAAAAATAGCCTATGTCCTTCTCCATATCCCAGGCTAAATTAACGTGACCCTGCGGTTCACGTTAATTTTTTCTTTGTGAAAAATTTCAAAATTAATAGGCCAGCTCCTATAGAAGAAGTTCAACCACTTTGGGTGTACCTCTGACAAGTACCAACAAACATCATGTTAATTAGGTTATGTTATCTTTGCGCAAGTCTTGTACCTACGTATATAACTTATCATTTTGTGGCACATTATCTATTTTTTTTTGTGTGCAACTTGCGGTTACCAGTGTTAACTATTATGTAGTAGGTAAACATACTTACCTATCAAAACAGTAATTTCGTATATAAGAGCTCGCTACTTTTTGAACATTTAAACAGACATACATAGGTCAAGGTATCTACTGCGTTGGTAAGCAGCTTTTAACTGCCTCGTTAGTTTAATCTACGTTCCATCAGATTCGTTTCTGAGTGACTGGGCTCAAAGTAGGTTTCAATTTTGTGTCTTTACCTAATCTAACTAATATTTGTTTTTAATTGTTACAGATAAATCAACACTGAAATTTCAACATGCGGTCCATTACTGTCTGGAAGCTTGCCGATCGACCAAACTTAAACACCAATATTGACAAGCGATTTCCTTACTCCGAGGTTCCTTACCTAGGAGAGTACCACTTGGAGAAAATACCTGTCTCCCTCAACGATCTGATTCAACATGTTGACTACTGGGGAGAGGGCAGGGTTGTATCGGAAGATGGTATTCGCGGCTTTTCAAACTGCTACAATGTCAATCATCAGTACCAACTGGTCAGCTGTGGCCCCGACCTAGACAAGAAGATACCGAACAGGATCCCTGTCCGTAGTGATGACGACTGCGACACCAGCGGCTACATCAAAGATAACTCCGTCCTCACCGTGACTGTCGAGGGAGCACGCATCACTAGCAGCTGTGCTAAGGACATCGCACGTATCGTCAACAACGATCACGGCAAGGTGGTCGTGTACGAAGTGCATGGCGGCTCTCAGGGGATATCAGAGCTCACTATCGAATTGATAAAAATGGTCTGACCCGTACTCCAAATGCTACCTTGCCAGACAAACTTCAAGGATTGACATACTATGACAGCCACGTGGTTTTTCTCAATTTGCAGACAGTAAGAAAAGCCATGGAGGATGTATTGTACAATGATGTCGTTAAGGGTAACTATGACAGTGCAGTGAATACGGCCCAAAGCTTCAGAGTGGCGAGTGGTGGTGAATTCATCAATGAAATTGTAACGAGACTTATCAGCGCTGCTCCTCGAAAAGTCATGTCCTTCGCGTATAAACTGTGGCACGGTGGCGCTAAAGATATTGTTCGCAATCATTTTCCTAAGATTTTGCAACACATCTTCAACGAAGACGCTGTTACGATATTTAACAAGGAATACGAACAGCCATTGAAACTTGATGCGAACACTGACTATTACCATGACAGACTCGCTTGGGGTGACAATAATCGTGTAACTAGTGAGAGAGTTAGCTGGAAAGTCCTCCCCGTGTGGAGCAGTGACGGCGTCACATTCAAACTGTACAATATTCATCGAAACATGTACCTAAAATTTGACGTTAATGTGGATAATATAGGAGACAGAAAAGCTTGGGGCTCATCCAATTCCAACGAAGACAGGCATAGATATTATTTGGAACCTATGGTTAAAAATGGGATTCTGGTGTTCTACATAATAAATTGTGAGTATGGTCAAGGACTCAAACTGGATGTGAATACGGATAGCATTGGAGACAGACTAGTTTGGGGCCACAATGGAAGTGTGTATAATGAGTATGAACGCTTTAGGTGGGTAATAGCAGCTTGGTAACCTTGCCGGAGACTACGGTGGATCTTTAGAAACTAAATGAATAATAAACTGTGTATTTGGGAAACCTTTTTGTGTCAACTTCAATTTTTGTTTATCTCTTTCGAAAATCAAATATTATGTAATTTTTTACTACTATTTTTATGAAAACCTCTACGATTATTGTAACTGTAGCTTCAAAATAAAGTGTTCAAAACGTATGTGGTGTGTTCACTGGTGACCGGTCAGTTCACCAAAAAATAATTAAAAAATGTTTACCGTACAAGCAACGATTGACAAAAACATTATTTGTTATTTCATCATTATAGACAACAACAAGTTTACCAAATAATTTACATAGCAAAATAATTATCCGATAAACTTTCATTTATTAACCTATAATTTGAGAAAAAATTCATATTTTTTTCATTTTATATCATAAAACTACGTTTGGAATAAAGACGTTATACATGTATTACCTTCTTATAGCGCAATTTTATGAAAATGAAACTCACATTAACATAATTGCAAGTGGCTTGCTAAACAATTTTAATAACTTAATTTTCGCTTTTGTGCTGATAGAATTTTGTTTTCTATGAGCACAAAGGAGAATGCCAGGGTTTCCTACAAGACTCGGCTAGAACCGACAAAGATGAACTATATTTCACCTACTAATATTATAAATGTGAATGTTTGTATGTTTGTATGTTTGTATGTTTGTATGTTTGTATGTTTGTATGTTTGTATGTTTGTATGTTTGTGTTTCAATCAGGCAAAAACGGCTGAAGGGATTTGGATGAAATTTGGCACACATGTAGTTCATATCCTGGAATGAGACATATGCTACTTTTTATCCCGGTAAGTGACATGGATCAATGAAGACTGAGGAGGAAGTGGAAATTCAGAGCCGCTGTTGCCTTAGTACTACAGATTTACAAGTACCAGGAGACCAAAAACATCAAGTACCAGGAAACCAGAAACATGTCATAGTATTTTTTGGGCTGGTTAGGATAGGTGTAGGGTATATTTCATAAAAAAGGAAAATAATTATAGAATTTAAAAGTATAATTAGGTTTCCATTAAAAGTACACCAAAAAAAGTTATAGTTCTTTGAAGGTGGCCACTTTTTTTAAAAAAAATAAACGTTGCCCCACAATAGGAATTTCCAGACCAGGAACAACTATCTATAGGCCATACAAATATTTGTTCCGTGCGGGAATCGAACCCATGACACGCAGCGCAGCAGTCGACCGCTCAACCACTGCGCCAACCGTGTCGTCATATCATATACCCAGTTTAAAGCATAATATGAAATGAACTATTAAGTGACTAATTGAATTAAACATGTATAGCACATTAGGTACCGTGGCATAAATATGTTTTATTGTAAAATTTACATTTTACAATATTATTTTAGAAAATGTGAGAAAAATACATTTATACTTTGTAACAATTTATTATTCATCAAGCAGTACCTACATCATCATTTCATTAATAAAACGTTAAAAAACTGGGCTGGAGGAGTTATATTTGTTAGATATCTTGCCCAACCGAGGTACCGCATTATTGTCATTGTATGTACACAGCAATCTACGGTTCTTCGCCAACTATGCAATTACAATAGTACCTATAGCTCAACGATCTCTCTCCCACTTTCATTGTTATGAATTTTGTTTCTTTTCATTGATACTAGATAATTACGAGTAATACAGGTTCAGTTTTAACAGGCAAGGCAAGTTTGCGAAAGCTGGTGTCACTGATGTGCTTTCGTTAACAGCACTTCGGTATGACAGCAAAAACGGTTGTATATGCTTGTCCCAATCCCGTTGCCGGTTCTCCACCACTTTTGCCAGGTATCTCTCCAATGTCTGATTAAATCGTTCCACCATTCCATCCGATTGTGGGTGTTAGTTCAATAGAATGATGCAAAACAATAACGTCAAGATCACTGTTGCGAAATGGGTTGTAATAAAATGATATTTAGTAAAAACGTGATTTTTCCAATTGTATCTAAATATGAAATGAAAAATGTGTAGATGATTAAATATCATCCGGTGCATTTGTAAAAAGAAGCGTTTACCAAATAAATGTTTAAAACGAGTGTTTTTAAAATAAAATAAATAAATTTTAAAAAATAAGTTGTTTGTGAAATTAGTAGTAAATACGAAACGTTGCGCGTTGCAAGTGTAGGTTGCAAAATGAAAATTTATTAATAGAGTTTAGATGAAACATTAGTGAACCGTGTTGACTGTTTGGTTTTGTGAAATGTATGTAGATGTTGACATACCCTGGCAAGTCGGATTAACTCATAAGTCACATTTAAAATTCCTGTTCTTTCATCTATACATATAATAAAACAGTAACGAAAGAAAAACTGTACATTGAGAATTTTCGAGAAAAAATAAGTGGCTTTTGTTAGAAAAACGTAACTGATGACAAAAAGTGACTTTTTAGAATTTTTGTCTGTTTGTCTGTTTGTATGTGTGTATGGTAGGGCTTCACGCCAAAACTACTGGATAGATTGAATTGAAATTCAGCAAAAATGTTCTTTGTAAACCAAGGAAGACTTTAGGCTACATATTATCACGCCGTATGTTATGGGAGGTAAGCAATATTGATTTTAAAAGGTTTTTGTTCGTAATTGAATGCACAAAATAATTGAATGCACAAAATGACATGTTAGTTAGTTGCAAAACCATTTAGATAATTTTTACACATAAACCTGATAGGAATTGTAGCAATCTAGAAGAAATCAACTTATTATCTGCATAATTCAGATACCCGTAATGCCATCTGTTGACTGAAAAAAGTACTAACTATCAAAAGCATGAGAATTACACCAAAATATATTTTTTAGTTACGAATGGTACTTTTAAAACGTCATAAACAGTGATTCTTTTGATACAAAACTTACCGTTATAAATTTGATGTATAACATAAAAAAAAGATTTGGTCTGATTGCTCCACTGACGTTATTTTAATTTTTTTTTGAACGGTTAATTCTCTCCACTCAACCTGTAAAGCACCCTGGTTGCTTCTGTACACTTGGACGAAGCTAGGCCGGCAAACTTAGCCAGGACACCTACGCACAACGGAGTCCATACTCTACTCTATTCGTTGCGGGTTTTTTTTATGGATGGGAAATCATCAAAATGACTTCTTCCGCTCTAGGTAGACTGGAAGGGAGTGTCAGACTCTTACTGACTAAAACCCATCTGTGTTCCTCCTTATGATCTTTGCGTTCCAGGGTCACGGTGACTTTTTCGAACAAATTCCGCAACCCTTGCAGGCTCTGGCCCTAACGGGCCCCGCCTACTTGGCTGACATCTCTTGGAGGTGCGTATGGAACACAACGCTTCGTCGACCCGGAGCAGTGGCGCTATATAGCTCCATCCGTCCTTCTCGCTCGAACGACTCACGCTTTAACACGTCATGGTAGGGCCGCTGGTTGTTATCGGGCCGCGAACCACAACGCTCGCCATCCGCGTCCCGTGCCTACGGTGGCCGAGAATCGCCCTGCGACTCCTAACGCCCGGGGCGTCTTCTTCTGTTTCGACGGCTAAGGCGTGACGTTTGCCTCTCCTTCACGCGGCCCGCCCCTTCCTTTACTAGCATTACTGTTTCGCAAAAGGAGGTGACGGCTTCCCACACCTCCGCGCTCTGGATCATGGAGTGAACCAGAGCCGGTAGCGAGAGGTCGCCGTCGCTGATCGCCTCGATGAGGCCACGGCAGTGCTCCGCCCAAGCAGGGCAGACTTTCACCGTATGCTCTGCCGTGTCCTCTGCGGGGGTTGACTTCTCTTCTGGTTGGTTTTCCCATGAACAACTTTATGTAGCTCTATCGCGTGTTAACAAACTTAGCAAATCATTATTCACAGTCCAACTTCGCTCACTGCTGAGCATAGGCCTCTCTTTTCGTGTGCCAATCCCCACGTTCCTGTGCCAGCCTCATCCAGGTTCTACCCACGATGGCAACAATATCGTCCGCCCATCTCGCCGCCGGTCGACCAATACTTTTTCTTCCAGTCCTCGGACGCCACTCAGTCACTGCGTTCTAATCCAACAAGCGATCAGCCGGTCGATTCTGTCGACATCTCACGGTGTTCACCTAGTCGGAGTGAACGACAATAGAGCTGTCATTCCATCTTATTTGTATGGTTTGACAACTCACCCGTCATGCGCCCCGCCCGGGTGTTCACTTCGACATGTTTACAGAATCGCACTGCTGTTTGCGGATGAATGAACGAAGATTTTATGGGCATGTCAGAAGTACTGTGAGAGGGATGCATGAAAGAGTTGTTAACCTTTTTATTTTTATTCTTCTCTGTTTTGATTTTATCTGAGTTTGTTTGTGTTTTTCTTAGTTTTTGTTCTTTTTCTTAATAATATTTTTGTAGTTACTGTAATTGGTTTTTAAACGTTGTAATTAAATAAATAAATAAATCACCGCGCCTTGCCAAGTGTCCTGCCCAGCTCCACTTTAGTTCTACAATTCGTTTTCCGATGTTGAAAACCTTCGTACGTCCTCGGATCTCGACGACGTACCTCTACCAAGGTGTTTGCCATAACCTTCGTCTTGGTTATATTCATCCCAAGACCACAAAGTCAAACCACAAAGTCATCTGCAAATCTTAAGTGAGACAGTTGGGCAGAAAATTGACGAACCGGCAACACACCGGTGTGCGCCGAATTAATCGCGAATTTAATGTTTATTACCAATTACATAAGGTTTAATTTTTTTTTGGGAATTTTCACATGTCGGGGCTGGAGCGGTTAATACCGCTATAGTCCCAATCTATACCCACATTTTTAATGACATCTTCTAGGACTGCTGTAAATGGTTTCGATGAAATGAAAGAAGCATTATCATTACAACGTTTCTCACGAAAAATTATTTGAACAGAAGAGGTGATACTCGACGGCGCGTTGTGTTCCACGCGCGTTACAAAAAGATGTCAGCATAAAGACGAGGCCCGCTAGGGCCAGTGCCTGCCAGGGTTGCGGTATTTGTTCGAAAGAGTCACCGCGGCCCTGGAACGCAAAGGGCATTAGGAGGAACACAGATGGGTTTTAGTCAGTAAGAGTATGACACTCCCTTCCATTCCGCCCAGAGCGAAAGGAGTCATTTGATGTTTTCCCATACATAAAAAAGAGGCAAGCAATGATAGACATTGACTGTTCGTATTAGATATACGAACACATTGATCTTACCTAGCCACATCATTTTACAATACATACACGCGAACGAAGTCGCGGGCAACAGCTAGTAGATAATATTAGATAATATTTAGCAATACACAACTAATAACATCCCCACAGTACAACAATAGTACCTACTCATCAAATTACAAATCTATATATTTAAAATTGAATCGCCGAAGTGTATGTGCGCGCATAACTTGAGAATGACTTTACCGATTTGAATAATTCTTTTTTGTTCGGTTCGCTAGAATACAGGGGAAAACATGGGTCGGTAGGGTAGGTAACCAGGTGACGGGAGCGAAGCCGCGGGAAGCTAGTAGTTAATAAAGACAAATGCTTATGAATGGTCCAAGACACGCGTCCTTCAAAGGCGACCGAACACTATTCTTGTCCTCAATACGCTCCGTCGAAACGAACCAATTCAGTTCACTATCAACTTGCTAATTGATCAATCGTATTCTTGACGTCAACATTATGAATGAGTAGGTGCTTTCCAAATTGTGTACACGTTTTTAAAATTGCTTTACCTCTACCATTTCTTAATATTCTGGAAAGTCACGCCTTTCTACGGTTCCCTTCCTACCATTTTTAAGAAAAGGAAAAATAATATCATTCACTGGCAGTTCGCCGGCGACTTCGTCCGCGCGGACTAAGTAGGTACTCCACAAACTTCAACGCCCACTCTGCCTCCTTTTTGGAGTTGCGGATTTTGTTCGAAAGAGTTACTACGGCCCTGCAAAGCAAAGGACACTAGAAGGAACACGGATGGGCTCCCTACCGCTCCACCCAGAGCGGTAGGAGTAATTTGATGATTTCCCATCCATAACGAAGCGAAAACTAGTTGCGTGCACTTTGAAGTTTGAACGCGACGCTGCACGCGACAATACACGCTGGAACGCTCCGCTGCACGCGCCGCCGCCGCCGCCCTTCCGAATTTGCGGCCTAAGGCCTCGTTTACGGAGACGCGGGGCGTTTCGCGTCGCGTGTGGCGTGGCGTCTCGCGGCGCGTCGGACGTTTTTTCTGTTTACGGTGGGGCGGCGCGTGAAGCGGCACGCATCATCGCACGCGTAAACACAAACTTATAGCAATATACGACCATGTTCATAGAGAAGCGAGACGGGAAGCGTGGCGGTGCCCGCCGCGGCGCCCGCGGCGAATCCTCCAGCGTGTAGCGAAGCACGCGGCGGGCATCGCGGCGGCGCACGCTCGCCTCGATCAAATCGACTAGTTTTATGTTGGCGAGAGATGGGAGCGCACGTGTCGCAACTTGCAGCATGAATGACGAAAAATTGGAACTAGTTATTTCTGATTCTGATCTGAGAAGATTCCGCCTCGGACATAGCTTCATCGAGAATTGCCGCTGCGTGCGCCGCCGCGATAAACGCCGCGTGGGACGCGTCGGTGCCATCCGCGGGCTCGGCCGCAAAAAACGCCCTAATACAAACAAACGCGTCTAAAATCGCTTCTCCGTAAACGCACTCATACAACACCATATATTTGAATTCAGTGCGGGCCGCGCCGCTCAACGCAACGCGCGACGCCCCGCGTCTCCGTAAATGAGGCCTTATAGTAGAGACCGCGTATGGCAAACGTAGTGTGGGACGCCCTGCGGCACGACGAATCGATGATTTGAAGAAGGTGGGTGGCAGCGGAAGGATGCGGACTGCTCAACAGCGGGAAGGTTGGCGCTCTTGGGGGAGGCTTACGTTCAGCAGTGGACGGCAATTGGCTTATATGATGATGATGATGAATCAAACTCAAATAGGTATCAAAACATTTTAAGAAAAAAACTAAATAAAAAGTGAAAAAGGCACATAAGTACTCCCGCGAACTTTTTTAAAGGGTAAAAAATAAGTAATTTAATCATATACCTACATTATTTATGTATCATAAATTGATCATAAATAGTTTTCTGAGTGCACGCCAAATAATGAATTGATTTAACAAAATTTTGGCTGCTTTAGGTTATTACTGGTTATTGCAATCTGAAATCTCTACAAAAACATTTTTCGAAACCAATTTTTTAAGTTAATGTAGCTTTCTATTGGTGAAAGAATTTTTAAAATCGGTTGAGTAATTTTTGAGACAAATCGTAAACAAAAAATGAACAAATCTTTCCTCTGTATAATATTAGTTTAGATTTAGACAGACATCATCAGCCGATTCATTTTTCTTGTAAAATTAAGTACCTACATAGTCGTCATCTGATAGGTCGGATAGGACTCAAAAAGTTAGTGCACATCTATTCATTGGTATTCTCAAAAGACACATAATCATGGACTATCCTGCAGTTTCAAAATGCTTGGCCTAGATCCTACTTTTATAAGCCCAATTTTCTAGGATAGGACTTGGCTTTTTTCACATATTTGTTTATTGGGGAATATACCTAACCATGAATGGTGAATAGAAAATCAGGAGGTTAATAGAAAGAGGAGCTCGTAGCTAAATAATAACAGCTGCACGGGTCGATCTTCAAAGTTAAGAAAAGCTTGTCAAGGTCGGTCTGTGGATGGGTGACCATCTTAATATACCGAAAGTCTTCCGTGCATCGGAAAGTACGTTAAGCCGTTAGTCCCGGCTGTCATTTGTAGATCTATGGCTGTCATTACAGATTGTCAGAAGTTAGAAACTCTGAAACCAGTCTTACAAAGAAAGTACCGTGTTACCCAGTTAATGGGTTGTGGAGGTCTGGTAGGCAGCCGCTCCACGTAAAATACTGCTAATCAGCTGAATCCGGTTTGACCGGAAGCCGACCCCAATATAGTTGGGAAAAGGCTAGGTATATGATGAGTGATAGGAAACAAAAGCCATACTTATTCAGAAAAAAAAATACCATTAAAATATTGAAATCCTAACTCTATGAAGATCGATATAATCAACACACATTGCACCCACTGAAAAATGGATTGCGACTGCCATCACCAGAACGAAAGTCCAAATCCATAACACACTCGGTTTCGCCTTGTGTGATAAACCCACATTCGTGTTTTAATACCCATTTGTTATACAACAGTTGCATAAATAACTAATATGTTATGTTATGTATAATTATGTTGTATACATAACCTACAAAAAGGTTCTTGCTAATTTAGTCGTGTCTCAATAAAGTGTCTCCCACACACCTATCTCCGACGCCACCGGGTCATTACAATTTGCTGTCAGAAGAGGGATAAATTGAGATAAATCCTTATAAACTTATTCGCTAACCCCGTCAAGTGGAAATCATCGAAGAAACTAAACGAGACCTTCGTCAGGCTTCTGAAAACTCTAATTATCTCTACAAGTTTTCTGAGCGTCACGATGGGATCAACAGAGCAAACTTTGGATACACTGAAAGAACGTTTGTGAAACAAAAAGGGGGTAGAAGTATATATTGAAAAAGAACTAAGGATTAAACCTTGAGCCACGCCCATCTTATCAACAGAACCTGAGGACATAGCCCAGTAAACGATGACTCTTTTCTGCTCGTCTTATTAGTTAACTAGCTGTTGCCCGCGACTTCGTGTATATATTGTAAAATGATGTGGCTAGGTAAGATCAATGTGTTCGTATATCTAATACGAACAGTCAATGTCTATCATTGCTTGCCTCTTTTTTTATGTATGGGAAAACATCAAATGACTCCTTTCGCTCTGGGCGGAATGGAAGGGAGTGTCATACTCTTACTGACTAAAACCCATCTGTGTTCCTCCTAATGCCCTTTGCGTTCCAGGGCCGCGGTGACTCTTTCGAACAAATACCGCAACCCTGGCAGGCACTGGCCCTAGCGGGCCTCGTCTTTATGCTGACATCTTTTTGTAACGCGCGTGGAACACAACGCGCCGTCGAGTATCACCTCTTCTGTTCAAATAATTTTTCGTGAGAAACGTTGTAATGATAATGCTTCTTTCATTTCATCGAAACTATTTACAGCAGTCCTAGAAGATGTCGTTAAAAATGTGGGTATAGATTGGGACTATAGCGGTATTAACCGCTTCAGCCCCGACATGTGAAAATTCCCAAAAAAAAATAAACCTTATGTAATCTATACATATAATAAAACAGTAACGAAAGAAAAACTGTACATTGAGAATTTTCGAGAAAAAATAAGTGGCTTTTGTTAGAAAAACGTAACTGATGACAAAAAGTGACTTTTTAGAATTTTTGTCTGTTTGTCTGTTTGTATGTGTGTATGGTAGGGCTTCACGCCAAAACTACTGGATAGATTGAATTGAAATTCAGCAAAAATGTTCTTTGTAAACCAAGGAATACTTTAGGCTACATATTATCACGCCGTATGTTATGGGAGGTAAGCAATATTGATTTTAAAAGGTTTTTGTTCGTAATTGAATGCACAAAATAATTGAATGCACAAAATGACATGTTAGTTAGTTGCAAAACCATTTAGATAATTTTTACACATAAACCTGATAGGAATTGTAGCAATCTAGAAGAAATCAACTTATTATCTGCATAATTCAGATACCCGTAATGCCATCTGTTGACTGAAAAAAGTACTAACTATCAAATGCATGAGAATTACGGCGTAGCTAGTTGTGACCTAAATAATTAATAAATATATGACTCAAGTACATTATTATTTTTATTTCTAATTACCAATCACGAAGTATAATTACCATTTTTTAAATGCTAATTACCGTGTGTTTCATATCTCATCACCGTTCGTCGAAAATTTTCAGCTTCAGATTCAGACCTATATAGCAGTTCAAATACTGTGCGTTAAATTTATTTCGATAATCTGAACTATAAACTTTACGTTAAATCCATAAAATTTGTAATTGGAAGTGTTATTTGAACTTAATTTACGAATCCTGAATTATGTCTATCTTCAAATATTCACCCAAAAACTCATAGTTTTATCTTAGTCTACTTATTTATTTATTTTATTTATTTAGGAGAGTACTACCACATCACATACATATAACATTATAAATATATCAGAAATTACAAAAAATGGTCTTCTTATACATTTACATAATGTCGAGTAGCGTATTTACAGCTCACTAAAAATATATTAAGTACACCTATACATTAAATTAAAAAAAAATGTTTTACTTGTTACCCACATGTACAATTATTTACGTTTTTAACAATTCAAGTGGGTTCGGACAAGGTATGAAAGATGTATTATGTTCATGGTTACTTTTATTATATTATTAACGACAATTACATCACAATATTGAAATTAGGTACTTATCTAATAGTATACTAGCACAATTTATATTGAGAGAATCATAGTTTTATTAAAGGTTTACCTTAAGGAGCAAGGAGCTCGTGGCTAAATTATAACAGCCGCACGGGCCAATCTTCAAGGTAAAGCAACGCTTGCCGAGGTTGGTCTGTGGATGGGTGACCATCTTAACATACCTAACCTTAACGTGCCTCGGAAAGCACGTGAAGCCAATAGTCCCGGCTGTCATTTGTAGATCTTTGGCAGTCGTTACGGATTGTCAGAAGCCAGAAAATCTGACACCAGTCTTGCCATGAAGTACCGTGTTACCTAGCCAGTTAATGAATTGTGGAGGTCTGGTAGATAACCACTCCACGTAAAATACTGGTATTCAGCTGAATCCGGTTTGACTGGGAGCCGACCCCAATATAGTTGGGAATAGGAGTATGACGAACATATTGGTATTAGTTAAGAGATTAGTAATATTCCATGGATTCGTATCAGTAATCCGAAGAACTAATATAAATATATATATATTTTTTTTAAACGTTGCCCACTCTAGGAATTTCTCCTGTATCGTGGGTACGTTCACAAACATATAAACTCACATACACAAACAGCCAGACCCGGAACAACTATCTGTAGGCCATACAAATATTTGTTCCGTGCGGGAATCGAACCCGCGACACGCAGCAGTCAATCGCTCCACCATTGCGCCAACCGTGACTATTACTGGTGCTTGGACTTGGTAATCAGGAATACTAGCTAATCGCGGATCAAACCTAAAACATTTGTTTCAATGTAACCATTTACAGCCGCTGTCGGTCTGTCAAAGGTTTACCGACTGAACGACATTAGAGTGACATGGAATAGCTCTGTAACATGAAAAGTTTGTAGACAAATGCCGTAGAGATTAACGATAGCAAATCGTAACAAGACGCAATAGGTGATATTGCGTAAAAGGCTGCATCTGTAGAAATTGCGAGACCGTTACTATTGATGTTTAGTGATGTTGATACTAAAGACGATTAGCTGAGGTCCGTGAGATTTCATTAGCGAGTTTTAAACACTGTGTGGTATAAGGTAAAGCTCAATTTGATTGCACAGAAGTTAAAAAAAGTTTAGTAGTGAATGATTTCGTGTTATTAGCAAACTAAGAGTGAAACCGGATTTAGTAAAATCCTAAATTCAAAGGTTCATTTAAGAATTATCAAGGAGATGGACCTGGGTATACCGACTAAGGGCGCTTGACTCTAAGCGAATGTATAAATACCTTCATGATCGTGTGAGAAAGATGCCCGATCACTGCCTCGAGACTTAGATTTCATAATTGATAATGAGGCTAAACTCTTCACCGCACCTCATGAATAACATGACGCGATGGGTCTCCAAGGAATCGTTGGTACGATTTCTGTCTGTGCACCAAGCACATGGCGCTTAATGTGTTGTGGCACATATCGTGCTAGATATTTTCAAATTGTTGGTGCGATTCTGGTCTGTGTTGGTGCACAGATTACAACGGAATTTTCATGAGTGATGATGCATGCTTTTTTGTCAACATTATCTGACCGATATATATATGTATATATATAAATATATATATACATATATATGTATATATATAAATATATATATAAATATATATATAAATATATATATGTATATATAAATATACACATATATATACACATATATATCTGGGAAAAATTTAAGTTTTAATGCAATTTTGAACTAATTTAAATCAATTAAAATAAAGAAGGGATGTAGGTTGGTTGACATGTAATATAAATCTTAGTCAAGTTACATAAAATGCTTGGCTTTACCAATTGCATTAATAGGGGGTTATTTTTTAATGACCGGCCAAATTTTCACTGAACACCCATGAATATGAACAACTTTCACTATGGGACCGACCCTGAAATCACGAAAAAAAAATCAGCTGTTTCATACATTTTAGTCGAGTAGGTATTGAACTTTTGTATGAAACAGCTGATTTTTTTTTCGTGATTTCAGAGTTGGTCCCATAGTGAAATTTGTTCATATTCATGGGTAGAACACCCTGTGAAAATTTGGCCGGTCATTAAAAAATAACTCTGTATATAATATGTTACGGCTAAAGGTGGGTGTGAACTTAAACCTAAGTTTAGCCGGTCATTGGGCACCCCGACTCGGATAGGTTAGGTTAGAAGGGGATGGCGGGGTCTAGTGAGCGAGCGAAGCGTGGTTATTTTTTATAAACCACACAGAAATAGGAATTTTAAAGTGTTTTGAGGTTAGGTTAGAACTAATTGTAGCCGGCTAATCTTAAGTGTATGTTCACACCCACCTTTAACCGTAACATATATAAGAAATACATTTCTGCATCAGAATATAAATGTTAAAATAAAAATGATTGTTTGTGCTAAGAATATAGTGGTCATAATTTTTTAATATATACAAATGTCATCAAAAAACCACATGAAATACATTTCAGTAATTGTCAACCGGCCTATTAATGGCATGAGAGTTTTTGGCAGGATTTTAGCGAGTGAAGTTTACTTTAGTGGCTGTTTTAATTATTCGCAAATTGATTCATAGTGGATATTGTGGTGTAAAATTGGTGTAGTTTTATGTCTCAAGTGTCTACACAACTGACCAATATGTGAAATCATTGAATAGACGCAATCTCGGTAAAGTGGAGCTGCGAATTTTATTGTAGTATGACTACCACAGCGAAGCTTGCCAAGAAGGTTTACTCGATATATTTGCTGCCAAACACTCCAGCAAACATTAGAATGTGTTACAGTACCCGCTTTCTAATGCAAAACAAAAAAAGTTAAAGAAGTAATTGCAACCTAAATTCTCTTGGTAACATGCCTTTTGTACACACATGACATATGATCAGTGGGGTAAAAGTCAGTCAATTACGCAGAAAATCGGTGTCTGGTGTGCAAGCGTTGGTTAATCGTAAAAGCAAACAATTCAAGTCCAGGGGAGAAGCCAAGGTCGTCGAAAGAAGCCCAATAATACCAAGAAAAACACAGAACACATTCACGAAACTCGAGGAGAATCGGAATGATAGAAGACGGATGACAGTGGCACATGACGTCAATCCTTTTTTTTTACGTTCCGTTTTGTCGATTTTGAACGATATTATACACCACAGACAATATATATTATGACAGATTTGGTTCGTTTTCGCTTTTATCTGATTTGAGGTTTGAAACATTTCTAAAAAAATACGCATTACCTTGTAATAATAGTGGTAGCGTTATAATCGGGGACTCAACCCCTACCAGCTTTAAGCCTTTTTACCCCCCAACTCCTGCCAAACGATACTAAACCTAACCCCGTAAGACTAGGTAATATGGACAAAAGACTACAGCCTTCCCTGCGGGAATATTTAAAAAAAAGTAATGACATGGCGTTTCCTGTACTGAACTGACAACTTCTGATGGTTTGCTATAGAGATGTGTAACAGGTTAAACACGATATCTGATAACACTGTTACTGTTACAAAAAAAATGGCTGTTACTAAATTGTTGTTATTTTTGTACGGACGATAAATACGTATTTAAATCTCAATTGAATATCTTATTTATTCCTTTTTGATTTAAGTCGAAAATCGTATCCGATGTATTGACTAGGAATTTCGGGATAGTGTGATTATTATAGAAGAATTTCGTTTATTTATAATAATATCGTTGTCCACCGATTACTGGAAGCAGACCCTAACCCAATGTAAAAGAGTAGACAGATTGATTGATTCTGTATGTGTGGGGACTGAAACAATAAAATAACAGTTACAGCCATGTGGTAGACCCAGGGCTTGGCAGTATTTGAATTACATGTAATTAAAATACAAATACGTAGGTATTTGATATTTGTATTGCCATTACTTCCTAAAAATGTAATTTGTTATTGGTACTTCAAATACCTGACGCTGAGGTATTCTGCCACTATTTTCCGTTATTAATATTTTAATAAAACTAAACAATTTAAAACTACCGTTTATAATAATATTAACATATAATCTTGTGAAGCACAACTTACGTGCTTATTTTCTGCATTTTCATTCTAAAATAAAATAAATAACCAAACAAACGATGAGGGCGCCACTGCGCGCTCGGCGCCCTCTTAAGGGTAACGAATGCCGTAGTAAAAGTTGTTCATAATGATGAGTACAATCACCCCTTATGAAGTATTTCGTTTATTCTGATTCACGTTATATTTTTTTTAATAACATATTATCACGATCTTTTTTTATAACGTAATATTGGCAACATTGAAATTAATAAAAAACAATGGGACGTAACAAAAATCAAAACTAAGTAAATTATTAAGTTTTGGTACTTCTAGATGACGACAATGGACTGATTTTACGGGAAATCAATAGCAAGAGCTGATGATGTCTATTGAATGATATTATTGTTCCTAAACTTCGAAATAGTAGGCACGGAACCCTAGAAAGACGTGACTTTCCAGAATGTTCAGAGATGGTAGAGGATGAGCAACATTATAAACCTAGGTACTGCAGTGCAATTCTGCCGGTCGATTCTGTCGACATCTCACGGTGTGCACCTAGGCGGAGTGAACGACAAGAGCGCTGTCTGTCCATCTTATTTGTATGATTTGACAACTCACCCGTCGTGCGCCCTGCCCAAGTGTTCACTTCGACATGCTTACAGACGGTCGATTCTGTCGACATCTCACGGTGTTCACCTAGGCGGAGTGAACGACAAAAGAGCTGTCATTCCATCTTATTTGTATGGTTTGACAACTCACCCGTCGTGTGCCCCGCCCGGGTGTTCACTTCGACATGTTCACAGAATCGCACTGCTGTAAACATGTCGAATTGAAAACTTAGGCGAAGTGAACGACAAATGAACTGTCAAACCATACAAACATGATGGACAGCTCACTCGTCGTTGACTCCACCTAAATATACACGGTTAGATGTCGACAGAATAGACCGGCTGTCCCTAATTTCAAATGAACCTACTCATTCATACGTTGACGTCATGATACGATTGATCAATTAGCAAGGTGTTGGTGAACTGAATTGGTTCGTTTCGACGAATCGCATTAAGGACAATTGTGTATAGGTCGCCCTTTGAAGGACGCGTGCCTTGGACCATTCATATAGCATTTATCTTTACTTGAACTAGTTTGTTGATGTGTGGGGATGTTCATAGTTGTCTAGTAAGTTGCTCAGTTGCTCAGTACTTTCAGATTTTCAGATAACTATAAATCAGGGTGAAACATTCCTAAAAAATATCAATCAAATCAAATAATTGGGGCCAAGAGCTTTGCAATTAGCTGTATTCCCATTTAATTACCGATTTATCAGTCAGCCTGTATGAGTCGCTATAGTATAAGAGGGAAGAATATCTACAAGAATAACGTTACTTGTTAAATATTGGTGTACTGAGGGCGTACTATGACGTGTTAAAACGTCAGTCGTTCGAGCGAGAAAGAGGGATGGAGCTATACACCCTATACAGCTCCATCCCTCTTTCTCGCACGAATGTTTTTAACGAACAGTAATGTAACGTAAAATTTTACCACAACCATACATCGTACATTCATTCTTAATTTAAAAGTCAGAGACAAAAAACGACACAGCGAAATAAGAGAAAGCCTCATTGTGTGTTTCCTGATAGCTACAACCTGGGAGTCTTTAAGTCAAGAGTGAATAGGTTACTTCTAGGCAAGCGTGCTCCATCTTCGACCACATCATCGCTTACCATCAGGTGAGATAGTGGTCAAGCGCGTGCCTATCAATAATAAATAAAAAAAAAACATATATGGAACTATGAGGTTGCAGTTTTTTAAATTCATAACTCACTTACGTTAACTTTACTTCACGTCAAAACATTCGTGTACCCTCTGCAGACTTCAGCCACGGGAATTGATGCAATGCCGTGATTGAGGAATCAGGATGGCATGGCACGTCATCACGTCGTCGCCATACTGATTCTGTTATTAAGGGGGGGGGGGTGCTATTTGTCCTGCATAGCACCGTCTCCCTCTCATTCATCGGAACAATGTTACATTGACATAAACAGTAGGTATAGCTCATAGTTTTGCGGCTCATATTCCTAATTATTTTGTTAAAATTGCATTCATCAGTAATAAAACATATAAAACCCTGTAGTATACTAAGAAACTACAACACGCTCACCACATAAAATATAAAAGTAGGTGTACTTATACGTCGTTGGTAAGTAGCTTTTATTGTTCAAGTGTTGGTATCAACATTCGTTTGGTTCCATCTTAAATTCGTTTCTTAGTGGCTGAACTTGCCTGAACTGATGTTAACAGAATGGTTACTCTATTCTAAAAAATATTTATTTATTTCATAAAATATTGCTTACAGATTCATCAAAGTACGAGAATTCACAATGCGTAGCTTTTCTGTCTGGTACTCTGCAGAACGACCAAACTACAACACAAACATTGATTTGCGGTTTCCTTACTCCGAGCTCATTAATTATAACGCCGACTCAGATTTCCACGTGGAGCAAATACGCTTCAAGAAGCTGATAAAACACGTTGACTACTGGGGTGAGGGTAAGGTTGTATGCGGAGACGGAATTCGCGGCTTCTCAAACTGCTACAATGTCAACCAGTGCTACCAACTGGTCAGCAGCGGCCCGGATGTAGACAGGAAGATACCGAACAGAATTCCAGTCACAAATGACGAGGATTGCGATACCAGCGACTTTATTGAAGACAACTCCGTTCACACTGTCACCGTGGCGGGAGCATCACACATCACCAGCAGCTGTGCTAAGGACATCGCACGTATCGTCAACAATGATCAAGGCAAGGTGGTCTTGTACGGGGTGCATAGCGACTCTCAGGAAATCGCTGAGCTCATCGTCGAACTGGAGAAAAAAGGTCTGACCCTAAGACCAAATGCTACCCTGCCAGTCGAACTTCAAGGATTAACGTACTATGATAGTCACGTGGCTTTTCTAAATACCAAAAGTCTTTAATGCTCGATGTGAACACTGACTCAAAGGCCCATATTCCAAAACGTAAACTCCAACTCAACTCGAACTCCAATTCCATCGGACATAGATCGGAGCTCTCTCGAGTTCGAAAACGTCAATTAGACAAGCTTTCATTGACATGTTCGTGCTCATGTTGGAGTTGGAGTTCAAAAGCTGTCGATTAGTTAGAATGTCCTCAACGTGTGGCGTAGTTTAGTTTCAAACTGTACAATATCCATCGCCGTAAGCATGGTCAAAAAATATTAAAAATAACGACATGTAGAAAAACCTCGTTTAATATTAAAAAATAAAAATAAAATATAATTAAATTTTATTGCAGAAACTTGTACAACTTTTACAGTAACTCTTACAGAGGGACCTCCTTTTAAGTAAGAGATATACCTGTGCTAGGAGGTCCCGTTATTATAGATAAATAGTTTTTGCCTGCGAATTTGTACTCGCATGTCCCGTTTTTCCCGTTTCCCTAGGGATTAAGAAAAGAAAGGGCCCATGGCCAAGGGCCAGAAAGTTCGAGTACATACCGGTCCGGATCAACCAGACATCGAAAACTCTAGAATGTTCTAGCATAGAAAAGTCTAGAAGGATCTTGACTCTACTAGTTCTGCTACTCGATACTAGATGGCGCTAGTAGTAACTTTTATCTTTATGTACCCGGCATTAATTCTGGCGCGTAACAATATTATCACGCCGTATGTTATGGGAGGTAAGCAATATTGATTTTAAAAGCTTTTTGTTCGTAATTGAATGCACAAAATGACATGTTAGTTAGTTGCAAAACCATTTAGATAATTTTTACACATAAACCTGATAGGAATTGTAGCAATCTAGAAGAAATCAACTTATTATCTACATAATTCAGATACCCGTAATGCCATCTGTTGACCGAAAAAAGTAATAACTATCAAAAGCATGAGAATTACACCAAAATATATTTTCAAGTTACTAATGGTACTTTTAAAACGTCATAAACGGTTGCTTCTGTACACTTGGACGGAGCTAGGCCGGCAAATTTAGCCAGGACACCAACGCACAACGGAGTCCATACTCTACTCTATCCGTTGCGGGGTTTTTTTTATGGATGGGAAATCATCAAAATTACTTCTTCTGCTCTGAGTAGACTGGAAGGGAGTGTCAGACTCTTACTGACTAAAACCCATCTGTGTTTCTCCTTATGATCTTTGCGTTCCAGGGTCACGGTGACTCTTTCGAACAAATTCTAACCCTAACGGGCCCCGTCTACTTAGCTGACATCTCTTGGAGGCGCGCATGGAACACAACGCTTCATCGACCCTGACCAGTGGCGCTATATAGGGTGTATAGCTCCATCCCTCCTTCTCGCTCGAACGACTCACGCTTTAACACGTCATGGCAGGGCCGCTGGTTGTTATCGGGCGAGCCACCCAACGCTCCCCGTCCGCAGGCCCGTGCCTACGGTGGCCGAGAATCGCCCTGCGAATCCTTACGCCCGGGGCGTCTTCTTCCGTTTTGGCGGCTAAGGCGTGACGTTTACCTCTCCTCCACGCGGCCCGCCCCTTCCTTTACTGGCATTACTGTTTTGCAAAAGGAGGTGACGGCTTCCCACGCCTCCGCGCTCTGGACCATGGAGTGAACCAGAGCCGGTAGCGAGAGGTCGCCATCGCTGATCGCCTCGACGAGGACACGGCGGTGCTCCGCCCAAGCAGGGCAGACCTTCACCGTATGCTCCGCCGTGTCCTCTGCGGGGGTTGACTTCTCTTCCGGTTGGTTTTCCCATGGACAACTTTATGTAGCTCTATCGCGTGTTAACAAATTTAGTTCGATTCTGTCGACATCTCAGGGTGTTCACCGAGGCGGAGTGAACGACAATAGAGCTGTCATTCCATCTTAATTGTATGGTTTGACAACTCACCCGTCGTGCGCCCCGCCCGGGTGTTCACTTCGACATGTTTACAGAATCGCACTGCAGTCCTCGGACGCCACTCAGTCACTGCCTTACTCCACCTATCATCACCGCGCCTTGCCAAGTGTCCTGCCCAGCTCCACTTTAGTTCTATAATTCGTTTACCGATGTTGAAAACCTTCGGACGTCTTTGGATCTCGACGACGTAGGTTCCTCTACCAAGCATGGAACGCTCCATGGCTCTCTGTGCAACTATCAGTCTGTAAACAGCCTCCTGCGTGAGCGTCCATGTAAGTAAGTAAGTCATGGTGGGAAAAGCACACTGGTTATAAAGGCGGGAATTCAGACATTGCGGAATTTTGGCAGGTTTCAGAATGTGGTCCATTTTGATAAAAGCGACCCATCCAAGGTGTGTTCCGCAAAGATAAAGATATCGGTTAATCATCTCCAACAATTCATTTCCAGATTTGAATCGCGGAAGGTGTTTGCCATAACCTTCGTCTTGGTCATATTCATCCCAAGACCCAACTTAAAAGAAGCATCTTAAATATTTTGAAGCATTTGCTGGGGGTCATCGAAGTTCTCAGTGAAAACCACAAAGTCATCTATAAATCTTAAGTGAGACAGTTGGGCAGAAAATTGACGTTAATACCGCTAGAGTCCCAATCTATACCCACATTTTTAACGACATCTTCTAGGACTGCTGTGAATAGTTTCGATGAAATGAAAGAAGCATTATCATTACAACGTTTCTCACGAAAAATTATTTGAACAGAAGGGGTGATACTCGACGGCGCGTTGTGTTCCACGTGTCACAAAAAGATGTCAGCATAAAGACGAGGCCCGCTAGGGCCAGTGCCTGCCAGGGTTGCGGAATTTGTTCGAAAGAATCACCGCGGCCCTGGAACGCAAAGGGCATTAGGAGGAACACAGATGGGTTTTAGTCAGTACGAGTCTGACACTCCCTTCAATTCCGCCCAGAGCGAAAGGAGTCATTTGATGTTTTCCGATACATAAAAAAGAAGGCAAGCAATGATAGATATTGACTGTTCGTATTAGATATACGAACACATTGATCTTACCTAGCCACATCATTTTACAATACAAACACGCGAACGAAGTCGCGGGCAACAGCTAGTTACTCAATAAAACAGTTGATTGTGAACATTTATGGTTTTATTTCCATTTAAAAAGCGTGCAAACATGAAACAAGCATACACCATGCATGCAGCATGCAAACAAGCATACACCGTGCATGCAGCATGCAAAAAAGCATACACCATGCATGCAGAAAGCATGCAGCATACAGCAGGCATGGTTTCTGTCACGGCTCCGGTGCTGTGGCGCTCCGTTGATCCCACGCGAGCTTATCGTCGCTTTAATGCCAACCACCTGCTCCTCGACTTGCGGGTCGCCTCGCCCCTCCTAGCCTACGCGGGCGTAAATAACACTCTAGGGGTAGGGCAGGTAGCTCGCTGTCCGATCAGAAAAGGCCCGAGTCGAGGGCGCGTTTCGTTCCACACGCGCCGAAAAGAGCAGTCAGCAATGGAGACGGGGCCCGCCAAGGCCAGAGCCTGCCAGGGAAGCGGAATATGTTCGAAAGAGTTACCGCGGCCCTGAAACGCAAGGGCAATGGAAGGAACACGGATGGGTTTTAGTCAGTAAGAGTCTGACACTCCCTTTCGCTCCACCCAGAGCGGAAGAAGTCATTGGATGATTTCCCATCCTTTAAAAAACAAAAAAAAGGGTGGGGCAGACAAGACTACGTGGAGTCGGTTTTGCAGCGATTCGTTTCTGCCAACTTTTGTAGCACAATATATTGACTGTTTAAGACAGTATTAATTTAAGGATAAATGCTATTTTATAGAAATGGCAATATGCTAACATTATTCCAAATGAAATTCTGCCATCTCATAGCATGCCAAGTGAAATTGTACCAAATAATCGTTGCTCTAATTAAACATTAAGCTAAAATAAATTATACCAAATAAAATTCTGCCATCTTATAGTATGTCATTGTGAATTCGGACATAATATAAACATTCGGCCAAACAAATTGAGGAGCTTGTCGCTTTCCTCGAAACTACATTGAAAATGAGTACCCTGCAAGATAAAATCAGTACCCAAAATTCTAAATTAGTACCTTCTCCAGTAGTTTACGAGATACACCATTTTTATATACCAGATTTACCAATGCTATTGGTGGGGTGGCGGTAGTCACGGTGTTAAATTTTCATTTCAAATCCCTATTAAAATCTCTGTGACTCTTTCTCAAATTTATTCAAAAAATTTGTACTTACACAGTTATAGTAGTTAAAAATTCATATTCCTAAAGTGTTGTATTTTAAGAGAAATTATCTGTCATTAGGTACTTATCCAAAATAAATCTCCGCGTTTAGAAGATGTACATTACTGCATATAAACCACCAAGGCACTAATTTTGTTGTTAGTACTCATTATTTATCTATATATGTATGTATTTAGAAATATATAAGTATGTTTATCAGTTGTCTGGTTGCCATAGTACAGGCTCTGCCTAGTTTGGGATCAGATGGCGGTGTGTTGGTTGTCCCAAGATATTATTATTATTTTTATTTTATTATCTATTATATTCTATTAAACTGGCCTGCACTCATTTTGGTGCCTAAGATTTTAGACCTGATTTTGGGTATATTTTGTGAGCTGATACGAGAAAACTAGTCACATTTTTCATATCTGCTCTTGTTCATGAGGAAGAAGAAAAATACATATTATTTAAAAAAATATTAATTTATTTGGAAATTATACATTAAGAAAATTTGTTTTGAGTGATTTTCTTGAGTGTTGTATTTTACTATTTATTTATTGGTTATTTATGTACGCATACACTACATCCCTCCCTTGTCATTTTTTTTTAAATAAAAGATTACTGAACTTTTAATATTCACCTATGATATTTTACATTAATACTGGTTTGAAAATATTGTTTTTAATTTTAATAATAATATAGTGTTGTGACATTCACATAAGTTTATTAAAGTTATAGTAACTAAAGTTTACTGCTGCGCCCCCAGAGGGTAATGTATCCACTAAGCCAAGCTCTGTTTGCAACTGTATTTTTACTGTGTGCAAACGTGATTAACTAAAAACATTAACAAAATAATTGTGATAAAGATTTCTAACATTTGTTTTGGGAACAACCTTTATTTGTACAAACCTACCTTTCATACCATTTCCAAACATTTAATGTCATTTTCAATCATTGGTCATTTTCTTCTGCTTCATTTATATCCCCTTCAGCCTAATGCAATCAGCGATACTAATATCTAAACTTTGTTCTTGCCCTCGATTGCCTTATGTTATTTCCTGGCTCATCATTTTAGACTGAGAGAGAACCGTTAAGAAGTTAGACACAAGTTAATATACTTATGGATATTCTGTATACTTGACAAACGTGTCACCTTCCAAGTCTCGCTTCTGAACCCGTTTTTTCCGATCACAGAAAACATAATAGTTTACGATCTACATACATAATTTTCTCTTCCATTCTATTCTTCTTTTTAATTTAATTTATTTTTTCCTCTAAATCTTCATCTCTTGTATTATACGACAATGTTCCCTTAGAGCCTCATTCCAATTTTTTTTTTCGGCTTGTATGATATTGTAAGTTTTTTAGTGGGAGGTTTTAACGTTTCATTTAGTTTTATGTTTTGTTAACCACAAAACTGTTTGAACTTATTATGGATTAATAGTTTTCCACTGTCTGCTGTTATAGTGACTACCTACATTTTACAGTCTACTAAATATTTCCTTCAAATGTCCAATTATTTCAGCACTTATTATAGTGCAATATAAGAAGGGGAATATACATATACCGACTACAGTAGTTTATCACCACGAAAATATAGTAATTTTTACAGGGCGATGGCGACGGACCCATCAAATCGATTGCTATATCCAAGGCACCGTGGCCATCTCACGTGTTTTAAACAGAATCGGTGGATTAGCTGCAGACACCAATCTAGGTACTGCAAGAGCCTCCTTACGCAGCATCTGGCTGTTCATATCTACTTTGGAAGTGGCTGGTAAGAATAAGAATATTTGAATTCGGAAATATTAATAGAAGGGTTTTTGTTTAAGGAGAGGCAGATGTAATTCGAATCTCCGAGACATGGTGCTCCAATATATGCAAATATAGTTAAAATACGAGTTTTATTTATAATATTTGCTACGTAGACCCCAGGCCATAGCCCTGTGGTCTACAATTGGTGGAGGCGCCGGGTACGGCGCCTCTCTACAGTACCTACAGCCATAATTCATTTTGAAATAAATAGGTATCTTTTAAGATTTACAAAATAATTCAAATTCCCGTTACTTATTATACAAATCCTCTTTAACTTTTTTTTTTTTCTCATGGTCCAGTTGAGACTATTCAACAATTTCTTCCAGCCTGTGAATATGGTCTCCGAATATCGTCAATGGATTTGACGCCAATTTGCACTTTGCTATATTTTGCTTTGCCAGGCCTATCCTATATTTATAGGCCTGCAGCCTTAAACCCAATGCTCAATTTAGTTTTCTTTATTCATTAATTCAAACAGTTTATTGTCGGTAACCATATCAAAATTCTTAACATAAATAAACTTATTAAAATGTTCACAAGCCCACACCTAACGTAAGCGCTTCTTTATTGGTCTGACAATATCGACGCCCTCACTCAAAGTTCTATTTCCAGGACAAAATAGTTGGTCCCTTGTCCTTAATTTGCACGTGAACTGCTGCACGAAAATTTCCAAACAGTTTGATTTTTCGAAGTATGTAACCATTTAAGTACCTAGCTACTTAGTTCGGAAATAATAGTCAAATAAGGAACCGATTTGCCAACAAAATTTATAAGTCCTAAATACTACAAATTGTATCCCGCGAAAAGTGCGATATCTTATCTATAATTCTCTGGTTAAGCCTCATATCGACTACCTCATTGAAATCTGGGGTACTGCAGCGAAGACTAATATAGATCCAATTCAACGAGTTCAGAATAGATTAATTAAAATTTTATTTAACTATAAATTCCGGACACCAACTGAAAAGATATATGAGGAAACAAAAATAATGAATTTAAAACAAACGTACATATACTACACATGTATTCTAATACGTAATAGTTATTTATGATATTAGTGCGGTAAGTTGGTTTTTACAAACGAGTAGACGAATGTAAGCACGAGACGAAGTCGAGGGCTTACCATAGTCACGAGTTTGTAAAAACCAAATCCGCACGTGTGTCATACAACGTTTTTCGACACATTTGCGAGAAAACATTACAATAAGTAATGAAACAAACTTTTTGTCTCTAGAAATCAGTTGGAAAGTCGCAACAATCTTTGACGTTTCTAATATGAAAATGGCGCGAATTTGCAAAGGGCGACACATGCGCGTGGTGAAAATTAGAACCACATACTTTATTTTTTTTATTTATCTTCTCTCATTTTCTCTATTATATTAAAATGAGACAAACGTATACAGCAAAAGCGCTTCCAAGGAGGTTCGATTATTTAGCTTATTTATTCTCTTGATGTGAAACTCCTTGGTGGAATTCTTATTAATTTTTATGGAAATTAAAAAAAAACCGTAAAGAATACGCACGGCGCTATACAACGGAGTTTGCGGTAAAATATGTACTTAGGTGAGAGTACCTACTTTGCCGCACGCTCCATTGTGTGGTGCATAATTTTTAACTTTCGAACAATGCATACAGGCTTCGTAAATGCATTTTTTGAGCAAATGTGTTGAAAAATATTAAATAAGGAAATCCACTCCAATATAAGATTTGTAACAAAACAACAAACACGAAAGATTAATTTAAGACGTGCTAGTTACATAGTGACCCGCCCTTCTCGAACTAACTATGGAAGAAGAAATTTGGAGTTTGAAGGTGTTACAATTTATAATAAATTACCATCAGCAATAAAAAAAGAACAAAGTTATGCCCGGTTTAAAAAGCTACTTAAAACTCACACAATTAATACATACAAATAAGGGAATGGAAAGGGAAAAAAATAATAATATAATAAATCTGGCAACTCTCGTTGTCAACACAAGTTGTTTTATAATCATTCATAGTAATTTTATTTTAAAATAACAGTTTGATCCAATTTACACGCAATTTTCACACAGAAAACCAGGAATAACCGAAATAAATAACAACAAACTCTTTACAAAGATTTAGGCACAAAAATGAAGCAAATTATAAGAAAGTTATACGACTCGGACAGATGACATACAAATGTCACCCATGAAATCCAACAGAAGAAAATTACGACGAATGTACATAATATGAAACAATGATAACGAGAGCAGCTTTGAGACGCGCACGCCCACCATCCCCGGACTCGTCGCTCAGCTCCGCCTCGCCGCCGCCGGACAGCGGATCACCAGTGTCACCGGCGGCTGCAGTCGCTTCGAGCTCGAGCGACGAGTATTTCTCTCCGCCGACGTCGCCAACACCTGTACGTCGGCAGGGGAGAGGCCGGCCACCGAGAGGTTTGGGACCTAGGGGCCAACCGGCCCCGAGCCGGGTCCCCGCTACCGGTGGTTGTGTGCAGCGCATGAGATGGACTCAGTCCATGAACGAGAACGTCATGCGCGCATATTACGGGTCTACAGAGGGGGGAACTAACCTCACTGCGTACCGTGTCAGGATGCTGTCTCAGGACCTGGAACCGGCTGTGAACGTCTCGGCCAAACGATTGTCGGATCAGGTGCGAGTCATCCAACGTAGTCACAAGTTGGACAATGCCGCACTTGATAGGCTGCGCTCAGAGGTACTAAACAACCTTATCATCTCGACCCCGACACAGGCCGTGGTACCGGCGCCAGCTAGTGGCGCAATCATACCGCGGCCCAATAATAATAGTGATGAGGTAGATGATAGGGTTGTCACGGTAAGTAGCCAGTGCAACGATCGACTGAGGAGCGCGCTGGAGGATGCGCTTCGCGAGTATGGATCAACTCCTACCGAACTTAGGCCCCGATTACCACGGTTACCTATGCACAAAAAGAATAGGGCGCTGGTGTGTGCCTTGGACTCGCTGCTGCAGAACGTTTTCGAAAGCAGCGAGAACCTCGCTGATACCGCACTCAATCCTGTACTGCGGGGCTGTTGCGGCATGCCGTATAGCAAACGTCAAGTTTCCAAGTTGTGACGAGGCTATACGACCAAAATCTGCTGTACCAGCCTGGCAGTGCAGGATCGAGCGGCGTATCGATGAGGCTAGGGCACTCATCGGCAAACTATACTGCTTCAGGGAGGGCAATACAAGACCACGTGTGATGCGCTTTGTGAGGCGGGTGTTTTCGGGGACTGGAATCAGCCCTCGAGAATACACGTCCCATATCACAGAGCGTATCGACTTTCTAAAGCAGAAAGTTTGTGCATGGGCAAACCGTATTCGGCGGTATAAGCGGCGGGTTGATCGATACTCGCAGAATCGCATGTTCCAGAGCGATGAAAGGTGGGTATACAGAGCTTGGGAGCGACCTGAACAAAGTGAAACGGACGTGTGCCGACCGGATGATATCGCCACGAGTACGTTCTGGCGAAGCATTTGGTCGGTGCCCGTCTGTCATGCCGAGGGTGGCTGGACGCGCGATGTCGAACGCGTGTGTGAAGCTATACCACAAATGGAAGAAATAGTAATCACTTCACTAGATGTAGCCAAAGCAGTCCGTCCGTTACCGAACTGGAAATCTCCAGGACCGGACGGACTGCATAACTTCTGGCTCAAATGGTATAGCAGCTCACACGCACTCCTGGCATCTCAATTCCAGTCATCCTTGGAGTCTGGGTCGCTACCACAGTTTCTAACAACTGGCGTTACCCACCTGCTCCATAAGACTGGTAGTCCCGCGGAACCCAAGAATTATAGACCGATTACTTGTTTGTCGACGGTCTATAAACTTCTTACATCCATTCTGAGAGTGAAAATTAATGATAACATTGAGACTAATTCAATTTTGTCCGCCTCTCAGAATGGATGTAGGAAGGGGTCCCGCGGCTCTAAGGAGCTACTCCTCATAGACATGGCCATAAGCCAACAGGTTCGTCGATCCCGCAAGGATCTGTCGACATGTTGGATAGATTACAGGAAGGCCTATGACTCTGTGCCACATACATGGCTCATGAAGGTGCTGGAGTTGTACAAAATAGATGCAACTCTACGCACCTTCCTTGAGTCATGTATGAGGCAATGGAAAACGGTCCTTCGCTATCCAGGATGTCGACCGATTCAAGGGAATGATGAGCCTGTATGGATTAAACGGGGAATATTCCAGGGCGACAGTTTGAGTCCACTTTGGTTTTGTTTAGCTCTGAATCCTCTTAGCACACTGCTGGAGGATTCAGGCCTAGGCTACCGGTTGAGAAGAGGTGGTCAAGCCCTATCTCTCCCTCCTTTACATGGATGATCTGAAACTCTTTGCCCCCAACAATTTGCGACTGATGGAGCTACTGAAGGTAACTGAAACCTTTAGTAGCGCCATCAGGATGGAATTTGGTGTGGACAAATGTGCAGGCATGCATGTAAAGAAAGGAGAGATTATGGAATCTGAGGGAATTCAACTCTCGGATTCCATAGAGGTTAGATCCCTCATCTCGACCGAAACCTATAAGTATTTGGGTATGTCGGAAGCGTTGGGCATTAACGGTACTGACATGAAGCAATCGCTGAAGGAGCGCTTCTTGGGCCGCCTGAAAAAGGTTTTGAACAGCCTTTTATCGGGTGGAAATAAGGTGCGCGCCTTCAACGGTTGGGTCATGCCGGTATTAATGTACTCTTTCGGCATACTCAAATGGACTCAAACCGAACTCGACGCCCTGGATAGGAGAGTCCGTACACTGCTGATTTCAAATCGGATGCACCACCCACGATCGTCGGTGATGAGACTGTACATCCCGCGGAAGTGTGGAGGTCGAGGCTTTTTAAATGCTAAGACTCTTCACAACCGCGAGATGTGCAGTCTCAGAGAATATTTTCTCACCCCGTTGTCCATGGCTAAAGAGAACTGGCGCAAACCTGTAATACTTACTACAGATGACCGTAAGGAGGTATGGAAAGGCAAGGAGCTTCACGGGCGCTTCTATCGGGCTCTGTATGGGTCCGACGTAGATTTCCCGGCGTCCGTGGCCTGGCTACGTTTCGGTGATATCTTCGGAGAAACTGAAGGTTTTGTTTGTGCAATTATGGACGAAGTTATCTTGACGAACAACTATCGGAGGCATATTATGAAGGACGGGACGGTTGACGTGTGTCGGGCATGCCACCGTCCGGGTGAGTCCATCAGACATATTATCTCTGGTTGTTCTCGTCTGGCTAACGGCGAGTACTTGCACAGGCATAACCAAGTGGCCAGGATTGTTCACCAGCAACTTGCTTTGAAATATCAACTTGTGGATTCTGAGGTGCCGTATTACAAGTATGTGCCCGACCCAGTTCTCGAAAATGACCATGTCACGTTGTACTGGGATCGGTCTATCATCACTGATAGGACTATTGTAGCTAATAAGCCCGATATAGTGGTGATAGACCGATTAGCGCGCCGCACAATGATAATCGATGTTACCATTCCACATGACGAGAACCTCGTGAAAGCTGAGAAAGAGAAACAAATCAAGTATCTTGACTTAGCGCACGAGGTTGTTGACATGTGGAATGTGGACTCGGCTGTCATTGTGCCGATTGTTGTTACGGCCAATGGCCTGATGGCCAAAAGCTTCGACGACCATCTGTCGAAGCTGGCGTTGCGCAGCTGGATAAAGGGCCTGATACAGAAGGCAGTACTCCTCGATATGGCTCGTATAGTGAGGAGGTTCCTGTCTCTGAAGCCCTAACCACCGGTAGCTTGGACTCTGCTCCCGACACCGGCGGACTACTATTTTTTATATTTTTAAATGTTTTTTTTATTGTTTTTATAGAAATATTTAAAAATGTAAACGATAGGGATTTAAATGAATATACGAAATAATAATAATAATTACCTGTCGAAGATGGCGTTACGCAGTTGGGTAAAGGGCCTGATACAGAAGGCAGTACTCCTCGATACGGCTCGTATTGTGAGGAGGTTCCTGTCTCTGAAGCCCTAACCACCGGTAGCTTGGACTCTGCTCCCGACACCGGCGGACTACTACTTTTTATATTTTTAAATGTTTTTTTTTTGTTTTTTATATAAATATTTAAAAATTTATTATATTTTAATTATAATTATATATTTATTACAGACCAGGGCCCTCCATTCAATAATATGTGCAATTTAATGCTGCCCGGACCAGGACCCTCCATACAATAATATTCGCAATTTAATGCTGCCCAAACCAGGGCCCTCCATACATAAATAAATAATTTACGGTGCCCCGGTAAGTCAAGACGGTCACCCATCTACAGACCGACCCCGGCAAGCGCCATTCAACCCCGAAGATCGATCCCCGCGGCCCCTATTATTTAGTCACGACCTCCTCTGTAAATAATTTAAATGCCAGGTACCTAATTCCTTAAAAAAAACAAAGAGTATAATATTCTGAAATTACAATGCAATGTGTATCCTCCAAACGTGAATTTAGTTAAATAATAATCATAATCTTATATATCGTACCAAACCTTAAAACTAACACTTAATTTAAAAAGAATTCATTGCAAGAAAAAGTTTTATTATGATGCTGATATTTTTTTTTTTAAATATCTCAAATGTTTCATGCTACTTTTTTTCTTTTTTTAATATGGACTTCACTTTTTATTTTAGTGAATTCAAAGTAGATGAAATGAATAAGCCCCAGAATAATTCCGGATTTTCCATTTTTGAAAGTAGTTAAACTTGGAGTACTTAAAATGAATAAGTTACATGATTTCTAAATGGCGGCAAATTTTCCCGCCATTGAATGTTCAATATTGTATTAATTGGATTGATTATTTCTGGTGAGAAAATATAAAGAAGCATTTGATTGGAAAGCACACCCTGCTATTACACCTCCTATCTCAAGAATTTACCACTTTTTTTCAATTACGCCAAGCAATGAATATTGTACTTCAATATTTTTCTTGGAAAAATGAAAATTATTGTGTATACTTCAAAGAAAACAACATGTAGTATGAAAAAAAGAACAATTACATACAGTTAATCCTCGTCGCCAATGTAGTGTTCTAATATACACTAGATAATTAAATATACCTAATTACAAAAATATCGACTCACTAGTTCATGCACCCCATCTTCACTCCCTGACAGCTGTCATACGATCAGCCCCACGTCAGTAAAGCCCGCGCAGTACATAACCGGAGACGACAGTAAATATAAATATATACAGCCAATGCTAACATAATACAACGATAATTAATTAAGTTATATTTTACTATTTATTTATTGGTTATTTATGTACGCATAAGCGTATGCGTACATAAATAACCAATAAATAAACACATGACACATGTCATAAAAGAAGTTATAACATGGACATGGAAAAAATTAAAATAAGAATTGTACGTAAACCAGAGCTGTCTGCTGACATCTAGTAGCAGCAATGTAGTTCATACTACCTACTTTACCGACTACAGATGCGAACAGAGCTGCACCAAAACATTTTTTTTTTGTAGGCCAGTGTTATTTACTAAATATGGAATTGATTGGCGTCAGTGTTCGTCAGTCGTCACGGTCATTTCCAAACCTTGCGTTTTTAATCTTACTGTGTCTCCAATTATTCGGCGGCATAGGTTCATTCATACTCTACTCTGTTTTACTGCGAAAATGTATAGTAATTTACGCATTTAAATATATTGAGTGCAATGCCATCCTGATTACCGAGTCAGGATGGCAACTCATAATATATTTATTTTGCTTCAACTTGCGTTTATCACTGATTAATATATGAAAAATATACCTTTGGTTTGTTAGCAACCGTTAAACACTCAAAACATAAAAAATATAGGTGTACACGTCGTCGGTAAGTAGTTTTTTACTACCTATATTTGTACCTAGTTGGCATCTACATGGTTCTATCTATCATTGAGCGGATGGGCTCAAAAATATTCTGAATCAGAAGATATGCTCAGAATTTTAATCAATTCTAATAAATATATATTTTTCTTTGTTCTTAGATTCATCTACGAGCTGAAATTCAAATATGGGATCCTTTGTTCTTTGGAAGTCTGCAAAACGTCCAAACTACAAAACAAATATCAACTTGCGGTTTCCTTACTCTGAGGTTCCATGGTTAGGAAAGTTTTACGTAGTGAAAATACCTGTCTCCCTCAACGATCTGATAGATCATGTTGATTACTGGGGTGAAGGTAAGGTTGTATCCGAAAAAAATCGCGGTTTCTCAAACTGCTACAATGTCAATCATCAGTACCAACTGGTCAGCTGTGGCCCCGACCTAGACAAGAAGATACCGAACAGGATCCCTGTCCGTAGTGATGACGACTGCGACACCAGCGGCTACATCAAAGATAACTCCGTCCTCACCGTGACTGTTGAGGGAGCACGCATCACCAGCAGCTGTGCTAAGGACATCGCACGTATCGTCAACAATGATCACGGCAAGGTGGTCGTGTACGGGGTGCAGGGTGACTCTAAGGAGATCGCTGAACTCACTGTCGAACTGGGGAAAAAATGTCTGATCCCTACACCAAATGCTACACTACCAGACGAACTTCAAGGATTGCCATACTATGCCAGCTACGTGGTTTTTCTTAATTCGCAAGTATGCAGAAAAGCCACGGAGGGTGAATTATACAATGGAGTGAATTTCAACAGGTCCTATAAAATCTTCATTTCCGTGTATTTTCTTATCTTAAGGTTTTAAAAAAAAAAAAAACACTTTTATTAAAGTTTTTGATAATGTATTGTATTCTTGCTTAATGTCTAGCAGATAACTTAAAAAACTAACGAGATATACAGGATTAAAAATTCCGTGCCACGGCGATGAAACATGCGTGCACGGCAATGAATCAAGCGTCCACGGCAATGAAAAAACTGTGCCATGGTAATGAAAGAATCAATCCATGGAAATGAAAAAATATTATATCTCTCCGAGAGGGAAAGGCAAACCCAGACAAATTGTGTATGGGAGTAAGATTTGGATAGATATTACAAAAGGAAGAATGGGAGTATGTATAAGAATAAAGGCTGTAGTATTAAAATCTCTAAGTAGTGTTGCGAGTGTAGTTCAACAGTCTTTCTTTACTTATTGTACTCTCATTCTTCTTTTGTAATATTTCCTCGCCCAAATTTTACTCCCATACAAGTGTTGGAATCAAGACCTTATCCTCCTACAATATTGCGAAGTCATTGCACTTCGAGGAATAACTACTCCTGCAGCCTTCTATTTAAGATATCGTTCTCTTTCTTTTCTTCAAAAATTAAGCAGCGACCCTGTATTAAGAGAGGAGTATCTCTTAATACAGGGTCGCTTTTCTTCCGCCAATCTTTTCCTCTCCTTTCTCTCCTCTTTAGACAATTTTCGTTTAGGCATCTTGGCATCCTAAAAATAAACAATCCATTATTAAAATCAGACTGTAGTATGTGGAGGTGCGTGCGTGTGTGAGGGTATATTATACGTGTGATAGAGTACCAAATGTTACATCATTTTGTTAGGTTACCATGAAAAAATCTTTTTTTAGTTGACTGTACAGTAAAAACTCATCAAGTCTATCCTTAAATGTTTTATCGCATTGCAGAGAGAGTTAACTTGACAAGTCCTGTAATGTCAGTAATCGGTATTACCTGTATAACAGATAAAAGTTGATAAAGATATTTTCTTTGCCTAATCATACCATGGCGATGAAAACACAAGTCACGGAAATGAAATACCTAGCCACGGCAATGAAAATAAATTGTTTTACAAGGCATGGCAATGATTTTTTTTTCATTGCCATGCCTTTTTTCTCATTGCCATAGAAAATTTCGCCCACAAAAACCACGGCAATGAAAGCACGGCGATGAAAATCAAGGCAAAAAATATAAATAACAAAAAATCTATTAACTGTTTGAAGAAATAAACACTTCACAAATAAACATAAAAGAAATGGCGTTCTATCGAATGCTTACTCAAGAAGACAAACTTAATTCAAAATGAGGTTATACCTATCCACGGCGATGAAAGAAAAAATGTCCAGTAACATAAAAATTGAATAACTTACATTATGGCTCGAAAACGCAGGCACGTGTGTACGTCCTTCCACGTCGAGCACTTAGGCAGCACTAATACGAAACGTTTAGCGCACCGCGGGGGGGACGCAAGTCATTAGGTAAAACAATATCCTTAAACATGATTAGGACACGGCGATGAACGGTAGTTCTGGGACAAATGAATTTCTATTAACCATTTGTTGTATTGTTTAAATATTTGAATAAATGTAATCCGTAACAATACTTTAAATATTCATGTATCAAATACAACAAGGATTTAATATAAATAACCAACAGATTTTTATCAATGAGGAATAATACACAACAAGGTGACGGACGTGTGGACAAACACGGCAATGAAATATTTCGAGGTTTAATTAATTATTTTGGAGTATCCATTAATCCTATTAATTAAATATTTAGTGCTACACGTAGATTTCTATTTCACCTAACCGGAAAAAAATGTTAGAACATTATAACTTTGTTTTTTAGTACCAATTTCATTGATGCCACGCAATGTTTGGTCCCGGGAAATTCACTCAATGATGTCCTTAAGGGTAACTATGACAGTGCAGTGAATACGGCCCAAAGCTTCAGAGTAGCGAATGGTGGTGAATTCATCAAAGAAGATGTAATGAGACTTATCAGCGCCGCTCCTCGAAAAGTCATGTCCTTCGCGTATAAACTGTGGCACAGTGGCGCTAAAGATATTGTTCGCAATCATTTTCCTAAGATTTTGCAACACATCTTCAACGAAGACGCTGTTACGATAGTTAACAAGGAATACGAACAGCCATTGAAACTCGATGAGAACACTGACTATTACCATGACAGACTCGCTTGGGGTGACAATAATCGTGAAATAACTAGTGAGAAAGTTAGCTGGAAAGTCCTCCCCGTGTGGAGCAGTGACGGCGTCACATTCAAACTGTACAATATTCATCGAAAAATGTACCTAAAATTTGACGTTAATGTGGATGATAATATAGGAGACAGAAAAGCTTGGGGCTCATGCAATTCCAACGAAGACAGGCATATATATTATTTGGAACCTATGGTTAAAAATGGGATTCTGGTGTTCTACATAATAAATTGTGAGTATGGTCAAGGACTCAAACTGGATGTGAATACGGATAGCAATGGAGACAGACTAGTTTGGGGTCACAATGGCAGTGTAGACAATGAGGATGAACGCTTTGGGTGGGTTATAGAAGCTTGGTCCGACAAGACTTGCCAGTCAAAAACTTGCTAATTTGAAATTCAAATCAAATTTATTTGTAACTGTTATTCTTCAAAATTTATGAATGGTGAATCCCGATCCCGACATGCATCATGAATGTATAACTTTTGCTAGATAATAAAGTGTTGAAATTTTCAAAAATATGCTATTTAACTATCGTAGATTGAAAGTCTGCAATGGCTGGAATGTAAAATAGACCTTTGATCCATTTTACTAACTGATTTTTTATGATAGGTACATAGGTACTAATTAGGAATTTTATAATTCTCTTAATTCTTAGTATAAATTAACTTTGATTTAAAGCAATCTTTGTGGGGGTGAAAGTTACAAATCAGCAAAAAATCCTCACAAATAAATGTTTTAGGCGCTGGTTACAGAAATGACGTAAGACAAGGGCGGGGCGCGGACATGTGTCTTCCGCGTCGCTTTCATACAAAATGTATCGAAGCGTTGCGACGCAAAACATATAAAAAGGGCGTCGCGGACAGGGCGCGGACACGATACTTACTCGTCTGCGCCCTTTGTAAAAACATACATAAAGGACGGGGCACGGGCGCGAGCGGACGCAGGACGGGCGAGAACGGGGGTGCGGGGGGGGGGGCCTGGGTGCCGGGACTCGCGTGTCGCTGTCACACACAATTAAATACACAATCACAACTAACCACGTCACGTCCGTGCCTCATCTTTTCCATATGTTTTAAAAAGTCGCGCCCCGTCTGTGTCCAGCGACTTAGGTATTCATTGAGTACCTATTGCCCTTTTGTATAAGTATACAAAAGGGCAATAGGAAAAATGAATAATAATTTGGTTTTAGTACGTTACTACAACTTTACAAACAATATTCATAAATATAATGATAGAGCCTAATCACACGAGCGTCCGACAACTATTGCCAATCTAATGGCGCTTAGCAATAAAAATCGGTGCGTGCGCCGTTGACCTGTAAATTAAAAAGCGGTCGTTTGCTTGTTGTATTGGTGCGTTAGTGATCGCGATAGAATACACCGCGCTAAACACACATTACTTCGCGGCCTAGTTATTTACTGAAAATAGGGGTCCACAACATTTTTAAATTTTTAAAACGTACTCTTTTTTCAACAGAATAACTCGACAACTGGCTCATATCGTCGGCCTTTAAGACTGACAATGCAGTAAATTTTGCACTCGTGCGGAAAAATACGGTGGCCGGCGCACACATATTCAATAATTGTTTATCTAATACGTGTTAAATTTTATTCGTGTTAGATAACTGATACCCCATAAGTGTACGGTACTAATATTTTTTTAAGTTAAAATTGCAACCACTATTGTTACTGTGCGAAGGTAAGTTTTTAAGTGCAATAATGTTTAAATGCTACTTTTTTTTAAATTTCACATACTATAAGTGAATTAATTCTGAAAATAAATAAGTCTCAAACATTAGAATTATACTATTGGTCCGATCGGTTGCCAGCCTCCACGAAAATTGAAAACAGCGTACGAAATAAAAGAAAACACAACGGGTTGCACTCCGGGAAGCCGGCAGAAGTGAAATCTTGAACATTAACGCGCTAACCATTCCAATATATTCAAAAATGCACAACATTTTTGAATATATTGGAATGGTTAGGGAATAATTTCGCACAAATTGTTTAATTTATCAGTAGGTATAAAAGTACTATCATTTATGTGGTTAAATACTATATTCATTTATTGCGCTATCGTACACAAACATGACAATTTATATTACATTATCCGTCTTACGAATTTTCGATCAGGTCACTTGTCCTGACGGTCACGTGTCCTGACGCGAGTTTAACATTTTTTCTTCTTCTTCTTCTTCTTCGTCGTTCCCTTACTGCTGAGGATCGCGACCACATACGACGCGTCTCCAAGCCATGCGGTCTTCTGCAATGTGGACCGCTCTGAACATAACATTTTTTACCCATCCCAAAAAGTGCACAGCGCCGCTAAAGAAGTTTTCACTTACAAAATTCGGCTACAAACATTTGTTATTAAATATTTTATTTATTTAAATTTATATTAATATTAATTCTATGTATATGTGTTAGGTACTATGTCATTTAATACACATGGTCATTTTACATGTAAGTATTTACCAATTTTCAAACCTGCTCGTCATTTTCTTAGTTCCAACTTGAGCAAAAAATGAATCGAATGAAATAATAATAGAGCCATACGACTAAGCTCTTCTAGCTTATCGTTATTATTGACTTTTGAGAATAAAGCTCATTCCGCGCGTGACTATCATGCACAAAGAACGATCTAGGACCCATTAGGGCCTGTGCTCACCTCCTTTTTTTAACGCGCCGTTGACGCGCGTTTCTAGCGATACAGACGCGATACGGATGCGAGTTAGACGCAGCCTGTAGAGCTCTGTAGGATAAAACCGCGACGTTGACGCACGTTTCTAAAACGCGTGTCAACGGCGCGTTCAAAAAACGTTATGTGCACAGGCCCTTACTTTGTTCAAAGAGTAAATTTACTCTTTATTACTGGGTAAAATAAATGAATGATGCTTTGAGTTGGTTAAATCATATAATAATAATAATAATAATAATAGTTTATTTGAAAACCTTAAACGTATAGACAGATCAATCAAATATGTGAGAATCTAAGTAAGGCGGCGTTCGTTATTTTATAAAAGCTTTAAGTTGTGTATGTCCCCAATACAGATAAGATCAATCACCGACTATGAAGTTTGGATCATGGTGGCTTTGGCTGGTAGTAAAGGTGGATAAAATTGAACCTACCACAAATTCGTTAATGCATAAAGCTCAGTGTTCATATATTTTATTTGGAATAATATTAGAAATCGCTTCGTTAATTGTACGACACTTAATTAGTAAGGTTGCAAAGATCTGAGGTCCAATTCTACTCATTTTTAAGCAACATTCGCAGTCGCAATTTGTTCGGGCTCTTGGGATACGTGAAAAGGATCTCACAATCCAATGTTAATTGCTTTGATACACGCCTTTGGCTTATCTTTGGGCAGGTACGGTAAGCTTCTTTTCACAATGACGCGACAACTTGCTCTTTTAATTATGCTTATAGCCATTCAATGTAGTGTATTTCGCACTTGTGCGTTTTTTTTTGAGTTTATGACATCAGACTTTCTCGAATTCCCGTATTTTTAAAAAACTTTCGTTTTTTAATCTTCGCCTTAAACTGTCTCCACCGACTATGATTGTCACTGAGACGAAATCCTTACTAGGTTTAAACGTTTTCAATGACGAACTTGCAGGTTACATCGACCAATGGTTGTGATCCCCTGTGCTCGTGGACGGCGGTGCTAGCGGGTCATGCGTAGGCGCATATTTATTGGTATCCCGGCAGTAGGTTGCGCATTCACGCGGCGCGGGCGGGCCGCGCAACCCCCTATCAAACTCAAGAACAACCTAAGTAAGTTGCATTGGTTTTTTGCATATTTATTCTGTGTTTTTATGTGTTGTCGAAACTCGTGGCTAAATGATAACAGCCGCACGGGTGGAGCTTCGAGGTTAAGCTACGCTTGCCATAGGCGGCCCGCGGATGGGTGACCATCCATTAAATTCTGAGTTTCTCCGTGCCTCGAAAAGCACGTTAACCCGTTGGTTCTGGCTGTCATTTTAACATCTTTGACAGTCGTTACGGATAGTCAAGAGCCAGGATATCTGACACCAGTCTCGCCAAGTGTAGCGTAGTACCCAGCTACGTGGTTGTGGCGGTCAGATAGACAGTTTTTCCATGTAAATACTCGTATTCAGCTGCATCCGTTTAGACTGGAAGCCGACTCCGACATATTTGGTAAAAGGCTAGGCAGATTAATATGTACAATTTACAGCCTCAAGTTTTTTTCCGTTTACGCGATACCGTAGTTTTCATCAATTTAACCACGCACGACCGACGAACTGCTTTGAATATTTTGGTTTGCCCGTTTTGTGATTATCCGTCAACACATACTTGGAAAATTCACCCTATGTTATTTTTGGCTAGTACAAAACGCGGTTTTTTCTTAGTCTCAAGCCTTTTTTATTTTGTCTATGATAACTATAATAAATTTAAAAAAAATGTAATTTCATTGGGAATTTTGTGTATCAATCTTTATGAAAACGGTTTTAAATCGCCGTGTTGTATGGCAGTTTACCGCGGCAGCAAAACCAACACACGTTTAGTTTTTAAAGATTGTTTTGGTAGAGATAGATTTTGGATAGTAGAAATATTCCTAGGCAGGCGAAACTGCTGGATAATCAAAAAAACCGGCCAAGCGCGAGTCGGACTCGCGTACGAAGGGTTCCATACCATTATCTATAAAAAAAACGGCAAAAAAATCACGTTTGTTGTATGGGAGCCTCACTTAAATATTTATTTTATTCTGTTTTTAGTATTTGTTGTTATGGCGGCAACAGAAATACATCATCTGTGAAAATTTCAACTGTCTAGCTACTAGCTATCATGGTTCATAAGATACAGCCTGGTAACAAACAGACAGACAGACGGACAACGGTGTCTTAGTAATAAGGTCCCGATTTTACCCTTTGGGTACGGAACTCTAAAAATGCTTTTAAACAGTGAAATACAGTGTTACTTCGTAGACAGTGCGCAATTTTCTTCCCAGCAATCAGTATCGTTTGTAGAACATAATTCACGAAAAAAAAAAATATAATGAAGTACTTTTTTCTTTGAGGAATTGGGTTCAATTATCTCGTTAAATATCGAAATGACTATGATTACTTTAGATTTGGTTTTTTGTTCGGAACATGGAAAAGGAAAAACAAAAAATACGTGTCTTTTTAGTTTTTAATTATCTTGCCATACGTGAAATTTGCGTGCTGTTTCCGAAGTAACGCTTTAGAAAAGAGTCGAATCGCAACGCAAACTTTTCACATACCTACTTAGATAGTTTACCGTGTACAAACGAACCTACTACATAAACACACACCCTGTGGCATATAATTTGTACTAGTGTATGTACATGTAGTTTCTATAAAATGTATCATTATACGGATATCGCCTCTCGACCGCTAGCAACGGTTGCATGGTACGCATTCGAATGTGTTGGCATAAAAACAGTGTAATATTTGCCCTATCACTTAGCTTGTTGCCATGTCAGCAGTCAATTCCATTCATTTCTATATATCTGGATGGACAACAAAAAGTAACAGCAGGAATATTAAGTTTTCTGTTGATTTCATAGACTTTGTTGTTCATAGTTTGGTAATAATATACAGGGTTATTTGTAAAACACCAACAACCTTTCAGGGGGTGAAAGTGCTCATCATTTTAAACAACTTTTGCTATAAGACCAAAAAACTTACCTATATATTTCCAAACTTCAGACCATAAATAAATGCAAACTAAACTATTACAATTTCACGCGATATTTTACAATCTTACGGTGTCTGTTATTTTCCGGTGACATAAATATATTGATTAAAAATAAACTGAATGTCTTTATTATTTTGAACACAAATACATGAGCACGAAGTTCCTTTAAGCGCAACTTCTCAACGAGTTCACATTCCAAAATTAATTTAAAAAGATAAACTACTCAAAAAGAGGTCTGTACTGGCGCCATTGGTCTATTTAATAGCTAAGTGTTAACGACACTAATGACCGCGACAATTCTTTAAAATAATTACACTGCCAAAATCTCAACAAACGAAAGTAGAATCATAGACTATTCTGTTTAATAAACAAATTGCTTCACAGCCAGAGTCGGTCGCTAAAATTAATTATTATAGTTGCCAATTGGTGGTTGTCATCTCCATATAGACAGATGTGTTAGCTAGAAAGGTTACTGGGGCGGCCGCCTCTCGCTCATGACATCTTTCAAGATGGCTTGATTGAAGAATAGGCCGGGTTGACGCCCTGATTCGCTAGCCTTGGACGTTCTATGACGCTAATGTATCGTCAACATTGATTTATATTGCCGTTTATGAAGATCTATAGTTTGAATATTTTAATGTACCTACTGACTACTTACTAGATTTTCGAGATGGCGTTGTTGATTGTTAGGAATTCGAGTTAATAGCGTCCAATATAAATTTTATTAGGCCATTTTCATTGTGAATTTTGTTTCTGGAATTGAGTGGAATGTTGCGTAAATGCTTCAGACAGTAAATGTAGATCATTTACTGTCTGAAGCATTTACACAACACTCCACTCAATTAGTTTGATCTAGATTTAATTTAGATTATCCTCATTGAATAGAATTTTATTGCGCATTTATAACCAATGTAATTATAACCAAGGTTGCGTGGTTTTTACGGAACTAGTTTACTTTAGAAATATCGTCGCACGCATGTTAGAATCACCGTAAATTAAAACGGCTTACTACGCTTAGGTCTTTACCATCTTCTTCATTTCCCAGGTAGCCATGCGGTGGTTGAAAGCCGCCTGGTTGGCGCTGCTGGTGCTGCCAGCTACCTGCAAGGAACTCTCCGAGAGCCCTCTCCGTGAGGAGATCGTTCAGGAGCTACCACAAGCTCAGGATCCGGATCTCATCAACTATGACGACTACAATCCTTTTGGGGAAGACGAAAATGGTAATTAAGGTTTTGATTAGATTTAGAATTTCGATTGATTTTGAAACTACACTAATACTAATTTTGAACAACTCTGGTGTAAACACTTTTCCAGTTTAATGGTTTTAGAATTGGTAAAGTAGTTAAAATATATGTTAAGAAACTTTTTAACAAACTACTACAGTTTGTTAAAAAGTTTCTTTACATATATTTTTATTAAATTATTTAACAATTTATTTACACACATACCTATAATAAACAGATAAGAAGAAGGAACAGAAAATAGGTAGGTACTGTAGAGAGACTTTCTGATTTTCTTTTCATCAATGTCGTGTTTCTGACTTGTACAATATTCCCTCATTTGTCTTGTTACAGCGGTAGTGGACGAGAGGGATTTCCGTGGATCAACCGGCAGTAAGTTTATTACTCAACTTGGGACTTCGCTCGTTGTGACGAACTTTCTTTATATCTTCATTGAAGCTTGTCTGTTTTTGTAGTTTTTTATCGTGTTATCTCCTGGTGAAATTAAGCTTTGTTATTTGTTGCAGGCACACCGACTTTTCGAAGATCAACGACTCGAGGTAAATAATTATACCTTATCCGCTCTATAGTACCTACCACCTACCTATCTGTAGGTACATACGTACATACTTAAATATTTTCACGAAAGTGTAAAATACCTTGATGAACTATGTTTCTATTTGTTATTTCAAGGTAAAGAAACAAAGAGTTAAAGAAGCAAAGCTGATTCAAATTTTGCCTAATACTAGATACAAGTTATTTTTGGTATTGATAAACATATGTACTTACGTAAATACTTACTAAAATGCCCTTGCCTTAGTAAACATTGTAGATACAAAGGCCCAAGGCTGCTGAATTTGTTCGAAAGTTTCACAGCGGCCCTGGAACGCAAAGGGCAATAGAAGGAACACGGATGGGTTTTAGTCAGTAAGAGTCTGAACCTCCCTTCCGCTCCACCCAAAGCGGAAGAAGTAATTTGATGATTTAAATTACCATCCTTAAAAAAATAATGAGGTACAAAGGCCGACTTAATGCCAAAGGCGTTTTGTATCACTCGAATTGAATGTGGTCTGGAGACAACCAGGCATGGCATATTTACCCTACACTAATTTACAATATCACTGAATAGTTCCAGCCACTCCCAAATGCGTGGACATCGGTCGCACGTGGTCTGACGGAGAGAACTGGAAGCGGAACAACTGCACCATCTGCCAGTGCCGCGAAGGTCGAGTCAACTGCTCCGTTGTCCAACTGCCTGGCTGTCTTACGACTGGTATGTTTTTATTCTATCTACTAGAGATCCCAGAGCCCACAAACCTTTTATGATATCTCATTGATGAGTGATGTCTTTCTAAAACTCGTTAGAATAAAATATTCTTTATTCTATGTACCATGTTATGACGAGTCACGACATGAGCGAGTAAGATGTGCCAAAACCAAGGTTTTTTTTTAGCATTACCAAACCGGCCAGTGTTCGTTGGAGCAGCTGCGCAGCCGCAGACTCCGGTACGCGGTGTCTCTGGCATGCCCGGAGACGAGGGCCCGCCCGGCCCGCCTGGCACACTCGGAGTTAACGGAGTCCCAGGGTCCCAGGGGTTACCGGGACCCGCTGGACAGATTCCTGATGTAAGTGTTTCAAAAATCATAAATAATGTTTTAACACGTTTTCACAATAAAATTTTGATTCATTTTGGTACGGAGATAGACTCTGAAGACGGTTACAGGCGACTTTAACGCGAGTGAGGCCGTGGGAAAAAACTAGTACCTACTTAACAATGCACCTGCCGTGTGCAGAGGGCTAAGTGTGAGTTTTTTAACGTACTCGATCGCGTTAACGTAAACGTTCGCATATGTCAAATTGTATGGAAAAAACTGGTTGTCAGTGAGTGTCACCAGACGGCGCTTATTCAGTTTCAATACAAATTGACGTTTACGCTAAGTACGCTAACGCGATCGAGAACGTTAAAAAACTCGCACTAAAGGCACTGATGTGTGGGTGAACAGTCAACGAGGTGTGGTGGATACTCCACCTTATTTCCTGACTGCTACACCATGCCACGAGTTCACCTTTTGAACTTTTCTTTCAAGCATAATAATTAATGCTGTTATTGCGAATGAATCAAGTTACATTAAAACTTATGAAAATAAAGTATAATTTACAGGTTGCTTCATTAGAAAATCTGAGTATCTGAAGAGAAGGAATAACGTAAATAGTAACAGTACTTTCCGAATCACCAATCTTTAATCTATAGAGGTACGTGGAACAGAGAGTTAAGTCCCGCAAACGTCCATTGAAAAAGGCAGGATCCCCCGTCCGGTTGTTGTGTCCGGTGGGCAACTGCCCGATAGTTGATATTTGGACTGTTGTATATGTTTAAATGGCACGGGATACTGCAAACCGCGATGCAGGATTTCGTTAGTAGTTCGCTGCTGGTGGCACAGATGGTCATCCGGTTCTTTTTGTTGCCGTACAAATTTCGCTTCATTAGTTTTTCTTGTAGCGGCCTTGATGCCGCTACAAATGAATCCTTTCATTTCGTCTTATTTAATAAAAAAATGTTCTTGCACAGGTGAACGCATATTTGGCTCAACTGGCGGCTACAGCTGGAGGTGACAAAGGACCACCTTTCGACCCCTACCAGTACATGCAAGCTTCAGTCGGCACACCAGGCATTAGAGGAATACCCGGTACGATATTGTAGTCACATCAAAATCTTCTTTAATACATCATAAAGCATCTATATAATAAAAAGGAATGGCCAAATATGTTGCAAAGCGCAAAACTCGAGAACGGTGCGACCGATTTGGCAAATTTTTATTTTAATATTCGTTCGTGTCATGTTCATGCAGAAAATAATTGCAGGGTGAACGTAAAAAAAAACATCTAATAGAGGCGTTTTGATATACCTATTTTTCTTTCGTTTTAATATAATATAATAAGGAATAAGGAAACTGCTTGACACTGCGGGAAACAGTGTAGGCTGATTGCACTAACAATAACAAAAATATTGTTTTCGTCTACTAGGACCACAAGGACCGCCTGGCCCGCAAGGCTTCCAAGGACAAAGGGGAGAGCCAGGAGAACCAGGATTGCCCGGACAACAAGGGCCACCAGGTGAAAGAGGACCCCAAGGACTAACAGGAAAAGATGTAAGAAAACTGGTTATTGTTTCAATCGCCGCTCGGCAAAATAATGCTTTTGTTTTATATTTGATGGATGGATGTTTGTTACTCAATTACGCAGGGTTAGATTATAGCCAGAAATAGCACATAAAGTACTTTTTCTAAGTTCGCCTAGGATATTTTTCGACATTCACGTGGGCGGCAAAAACTGGCAAACAAAAGCTATACATTACGTATAAAAGTAGGAGAACACATTAACATGCGTCTTATATAAACACATCTTATAAAATCTTAAAACTTTGTGAATCTATTCAGGGATCTCCCGGAGAGGACGGCGAACCTGGACCTTCAGGCGCCATAGGCCAGCCAGGACCTCGCGGTACCCCGGGAATACCCGGTATCCAAGGATTGAAAGGACACCGCGGCTTCGACGGCAGAGATGGCGCTAAGGGAGAACAAGGACTGTTAGGAGAAAAAGGACCAACTGGAATGCCTGGACCAATGGGACCGACAGGGCCTGCGGTAAGTCATTGAAAATATTGTTGATTATCATTTTATTTGTTAATACTCGACAGTCGACAGACAACAGCGACTGCGGGCGAATTTATGGAAGCCATATTTTAGGGTTTACGTATTTGGGAGTTTTTATTTTAATTTTGTACATTAGTTAGTTTAGTATTTCAAATATAAAATGCAAATACTATTGTAAAAAACAAAAGTTTAAATACTTATATTCAAGATTGGTAACATTGGTTAGTTTGAAACTAAAAAAAATATGCTCTAATACGACTTCACTATGTTTTTTTTATCAGGGTCCCGTGGGTGCTAGGGGCGAGAGAGGCCGTGAGGGTCCTCCCGGGCCTCCGGGTGTGCGGGGCATTGATGGAGCTCCAGGGCCTCAAGGATTAATGGTAAGGCTTTTCTTACATCGATATTACTAAAGGTGTTAGCTCAAACGAGACGATAACAGTTGTTGAAATAGAGTTTATCGGTGTTAAACCAATAACTTTTTCTCTCAGGGTAACGTCGGAAAACCAGGATCACCAGGATTCCCAGGTGCGCCAGGTTTAAAGGGCGAACAGGGTATTTTTGGACCTAAAGGAAGCCAAGGTATGCAAGGGCCACGAGGAGAAGCAGGTCGCCCCGGACAGCCTGGTGAAGTAGGAGCCTCTGGTATTCCTGGCCGTGATGGAATTCCTGGAGAGAAAGGTGTGCAGGGACAACCAGGAGCTTCTGGTCCACAAGGGTTCCCTGGACCTAGAGGACTGCCAGGTGTAGCAGGAGACTCAGGCTTACCTGGTTCTAAAGGAATGCCGGTAAGATAATGTAAATTTTTTTTTTTCGTTTCATCAAGCCCTTAAGTCTGAACGTGTATATCAATTAATTACTATTATTTTTAAGGGTCAACCTGGTGAAAGAGGTCAGAAAGGTGATGGCGGAATCAGGGGAGAATCTGGTGCCCCAGGACCACGTGGGTTGCCCGGAAATATGGGCTCAGAGGGAAAACGTGGAAAAAGAGGTCTTAGAGGACCTGCTGGTAATGTAGGACCCCAAGGCGAAAGAGGTTTGATGGGTATGAGAGGTCTACCCGGCGGTGATGGGCCTATGGGTTCCAAAGGTCAACCTGGAGAGAGGGGAGGTGTTGGATTACCCGGGTCTAAAGGAAGCTCAGGAGACCCTGGTAGGCCCGGACCGCAAGGTTTACAAGGACCACGAGGATCTGTTGGAAGGCCTGGGATGCCTGGAAAGACTGGTCCTCAAGGAGAGAGGGGTATACCGGGAGCTGATGGTAGACCTGGTGAGCAAGGATCTCAGGGTATACAGGGTCCACCTGGACTAATGGGAGGCCCTGGCGAAAGAGGATTGCAAGTAAGTTTAATTTGATGTTTATTTTAAATATTTCTAAAAGTATTTTCTAGAAATTTCACCTAACTTTTTGTCGTATTCCATAGGGTGAACCAGGAAAAGATGGTGATCCAGGGCAGGCGGGACCGCAGGGGCCAAAAGGTGATGCTGGACGTGATGGTGCAACTGGTATCCAGGGACCACAGGGTGTCGCCGGACCAGCGGGTGAAAGGGGACCATCGGGCCCGGCAGGACCCACTGGATTCCCTGTAACTATTCCGAGACAATTATATTATGATTTAGCGTAACATTCCTTAGCTGTACAATCCACATTGATAAAACTAATAATTTTGTCATTGAATATGTCACACACTAGTAATATGCTTACTTTCTCAGTTCGACACGGATGCACAAATAATATAGTTACTTGCTATATAAGTATACAATGACATACGCTTCCTATTTGACATCGAATTTTGTTTCCAACATATTTTCAACATATCCTCTTTTGTCAGACAATGTCACTAGAAATAGACGTACTAAATATAAGAACTTCTTACAGCCACACTCTGCGAAAACAGCACTCCTTCGTAAAAGCGTGTTTTGTATGGCACCATTAATATATAAAAAAATTCCAGAGGTTATTAAAAATATACACCAGCCAATTTTATTCAAGAGAGAACTTAAGAAGTTACTTACTGAAAAATGTTACTATTGTGTTAAAGATTTTTTAAATGATAGTTTCTAATCTATTTGTGTCATATTTTAATTTTGTAATGCTTTTTTTTTTTTTTTTTTCTTACTTAATTGTGTTATATTAATTCGAGTGGTTATAATTAATTTTGTACGCCAATGGTGGTAAAACATGTTGAAACTCACAGATTTTTCACTTTTACATCCACATTTGCATGTATATGTACAATGTTACACATGTTTACAAATAAATATATCTTTATCTTTATCTTTATCTTTAGCGGACTGTGGGTAAACTACAAGTACACATCTGCTTAACGCTTCCGGAAAGCCTTTTGCAAGTTCAGAATTGGGGCAGCATTATTTATTTGTCTTACTTTTATCCAGGGAATGCCAGGAGCAGCTGGCTTGCCAGGCTCACCAGGAAAGGAAGGAGAGCCAGGCATGGCGGGACCTTCCGGCCCTCCGGGACCGACAGGACCTCGCGGAGAAAGAGGCTTCACTGGAGATCGAGGACAACCTGGCCAGCCTGGAAGCCCAGGGGAGAAGGGAGATTCTGGCGCTCAAGGATCTGATGGACCGCCAGTAAGACACATTACGTGATTATATTTTTATTTTATGTAAATCATTTCAAAGAAGAGCTGAATAAGAAGTTTGAATTACCTACATCTTAGCAAAATTCATACCGCAGTATAAACTCTAGGATAAATACAAGGCCAAGTTTCTGTTCAAATAAAGTAATATTTGATCTTCTAGTCTTATTCGTTAACATAACAGGGTCCCGAAGGCCTCCGAGGTGCTAAAGGTCACCCAGGATCACCGGGAGCAATGGGTATGCCTGGACAACGAGGACTCACTGGGGCACCTGGAGAGAAAGGCGAGCGGGGCTCAGCAGGACCACCGGGCAATGATGGATCTCCTGGTAATTCTACCTAAAATTTATTATTTTTAGACATAGATAGAGACAACAAGGAACAATGTAAGAGAACCGAAATTCATAGAATATAAAAATAATGTCCTATGAATATAGGACTATACCAATTGTAGTCTAAACGCTCAAAAGACAATTCAAATATTACTATTTCGACATCTTCAATACTAAAATATTTCCACAGGTCGCCAAGGAGAACAAGGTCCGCAGGGTCCAATTGGCCCGGTTGGACCTGCCGGAGAACCCGCAGAGAGGGGAGAACCTGGCTCACCTGGTATTCCCGGAGAACTGGGAGCCCCTGGTTCCCCCGGAGAACGAGGACAGCCCGGATCACAGGGTTCACCTGGTCTTTCTGGCCCACCCGGCCTTACTGGTATGCCAGGTCTGAAGGGAGAACGAGGATACGCTGGTTCCAAAGGACAACAAGGAAATACCGGAAGCCCAGGTAATTCAAGCTTTGCTATCGGACCTTTTTATAATCTCGATTCTTATGGTTATGGATGACATCAGTTACTGATCCCTTTTTTAATAAGAAACAAAAATAAATCATTTCAAGTTGATGTTAAATGTACTTTATGAGAGAAATAAACTATTTATTTCGTTTATTCATTTCTATGTACCTACATATTGTTTACATTTTTAAATATTTCTACAAAGAAACATTAAAAATATAAAAATAGTAGGTCGCCGGTGTCGGGAGCAGGGTCCAAGCTACCGGTGGTAAGGGCTCCAGAGAAAGGAAACTCCTCACAATACGAGCCGTATCGAGGAGTACTGCCTTCTGTATCAGGCCCTTTACTCAACTGCGTAACGCCAGCTTCGACAGGTGGTCGTCGAAGCTTTTGGCTATCAAGCCATTGGCCGTGACAACAATCGGCATAATGACAGCCGAGTCAACATTCCACATGTCCACAACCACGTGTGCTAAGTCGAGATACTTAATTTGTTTCTCTTTCTCAGCTTTCACGAGTTTCTCGTCATGTGTGATGGTAACATCGATTATCATTGTGCGGCGCGCTAATCGGTCTGTCACCACTATATCCGGCTTATTGGCAACAATAGTCCTGTCAGTGATGATAGACCGATGTGTATTTTATTATAATATTATTATAAATAAAAATTATTCACAATGAAGTTACTGTCTCAAGTGAAAGTGGATGATAATATTTCAATATTTTTGGTAAGGTGTGCCTGGTGAATCTGGCCCACGTGGTCTGCTAGGCTTAGCTGGAGCCAAAGGCGCTCGCGGCGATCATGGACCGAAAGGTGAAACTGGACACGTTGGTTTGCCCGGAAGACCTGGAGATTTAGGACCACCCGTAAGTAGATTAGGTACATGATATATACGTACATAGAATGCCACTGAACTGATTTGTGAAGTGTCTTTTTAAATTCGTCTCTTTTCGTTTAGGGTCCACAAGGAAGCACAGGCCCAGTAGGTTCTCCTGGTATCCCCGGCGCTAAAGGATCTACAGGAGACTCTGGTAGGCCAGGTGCCCCTGGTCCCATGGGCCTGACTGGTCCTCAGGGATCTGAGGGACCAAAGGGTGAAAGAGGCAGCGAAGGTGAACCTGGTTTGCAAGGTCCGAGCGGTCCCCCTGGAGCAGCTGGTGAGAGGGGCCCGGTTGGGTTACCAGGCATTGTCGGCCCACCTGGCCCACAAGGACTTAGAGGCGCTCAGGTATGTGGTACATGAATAAAAATAAAAGTTGACTACAAAAATACAGAATTTATTGAAATACCCACTGAAAAAATTTCGGAAAATACTGTTTGTTTGCTTTTGAAGTTTTTGAAGACCCACAGAGAATTGAAGTCCAAGATTTATCGATAAATTATCTGCGATTTATCTACGACCTCTGTTCCTTTTACAGGGTGAAAGTGGTGCACCAGGCAAACCAGGAGCAGATGGTGCCCCAGGACAATCAGGTACTCGGGGTCTGCAAGGCCCACCCGGACCGATGGGTGAGCCTGGCCCAGAGGGACGTCCGGGCAAGCAGGGTCAACCGGGTATCTCTGGACGACCTGGTGATAAGGGACCGCTCGGACCTCCGGGACCGTCGGGTCCAGGGGGACCCCCCGGATTACAGGTATTGCGTAGTTTAAATCTATTGCATCATACAAAATGCTTGTAAAATTCTAAAAAAGGGGAAGTTTCAAAATGAAAGTTCTGAGAGTTCTCAAAAAAAAAATTCGAAAGAATGTTTCTTTTAGTTCACCGAATTGCAATATTACAACATATGCTTCATAAGTAATTCATGTGTTTTTTAAATAATATTGATAGTTGTGCCAATTTTATTATAAGTAGGTGTCAAAGTACTTATATGTACCTAAAGTAAAAAGCCAGCTCTTTGGTACACGCAGTATCAGAAGTAAAATTGAATTATTGTTATTAGGGATCCCCAGGACCATCAGGACCTTCTGGGCCCACTGGCGAACGAGGACCTCGAGGTGAAAGCGGGCCACCTGGAGTCGATGGACCCCAGGGTCCTTCCGGCAAAATGGGACCTCCCGGTCTTGACGGAACTAAGGGAGAGCGAGGCGAAGCTGGTGTAGATGGAGCTAAGGGCCACGCTGGCCTGCCAGGTCTACCTGGAATGCTTGGCGCCCCAGGAAGAACTGGTGAACGAGGCTTACCTGGACCAATGGGACCGCCAGGAAAGGATGGAGATGTTGGATCACGAGGTATGATAGAAATCTATAAGTTATGCAATAATATTGTCTATCGAATTTATAAGTCTCAACTTTAGTAAACGTTTATGCAAGTACCAACCTCCGACAGACTGGTCAAACCTTTGACCAGTCTGTCGGGGGTTGGTAATTAATGTCACTATTTGAGGTTCTACTAGTAGACTGTTGATAGTAGCCATGAACATTTACCATAATCTTATTTCTCAAGGAACTCCTGGCCGTGACGGAAACGCTGGACTGCAAGGTCCACCGGGAGTGCCCGGAGGCCGCGGTCCTCCTGGAGAATCTGGTAGACACGGATCCCCTGGACCTGCGGGACCACCGGGACCACCCGGCCCGCCTGGAGAAGGCCTGGCTTATGACGCTGCTGCTTTAGCTGCCATGTTACAACAAGGTTAGTGTTTAGTTCAAACTAGTAGTAATTTTCTTGCATATCTGTTTTTGTCCTGATGTTTGTTTCCTTCCTCGGAGACTAAACCGAGTGGACGACGATGTCGTGATTTGTTTATGTTTGTCGAATCCATTTATAGCTTATTTTGAATAATTTATTTTGAAGTCTATAAGACTCGTCTTTATCTCCTTAGAATCATTGAATTATTTCAATACATTCTGTCGGTGTGCTGAGATCATTAGAAATGTCAACAATGTACTTACTGGAAATCAGAGCTGCTGTAAAACTTGATCGAAAACAATATCTTAATGATACCCTATTTCATGAAATTAAGTGAGTATTGGTTGCTTCTCCAACAGGCTCAGTGAAAGGTCCAGATCCATTAGGCGACGACCCTAACACGCTTCCACCTCGCTTCTTCAAAGAAGACATGACAGCTGCAGAACGCAAGGAGGTTGTGATGAAGGCATACGAAAGACTGAAGGTCTCTCTTGACAAGTTCCTCAAACCAGACGGTTCTAAGGAAGCACCAGCGAAGACCTGCGGGGATATCAAGTACCACCATCCTAAGTTTGAAAGCGGTAAGAGATATAGTAATACTGATTTTATTTCTTATAGTGGAAAGAAATCTAGCTTTTTTCTTTTTTAGTTCAGACCTGGTTTCTTTATTAACAAAGGCCAGGATAGCTCTGGATATCTCAGGCGTCGTCAATAAGAAGCGATCATCGAGCGAATACGAGATTGTCGCATTCATTTGTTCAGATAGCCAGAGGGTTTCCACTGCAACGACGCAATCGGGTTTGCTATAACATTTAATGTGTGTGTGAATGTTGTTTTTAACCAACTTCTAAAAAAGGAGGAGGTTCTCAATTCGGATGTTTGTAATTTTTTTTTTATGTTTGTTCGGGCATTACTCCGTCGCTTGCCAACCGAATTGAAAAATTCTTTTTTTGTTGGAAAGAGTATACTTCCCAAATGGTCCCATTGAATTTTTATCAAAATCGGTTCAGTAGTTTGGTTATTATCCAAATAGCTGGAAAAAATATGTGGAAAAATCATCCATGTATACGATATTGCGTATTTTTGCTTTCCTGTGACTTTCCAGTGGTGTTGTTAGGTGTGGGGTACCACTAAAAAGTGAAAAATAAAAAACTTTTTCACAAAAAAAAGAAACCGACTTCCAAAAAACACAACAAAGTTCAAAATAGCTTTAATTTCGGAAGTCGGTGTCAAATAACGAAGAAGCAACCAAAAACACCGACTTCCGAAATTAAAGTTATTTTGAACTTTGTCGTGTTTTTTGAAAGTCGGTTTCTTTTTTTTGTCTATGATGTCGTCGCGACAAATAAGTCTTTATAATGTCCGTCTTTGACAAAGGCAAGCCCATTCATGAAAGATTTGGGTTAGTGCTTGGTTTAGATACTGGTTTGCGGGTTCCAATTTCAAATTCTCTATATGTAGTTTGAATCTGCTGATTTGTGTTTGGGCTAAGCATGGTCGGGAACTTTCATGAATGGGTCTGTTTCTCAGCAAGCAACTTTTACCTTTTATATTTTCTTTTTACCATTTCGTTTAAAATTTTTAATCTTAGTAAGGTAATAAATAAATCAGAAATTGCGTCTATTTGGGAGGAACAAACTGTTTTTCCTTCTTTTTTGATTCTTTCCAAAGAAACTAAAGTGACGATCGTGTATTCGCACGATGCCGCGCCGCATGGTTTGTTCTCCCAGGCACTCTAATTCACTTCTTATTGCCTATTACATCCCTATTATAGAACCAGTAGTTCTCTAAGCGTTAAAAATTTACTAAGATAAAAATATTTGATAAATTCCCAGGACAATACTGGATCGACCCCAACGGCGGTGACATCAACGACGCGATCGTGGTGCACTGCGACATGGAGACCGGTAGCAGCTGCGTTTTCCCGAAGCCGATGACGTCACAAGACATCAAGTATGAAGGTCAAGAACACGAGCCCTGGCTCAGCGAGATGGATGACGGATTCACGGTTAGTTTTCGGAATTATAGCCCGGGGCTTGCGAAGTCTCTGGCAGCCATTACGGATTATCAAAAGCTAGAAAATCTGACACCAGTCTTGCCAAAAAGTACCATGTTACCCAGTTACTGGGTTTTGAAGATCAGAAAGGCAATCGCTACAAGTAAAATACTGAAATTCAGCTGAATTCGGTTTGACTTGAAGCTGCCCCCTATATAGTTGGGAATAGGCTAGGCAGATGATGAAGTATGTTAACCAGGAAGGGGGAATGTCAAGTATTTATAAGATAAAAATTAGCAATTTGCAACGCTAGATGGCATAGTCTAATGGACTGTAACATGACTAAAGTTACAAAAGTTTGTATCGTGCGGACGGTCCAAAAGTCTGCACAGACTTTTATTATTCAGAGTTTGGTCTGCGCAGACAAAAGTCTGTGTTGTGTGAACCCATTTATATAAGCCGTGATTGTCGTGTTTCTTTCAATTTTTTGTGATTGGCTGCAATGACAGTTCGTTTGGCTTCCATATTTGGTTCCTTTTCATGTAGCAATTGTATTAACACTACGAGGGCTGCATACAAAGAATTCTATTGTCTAATAAATAAATCTGAATCCACAGATAACATACAAAGCCGACCATACGCAACTGACTCACCTGCAGCTGATGTCGTCCAAAGCCGTGCAGAACGTGACGTTCCACTGCCGTAACACCATCGGGTACTACGACCCCACCAGCAACAACTATAGAAAGGGCATCAAGTTGTTGGCCTATAACGATGCCGAGATCCTGCCGAAAGCCAACAACAGACTGCGGTATAAGGCTGTGTTGGATGAATGCCAGGTGAGTTAATCCTTCGTAAATGTTGGGTTGTAGCTGTAACACAGACTCCAGCTGGGAAAACTACTCCTTAGCTGTAGGTACGCACAATGAATGTATAAACAGTTTTGTGCGTACCTCGTAAATTTTGAATTTTATTAACGACCTTTGCCCAACAGTGAGACAGAATGGGCTAAATTTAAAAAAATAATAAAAATGACGACCAGCCGCATCATCGATAGCATACACATCGGCAAAAATGACGAAATTTTAACTCCTCCACGAAAAAAATAATCGTTCTTTATTAATTGTTATAAATGATTCATTTCAATAAAAAAAACTCTTGTTCAGTTAAGTAATGAATTTAATACCAATTTTCAAGAACTTTTAATCGGATGTAGATGAATATCGCAATTTTAGTCCCAAACACTATGCAATGTTGAACTTTTTCTAAAACATAATAGTACCATGCCTCCGACGGGTCGGTACCTGTAGCGTGACCATCAGAATGACATTTCTATTAGGATCTCCACGTAAGGGCTCCAAAATATCAATTCGCCTTTACAAAAATTTAGTACCTATTTGATACCTAAACATATACCAATTTTGTTAGATTTTTAGGGCAAAGAATTTTATTTTCTTAGAATAATAACGCCTAGAAACCTAGTACGAGCATCAAAAGTGAAGCAACTCAGACTACTCCGTATACGGAGTACTCGGCGCAGCGAGCCGTCAGTGCTCAAGGTCACGCTCTGTTGAATGCACCTCCCGAGAAGTATTTAAAAATGACAGTTTGTTGCATAAAAAGATGCTCTAACACACCAGGAAAACAAAAAAAAATGTGATAAAATCACGTTTCACAAGTAAGTACTTACATTAAATCCATTATTTTTACGTAAATCGATCTTCAAATTAAAATTTTCATAACCTAATTTATCACAATGTAGTGTTGCCAGTTGTAAAGAAAAATTACCCATAATACAGTAAGCACTAACTGTTGGAGTCTACCTGTATTATGATGCTTATTGTTTAAAGTTGTAAGTATGAAACGAAAGCTAATAATTATGGTTGATTCAAATAATTTGCGCATTTTTTTAAGTGAAAAGTTCTTTAGGCGCGTTGGGCAGTTTTCATATGGGAAAAAACCATAGTCGCGACACGCGGCGACACCGACACCTGTGTATGAGATCGTGTCTTAAAATTGAAATAAAGGAACATCAGACTGGGCGGCCAACCAGGGGGGGGGGGCAGGGGGAGGCGGGAGCCTTGTCGGCCGCGCGGGTGCCGACCAGTCTTTCATGGGTGTCATTTTCGCGATCTTTGGGGTCGCTAAAACCGATTATGGGGTCAAAATCGAAATCCAAGATGGCGGCGACGAAATTTGCTAACTTTTCGTCATGGGTGTCAATTTCATGGTTTCTGGAGTCGCTGAAACCAATTATGGGGTCAAAATCGAAATCCAAGATGGCGCTGACGAAATTTGCTAACTTTTCGTCATGGGTGTCATTTTCATGATTTCTGGAGTCGCTAAAACCAATTATGGGGCCAAAATCGAAATCCAAGATGGTGGCGATGAAATTTGCTAACTTTTCCTTATGGGTGTCAATTTCATGGTTTCTGGAGTCGCTGAAACCGATTATGGGGTCAAAATCGAAAACTTAGTATGCATACGCCATCTAACCAGGTCTAAATAGTTAGTTGAGAACATTTTCTAAAAGAGTTTAGAAGGAGAGAGAGAACGATTTGAAATTTTCTATAAAAGTGAAAAACCACTATCTTTCCTCCTGATGTTTAAAATGTCATGTCGAAAAGTTAGCAAATTTCGTCGGCGCCATCTTGGATTTCGATTTTGACCCCAAAATCGGGCTTAGCGACTCCAGAAACCATGAAAATGACACCCATGACGAAAAGTTAGCAAATTTCGTCGGCACCATCTTGGATTTCAATTTTGACCCCATAATCGATTTTAACGACCTCAGAAACCATGAAAATGACACCCATGACGAAAAGTTAGCAAATATCGTCGGCGCCATCTTGGATTTCAATTTTAACCCCATAATCGGTTTTAGCGACCCCAGAAACCATGGAAATGACACCCATGACGAAAAGTTAGCAAATTTCGTCGGCGCCATCTTGGATTTCGATTACAATAAGTACATACCGACAAGTTACGTACTTAACATTTTTTTTTATATTGATCTATGATTAGTCCCAAGTATATTAACATTTTTCCCGATTTTAGGGAAAGTGTTAATTCCTAGCAACATTTTTTTACGTCTGTGGCTGTAATTACATACCGCTCACTCACACATAAGTACGAAAGTTGCTTCATTTTTTGGTAGGGAGCGTGTATGAGACTCTCCTTCTAGGCGTTATTATTCTAAGTTTATTTTATTAGATTTTTTGTTTAATATGAAACAATTTACACCTAGTTCTACCAACATGTCAGCTTTTATCAGTATCTCGGAAATTGTTATTGATTTAGGCGCCAGATAAATGAAGAATAACGGTCATTGATCTTTCCTTAATATCTCTTCGTAGGTACCCCCGGAAATTAAATTATGAAAATATATAATATATGAAATTAAGTGTGTCAATAAATGTAGGTGGGTCAATGACCGTTATTCTTCATTTATCTGGCGCATACTATAGCAGTATTACTAATTATCGTGTAAATTGAACTGCATACCCACCTACACTGTAGAGAATTGAAAAAAAATCACTTGACTTTCTGCATCAAGTAGTAAACATAGGAAACAAAAAATCTCCAATAAAATCTTTATTCTTTGCCCTAAAAATCTAGAAAAAATATATGTTTCGATATCAAATAGGTAGGTACTAAATTTTTCTTCCGCTTCGTAGACTTGAGCACCAACTCTTCCATTCGCGTAGAAAACCAATGAACTATGCAAAACTGATAACACAACACCCGATAAAAAGGTCTTTTCTAACAATATCATTAAGTTAAGTTTTATCTCTAAGTCAAACGACGATCGTCGACGTCATCAATCATTAACACTGATATTTTGCCCACAGTACAAGAGATCAAGCTGGTCGCGCACCGTCGTTGAGTACCAAACTGATAAGCCAAATCGACTCCCACTCCTCGATGTGGCCGTCAGGGACGTCGGCAGACCATACCAGATGTTCAGGGTTGAGCTCGGGTTGGCTTGCTTTACCTAAACACAACGAAGACAACAACACGATTCGAAATAATGGCAACACTGGCTCAAGATTGTATGGAGTTCAAGATAGGAACAGTAATTTTCCCATTTGTCATCTGAAAACCTGATCAAATCTCTGATTAAAACTAGCAATTAAAACTTTTGTTGGCTGTTGATCGAAATAGCAACGGCTACTCAAATGGGTTTATGGGATTTAAAAAGAGATCAAATCTGCAACTCTGGTTAGTCATGGCGGCGCACTAATACAAAGTAGGTAGTCATCGCCATAATTCGAAAACGTCGTCGCGTCAATTTGTGCGTCAAAACCGAAAGGTGTCGTCTGTTACCGCGTTAGGGTTTGCCGTACAAAAATGATCGATAGATTTATTCACGCGATGATACCTTGCGAGGTGCCTTACCCTTAGTAACGAGGGTTACAGTAAGGCTTTCAGTAGTTAAATGGGGTAAAAATGTCAGAAACAAAACACAACCAAGCTTATGAATAATTAAATCCTGGACCGTATTTTATTGCCCCCTTGCATTTATATTTACAATTACTTATTTTTAAAATGTTTATTCTTAACGTGTAGGATCTCAAAATCATCGCAATTATTAACTTTTAAGAAGAATGTAACACGGAAAATTCGGTTTGTATACAAAGTGTTTACAGAATAAAAGCAATACCTCTTAAGCGGTCATTGTACTCATCATGAGTACAATGGCCCCTTAATAGGTATTGCGTTTATTCTGTAACACATTTTATTATAAAGATAATTTTGTGCAATTTAGTTAATAAAACTGCCATAACAAGCATTTATTAAAATAACTACGTAAAGCCAACAAAGTACCTATCTACTTAGCATAGAAATTAAACACATATTATTAAAAATGTAATAAGTACTTTAATAACTATAATCTTTCCTATAATGTGATTCACTATTAATAAATCAAGATTTTATAACATAATTAAGTACTTAAATATAAGTATTATTAGGTCGTCACAACATAGTTTAATAATATAAATAATAATTATTTTAAATTAATTTACAAAGGTCCTCTTAGGCTGTGTACGTGTACATAATGTAAATATCCTTATTTTTAAGTAAATGTCATGTGATTCCTATATTCGAGTTTAAGCTAGATCTAAGTTGATTTAAGTATCTACTTATTTTAAATATAAATAAATATTCTTACCAATTAGCAATTTATGATAAAATATAATAAATCAATGATATATTTTTAAAACAATTGGTTTGTTTTCTACAAAAATATTTTTAACGTTAACTCCAAGTCCAACTCCTATTAGTAAGTCAAATGCTCATCATACAAATAATAATTTTTTGTATGCTAACTAAACAGTAACACACAGCAATTATTTTTCAGTAATATACATAAGTATACAATATAGTTTTCCACCAGTATTATAATATTAGGTCTTTACCTATGAAATTGCCGTTCTGCAGTACTGGCCATTTCAAATCAAAATAATTTTTGTTTGGCTAAGAATTCTAATTTCAAATTAATTTTATTTTAAAAATATGTTTTTTTTTTCCAAAAGTAGTCATTTGTTTATTGATTAGTGTTACATTTTCATCGCATTTCAATCTTTTTCGTCATCATGGATACGTTAAAAATTCGAGTAATTATGGAATATGAGTACCGTCGTGGCAGCAACGCGGCACAAGCGGCACGCAACATCAACGACGTTTACGGAGCTAACACTACAAACCAACGCACCACCTGTTATTGGTTTGCTCGCTTCCGTTCTGGAAATTTCGACCTGAAAAATGAACCTCGCGGTCATCCGAAGACTTTGGTCGACAATGACGAATTAAAGGCGATTGTGGAAGCTGATGATACACAATCTACGGCTGAATTAGCAGCAGCTTTCGACGTCAAAACAATATTGGTCCATTTGCGTCAAATTGGCAAGGTAAAAAAGCTTGACAAATGGGTGCCCCACGAACTCATTGATCGCCAGCGCGAAGTACGCGTCGAGACGTGCCTTGCACTGCTCAACAGACACACAAATGAAGGAATTTTGAACCGCATTGTTACCTGCGATGAAAAATGGATTCTGTTTGATAACCGCAAGCGCTCAGCAAGTTGGTTGGATCCTGGTTCAGCACCTAAACAATGCCCTAAACGAAAACTTACCCCTAGAAAAGTGTTGGTGGTCTAGCGCCGGTGTGATTCATCACAGCTTCTTACCAAACGGGGTGAGCATTACTGCAGATGTGTACTGTGAAGAACTGAACACAATGATGGAGAAGCTGGCACATCTCCAACCAGCATTGGTCAATCGCTCGTCTCCGCTGCTCCTGCACGACAACGCGCGACCTCATACTGCACAGCAGACGGTCTCCAAGTTGCAAGAACTGGGGTTGGAAGCTCTCCGTCATCCGCCCTACTCACCAGACCTTGCGCCTACAGACTACTACTTTTTCCAGAATTTGGATAACTTCTTGGCGGGAAAAAAAATCAATACCCGAGAGGCAGTACAAAATGCCTTTGAAGAATTTGTTGCCTCCCGTCCAGCTGATTTCTTTAAGAAGGGCATCAATAAACTGCCACTGCGTTGGCAAAGATGCATTGATTGCATGGGTGATTACTTCGATTAATACAAATAAAAAATACATGAAAAAAATTCGTTTAAATTTTTTCATACAAAACGGCAATTTCATAGGTATATAACTCTTCAACATTACTTGAGTCAAATCGATTAAATTTTACACTCAATTAAAATCTAGATAGGTACATCCTTGTAGATATTAAATTCAAACAACATTTTCAATAATAAAACAACTACATACTTAACAATTTCTAATTTGGTTACGTAATTGCCTCATTCCACATCCTTCTTCCACACAGCCTCCATTCACCGTCCCTGTAACTTTCCAAACTTATTGAACAGTGGAATCGCAGGAGTTCTTCCTCATACAAGTTACGAAGGGCGGCACATTGCAGGTGCATTTGGTGCAATTGTCGTCGACCGTGACCTCGTCTCCGACGATCAGGGTCGTGTTGCCGAAGACGCACGAGGCCGTCAAGTTGCGGATGTTGAGACCACGGACTACTTTTGTCTTTTTAGTCTCTGTAAAGTAAAATAATAAAGTTATTTTATTTGTTAGTGGACTGGCAGACTGGCATCATCATCTCTATTTAGCAAAAACATGTCATAATGATCCTTGTTAGATCTATAGTATAAGATCGATGTGATAACTAATGTGTGGCTCACTAGGCGAGAATATTAAAATTGTAATAGGTATGCGTGTAACTTGACGATCACCACTTTAAACTTGCTACCTGCGGCCCTACCATGACGTGTTAAAGTGTGAGTAGTTCGAGCGAGAAGGAGGGATGGAGCTATATAGGGTGTATAGCTCCATCTTTCCTTCTCGCTCGAACTACTCTGGGCCGCTGTTATTATTCTTCTTTTATACGTATACACGCCGCGGTAAAACAAAATATACGAGTATGTAGTAGAGATTTAAGTATATTGAATTTCCCAAAAATCCCTTCTTAGTGCTTGCTTGCACTTACTTAAAGAAATTTTATTACAAAACAATACAACCGATTTCCTAATAAAAACTACTAAAAAGTCCAAAATAACATTAATTTTGGAACGTGTGGTTTTTTAGTTTTTTGACACGTGCTCTCCCCCAAAAATTCCAACCAGTCCATATCAATTTACTTGTCTATATCCGAAATTATTCATCAGATCTTTAGGAAATTTTAATGGGTCCATTTCGGAATAAACCTCTATCAAATTCTTCTATATGTATATGACAAAGCTATGCCCGAACATTAAAAAAAATATATTTATAAACATCCGAATTGATAACCTCATCTTTTTTGAAGTCGGTTAAAAAGGAAGCCTTGTGCAAAATAGCATGTTCTTAATCCCAATAGTTTCAGTAGTGCGTTGAAATGTAATAGTTCCCCTTTTAAATACGAGTAATAGGCAAAACTTACGGCACTCAAATCCAATTGGACATCCGCGCATATTCCCCGGGAACACGGGCGCACAGTTCTGCAGCAGATCGTTCTGGTAATGTATCTCTATGCCACAGTTGATATCCCTGCAGTTCGCCGCATTGTCAGTCGCGTTGAAGTCTTTGGTGCAGACGCACGTCTTGCGCGTGTTCTTGGGCTGGTAGGTCTGACCCTCGCGGTACGTCTGGCCGTCGACTTCGCAGGTAGCCAGCTGGGCTATAGCGTCTTTACCTGGAGAAGGTTCATTAGCAATGAGGGCTACAGATTACTTGTAGAGTACAAAACAAAAGTCATTTATTCAAACTAGGCTGAAAATCAGCATTTGTTGAACGTCAAAAATTTACATGATGACAGTCCCCCAAAATGTCAGCCTGATACCACTTAGCCGTTTTAGCTGGGAAAGAGAAGAAATAATCAATGTATACAGACAGCGTTAAATAAATTATGAAATAAGTCGTGCAATAAAGTATCATTGCATGACTTATTTTTAATTACAAGGTGAAAACGAACCATCATTGTTGATCGAAGTCCTACTTTTAAAAACATGTTAACTATCTACAAAAAGTACCTAAATATTTAAATTCCAAGATGAAATTGTTGGCAAAAATATGAACAAAGTTGAGGTCACATTGCCAAAAAGTTGCAATTTCCATAGCCGAGTTTATTTCACAAACAAAAGGTGGTCATCTCAGTGTTATTAAATAAATATTTATGTAAACAATGCATATTTATATTATAAATAACACAAGACTTGCGAGTCACGACCAAGTCAAGGTGATCTTGTTGGTAAAGCTGCAATCATCGTTATTTATTGGTCCTTAAGAAGATAGTAATGATTTTGCATCAGATGTTGAAATCACAAAGCCATGATTGAAGATTTTTTTTCTTAAGAGACGAACTTATTGCGGATTGACTACAGCCCTAGAATAATAACCTCCGCTTTGTGGGAAGTACCACAGAGAAGAGAGGTTGTTATTATTTAATAAAATCAAAAGACGCTCTACATAGGCCTCCCCCACCTCGCCACTTACGGCCGCTTTCTATAACATATCTCAATCCCAATCTTGATCCCGATCCTTGTCTGTAACCAATCAACGGCCGAGTTTGTGCCCTTCACCACACAATCCTCACCTTTGATTGGTTACAGACAAGGATCGGGATCAAGATTGGGATTGAGATATGTTATAGAAAGCGGCCGTTAAACCGTCTCGCATCCAGTAGATACCCGCGTCCGTTGCATGGTCGTCGGTTCACTTTGTGGGAGGCTTTCCAACGCTGCGTCTTCCACCCCAGAACTTTTCGAGTTCATCGACTATCTGTTCCGCGAGCAATATGCCTTGTTCACTGCCACTTAGGTTATTTTGGCTATTCGTCGAGTTATGGCGATAACCTCTCCTGCGGATATCTTCATTTCTGCAAGATAACTCCAAGCTATGCCCTTTCGATTTCCCTTTGGGTGAGTTTAAGCCTTCTAATTAGACCCATGCCATTAATACCAAGTTATAAACATATCAATGGACAGAAAGACTTCAGATGAATATGTAAAGAAGGATAAAGTATATCAAGAATATTTTATGAGTTCATCCTTAATGTGTTGTGTTTATTTAATAGCACTTGCTACCTGGAAGTGGATTCCATCGTCATTATCAGTTGACAATAGATCGTTGACAGTAATCCTGCCATTGCGCCGATCTTTACGAGCGCTTATAAGGAGGCCTCCTTTGTGTTCCATAGTCTTAAAGCCATTAAAGTGTGTGTCATCTAAAAATATAGCTGATTTACAAGCAATAGATTTGTTTTGGCAGAACAGGTGCATGATAATGTTTAATGAAATCTAATTACATTTGATGAACACATAAGTTACTGTCGCGTGACCGTTCTTCTTTGGGACAGGTCATAGATTGAGTTTTAATGTGTAGTTAGCTCCATATGAGAAACGAACGGACGTTTTGTTTATAATTGGAAAATATCAAAGTTAGTGACGTAATTTTTTGAGCAAACCTATATGAATTCTTTTCCTTTTATTTTTATATTATTATTTCCTTAATTTATGGTATATACATACAAAATACGTTTTTAAATATTAAAATACAAAGATATTTTTTATATTATAATTGCCCGAAGCTACTTGGTAGATAGGTTCTTCCAAGTAACTTGGCTGATTGTATAAAATAGCATAATATTATGACAGATTTCAGGCGATAAACTTACTTATCACCGTATTCCATAAGACACTTCAGCAATAAAGACTAAAAAAGTCTTGTTTCTACTCCTCTTAAAATTCCAATCACATCTGCATCCATTACTTTAAACAGTCATCTAAAACACTAGGAACACTTACCACAAACCGTGCCGGTACTGCAACACGAGTCCACCTCATAGGTGTTGATACATTGCTGCTCCATATCGTTGTCGAAGATCTCTACGCAGTCGACCGCTGCGCAATTGAACTGCGGTTCTCCGGAAAAGACGGTGCAACTGCAGGCTTGCGAACAAGGGTTGCTGATCAACGATTGTGGTATCGGGGATCTGTCGCCGTACGATATGCCTCTGGAATATACAATTATGTTGGCTATTTAGTCAAGAATGGCAGTTAGCTACGTGCTACGTGATGAATTTTGTTGAATCTAGATTGGTTTTTAAGTGGTTTGGCGCACTTTAATTTGAATATTAAGTAAAGTACGATAAATCGCACGTTTTGTATGGCCACAGTGGATACAGAAAAACGAAATACAAATTGTGAAATGAAATGAATAAGTGAAATGGAATTTTGAATACAAAGAGATAGCATTCAATGTTCGTAGATTAGGGAAAGTGGTCTTGCACGTGCAGTTTCCAATAGTTTTTTTAAGGATGGGAAATCATCAAATCACTTCTTTTGCTCCGAGCGGAGCAGAAGGGAGTGTCAGACTCTTACTGACTAAAACCCATCTGTGTTCCTCCTAATGCCCTTTGCGTTCCAGGGCCGCGGTGACTTTTTCGATCAAATTCCGCAGCCCTAGCAGGCTCTGGCCCGGGCGGGCCCCGTCGTCTGTG